>CM017327.1:29000526-29067634 GCA_006937295.1 Carpinus fangiana
GCGGCCAGCCTCCAATGTCGTCTCCAATCTCACCTTCGGCCGCACTCGTTGTCTACTACTCTGACGCCCTCCTTGAGTTGGTTATGGTTCATCGCTATGGGTTGCAATCCTGATGGGTTTAAGCGACACAAGAGTCCAATAAGAGGCTCAGGAGACAGCATTTGATGGCAAAACTCCATGTCTGGCAGTGTTTCCCAATGAAGCGGCCAGATCTATGCTGGTTTGGCTAAAAACAACAATTTTTTGGGCCCAAGAGGAGTCTAGTGCGGTGGTTTGGTCTGTGGGCAGCATGTGTATTGGATGGTGGCTTTAGGCGAAATTCGGCGACAGAGTTGGGTTGAGGAAGTTGTGGGTATTTTTAGGGCCGGTTGAGCATTTTTATTTATTGGTTTTTTTGTTTTTTGTTTTTTTTTTTTCATAAGATCCATATTTGGTGTTTTTAAATGATGTGTCAACCTCTTATTAGAGGCCGTAAAACCTCACTTTTATGGCACATCCATCTTGATAATAGGGGCTCTCAAAGTAAAAACACTCTTCAAAATTGTTTTAAGATTAGTAATTGGTATTTATCTTCTTAGCAATAATTTTCATATTCCAAATGAATTAATGAAGTTTTACGTATAGTTTAAACTCAATAGATTATTGTGAATTGTGGGTCCACATCATCTAGAGCTCTTTGCCCTTTGCATGCATGATATTACCAATTTACCACTAATTTATTAGGGGAAATTTGAGTGATACGGGGCTCTTGATCCCCTCCGGTCCTTTTATACTTTGTATGTTTGTAAAATTATATCTATTTTAAGATAATGAATACTTTTTAAAATAAATTTAGATGGGTTAGGAAAAATATGTTCAAATTTGAAAAAGTATAAATTAAAATTTAATGAAAATATAGTTAAATAATCTTTGGGGCAGCCTAAAAACAAAAATAAATTAGCTATAATATATAAGATGGAACTAATTAATTAATAATTATAAATAATAAGTCTAAAATCTAGACTGCAAAATAGTATTTAATTTCATAAATTTAATTAATTAACTTTGTGAGATCATGCTCAATTTGATTGAAAAAATTATGCATAAGAGCGAAGTTATCGGCTATTTGTATCAATAAAAATTTCATTCCACTTTTTAGAATTTTAGCACTACACGAATCAAAATCCTCTCCAGTTCACTTCTTCAGACATATTTTGAAAGGGGTTTGCTAGGGGTTCTCCTCCTAGTGTTCTCCTAACGTTCTCCCAGTCTTACGTAAAACATTATTTAAGAAAAAAATAAAATTATAGTACTATTTTTTTGCCAACATATTAATTTTTATGAGTTAATATTTTGGTTTTAAGGCTTTAAAACTTGTTTTTGGATTCATAACTAAAACCTAAGGGTTGAAGGTCAACCCTTTAGGGATGATATCACCTAAATGGATTTAATTATTCTAAATTTAGTGTTAATGCCTCAAATTTGGTGCTAATGCCTAAAAAAACCGATGGTGGAGGCTACTATAATTTTATTTTTTCTTAAATCATATTCTACATAAACTTGGGAGAACGCTAGGAGAACACTAAGGGGAGAACCCCTATCATTTTCCATTTTGAAATGGAGATTTTTTTTTTTTCTTCCAATTTATGGCTAAAAAATGGTAACATCATTAAAGATAAACTTAATGGAAGTCGTCGCCGGTTCGACTCTCACTTTGGCGATAGGCACATAGCGAACCTCCCTCCGTTCTTGTAGTGCATCCAATGTCCTACTCTTCTCCTCCCAACATCTCCTCAATCTTCTACCATCCATTTCCTAATCGACGCTCCGGCAATTTGTTGCTCAATTGCCAAAGAGGAGTTCACTATTTCTTCTCTCTCCTTCTTGGGCAATATTCCAACATTGTATGAGAATTACTTTTATAAGGACATACATAAATTAGGTCGTTTGTGCCCTCCAATAAAAAAAGGATACATCAATATATCTCACCAAATGAAAATAACATGAAAATATATCATTTTACCTAGGGGTGGGCAAATTAACCGACCGATTACCGATATTAACCAAACCGATATAACCGTAACCGATAATTATCGGTTAAAAAATTTATACCGATAAGCTTATCGGTCACTAATTGGTCAGTCAAAAATTTATTATCGGTTAACCGATATGACCAATAAATATTTTTAATTTTTAATTTTTTTATAATTTTATACTTTTCTCTTTTGATTTTGATTTTATAATATAAAAAAGATGTAGTGGATCAATATAAAAAAAAAAAATTCAATAAGCTATTTTAGCCATATATATTTAGGCCCCCAAAAGGGCCAAAACAACTAATTTTTAATAAGTTATTTTAGGTTTTAGCCCAATAAAAAGTATTTGAGCTCTCAATACAACTAATTTTTGGCTCAATTAGCAATCAGTAAAAGCTCAATAAAAAGTTAACAAAAACCGATTTAACCGGCCCGTTTAACCGATTACCGATATGATCGATTAATCGATTAACCGGTAGCTTATCGGTCGGTAATCGGTCAAGAATTGGTTAACCGATAGCTTATTGGTCGGTAATCGGTAACCCTATTAACCAGACCGATATGATCGATACCCAGCCCTAATTTTACCTATTCTCTTCAAGAAACAAATCAACCGCACCCAGTTTCTCTCATTTAAGAGAAAACCTACGCCACACTACCCAATCCCATAGAGCCACTACTCACGCCACTGTTAAATTACCAGTTATCCCAAAAGGTTAAGCTGATAGGAAAAAATAAGTTTAATCATTTAATCAACACTTTAACACTCATCTTCACATGTGGGCTCAAATTCAATTTTAATAGGTGAGACCCAACAAGTGAAGTATTTTAATTTAAATGAGGACAAACGACGGAATCAAGATTCGAACTCATGACCTTTGGCTCTGATACCATGTTAAATTATCAGTTATCCCAAAAACTTAAGCTAATAGAAAAATGTAAGTTTAATAATTTAATCAACACTTAAACACCACCAAGGGTGCAAATTCAATGGTGTCAAGAGAATTCTCATGAGGTTAGGCACGCACTACGACCTGGGTTCGACTCCCACAATGGGAATCCCTTAACTTATTAGTGTTCGACACATTGAGTACCGTTAATGCCTTGGTGGGGCGGGTGTTAAGCTACAACTAAGTCAGTTTTGAGGGAGCCCCTGCAGTTCTCACCGTCTAGGCCCCTCCTGAGTTGGTGCTATTATGGTCACACTCTGGTAGGATAGCTACAATTGGCTTCCCCCTCCATGTAACGCCCCGAAAATTAATTAACTGNCAACTCTGAGTATTCTTATTCAACCTAACTCATATATAAACCAAACATGTGTTTATGGAGGCTATAAGCATGTATTTATAGCCCCAAGACTCATAAATCTAATTAAGCTACGAATTATAGTCCTTATTGCAATTCTAGACTTCTAATCCTAAATAAACACATAAATAATACGAAATTGAGAAGGTAAACTAAACCAAGTAAAAGACTAACAAAAAAACCTAATTCAAATAAAAGACTGAAATATAAGATAGGTTATCCGATCTACATCATCCTCCCCAGGTTGGAGAGAATTCGCCATTTAATTCAGATTGTCTTTTCCATTCGGGTGTCCTGTTAACTCGTTCCATTCTCCATTCCTCAAGATCACAACAAGGCCACACCCCATAATAAATGCGACATTCTTTATCATTTACATACCTCGATGTTTGTCGTGAAAGCCACACACACCATGTAACACCCCACCCCAATGACACACAATATTGTCCATTTTTTGCTCTCCCGAACCAGACTTCCCGGAAGGTCACCAGTCTTGGTACTACTATCGCAAAATTATGCTTAACTGCGGAGTTCTGATAAGATCATAACTATCACGGCTTTTAAAATGCGTTGTTGTCATTAAAGATGTAAGTCATATAAGCACATCCCATCTCCATATCCTGTCTCTTATACACATCTAGATGTGTATAAGAGACAGTCCCCACACACACACACACATTGACCATAAAGCTAACATGTATAGTAAGCCCATGGTCATTATTACCGCACGTACCGGTGTACCATGTCATACGATGCAATTATCTTGTCTGTATCTTACATGCACAGTTTTACAAGTCTCATTATTATCTTGTTAACAGACACACGTTTTCACAGAAGAGAGTTACCCGTAGTTACAAAATGTATTTCATGAGAGTTGCAAAATATGCATGTTTGACATCTATATAAAATACGTGCAATGCAAGAAAAGTAACAACAAAGCATCCATGTGAGTTTGTACTCACCCAGGCCATAAAGCTTCTCCATATAATTCCCTTAAGACTCCACAACCTCGAATACTGAGAAAAGACCTACTATCAGTTCTATTTCTACTAAAACAACTCTACAACAAGGAAATAGGAGCTATGAGACGGCTGGTGAAAATAGGGTTTCTGTGTCACATACTGATCGTACGTCCGGGCTCAGGTCCGTACGTCCACTGTGACATGAATGGCCGTATGTCTGGTCATGAGATCGTACGTCCGCTCCGACGCCTTTCAAGAAGAACCTCATTTTCTCTCTACTGTCCACCTATTCTCCGACTCCTAAGGCCAACAAAGGCTACTTAAGGCCTCCTAACACATATCGAAGCCTTTATACAAAGACAACAACGCTAAGCTATCAAAACACTAGCCTAAACGAGATCAAAGCATAACTAAGCTAACAACTACAACTAGCAATGTAGAACTATAATCAAGCAGTATAACGACGTATTAAAAAGTTAAGGAAATCGAGTGTTATCTCTTTGAAGCAAAACCTCAAGAGTTCCTCCTCCGGCAGCACCGAAATACTCACTAAACCTCACAAACACTCACAAAACAGCCTACTGGCAGCCTAGGGGCAAAGAGAGGGGTTTAGGGGCAGAATAGGTGTGAAATGGGCGAGGGGGTGAGGGGGTATTTATAGGGCCAGAAAGCAACGAACGTCCGGCCAAAGTGGCGTACGTCTAGTACTATTTCACAGCGGTCCAAAGGCTGTCTTGTACGTCTAGGTATTACCCGGAGGGTTTTCCAAAAAGTAGCTTACGTCCGGTACTTTTGGCGTACGTCCATTGTACTATTCACAGAGTACGACGTACTATATGTCAGTGTATGTCAGGTGGTCCCCCAGCATATGTCCGCCAAAAAGTAGCGTATGTTCACGGAAAAAGACAAGAGCGTACGTCCGCCAACCCTAGCGTACGTTCGGGCTAAAAGACAAGAGCGTACCCCCGCCAGAAAGTAGCTTACGTCCGCACTAAAAGACAAACCATAAGACAAATTCCCAAAATGCCCTTCTGGCTGACCCTAGTGACCCAAAGTCCAAATTAGCCCTTTAACTAAGCCACTTATGCTTAGTTAAATATTTGGGTCACTACATTCCAACCTTTAAAGCTTAGAAAAAAAAAATCGACATTTAAATAGCCACCGTTTTTTCCTATGGTGAGTGTCACCAAACCCGACCAACCATTCCTCCGCCATTGCTCCACAACATTTAAGTTCTAGTTATTCATTCTTTGGAGGATATTTTCAGTCTTTGTTCATTTTATTTTGCTCTTCAGTTTGTATCAGAGACGGAACTGGGGGTATTGGCAGGGGCCATGGCCCCCCCCCCCTAAATGACAAGAAAAAAAAATTTAAGGCAAAAAAAAAAAAATTTAAGGTAAAAAAAATTTATTTGAAATATTTTTTGTTAAATGGTCTTTCTCAAATTTTTTTTTTTTCTGGCCTTGAGTCCCCCCAAATTTAGAGTTGGCTCCGTCCCTAGTTTTATCATCTTGGTTGTTGGGCTTTTTGATTATCAGGAAATGAGTTGAAATCTTTGGGTCTTTTTGGCTGTGTATGGCAATGGACTGGACTGGAGGAAGTTGATTGGTACTATAACAGATTTGATTGATGTGAGGAAAAAAAGTAAGAATGTTTTGTATAGAAAAGTGAAATTTTTTGGTTTGAAGTGATTTTTTTATTTGAAAAATGATAAAAAGTGATTGATGAGATATAAAAAAGTAAGAAATCTTTGAGTCTTTTTGGCTGTGTTTGGCAATGGGCTGGACTGGAGGAAGTTGATTGGTACTGTAGCAGATTTGATTGATGTGATGAAAAAAGTAAGAATGTTTTGTATAGAAAAGTGAAATTTTTTGTTTTGTAGTGATTTTTTTATTCAAAAAATGATAAAAAATGATTGATGAGATATAAAAAAATAAGAATATTAAAATTGATTTTGAGAAAATATTTTTAAGACTTTACAAAGTTTAGTCCCGTCTCTTGGCAAACATAACCAAATTTGTTTAGTGATGTGTTTAGTTGCTGAAAAAAAATGTAGAAAACACGTGTTATCCCTGAAAAATAGGCAGTCGGCAAAGTAGTGGCTCAGCGGGGCTCAAGCTACGTGGAGGGACAGTGGCGTGGGTTTTCCCTTTCTATTGAATGGGAGAAATTGGGTTTTGAAATTTGTTTTTTCTTATCTTTTGGGATCTGTATATATTAATTAATTAACTTCGAGTTAACAGCATGATGCTGAAGAAGAGGAGGTGGACAGAGTCACAGAGGGTTGGTAAATTCGGGTACACGTGGTTGAGTGGAGTTAAGTGTGGTTTGACAGGGACAATTGGATTTTCTGCAGAGGTTGTCAGGCTTCTTTAACACACATGTTGTCACGCCTTTCAACTGAAAGAGTAATGCTCCGATTTCTACAATTTTTTTTAGGGATTTTTAAAATTATTATTATATTTTAATTATAATAAATTTCTCAATGAAAAGAGTAATGTTTCTCTTCCCAGTGATATTAGAGCCGATAGTGATATGTTAGGGTAACGCATATACAAAAAAAAAAGGTCTTTATAATAAGGACAAAGATGCAAGGTGCAAACATGGATGAACATTATTGGAGTGAGTGACAAAGATTCATAAAATGAGCACGTACATGGGTTCGAGGAGTAGGGATAAAATGTGCAAATTGTGAGCATGAACGAGGGTCTGTAAAGGAGGAGCAAAAAGTTTCAGGGCACATGTACAAAAGATGTNTTTTAGGGATTTTTAAAATTATTATTATATTTTAATTATAATAAATTTCTCAATGAAAAGAGTAATGTTTCTCTTCCCAGTGATATTAGAGCCGATAGTGATATGTTAGGGTAACGCATATACAAAAAAAAAAGGTCTTTATAATAAGGACAAAGATGCAAGGTGCAAACATGGATGAACATTATTGGAGTGAGTGACAAAGATTCATAAAATGAGCACGTACATGGGTTCGAGGAGTAGGGATAAAATGTGCAAACTGTGAGCATGAACGAGGGTCCGTAAAGAAAGGAGCAAAAAGTTTCAGGGCACATGTATAAAAGATTGTGCATGGACAAAAATGTGTGTGGTGAGGGCAAACCCACATAGTCAAATAGTGATCTTGGAAAGAGTCCTGAATTTAAAAAAAAATAAAAAATAAAAAAATAAAACAAAATCTATTTAAGGGTGAGTGTAATCATTTGGTGATGGGCTCACACATGTGGGGGATATTGTTGAGTATACATGTGTGACAGTAAAAGGTTTGAGAGTTTGTTTAGGATTGTGTTGGAAACCTTATAAAGTATTTTTAATATATAAAAAGTTGTGTAAAAAAAAATGGCATGTTTGGTAAAAGAATTTCAAAAATACTTATTTGATTTTGGACAAAGTTTTCTTCAAACTGGGTTTGAGAAATTTTCTTCAACCTAGTTTATAAAAGTGAAATGTGTCCCTTTAAATGTGAGATGCACATGTTTTTTTAATAGTTGGGACAATTGGACAAAGTTTGAAATAAATTTTATTAAAAACTCATGTGCATCACATGTTACTAAAAAAATGGACACATATTATTATTATAGACTAGATTAAAGGAAATTCCTCCAACCTAATTTAGAGGAAAACTCTGTCATTCGTTTTTTCTTTAAAAATTGTCAAAACGCACTTTTAGGATAAACTCACAAATTAATTTTTTTATAAAAAGATCTTTTTGGCTTTAAACGCCATTTCTCTATACCATTTTAATATTATTTTTAAAGGGTTAAATGCCTAATACCTCATTGCGGTTTCATAACTTTATTCTTTCTCCCATTGAGTTTGATTTTGATCACAGGAGGTCCCTGTAGTTTTGATAAAGGACCTCTTGTGATCAAAATCAAACCCTACAAAAGAAAAGATAAAGTTAACGACCTCCTTTTTTTGAGATAAAGAGAGAAATTAATGCAGCTTGACTTAGTAGGCTGCAACAAAGAACATCAATAGGCAGTGAATAAATACTTCTAGATCTTAATTATATTAAAGGATCTAAGAAATCTTCTTAAAACAATAGATATTATTTAAAGTTTAAGAAAAAGACACAAAGAAACTCAACTTTGAGTATTCTTATTCAACCTAACTCATATATAAACCAAACATGTGTTTATGGAGGCTATAAGCATGTATTTATAGCCCCAAGACTCATAAATCTAATTAAGCTACGAATTAGAGTCCTTATTGCAATTCTAGACTTCTAATCCTAAATAAACACATAAATAATACGAAATTGAAAAGGTAAACTAAACCAAGTAAAAGACTAACAAAAAAACCTAATTCAAATAAAAGACTGAAATATAAGATAGGTTATCCGATCTACATCATCCTCCCCAGGTTGGAGAGAATTCGCCATCTAATTCAGATTGTCTTTTCCATTCGGGTGCCCTGTTAACTCGTTCCATTCTCCATTCCTCAAAATCACAACAAGGCCACACCCCATAATAAATGCGACGCTCTTTATCATTTACATACCTCGATGTTTGTCGTGAAAGCCCCACACACCATGTAACACCCCACCCCAATGACACACAAAATTGTCCACTTTTGGCTCTCCCGAACCAGACTTCCCAGAAGGTCACCAGTCTTGGTACTACTATCGCAAAATTATGCTTAACTGCGGAGTTCTGATAAGATCATAACTATCACGGCTTTTAAAATGCGTTGTTGTCATTAAAGATGTAAGTCATATAAGCACATCCCCATCTCCATATCCAAGCGATGTGGGACGTCACAATCATCTCCTCTTAGGATCCAACATCCTCACTGAACACCCTCATGGGATTAGCCCATTCTTGGCGTCCCAGAGAGTGCCCGTTAGCAACCCCCTCATGGGCTTGTCCACGCTCCCCCCATCTCAGGCTAGGTAATGGCTCTGATACCATTTGTAACGACCCAGGGAAAAGAGCTAGTCATATCTGCGCTATCACCTTAAAAAAGGACTAGTTAATTTGGAGCTTTCCTAAAATTTATTATAAAACCTAGTTTCACTTAGTAACTAGGTAATGTGGGACTTAGCACCCATGACCATCTTTGTAAACCACTCACTTTATGTAAGCTTCTTCTCATCTTCCCAATATGGACCGGGGTGTTATAAACTTTCCCGACGTCCTCGTTAGAGTCACGCCATGCAGTGCTCCAGTAGCACATAACCTAGCATTACTATGTGGCTTTGATACCACTTGTAACACCCCACCCCAATGACATACAATATTGTCCGCTTTTGGCTCCACCAAGCCAGACTTCGTAGGAGGTCACCTATCTTGGTACTACTCTCGCCAAAGCACGCTTAACTGTGGAGTTCTGATGGGATCATAACCATCACCGCTTTAAAACACGTTGTTGTCATTAAAGATGTAAGTATACATATAAGTACATCCCCATCTCCATACCCATGCGATGTGGGATGTCACACACCACTTTGCCGTGTAGACTTGTCGTGTTTCTCTTGTGCTTTGCCCTTTCCATAAGCTATGAGAATTCCCAAAGAAACTCACAAAGATCCCTTCGCTCTTTAATAGAAAAGTCATCTCTACTCTATAGATCTCATCACAACTTTGGTTAAAAGTTTTGACAAGATAGCATCTACTCCAAGGAAATCAACTTGATGTACATAACTCACCTCTTTGTCGAGATAGGTGTCATAGATTGGTGGAGAGGCTCAATCTATCGAGCAATCTTCCTCAATAAATCTATCTTCCTCCTCCTCAACCGAGTGACTCCTAATCTTTGCCGCCTCTCTAGGCACCTTCTTTTTATTGATTTTTTCTATTAGAAGGAACTTTTTGAGTTGCAACCAACCTTAGAATTCCGGTATATTGAGTTTGAACCCGTTCACCCACTGAGTGGCATGAGCTTGCGCATGATACTGACGTTCGTGCATTTGACGCTTCGCAGAAGGGTTTCTAGATTCATTCCCATTGTGACCACCCATGTTGGATATGGGTGGCCGCTGGCCAACCCCAACCAAGGCAATGGTGCCCGCAATGCAACCCTGACTAGGACATAGGTGGCCGTGCATTTGCAACCACCCCCTATACCACTAAGCTGTACTTCAGAAAAATATTTTTCTCAAATATATATATACTTCATAGGAATACACTTCCACCTTTAAGTAATATCAAAAGACTTTTTTAATAAATAAATAAATAAATATTTTGCAGAAATACACATCAATATTAGGGGTGAAATTTAAAACCGCCTAACCGCATCCGCTAACCGCTAACCGCACTAACCGCTAACCGCTATCCGCACTAACCGCTAACCGCTTTGAAAGCGGTTAGTAAAAACCGCTAACCGCCTAGGCGGTTAGCGGTTAGCGGTTAGTGGATTTTGAAAAACCGCCTAACCGCTAACCGTTAACCGCTAACCGCCTTTTTAAAAATATAATATATATTTATATTATATATATATTTCATATAATAAATAACAATAAGTTATTGTAGCCTAGTGGTTATTATGCACCTATTTTACTCAGGAGTCCCGATTTCGATTCCCCCCACCTTATTTTTATTATTTATATAATATAGAAGTGCAAAACGACGTAGTTTTGCACTTCTATATATTCATTTCTTCCTAACCAAAAACGATAATTTTGTTGTAATTTTATTTGTATGTTATATGTTGTAGAAGGTGAACAACCAAATTTTGGTATAATGGTCCAACATATAATGCTCACTTTAAACCAACAATTTTTAATGCTAAAATGACCATGATAGAGGAAAAAAAATGTTTAAAGTAAGCCCAGCAAAAAAAAAAAACCAATAAAAAGCAGTTAGTAGAAAAAGCGGTTAACCGCATCCGGTTAACCACTAACCGGGCGGACCGCTAGCGGTTAGCGGATGCGGTTAGTAGATTCTACTAACCGCTTAGGCGGTTAGCGGTTAGCGGTTTTAGCCACTAACCACTAACCGCAACCACTATTTCACCCCTAATCAATATGTCGTCCATAGCATTTTATATCTCCGTCCGTTTTTCCTCTTGGTTCTCTCCTAACGGCTCTCCCAACGGCTAGTTGACGACTAATTACTACTTTCTCTTCCACGTTACATGCGCTAGCTTCTTGTTTTTCCTTGACAATCTCTTTCTCTTCCATTGTTTACCCAGAAAAATGCCAGCGCAACAACTCTCCGTCGTCGCACTCATTCTCTGGGCCTCCCTCTCTCTTTCCCTCTCTAACCCAGAAGATTTGGCGGCCTTGCTTGCCTTCAAGGCTTCCTCTGACCCTTCCAACTCGCTCTTTTCCTGGGTCAACTCGTCCGACCCGTGTTCCGCCACTTGGCTCGGCGTCTCCTGCGACCCAACTACCCACCGGGTCACCGGGCTCTTCCTCCAGGATCTCAACCTCGCTGGTACGACTCAGCCGCTGAGTCAACTCGCCCATCTCAGACACCTCAGCCTCAACCGCAACCTCCTCTATTCTTCTTCTTTGCCTCTCAACCTCTCATCGTGGCCACAGCTCAAGCACCTCTACCTATCCCACAACCACTTCGACGGAGCATTCCCCACCGGAATATCCCAGCTCCACCGCCTACGACGACTCGACCTCTCGCATAATTCATTCTCCGGCGAAATTCCGCTGACCTATCTGATTCGGCTACCGCGTTTGTTAACCCTCCGACTCGAATCTAACTCGTTCACGGGTGATCTAAACTCAGTTAACCCGTCCTCTTCTTCGAATTCTTCTTCATCAATCTCGGATTTCAACGTTTCTAACAACAATCTCACCGGAGAAATTCCAAGATGGCTTTCACAGTTCCCGGCGAGCTCGTTTGCCGGGAACAAGCACCTCTGCGGGAAGCCGTTACCAAACGAGTGCTCTAATCTAACGGTCGATAGTGGATCGAGAATAGCTGACAAGAAAACGAGGGGAAAAAAAGATCTGTTGGTGCTCGTGTACATAGGTGCAGATGCAGTGGCAGCGTTGGGAATAATCGTGGTCGTCACGTGCTGTGAAATCAAGAAGAGAAATAGAAGCGGGACCCACATGGTGGTAAACGGGTTCGGGTCGAGGAGGACAAATGGTACCCGTGGCCGTGGGAAAGGGGAGGAGGAGGAAATGGTGGTGTTTGAAGGGTGCAAAGGAGTAGATGAAGTGGGTGATTTGTTGAAAGCTTCGGCTGAATTGTTGGGCAATGGGTGCATGGGGAGCACCTACAAGGTTGTGATGGACGGTGGTGATGTTGTGGCAGCGAAGATGGTGAGAGGAAGAACGAAGAAGAAAGAGGTTGATGGTTGGTTGGGATTGATTGGTGGGTTGAGGCATAGTAATATCGTGAGCCTTAGAGCTTACCATCACTCCAATCACGAGTTGCTTTTGGTTTATGATTTTCTACCCAATGGAAGCCTACATTCTCTCTTGCATGGTTTGTCCAATTCTTTCCTTTTCTTTTTCTCTTGTTTGATGTTTGTTTCAGAGTAAAATGGTTTCTAATTCCTTGTTTCTGTGTTACATTAATCAATTTTAGGAAATCGAGGACCGGGAAGAACTCCATTGGAGTGGAGCACGAGGTTAAAAGTAGCCTCAGATTCTGCGCAGGGCCTTGCGTTCCTCCATGCTTACGACAAAGCCAACATCTTCCACGGACACCTCACATCATCAAACATCCTGGTCGACCACTTGGGCGCTGCTTGCATAACTGACATTGGTCTCCGCCAGCTCTTCCCCGCCGCCACAACATCCTCGTCGCCCGACGACGCCTACGAAGCCCCAGAATTTCTTCTCACCCAAAGAAAGCACTTCACGCAGAAATGCGACGTTTACAGCTTCGGGGTGATTTTGCTAGAGATTTTGACGGGAAAAATGACGGCGGAAGAGGGAGAAGTGAGTTTGGTGAAGTGGGTTGTTCAACGCGTGGCGCGAGATCTCGAAGAGTGTGCACGGCAGGTGTTCGATTTTGAGCTTTTGGTGCACAAAGGGATGGAGGTGGAAATGATGGCGGTTCTGCAACTGGCTCTGCTTTGCGTGGCCCAATTGCCAAAAGATCGTCCCAAGATGAGCGTGGTGCATAGGATGATCGAAGATATTAGGATGAGGGGTGGGAGAGAAGTTGGGGCAAAGTCTATTTTCAATGATTTATCTTTTGATTCTTCGCCGTCTCCATAGAATCCATCTAAATTGGGAGAAGGAGATGAGGGAAGGCTTATGTGTTTACAAGGGGACATCAATGGCAGGAGAAAGGGACGATGATGTTTTATGTCTTCTTGTGGCTGGAATTTGATTGTGTCATTATACTCAATAGGTATATACCGTTATTTGGTTAGCGGTTAATCTTTTTAAAAACAATTAAAAAAGTTAATTAATTATTTTTTTTTAAAAAAAAACAACTTCATTTTTAAATTTTTATATATATTTAAACATAAAAATGATGTCGTTTAACTGTTAGTGAAATTAGGCGAATGATATTTTTCACTTTTGATGGGATCCTTAACAATAAACCCAAAGCAAAAGTTACAGTAAAAAATAAGGAAATTGATCAATAAGGGCACGGACAAAAAGTGATCTGGATCCGAGAAAGAGGTATCACAACTTTCTGCAACAAAAACAAACCATAGAGGCACATATAGAGTACAGCCCACAAAATCCAACAAAAACAAGAGGAAATGCATAAAAACAATAGAAAATAACTAAAAAAACATAAATAAAAAAACCCACATAACAGTAGCAACAACGGAGAAGTAAGGTAGGCACAAGGAAGACATGCCGGTGCATATAATTCAACATGGTATAAGAGTAGAAGTCGTTTGAGCCTGAATCCTATGTCCATTGCCATTCACCTCCAATTTTGAACCATTTGAACCGACACGTGATGAGAGTGTTAAATAAATAATTAAATTTACTCAATTCCTATCGACTTATACAACTTTTTAGATATGAAATGATTTAACACTCCATAACTCTCCTTTTTGCATGCTTAATTGCCCTTCCACCTATCCCCATTATGTAATTCAACTGTTGATATTTAGTTCTTTTTTGCATGCACTATTAAAAGGCAGCAGAAATCTGAAATATGTATAAACAAGTTGAAAAACTAATCTTAACCCACAAGCACCAAATGGTGCAGCTCTGAGTTTAAACTATGTTTTTGAAAGGCTATAATATATTATAGAAGAGGTAAAGGACAATTACAGAGAGGGGAGGGGAGGGGGGGTCCTATAGAACGAATATTGCTCTCATAAGGAAACAACTTCTGTAATACAACTCGACTCTGTGTCACCAAAAAAAAAGAAAAAAAAAAAGAATTAGCTCTCTGTAGATATCTACACGTACGGCAAATGAAGTTACTGGACTGACCTGTTGGAAAGTTTTTTATGTACTCCTTATAACTCATCCTTCAAGATTTGTGAGAGAAAATAGAGAGGCTGCACCCTTTAGATCCTGCTGATCTTGATCTTGCTGGACCGAGTCAAGATCTTTCATGTCACTGCAAAAAATAAAAAAAACCAACTTGGTATATATAATAAATCAAAGGGAATTAAGATCTTTCAAATTCATTATGATTTTGGCAATGTTTGTGGGTGTGTTAAAATAGTGTTGAGATGAGAAAAGGTGAAGGCTTTTTTTCAAGGAGAGATCTAGTTTCCTAGAATGAAGAGTTCGGGAGGCAAGAAGGGATGAGAATAGCTGAAATTTTCACCTCCCAGAATACTACCATGTCAAAGAAGTCGACAAATATAGATAGTATATTATAATTAATGCGTTAACATCTCAGAAAATAAATAAATAAAATTCAAAAATCTGTCTGCATTTTCCACAAATATCATTAATTATCATCGTGAATTTTGGTATTATTCCTAATAATTGCTATAATGGCGTACCCAAAAACGTCGATTACAGAAAATGTATATACAAACCTGCATTGAACGGAGTCCTTGGCATCAAAACCAGCAGCCTCCTTTTCATCAAACACAAGAAGGGGCTTAATATCCTCGGACAAAGACGACGACGTAGATGCCTCTTTGTTGATGGAATGGACGGGATGGACGTTGCTGTAGTCTTGGTAAGCATCCGGAACGACGCCGCATTGCTCTTGCTCTTCGGTTGGGAAATGAGACAAGCCATACATGGCGAGAGGATCCAGGCCGATGTTTTGGGCGGCGTGAGTAGTAAGAGCAGCAGGATTGGCGAGCGTGGCGCGGCAAATGGCGAGCTGCTGGAGGACGAGGTCGCGCTCGGCCTTGTAGTGGGCGATCTGGCGGTGGAGGGTGGAGAGAATGCGGTAGGAGCCGCCGACGGGGTCGTTGGCGCGAGCATTGGCTTCGAAAATGATGGAGCCCATGGCGATGGGTTTGTCGGTTGGGGAAAGGTTCTTGATAATCTTCAAGATGTTGCTGACGCCGAAGAGCTTGTGGGCGTTGAGAAAATCCTTTTGGTGATGGGGCGGGAAATATGGAGCAAGAGGACAATCCGGGGCGCATCTTCTGCGCTGGTATTTACATGCGGCGCAAGCTTGGGATCCGGTGGGGCTGTTGTGGTTGCCAGCCCTGCTGTTCATCCTTTTCTAGAGTTTGATTTCTACTCATTAAGCGAATATCGGCCTTTTTTACGCGCAAAGTTTATGGGTTCCATCTCGGTTATTTCTGCAAACACCCGGCGATCATTTGGGGGAGAGATTGTAGGGGAGCGAGCAGCAACGGTTTTACGTACGTGGAGATAAATCAGGGACGTGGCACCTACGTGTTCTATTTTTGAATATGCATTTATATATATATATATATTTCTTTTTTTTTTTCTTTTTTGTTATATTTTGTTTGAATATATATATTTGTTTGTTTGAAAAAGTCTTTGGGATATAAAGATTAAAAAAAAAACCCAAAAAAAACTTATAAAAATATTAAAAAATTGAAAAGAAAAGAAAAAGTATAATGGAGAAAATGGGTGATTGTGCAATCACCGGGAGCCACTTAGGACGGTCATACTGGTCACTCTAATCTATTTTATTTTATAATATTTTTTAAAAATTTTAAATAATAAGTTAGTTTTTACTCTTTGTTTTGAATACACTTTGAAAAACATATGATAAGAAGGCTACAAGTTTGAAAGAAAAGAAAAGAAAAGAAAAAAAAAAAATCAGGCCTTTTATCTTAAATCATATTTAAAAAAACATATGATTTTAATAAAATTTCAAACTAATCATTCATCTAGCTGCTAGCTTTGTCATGACTCGTGGGGGTGTGTATTGTCATAACTTATTGTAATTTTTCGAAAAAAAAAATAAAGAAAAAAAAAGGTTTCACCAAAATAAAATCGGAAAGGATCCACCAGAGAGGAAGTTACGGGGGCTTGACTGCCAGGAATTTGAACACGTGGAATATTGTTTCGGTCGGGTAGATCATGTTTGAAAAAGTCAAAATTTATTTAAAATAAAAAACTGTTTTGTATTTTTATTTATTTTTTAATTGATTCTGTGTATATTTCTCTTATCCTTTTAGAAGCAACTCAAATATATGTTTTAAAAAATAAAATATTATTGACAAACGTTATCAGTAATTCTGGTATATTTGAATTTATCCAAATATGGGATAACTCGACACGTGTAATTAAAGCTCCGGGAAGGAATTTCAAATTTTATGATAAAATGAAATCCTTCAACTCATACCAATAAAATCACAACGGTAATGCTACATACTCATCTCCTATCACGTTCATATATTACTAAACTAATGTTATAATGCCCTTTTGGTACTTTGGTTTTAACGACTTTATTTTTTTCTACTATGTTTGATTTTGTATCATAAATAGGAACACTTGTCTCATATGCAATGTTAATTAGCTTATTCCAAAGGAAATGAAGCTTGTCTCATTTCATAAACAGTAAATGAAATGAAAATGACATCGGGTTGTGTACGATATTCCGAAGGAAATGAGGCTTATGGAAAGGAATGTGATCAACATGTGCAAATAATTAATTACTTAGAAAATGAGACAGACTTTTATGGGGCAAGAGATAATTTTTTTTATGTTTGGTTTGTTGTTGTCATGGTTGCTAATGTTGTTGGTTGGTAGTATTGCACCGACAAAATGACTCTTTATGTAATGTTGTACTTTGACTTATTCATTTGAATTATGTATATATATGTATGTAATTGAATCTTGTAATTTGTCAATTTCTACACTATAGTGGCATACACAATTGGTATGCAAATTAGGTACCAAAATGGCTATAACCCAAAGAAGAGTGAGTATAACCAACTTCAATAAAACACTAGAGTAGGGATCTCCGGTTGCCAAATTGAGGCAGCTTAGCGTTAGCCATTTAAAAAAAAAAAAAAATTGAAGAGGCAAGAGGTTAAAAGGGGAAGCGCCTGCTAAATTTAAAATCAAGAATCATTAATCAGAAATTGATCAAATTATATATCAAATTCACTGGCATCCATAAATCACTCATAAAAAAATTGGTATAAGCAAAACTATATAAAACTGAGACAGCGTTTTGTGACATTAACACCAAATTTAGTATGATCAAATACCTTTAGGGTGATACCATCCTTAAAGGGTTAACATTTCACTTTTATGTTTTAGTTTTGAGACATTAGAACCCAAATATTAGCTCATGAAAATTTAGAATGACCGAATCCCTTTAGGTGATATCATCCCTAAATGGTTAACTTTTCACCCTTAAGTTTTAATTTTGAATCCAGAAACAAGTTTTGAGGTATTAGAACCCAAATATTAGCACATAAAAATTTAACTAATACATGTTTTTTATATTAAAAAAAAAAAGAGAGCAAAATTTAAGAGACAATCACGCGTTGGATGATGCTAGGTTGCCTCAGTTTGGCACCCAGATAGCACTACTCAAAACACTAAGGGTCATCATATACTTCCAAAGTTACATATATAGCCAAAGTAATTGTCACAAAATACATAATAAAGCCCTTGGGTTATATACCACCAAAGTTACATATACAACTAAATGTATTGTCATAAATTACATAATTGTCAGAAATCATATCCATATTGTGTGGCAATTGCTTGCTTTGGCTGTGAATCGATTTGAATTTGCTCCACTGGCTGTGATTCTCTAACCTGCACCACAATCATAATCAAGTAAACTAAACCATTTAGCTACAATAAGATGACAATTACTACCACTACATCCTAAATGAAGAACTCGCCCCTGATTGTTGCCTAGTGGACTTCCTAGTATGTCATAATGGACTTCCCAATAGTGTTGATGTCTGGAGTGTGTCAGTGAGTTGCATTGGTTGTGAGGCTCCTCCCTACCACACCATGTTAACAAACATAAGTATACCATAAGTTATATAGATTTTCAAAAATTAGAAATCTTAATAGCAAACAATGTCAGTATATTGATGAAAAGCTCACCTCCACTTCAGTATTTAGCTGTGGTTTCTTAATCTTTTTGGGCCATTACTCATTAGTTATCGCCTTATCATCTCCGCGCAAGTGAGAATAGGCTCCCACGAATTGAAAGTCTCTTTAACAGAATATCACTGCAACTTCTGGCATTGAAGGCAAGTCTTGACCACATCTTTGGGTCTACTTTCTCAATGTAATCATATGCATTAGTATCCATATCTTTTATCACATACAAGTAGTGTTTGAACTACTTCTCATTAGATGCTTGAATTGCAGCCTATAATGCACCCTTAAAGGCCTTGCCCTTATATCGTTTGCTCTTGAAGTTCGAGTGCTAATGTCAAACACAAAATCGATGCTCCAGCCAGGCATCATATACTTTAAGGTATCAAAGCAGCCCCTATGTAATAATAAACTTCTAAAACTAATAAATGAGAAATCTGCATGAAAAATCCTTTATTTAGAGATAGTGAAGTAACACTTTCAATATGTACAATTGTCGATTAAGATATAAAAGTTGAATTGGTTAAACTTAAATATAAATTGAGCAGTTGGCCTAACAATATACTCTTATCTTTACCAAAAATCACTTGTGCCTTAGCTCAACCCCATTAGTTCCACATGTTCAAGTTGTCTCATTAGTTTATTTAATAGGATGTGTATCACTTTAAATATCCATAGAAATTTTTGTAGTCTATCTACTCCATCTCAGAGGATTTCAGAGGACGCCTCTTTTATCACTTAAACCTGTGACGTGATACTTAGCTTTGATAATAAACGATACAAACCTTTAGTAGAATTAATCCTTGAAAATGGGCTAATAAGGGCAGGGTGCCCTGCAATAAAAAATAATAATAATTTTTTTAAAAAAAAGTAGATATATAAAATTTTTTTTTTTAAAAAATGCAAGAAGTGGTTGGGCCACTCTTGTAGACTTGTGTATCATGTATGTGTCTCTGTATTCAATTACTTGTTATGGATTTTCAGTCTTCTACAAACAGGGAGATGCAATGAATGCGTTCTCGTTGAACTGAACAACATTTCCTCTCATAGATGCAAAAGAAGTGAATATAGACTGCAAGGACTACAGTGACTTGTAAGTTCAACAAGCTAAATATTTTTTTATTTTATTTTTTAACATCTCTGCACAAAGGGTGGAAAGAGAGGGCGAGAAATTCAAACTAGTGACATTCGTTTTAGAAGACGTGATTTCCAAGTGATTGAGTTACCTCTTATGGACAACCAACTAAATCATTTTAACGAAAATATTAACGAGCACATAGAACTTCAAAATTCTTGTTCTTCTGCATATTTTGCAGTGATGGGTGCCTAGACAGCAGTTCAGTGAAGGGAAAGATTGTGGTATGTGATCACTCTCAAGTCTCTGATGGAGATGTTGAGGTCAGTAGAGCTGGCGCTCTTGGATCGATCTTGAAAAAGGGCCAACCTGATTTTTTTTTTTTTTTTTAATTTTTTTTATTGTAAGTGACATGTGTCACACTTTGGTTGGTGCTCATGGGACACGTAAAGGGACTTAAAAATAATAATAAAAAAAAAATTTGTTTACGTCAATGAGTGATTAGTCACTTTCTAAAACTTATTGAGCTATTTATCAAAATATCAAATTAGGCTGACCAAAACCGAAGCTCCCAAGTGGAAGCCAATGCAACTTTTGTCTGTGTTCTAAAGCACAGGAATACCAGTTTGGTTTCTTGGAAGATCCAGGAACACCTTGTAGAGAATACACTGATCTCAGTCCAAATGTTTGCAGCAGCTATGGAGTAAATTGTCCACCCAAATCAAGTCCCAGGAATAATATATCATGAAAGAAGTTAATATGCATTTTCAGTTTAACATGACAAATGAGAAAGCCACCTGAGATCATACTTACATTTAGGAGTAACATTCTTTACATATACCCTTTTTCTTGAAATTTTGTTTCTTTTCCTCTTCTGCATTTTTCTCAGCAGTCAAACGGAGGTTTAAGGGCAAACAAAGTAAATTTCTTTTGGTGAAAATTCGGTTGAAAACTGAAGTGAGCAATGTCGATTTAGTCTCTGTAAATTGTCAACGTGTACCCTCTAGAAATTGTAATTTGCTCAAAGATTAGACAGCTAAAATATGAATAGAATATGTTCCAGCAATGAGTTGTACAGTGAAATTTTTTTTTTCTTAAAACTAATATAAAGAAAAATAAAATTTTCATATTTTGTTATTTCAAAGACGAATTCTTGGCTCCACCACTCCCTTATTCTCATCCCTACCTAAAATCACAAAGAGTTGAATGAGTTTCTTCAGCCAGCCAACTCAATAGGATTCCTACAGACAATTTACGAATCACAGTAGTTTTCAGAAGAAGAACCAGAATAGCTTCTGCTCATAACTGGCCAAATGTTTCTGCATTCAAACCAGTATCATGAAACTAAACTGATCTTACTATGAAGCGGGAATTAGAAATATTATAACAAGATATGCAATTCTGAAAAACAACAAAGAAAGAGCCATATTTGACATTGAAGTTGATAATAGCTTTGGCATTGAATGAAAACCAACACCATCAAAGGTTACACAAATGGACTCAACGACAATGTAATTCCAAGCATAACCCTTAAATATAGAGAGACTCTAAAAGCCTTCTAAAGGCTATCAAATGCAAACACTTAATGGAAACACAAATACTTTACATCCCCACTAATCCGATGTGTGGTGTTTAGAGCAAACAAGAGGACCAGGAATTTTAGCAGCCTGCAAATAATCAGTAGGGTTTGTTTGTCAAACTATTCCTACATGCAGATCGAATAATGAACGATTGAAGCCTCCAAGCAATCATGAAGATGACTATTATTTTTCCATTGAAACCAAGGATGGCCAACCTCAGATGTCAATCGAAATGAAGTTATCAAACCCACTTAACATCAACAAATGACAAAAAGGCTTTTAAATACTTCAACATCAAACTCCTAGAATGCTTCAAAAGATGCCCATCTCATCCATGAGTGTTGATAGCTTCCCAGACTAAATTCTTCGGGACTGGATTGGCAAAATTACGAGCCTGCAGGGCTGCAGTCCGGAGTGTCCCGATTGTCAATACATTGGCCATCCAGAATGAGACACAGTTGTAAGGCAAGTTATGCTTCTTGCATAGTTCCTTAACAAATGGAGAGACTTTCCTGAGATTGCGACGAGGTAAACGGGGAAACAAATGGTGCTCAATTTGAAACTGCAGCCCACCATGAAACCAATCCATCCAAGAGGGGCACGATATATCCAGCGTGCCCATTGTCTGCTTCTCACACCAATCAGTTCCAGTAGGCGGGCCAACATAAACACTGGAGGAGAAATGGTTCAAACAGAACTGAACATGTTGAATTCCAGTGACAGCAAAACTTGCAAGAACAAACATTATTCTCTCACCCCAATTGGGTAAGCAAGAAACAAGAAAAGGGTACCAGATCCAATATAGAAGAACTCCCAAGATCTCCTGCCCCCTATTGGACACCCTTCTCTTAGATGACAACAGTATGATGGATTGCGCAAACAAGTTAATCCTAGCTAAACACATGACAGGATAAAATGTCCAATGCTGGTAACTAACCAAGAACCTAGCAACAGAATCAAACTTCAACTTCCTCTCATAAAAGTAAGACGTAATCGAATTGAAGAGTTTGGAAGATACCACAAAGAAAGGAATGTGCTGCAGATCCGGATCGAAATCAAGACTGTTGCAACAAATGTGATGGGCATTGTGGTTCTTCTTCCACCAGGCAATACTTATCCCTGCAAGGCAATTCCCAGTAAGAATCTGAGCGAAGCGATTGAATCGAGGGGAGGACATTATTTGGTAATGCCCAGAGTCATGTCCAAGCCACCCACTCTGAATCCACATACACCCCATCAAACCCCCACAACCCAGATGCACCAACGTGCTATCAGAGCACAGAATACCGTAAAGACTAACAGCAAATAGCATTGCCACGGAGAAAAGCGTAAAGAACGCCGTGTGCCCCTTCTTTTCAAACAGGCCCATCTTGGAGAACTCTGAGACAAGTTTCCTATAATCCTTGGATGCCTCTGAGACGGAGTAATCTTGGAGATAATACCCAGTAAAGAATTTGTCAAGATACTGCCACGCAGTGCCTGGATGGTACGCAACGAACGCGTCTGTGACATCTCGGCCAGAGAAACTGAGCAACGGAAGCTCACCGCCTGGGTGGTCTTTAGCCCAATCCGACACATCGTAGATCTTTCCCTGGATAGAAATCCATAGATCCCCACGTATGTTGTGCTTCGAAAGGTCTTCCTGCGAAATGTACCTCTTTGACTCTGCCATTGGAGCTGAATTTGAAGAGATTCAGAGAGAGATCTGAGAACCCTCTCTCCCTCTAATCTCTCTTCTCTTCCCGTATGGTTTGCCGATGAATGATTAGACCATGCGAGAAGAGAAAGTGGTTTTCTTTCTCTGCGACTGAAATTTCCTTTTTCAGAGTTCTGTTTCTGGTTATTGGGGAACACCCGAAGCCAGGAGGTGATATATAAGGAAGGGTTACGAGCCAGCAAGATTCAACATGCGCCCCAGAATAGTTTAAACATTTTAAATAATATTTAAAAATTCTTAGCTTTTGTGAAAATTATTTTTTAATTTCAAATTAAAAAGTATATGTTGTACAATATTTTAATGTTCTATGTATTTTTCTTGTTAAAAAATTTGAAAGATTAATAGGCATTGTCATATTGCCCGAGTAAAATGAACTTGTAATACGAAGTATTGCTCTATTAATAGATATATGCTACATCATATAAATACGTGTAGACATAATCTTACATTGCGTATTAACCCTAAAATTAATTTTGTTGAAAACTTATTTAAACGCAATGAAAAAACAAACCCAAAATTTAATGACGGGTGGTCTAGTGTGTAGGGCGTAGAGTATATATACCTCACTTTTCTCATGCACTATAAAAAGAGACGAGACATGGTACTCCTACAAATTCAATAGTAAATTTGAATATATATATATACATATATATATATGAATGAACGAAGAGGGATGAGAGATGAAAGATACAATTCTTAGCCTCCTCTAATAGTCATTAGAGCTTAGAGATAATAAATTAAAAGAGAGAAAATTCAATAGAATTTTGGGACAACTATATTTTTCTGTCAATTACCACCTAATTTACATTATCATTCCAACCTTCAAATTGGCATTCAAATCTTTTGTTAGGATTTTCTGTTGAACTCAATTGGTAAATAACAATACATGTCATGTAAAATGTCTATTATATCCTTATCATGTGTGAAAAGTATAATTATACCATTAGATTTCTTATAAAAAAATAAAAATTCCCTAACATCGGATCTTTGGCGGGAGAATTAGGATCCTCTTCATTTCATTTGAACCGAATAATATCCAATTAGTTATATTGTAATGATATTTTTGTCCCTCAAAATGTGAAAAGACAAAATTACCCATCCAATATAATTAATTGGATATTATCCAATTCAAATGAATTGGAGAAGATCATGTTCCTTGGCGGAAGACCAACGACTTGGACAATGAGTTTTAACCGTGGAGACCATGGCTTAGTTTCTTGCTCAGATTTGGTTGACCCATGGTGAGGTTGTGGATCTCTAGCCATAAAGCCATGAAACTACATTTTTTTTAAATATATATATATTTGATAAAAGGAGAGGATGATTCGAACTAGTAATCTCTGTTTCATTAGGCGTGGTTCATGCCGACTGAGCTACCTCATATGGACATTATTATTGTTATTTTATCTCACGTGTTTTGTACGCAGCCCATTTTTCATTGGATTTAATAAAAAATTCTAAAGAATTGGTTAAGTAAGACATTGCAAATTAGATATTAGTTTGAGGAGAATGAAACTAGAAATGTCTTCCATCCATACATACTTATTCATAACTTGTTTCACTGCAGCTTTAGCTAAACCATGAGCAGTGAAATTGGCTTCTCGCTTTTTATGACAGCATTGCCAGCTTTTCAGTGTCCGTAACACTCTTTTTAATCCTCCACTATCTAACCGTACCTACTCCAGTTTATTTCAGAAGTGTTGATAGCATTGACAATTAGTAAAAATTTAAGAACATTAACGTAAGCATATTTTAAAAATTATTTAATATAAAATAAACTNATTTGGTTGACCCATGGTGAGGTTGTGGATCTCTAGCCATAAAGCCATGAAACTACATTTTTTTTAAATATATATATATTTGATAAAAGGAGAGGATGATTCGAACTAGTAATCTCTGTTTCATTAGGCGTGGTTCATGCCGACTGAGCTACCTCATATGGACATTATTATTGTTATTTTATCTCACGTGTTTTGTACGCAGCCCATTTTTCATTGGATTTAATAAAAAATTCTAAAGAATTGGTTAAGTAAGACATTGCAAATTAGATATTAGTTTGAGGAGAATGAAACTAGAAATGTCTTCCATCCATACATACTTATTCATAACTTGTTTCACTGCAGCTTTAGCTAAATCATGAGCAGTGAAATTGGCTTCTCGCTTTTTATGACAGCATTGCCAGCTTTTCAGTGCCCGTAACACTCTTTTTAATCCTCCACTATCTGACCGTACCTACTCCAATTTATTTCAGAAGTGTTGATAGCATTGACAATTAGTAAAAATTTAAGAACATTAACGTAAGCATATTTTAAAAATTATTTAATATAAATAAACTAGTGGTTTAATACATGAAGAGAGATAAGAGAGTATTTGGGTTACTGAATGGTAGTTGGAACATTGGAATGTTAGATACGGGAAGACAAAAACGAAAACAGCTGTTTTTTTTTCCTTCCATTACACACAATTCAAAACTGTACCCCTGTACGTAATCTTCGTTCTAATTACTTTTTTATTTTCTCAAGAACCGAACACAGTTTAATTTTTAAATTTTAGAATATGCCGATCGGATATGCTGTAAACAAGACTGTCACCACCAAAATATCCAGCTTCCTTTCTTCCTCAGCCAGCTATCACCATCATCAATGTTGCTTATTACGTAACTTTTTTTGTTTTTTTTATGGGTTACTGCATGTTTATTATTCCTCTCTCGTACTGCCGGCACATGTTGTGGGGATCAAAATGAAAAGAGGAAGTTTCATTCTTGGATAAGATCTGAAATGCCAGACGCTAAAAGATAATATAACTTTTCACACACTAAATAATTTACCTTCTCTTGACAAAGTACGGGTAATTTTAGAAGTCTCTTTTGTGTTTATTTTAAGTCTATCCATGAATAATATGACTATACAAATTACCATTTGATTAAAATCCAATAATAATTAATCACAAACTCAATGGTGATTTTAATAGCCACATCATTATTGAATGTACTTAAGATGAATACAATATGGACTTGTAGCATTACTCACAAAATACCAATCGATAAAACCGTCAAATCTATCGTCTTGGTTTTGCAAACTCCAGTGTTTAGAGCTCTAAGTTCTGGATTCTCTTTTCCTAGAAAGAAAAAGAAAAAAGAAAAAAAGGAACCAAACCAGCTAAAGGAGGGTTTGTGTATAGTAGTACCTATCAAAAAAAAGGCATTACAATTCTTTGTGCTGTGAAAGAGATTTTAAATACCTGTCATTGCTCCGAGTATTGGCCTTATCCTGACCTGGACAGCAGCAGCCAAGTCAGAGCTGGTAGAAAAGGACCATTTTAAGAGTTATATTTGCCATGGCTTCATTGATTGTTTGATTATCCGATTAGTCTATCTTCCAGTTGTGCAGATACATTTAAGAAAATAACAAGAATTATTATGAGTTTTAAGACCCATTCGAGAAAAACTATTTGCATATCAAGTTTCCCTGGAATTTGCACCTATAAATAAGGCACAGGGGTTTAGCCTTCACTGCTTTTTTCTACCTGTCTGCTTGAGAGGTAGGTGGGGATTGGTGGTGAGTGGAGGGCATTGTGTTATAATTACTGATAAAAATTTATGAAATTGGTTTGAATTAAAGATAGAAAGTTTTTATTTCTATTGTATTTGATGTTTTACTTGATGTGTCAATTTTTTTATTAAAGTCTGTAAAAAAAAATGTTTACACCAGATCAAGGAACTCTCAAAATTTATTGGTGTGATAACAAAGTAAGGTGAGTTTTGAATTTTTTTTTGCAAGAAAAAAAATAAAAGAAGTGTTTTTTAGTGTGGAAAAATGACTTTTAATTTTTTTTTTATATATTTTTTTTAGAAATAAATGGAAAGAAGATGAAGAAAATGTTGGCAACACAATTTTCTTACGTGGAAGCCAAAATTCTTGAATACATCGATAACTTGTTTGAGATTGCGTTTGAGAAATATGGTTTTTAAGTAGGGATGAAAATGCAGATGCAAATAATAGCAATATTCGCATTTGCAAAATGCGTATAATGGTTTTTGATATCTGCATCTGCATCATGTGATTATTATCCGCATCTGCGCAGTTAATGTGAATAATAAATACGGATATTATCCACTATCCGCATTTGAGGTAATGAACGTTTTAGACCTTGAAATTATAATTCATTAATTATTGCTTCTAGTAAATATTTTTAAAAAAGGACATTATTTATAGTTGAACACTATTATTCATATCACACTTTCTAATCATTTTGCCAATAAATTTTCATCACATACAATATTTAATATTTAGCTTCTAGTAAATCTATAGTTGGTAACAAAAAATATATATATAAAAAATAATAATAATAAAGGAAGAACATATAAGGCAATTAATTAGAACAAATTAAAAGAGTTTTCTAAAAGTGGAATCCAACAACATTGCAAATCTAGCAAATATAAGAAATATAAATTAAAAAATATTAAATATACAAAGGAATGCGGATCCGAATAATATCAGCACCTGCATACCTTAAAACCGCTTTCTGTATCCGCATTTGCGGATATTAGTTTTTACTATCCACATTCGCATTCGCATATGCGGATAGCGGATGCAAGCAGTTATTATTTGCTCGCATTTTCACCCCTACTTTTAAGTCAAAAAGAACTTTTGGACAAAAACTTCATTTTTAAGCTTTTGCCAAAATTGCGTTTTGGCTATTTTTAGCTTTTTTGGACCGTTAAAAGTGTTTTTAATTTTTTTTACTAAACAAATACTTTTTTTTTTTTTTTCTTTAAATTGATTTTTTGAGTATTAAAAGTACTTTTAAGCCTCTCAAGCACAATCTCAAACTAGCCTTTAGTGTAACACCTCACATTTTAGTGTAGGGTTAGTATGGGAATTAGTGTGAAGTGTTGGGTTTAGAAATGTAGACTATTGATATTGACCTAGTGAGTGCAAAAATGGATCAAAGCTCCTTAAAGAAATTATAAGAGCTAATGAATTTCGTAATTTGATTCATGACACATGATATATAGGACAATAGGAAGATCAAATCTTATTATTTCAATTTTAACATAACTTGAGATTAATTAAGTGATCGATTTACCTTTTCTTGAACTTAATTAATTAAGTCAACCATTTCAAATCTTCCAACATAAGGACCACAAATCATTCATGCAAGAGACCACTTAGGGTTTTGAAAAAAATAAAAAATAAAAAATTGCTTTTCATGATACAACGTAGACAAAAGGAGGTGACATTCTACTTTTGGGAGGGACAAGCAAATTTTATTGGACTTCAAACTCAACTTTTGGTGGCTTGCACTCAATATGCCCACACCCCTTTAAGGTAAAGAATAGGTAAAAATCACTTAAATTAAGGTATCCAATCTCTCTGTATATTCCATATTGTTGGGTCATGAATCAACCCCACAAAACCATAGGGCCTGTACCAAGCCCAAGCAAGGCCCATGTTCCCAAAGCCCAAGAGCATCTCGAGTCTCGAGAGCCCAAGAGCGTCTCGAGGCCTCGGGAGCCCAGGCCAGCCTCGATCACCCGAGAACACCTCGAACAGGCGAGAAGGCCTCAGGCCTCGATCACCCGAGAAACCGTTTCGGGCCACGATCACAACATATCACTGATAAAGCTTAAGGGCTCCAAAGCCCGAAAAGCTAGGGATCAAGATATTAAATTCAAAAAACTTATCTTATCCATTTCATTCAATAACAAGCACTTCGAAAAGATCAGATATATTATCTATCAACATTCAAAATTTAAAGTGCCACAACAACCAAATCCTATCCTGATCCCATCAGGTCTTGATACGGATAACTACCTAAATCCCTGGTAACAAACTGCCTCGCAGAGAATCAGGGAAGAGTCAGTCATTGACAAGGGAACAATCACTCCATGCCTATATAATACGAGTCACCTCCACAAGTTCTGGTAACGCAACTCTAGCACACTTTACGCTTTTGTTGTTTCCTCATTATTTCAAGAGTATACACTGATTTAGGCATCGGAGTATCCCCGCCGGCTCACCCCCGGTCTCTTCGATCCTATCCTTTTCTCTACTGTGCAGGAAAGGTCAAGCTTGAATCATTCGTCAAGAAGTCAACAAGCGTGCCACGTCACCAATCGGGAAACTGTGCACCAACACATATCAACTTGAGGTATCCTATCTGTCTGTATACTTATATTTTGAACCTTTTTAGTATGAAAGTATATTTTTGTCATTAAAAAACAATAAACGAAATTATACAAGTCAAATAAGTCGAAATTTTACTTTCCCCCGTCCTCAACCCCTTTTTCATTTTCCTCCACTCTCCAACATGGATATGCAGTGTATTTCATATATGGTTTTCTAAAAACCAGATATGTTACTCCATGCATGTCTATCCCTCAGACGCGCCTTGCCATTGTCCACACTGGTCGATCCTCTCCTCTCTGCATTGCCATCTTTTGCAGTTCGACATGTTTATGACTCGTTTATTAAGCGGGTCAAGCAGGTCAACTCATTTGTGAGCCAAATATGTTTATGCTAAACCCTAATCCTATAATTTTGTGTCGGATTTGCTAATTGTGTCAAAAATTGACAATCCTATTGCCAATCCTTAACTCAATCCAACTGTGTAAGAGTACTAGCAACATATTTCATAAATCTCATTCCCTTATCTAAATGTAGGGGAAAAAAATATTCTGAAAAGACCCTTGCAATATAGGCTCCCTTACTGCTCCCTAAACCAAGGGAACTAAAAATGCTACCCTAAATCTATCTTTAAAAAACCCTAGAGAGAGAGAAGGAGAAAAAAATGAGGATCTTAGGGTAATCTCCTACTCTAATCTCGTTTTTAACATTGTTATGAGCATGTTTCCTTTATGTTTATCTTATGTATGAGCTCTACAATGGTAGTTTATGAGTTAGTAGTTTTAAGCTTTAAGTTGAATATTATGAGTTTAATGATAGTAAATGACTAAATGGTTAGATAGATTACGGATTTTTTTATTATTATTTTTTTATTTTTAGATTATGGATTTTTTTTATTTTTGAAAAATAATTATATCGTGGGATCTTATTCTTGCTCAAAAGAGCGAAAAAATCAAGAGATGGAGTATAATCCTTCCCTCTGTACAATATCACTAATGCATGGTGGAAGAAAATTCCAACTAAAAACATCAGTGACATGGGTCCTAGATTATGAATTTTGATTCGCATGTAAGATCTACTTATTTTCTTGTGATTACCATACTACTTAAGATATATATAATAATTATTTTTTTTGAAAGGTACTTAAGATATTTATTAAATATAGATCTACATGCTTTGATACGGTTTAATGGTTGGATTAATGATGGCTTGGAGGTTTAATGTAGAAGAATAGTGCTAGGGAGCATAATAGAGCCTTAGATCATGTTAGAATATGTTATGACCTTTTTATAAATGAAGTTTATCTTAGACCATCGAACAATCAATGGCATTATTAGTGTTGATTGATCGGCGTGATTATCGAACGAGACAGAATGATCATTTCGTCCTCATATTAAGTTTTAAGGATGTTTTAGCGTAAATTAAGGACTAATGTTAGACCATTTCACAGATTTCGAGGGTGAAGAAAATGATTGAGTTTATTCACAAGAACGGATTTGAAATGGAGAAAATCGACACGACGGACGAAACAGAGTATATCGGAACTTAAAAAACGGTGCCGTTTCTGTGATTCTTAAGTTTGTGCGTACGTGGCATGTTCTGTTCCGATATTTCAATTTTAGACGGTCGAGATCAACCAAAATTCACCGCAAGATTTCTACTCAAACTGTAGAGGATCTTGATTCCGTTTCATCGGCGCTCACGATCATTATCTCCTTAGATAGAACGAATATACCTCCTCGAATTCGTCCTCAAGAATAGCAGACTAGAAAACCAAAATCCCCACTGTTTGGGAAAGCCTCCTTTCTTCCTATCTGATACTCACTCCACTCCTTGCACGAACTTTACGGAACTCCCAGAAATTCCATCAAGGTAACAATCCTCTTGCAGCTACTTCTTGCTATTTTTACTGTTGTATATGTGTTTCTTGAATCTTAATCCACGTTTGCTGCGCTGGGCTCTGAGGAGAGCGAAAAGATCTTCAAAGAGCTTAGAATTGAATTGGGTATTTGAAAATTTTGTGTCTTGGTGTCTTTGTGGGTGTGTTTACTTGCTTGTTATGATGTTCCGAATAGAGTAATTTTTAAGACCCATAAATGTTACGAGCCATTATTTGATTAATTTTTAGTTTTCGTGTTTGTCTCTTTGGTTTTTTGTTAGTTCGAGGGCTGCCTTCTACTAATCTTATTAGTTATCTCGACATTTGCAATGTGGGAAGATATAAACCGCAGGTTTTTTAGGAATGTGGGTATTCTGTTATGGGTTTTGATGTTGTCATATCATATTTTCGTTCATAGGAACATATCACATCACATGTTGATCATATCGTTTCATTTGAACACTCATTTTATATAATCGCATGTAATCTAGGAAAACATGTGGCAATGTATCATTTCAATGTATGTAAACATTTCCTTTGATGATAACATAGTTCTCAAAATGTGCTTGGATTACACATTTTTATGCACTTAATATAATTTCCGTAATTGAGAACATGCAATAAATTATACTCAAATTAGTACTTAAGAAAAACATGATTTTATTATATATATATATATATATATAAACTATTTGGGCATTTTTGAGAAAAGTACTAGGTTAACGAATTCACTTACCTTACCTCAGTCTCTTAACCGCCTTAAAATTACGTTGAATGTCTGAAAAAGTTTATGTCGAAAACCCTGAATAAAATAACAACATTATTTCATCACATTATCGAGCCTTTGTGACCTATCTCACTTAATCTATTTATGGACGGTCTGCAGTTAACTCTCTGCTGTACCACCAATGGAATGGCTAATGACCTGAATTTTCTAGGATCAACAGGGCACACATAGAAATTTCTATGGGGTCTGATTTGAGCTAAAAACTCCACTGGACCTATTTGTAATCACTGCTCAAAGTAATGATCAATTTGTTGGATTTTCAGAATTCCCAGTAATTGAGTTGAAAACTTGAACTGTCACTGTGATCGATCAATCACAAGTTTTCCTATGAGATATACATAGAATTTTAGCTATCTGTCTTATCTTTCTAATAAATCAAGAATCAAGTGAATATGAGGTTTGATAAGTCATAGATAGTCAATTCCACCCTAAGGACTTGCTGTTAACCGACTTACTGACCTATCCCCCTTTTTTGCGTGATAACTTTTAATGTACCTAGCATATGGTTTTAAATCTGGTATTACCTGAAACTAAACTTCCAGAGCAGTTAAGGATGGGAGATGGAGACTGTGTATTATGGAGCTCTAAATAGGGAAACAGTTAAGGATAAATACCCTATCCTAGTGGTGAATTAGATTTAGATGAACTTTGTGGGGCCACAATATTTTTCTAAGTCGGACTTGAGATTTTAATATCTTTGAATCTGGGTACACTTAGATTTTGATTTCTTCCCTCTTCCCCCATTTTATTTTTAAGAAACAGAGCACATGACATATTCACATGTTTGTGCTCTGGCAGTTGAGTTGTAATACATGTGGGTATCATTTCTCCACAGAAACTAATAAGAACTATATAGGTAGTGGCATAACCAAAATTTTCCCTTACCAAGAAGATATTGGTAGTAAAAATTTGCTTTTTTTATGATATTGATGTGCTTTATGAAATTTTGTTTTAAATTATAGGAAGAGAAACTCTACCAAGCTATTAATTTCATGATCACAATAAAATACATTTCATATCAAAGCGAAAGTAAAACATTAAACTAATTGTTGATCCAATGAAAACTAAAAGACAATTAAGCAATTTATTCCACTTTGCAGCTTCACTAATACTTGGTGGAAGCTGCACTCTCTTTTTCATCTCAAGTAAAGTTGGCAGGACATTGAAAATCTATAAATTGACAATCTGCATAATTCCGTCACAGATTTTTGTGCATATTGGTGGGGGGAAGCAATTGTTGAGATGGCACATTTGCTTTCAACTTCATGCACAATAAATGTCTCCTCTGGCTGCAAACCTTATTATATTCCGTTGAACCAAGGGTCAAGAGCATTTCCTACCTCTTTTACTTTGCAAGCTTCCAAATCTCCATTTGGAAGGCTTGTATCATTTGGAGAGAAGCCACAAAGAAATTTTACTGTCCATTCAACCACGCTTCCTATAAGCAAGGAAGCTCCTGCTCAACCCAGCTCTGGCGCCCATGAGACATTCAATGAACCATCCAAGCCACAGCGGGTCATGGTCATTGGTGGAGATGGCTACTGCGGTTGGGCCACTGCCCTCCACCTATCCAACAAAGGTTATGAGGTTGCCATAGTTGACAGCCTTGTACGTCGTCTTTTCGACCACCAGCTTGGCATTGAGTCCTTAACTCCAATTGCCTCAATCCACAACCGCCTCCGCTGTTGGAAATCTCTCACCGGAAAAACTATTGAACTCCACATTGGTGACATTTGTGACTTTGAGTTCCTATCAGAAGCCTTCAAGTCGTTTGAGCCTGATGCTGTTGTCCATTTTGGGGAACAGCGATCTGCCCCTTACTCCATGATTGATCGGTCAAGAGCTGTTTTTACACAGAACAACAATGTGATTGGAACACTCAATGTGCTCTTTGCTATAAAAGAATTCAGAGAGCAGTGTCATTTGGTGAAGCTTGGGACCATGGGAGAATATGGGACTCCAAATATCGATATTGAGGAGGGTTACATTACAATAACTCATAATGGAAGAACAGATACGCTGCCTTATCCCAAGCAAGCTAGCTCATTCTATCATCTGAGCAAGGTTCACGATTCAAATAATATAGCCTTCACTTGCAAGGCTTGGGGGATTAGAGCCACTGATCTAAATCAAGGAGTGGTTTATGGGGTGAAAACAGATGAAACTGAGATGCATGAGGAGCTCTGTAACAGGTTGGATTATGATGGTGTGTTTGGAACTGCACTGAATCGGTTTTGTGTTCAGGCTGCTGTTGGTCATCCACTTACTGTGTATGGCAAAGGGGGCCAGGTAAGAATATTCTCCTCAATAAAACGATGGCATTGCTGCATTACTATAAGATAAGAATGAATGTTTAGAAGCAATTATGAGGAAGAGTGATTTCTTATGGCTGTAGGACAATTTTCAGTTCCTTGTGTTTTTTTATTTTACAAGGAAAGCTCTTCATTGTTAATCTTCTTTAATCAAGTCTTCAGGAATTTCTTTGAAAGAAGGTTAATGTACGATGTAATAATTGATCATTTTCTTCGAAGTTATTTCTATGGAAAGCTTTTGCATGGAATTTGGGTAAATAGGATAAGTTAATATTTGCTGTTTATTATGATGCGGTAAAACATGCTAAAGTTAGGAACGTACCATCAACTGCAGCAATTTTCTTGTTATTCATGTTACTCATGTTTATAAATGTGCCTTACCGGGTTTTTTGTGCTTTTTTGTTTTGTTTAATATCTTCAGACCAGGGGATACCTTGACATAAGAGATACAGTGCAGTGTGTAGAGCTTGCCATTGCAAACCCCGCACGGTCCGGTGAGTTTCGGGTCTTCAATCAGTTCACTGAGCAGTTTTCTGTCAATGAACTCGCCGCCCTTGTGAAGAATGCGGGAGAGAAGCTTGGACTGAATGTTGAAAGCATTTCTGTGCCAAACCCAAGAGTAGAGGCAGAGGAGCATTACTACAACGCAAAGCACACTAAACTCGTTGAGTTGGGACTTGAACCACACCTTCTTTCTGACTCTCTTCTGGATTCGTTGCTCAACTTTGCTATTGAGTTCAAGGATCGTGTAGACACAAAACAGATAATGCCCAGTGTCTCTTGGAGAAAAATGGGGGTCAAGCCAAGGACCATTACGGCATAATCCAGTTGACGATAAACTTGGGGCTGTTGATACTTGATAGAGAGAATGCTTCATCGATAAACTTGACAAACAATGATGTAATAGCCTCCTTATTGCCTTTTTTCTTTTTTGCACCTTAATGAACTTTTGACATAAACAGAGCCCGTGATTGCTTAGTTGCAATCTAGGAAGTGGTTAATGAGCTGGTAGAAATCATGCCGCCATAGTTGTGAGTTCTAGGTATCTGTTCGGAGGTGTTTGACTAAATACAGAACCCAATATTATGTGCTTAATTATATGCTGCAATTATGATAATAAAGTCTGTATCTTTGAAGGAAGTATACAGATATATTCCAAATTGTTCAATTTATTGTTTCATTCATTTAATCTTGCTAATGGCAACTCACTTTTGTGCTTTTCACGCCTAAAGTTCATTAAGATTAAACCATACACGTGCAATAGGCACGATTTTTCCCACTAACAAGAAAAGTTGTATCATTGGGCTCTGAATAATGGATGACCAATTCATTAACTTGCAAATGGGTGAAATTGCACAATGACCAGGCAGCAAAAGCCTTAAGCTTTGTCAGTGGGTTGAGAGTTGCCTGTAGTGATGAACTTGAGGTCAGGACAAGGTAGAATAACTCTTGTTAACATCGAATCATTGGCCCACTGTATTCCAACAACAAATTTCTCATGTGATTCTCTAGTTTTTACCTGATGATACAAATGGAAATCCATCACAATCGTGAATGAATGGATCTAATTCTTGTCCGTAACAGCAACTGCTCAGACATATCTCCGTCTCGAACAAAATTGAGTACAACTGAAGCCAACTCATCTTGATGTTTAGTGTATTCATGATCAGCTCCTTCTATAATATGTAGTTTATGATTAGATATGAGCTTGGCAAACTCCATAGCATCATCAACTGGTACAACTTTATCCATGGATCCATGAACTGTCAATACCCTGTAAATAAATAGCATCGGAAAGGGTTCAAGATACTGGTTACAGTATAATATGCCAGCGGAAGCAACATTTAATCAATTTGAGTGCAAACAGAACTAAATGCCTAGCCGTTAGTGTGATATTTTACGTACTCCACAAGATGACAAAGTGAAAGATCATATATTTCAATACCTTACAAATATTACTTTCTACATAATATTTGTACTCCATAATATGGAGGGACACATGGACCACAGGGGTGGGCATGAGTGTGACTGTTGCACATCGCGTGCCAAAAGCAATTTATTATCCATGTGTACATGACATATCAACAGCCATATCGGGGAGTAAAAGAATCTTGTTGAGATATGTAGCATTTTCCATTAAAAAGTGGTGGAAGAAGAAAATCTAGAAGTAATTGTACTCGAACACAATGAAACACATGAGATTCATCTTGGAAGTCATTCAAGAGCAAAACACACACATACACACATTCGACTGTAAAGTAACATATGTTGGAAGAGAGCACATTAGTAAATCCCTGGGCTCAAGTGAAGTACTGATTTGCCACTTGGTTGTATGCTAGTAGTAGCATTAAGTAAAAGCTGGTTGTTTCCCACCCCACCCCCCCCCAAACAGACCAACGTAAATTNTTTTTCCCCCCCCCCCCCCCCCCCCCCCTCTCCCCAAACAGACCAACGTAAATTGAAAAAAGACCAGGCACATAATAGATAATAAATCACAATGGTATTACTTCACCATCAATCACCCGAGAGTATTTAGCCTTGCAAAGTGGTCCTTGTTTGACAATTATTGTTGAAACTTGCGGGAGATTATTATGCAGTATCACAAACATTGCAGATGCAATCCATTAAAGCAATAGTTGACCTGTCTGACCAACAAGGGAAAGAAAAAAAAAATCACTGGCCTGCAGTCTTGATGAATCAAAAGGCAGGCTGCATGAGTATCAGTACTTAAACGGTCCCTCAAACTTTCTTCTGTCACACGATACTCAAACTTCCCTGTGAATAAGTAACAGTCCACCAGGTAAGTATCAATCTAAATGAAATATAATCCAGGTACTTGATAAATAGTTAAATACCAAAGAACTGCTGAAGCGTGAGTATTATTACCAAGAATATGTGCTTACAAATTTAGTATCAGCATTCAATTTTGAAAACCAAGGTAATAACATGCAATGTTACAAAAATGCAGATAAAGTAGAACGGAACATGTTATCAAATGACAAACACAAACTATGTAAATGATATAACTATTAGACTAATCAATCACATTTGATTGCTTTACCTCTTTTATTCTTAACATCAATAAATCCATTTTGCTTGATTCTTTGTAAAAACTCTTTCCCCAAGCGACCTTCAATGCCTCTCTCCAGATTAAATCGGCCAGAAATGTTGACAACCTTTGAAACGTCATTAAACATCAAAGCATACAAGAGCGCTACATTGCCCCCTGCAAGACCTCTTTCAAGCGTATATTAGACAAATCCAAATTTTGATTATTCAAATGGATTTTCTAAACTATCAAAAATCAATGAGGCACCAGAGAGAAGAAACTACTATCGTTTTCTTTGCTGATCAACAAAATTTGTTCTCTAGACAAACCCTTTAAAATGCATTGCGTCTAAGTCAATATGGCATGACAAGTAACTTCCTTGGAAGGGGCTATCATCGCTCAAGAAGAAACTAGAGCTTTAAACTTAAGAATTTTCAGTAGTAACCAAAAAACCCTTGCATCCCGATAACCATGGGAAGATTTTATATGCATACAAAAAGAAGGAAAAAGAGTTGAACCATTACCAGCGTAAAACCATAATTCTTTCACCAGGGAAAAAAAATCTACAAGTATCTTGACATCACCTAAACATGTAATAAGATTGGGTTGGAGTGAGATGACAGTTTAGTAGAGCTCTACTAAACTGAACTCTGTTTAAAATTTTCACCTACCTTTTAATATGGATTGCAAAATTCCACTTAGCAGTTACAAGTAGGATCCTAAAGATTCGACATGAATTACTAACACACCTTTACTGTGACCAACGATTGCAGTTATTACACGTTTCTCCCAATGGAAGTGTTGTATTACTGCACGTAAATCATCAGTTTCTCTATGGTAGTTACCATACTGGAAGGAACCTTCACTTTCCCTGAAAAAGCCGTAACATCAGATAATCATTTTAGTATTCCCATTTTCCGAAATTTCAATATTTAGAGTATATAAAGGCAATTCCAAGAAAGAATTGCTTCTATATTTAAATTTTGTAGCCGATTGATTCATTAGTCTGAAGTTACAGCCTGCTTTATTAATTGAAGGCATTTAAAAGGGGCCAGCATAATTGTTTTTGGCCATTAGAAGCCCTCCTTCCTTACACTCATTACCACACCCACATATTAGGAGCAGAATCCAGGTAAAGAAAAATTAACAAAAATGCTAAGGAGGAAAAAGAGCCCTTCAAAGACTGCAACACCTCAACTGTGAAACAAACTTGTTTAATTTCAATCTCAATAAAGTAATTCTCACAATTTTTTTCAAGGCAAAATACGCAGATGCAAAAAGCATATTTACTTTGGCTATCTCAGAAAATTGAGAGCACAGGAAAAGACAACTTCCAGAGAATACATGATGGTTCGAGCACACTGTAGAATTAGGTACGATTTATGTCAAATAAAAGCTGAAACAATGATATGTTGTTGTGCAAGTACATCTGCGTCCAATCAGCAAAAGAACTTGCTGAGGTTTTGTACTACAGTGCCATTAAAATATTTCAAAGATTCATCCCTGGACAACAGAAAAAAGAAAGTGGCACAAAAATACAGAAAAAAAAAAAAAAACCCTCCAATCATTTGTTTTATGTTCACTCTATACAGTTAACCAAACAGCCCTTTTGCTATTCCTTTTAGTGCAAACAGCTTACCCGTTGCCAGCAAAGTCAAAGCGAAAGGCACTGATTCCTTCTTTTTCTAGAGCAGCAGCAAGGTTCACCATTGGAATACGTTCCTAGAGATTAACAATCAACTAATCAATCAGATTAATCCATCAAAAAAAAAAATGGAACAAACATTCGAAATATACATCTGCTTATCAGGAAAAATAACCTTGGAGGATTGAAATCCATGGCACAATACAACAAGCTCCTTTGAACCTGTATCATGTAATATTCCCACAAGCTTTTCACCATGGTTGTTTTTTATAATAACTCTCCACGGATGAGTCACTGTAGAGAGATCAAAAGGAGAAGACACGGGTGTGATTCAAATTGAATCATTAGAATAACACAAAGAAAAAGAATATGCATTTTGTATGCCAAATTAAGTGCCAATTAGATGTATTATTACACATGTTTCTGTTTTTTTTTTTTTTTTTAAAAAAAACACCTTTATCAAGCACAACTAAATTAAGTAGAAACAGCGAACCTATCAACCAGATACCTCTGTCTGCTTGATGAATTATATTTATAGGGGCACAAATAATATAGCAAATTCTTAAGCCTCTTCACCCCAAATGGGCAGACTATAACCTGAAAGGCAGAGCTAATAGCCTCATAATCAAAGACCCAGAAACACAAACAGGGTGGAACTAATCTTAAGCAACAATTGGCATGTAATGAATCATGATCCCAACTAAATGCAACGACGAAAATTCTTTTTAACTTGTGAAAATAAACATAAAAACCATACTGTAGGAACCATTATCCCTCATGCAATGGATCAGTTTACTTGTTGTCGTAGAAGACCCATATCAGAGAATTCATAAGCCAGCCCTTCTGGTCACCTAAAATGACCTTGAATTTAAGATATTCCCACTAATGGGAATGGCCGAATGGGCAAAGAACAATCTTTCATAAACTTAGGTTGTTATATAATAGTTGAAACAAGTTCGAAGCGTGGGAAGATAAATATGGCTCACCAGAGTGTTGGGCCCGTTCTTCCTGAGTCGGACTCGGCCGAGGTATCGACATTGGTTCGGCTTGAGGTTCTTTATGGCGCGAAGGAAAGAGGACGAGTCGGACCTGGTTTGAAACGGAGTGTTTGTTTGCTTTTTCCGGTTTTGTCACTTTTGTGCAGACCGAAACTCTGCTGTGACACGCTCAGCCACTTGGCAGTTGGCACCTGTCGCATAAGATTTTTATTTTTAGAGGTGTGATTTTTAAAATTAATTTGGATTGAATTATTATTAAATTTTAGTATAATATTGATTTTAAAAGTTACGTTACCAGATAAAAGTCCTACTTATATAACATTACTCTTTTATTAATTATTTTTTAGTGATTCACCTATTTACCATGTGGAGATGAATGAAAGATTTAAAAAAATATCACAAATCGATAAATAAACACCTCATAAACGTAATTAATTCTTCTATCCAATAATTTAATTGGGTGTCAGAGGTGGTTTTGGCCAACTCCCATTTGATCATTTGAGGGTGGCTGGAACACCCCAATGCCTATGAGAATGGTTCGACTATCTTTTGATTGACCATAAGTGACGTGTCTTTGCTTTAACATGACATACCGTTAAAATACTGGATTTAACATAATCTGAAAGGCCAGCCAACTGTATTTTTCAGATGTCCACAAATACTATCTACAACACTTCCTAAAGCCAAGGACCCGTTTGATTTCGCCTTAAACCATGTGCCCTTAGAAGAATTTTACCCAATCTTTTTTTAACTTCTAAGCATAAGAGTGTCTTTGGGATTGGATTAATGACTAGGCATTCTTGTTTTTTGTTTCCATTTTCTGTGCTGTAAATTAGGAGCGGGCAAGGGTCGGATTAGGCCGGGTATTGGGTATTTTGGTATCTGCTCCACAGGGCTATAAAGAACAATATCCGGCTGTAGTACTCGTCCAATCTAACATGTCTTTTACATGCTATATCGTCTCTACAGTCACTCTGATCCAGAAACTTAACAAAAAAATTTACTCTCAACTTCATAAGTAATGGTATTAATTTATTAAATATAATGATATACTTGCTACAATCACGCTGATACAGGAAAATAAGAGACAGGATAGGGGGAGCAAAAGGAAAACAAAAACAAAAAAATTTATTTAGCTCTACAATTAGTCTAAAGGGGAAGCTAAACATTATTCTCAACTGCATAAGTAATGACATTAAGTATAAAGACAACAAAAAGGACAAGTATCTTCCAATGCGCTGCTTGATCATTACTACTAGACTCGGTGCCATCTTAATCAATGGCATTTGATTCCTTCCACAGTATTCAGTCAGTTCGACTCCCAGTGATACATGAATAAAACCTCACAGTGCGGGCAAACAGACAGTACTCAAAACACGGAAGGCTGGTAAGCAAATAACTATATGCACATTGAATCTCATAATTAGGCACTTGGCAAAGGGGTCACACAAAACTGTCATGCTATGATCCCACAGGAGCGATGCCCTTACTCTTGGCTGCAGCAGTTGCAGCAGCAGCAGCGGCAGCCGCTGCTGCGGCAGCTGATGCAGCTGGATTAGGTGTTGAGGGAGGCACTGGGTTGGACTGTGAGGTACTCTGTGTTGTAACTATTTGCTGCTGCTGTTGTTGCTGATGATGAGAGTTGACTTGGGCAAGCAAAGCTTTAATCTGACTTCCTGTAAGTGTCTCCTGCTCAAGCAAAGCATTAGCAAGTGCATGAAGCTCCTTGCTATTTGTGGTAAGAATCGTTTTCGCATTGTTGTAAGCCCTTTCCAAGAAGTTCTTCACTTCTTTCTCAATGAGGAGTCTAGTTTCCGTGCTCATACTCTTCCCATTATCGTCATAATTGTGAGTGACAACCCCAACTTCTTTGCTCATACCATACTTTGTAACCATCGCTCTTGCAAGAGAAGTTGCTTGCTGGAGGTCAGAAGATGCACCAGAAGTAACTTCATTTTCTCCAAAGATGAGCTCTTCTGCAACTCTCCCTCCCATGCAAACATCTAGCAGGGCAAGCATCTGCTTGCGAGAGACACTAGTTTCATCCTTGTCAGGCAATTGGGTAACCATGCCAAGGGACATCCCACGGGGAACAATTGTTGCCTTGTGAACTGGACGAGCCCCATCAGTATGTATAGCCACAAGGGCATGGCCACCCTCATGGAAAGCTGTCAGCTTTCGTGATTCATCAGATATGACAGCAGACTTGCGTTCACTTCCCATCATAATCTTATCCTTTGCATACTCTAGATCATCCATGCTCACTGCTTTAGCACCATCCATTGCAGCCTTTAAAGCAGCAATGTTGACCAAGTTTGCTAGATCTGCACCTGAGAACCCGGGAGTTCCTCTAGCAATAATCATCAAATCAACATCGTCTGCCTTCAGAACCTGTAGAGAGCAATTTTTATTGCAAATTTAGAGGCATACTTTGAATTTACTACTAGTTTGGGATATTTGTCAAAAACAATAATCAAATGCCTCTATATTGGCATCAGCCAAGAATGAAGACATCATTTTATATTATAGATTTTATGATATAATGCTACCACTACTATTGACTCGTTGCACCTCCACATAGGACAGAAATTTGCTTCAAACTAGTTTGTAACTAATTCATACAAACCCATATAAAATAACATGTGTCCCATAACTATTAAAAAAACATGTGAGAAACACATGTATTATAAAAACACGTCACTTTATTAGATGAGTTTGTATGAATTAACTACAAACCAGTTTGTAGCAAATTTTTGTCCCTCTACAGAGCTTCATAATCTATCCTCATGTGGTGATGGATGAATAAAATTAATAAACCTGCTGCCAAGCTTCTATTAGTCGCTTCATTTTTTTTTCCTAGGTAACGCTTTGAGATAAGTGGGTCAACATTAGAAAGAACATACAGGTTTCAAACATTGGTCTCAGGTACCACCCCAATGTGATTAAGACATTGCGTTAGTAGGCATCTTCAATCACACAACAAATAATTCCTATCGTGCAGCCAAAACCTAATATGAGCTGACAAAGTTTTAGTTGCGCCATGTCAAATCAGTTGGAAGAGGTGCAGGAAACTCATGGTAAACCATGCCCATAACATTTGCAATTCCCATCTAAGCCCAAGCCAGATTGCAAAGATCAGGATATTGTAGTAGCTAAAAAACTTACTATGATGCAAAATATTAGATAGCCGTGCACCAGCATGTAAATGTATGAGACAGAGTACAATTTGCGTGCATGTGCAAGCACATGTTTATAACTACACTAATATCAATTTCAGGACTAGCAATGTTTAAAGAGGATAAATTAAACTAAGCCATGCCTGGAAGTTTATGAGGGAAAGGGGAAGGATAAGATTGATCCTGAGAGGAAGGAGAGGAATGGGAAGGATAGTGAATTTCTTGCCCTTACTTTTTTTTTAAAAAAAAAGAAAAAGTCATACTGTTTGATAATTACTAAAACCCTCATCACTTATCTCTTTCATTCTCTCAGTTGAATGGCAACTTTATCATTAAACATGTTTCCTCACCCTCCATATCCACAAATTATGGACCTCTAATATGGAAACTTTTGTTCCATTATTTCCTTTTCACCCACTCCAATTCCATCCCCACTAAAAAAGGTTGCTGGTATGGGTTTACACGCAGATAGTCACGACAAAAGACATTGTGAAAACAGGACAGTTAGTCATGGCCAACCCAAGCTTAGTCTTCCAGAAACGATAATTGTAGATTTCTATAGGAGTGAAAAAGAATACCTTTGACATGTGGGCTTCCATAATCTGCCTACGTCCTTCAACATCTGGATTAGGAACAACAATGTGACGATCAAACCGTCCAGGTCTCACCAATGCCTTGTCTAATGACTCTGGAAAATTCGTAGCAGCAATCACAATTATTCCTTCATTTTGTTTGAAGCCATCCAGTTCAACAAGCAATTGATTTAAAGTCATTTTCATGTATTGCTGGTCCTTTGGATTACGACTTCCTCCTATGGCATCGATCTCATCAATGAATATTATACAAGGCGAGCGTTTCTTTGCAGCTGAAAAAAGATCCCTCACCCTCCGAGCTCCAACACCAACAAACATCTCTTCAAACTCACTGCCACTGCATGAAAAGAAAGGTACCCCAGCTTCTCCAGCAATAGCTCTAGCTAACATTGTTTTGCCAGTGCCGGGTGGGCCAACAAGCAAAACACCTTTAGGGAGCTTGCCACCTAGACGAGTGAAGCGCTGCAACAAGGGAAAGCAATTTAAAAGACGAACAAAGTAAAAATCAAACTCTATATAATTAAAAAAATAAATACATTGCAAGGTGAAAGAAGGACCAAATACCAAAGAATTATGGAACAAGACCAGAAGGCTTAGAGTAGAACAACAAAGGAAGAAACTAACTACTTAGTACTTACGACATCCTAAAACTATTTGACTATGCCAGCAGAGAGACAAGAACTATATCACACAGACTACCAAAAATCTTCTAGGAACATGTCTCTTCTCCTTAACCTCAACAAAAAGGGTACTTGGGTCAAGGCTGGATGTCAAAAAAGAAGTGCATGAAAATGTCACACTGAATGTAGAGAAAAGATGATTCCTTTATACGAAAATACAGCAACGAAAGAAGAAAAAAACAAAGTCATACTATTGCATATACTTAGCAAACAAGGATTAAGTTTGTCTCTCACTAAATTGGACAAATCTGATAGGCACATAATGAGCAATTAGAATGTCCAACGTATATTTCATACCCATACTAGGGTAAAAAAACATGAATGCGCACACATTTGAAGTATAAGGAAAAGGAGTGCAACTAACCTTAGGGTCTCGGAGATAGTGAACAATTTCTTCAAGCTCTGCTTTCGCCTCATCGACACCTTTTACATCATTGAATTTTGTGTTAGATTCCATGCTAGGCTGTACTTCTTCATGTAGACCAAGCCCTGAAAAGTGGAAACAAGCAAAGAAAGCTTTTCATTGGAATTCTTAACATGAAGGAGCACCTGTAGTAGCAAGACATAGTTATACCTTTACTTATTCCTCTATCCTCAATGAGTGCTCCTACACCAGACATCAAGAGAAAGGCAAGTGCAATAGTACGAATTGTGCGCCACAACTGCTCTTTGAAATGCCCTCCTTCGGTAGCTACCATATGAATAGGAGTACCCGCAGTTCCAAGAATACCATCTTTTGTAGCTTTTCCCAAATTCTTAAAGGCTGAAAGACCACCGACACTTTCTTCCTCCCTTGCTGAGTTTGCAATACCTGCAAATTTAAACACACATTTTGTTCAGCAGCTCAAAATCATAAGACAGACAAGGGAGGGTGAGAATGCGAAGTAAACAGAACTCTTCATATCTTATTGGAGACATTAGATATAGAAGGATATCAAGTCAAAAACTAAGTTTTAGATTAGGGAACCCAGAACGTTCAAGCACCACATACATGGGTCCAAAGAGCACAATGAATACCATGTGCTTTCAAGATAAAATATTAGTTTAAAAGATGCTATCTTCATTTCTGGTGCAGTCTGCAGATATCTGCAATGACTCTTATAATTTGTAAAAAAACTTTAAAGTTAGCATTATGCCTCCAAGCCAACCAGCAGTATTGTTTTAAAACAAAATATTCAACTTAAATATGGAAACCAATTCCCCTCTACGAAAAACAAGGGGGAATAATAATAAACCAAATGTAATTTTAACTGCACATAAAATTAGAAAGAATAAAGAGAATCTGAACAACACCATCCTTATCTTCCTAAAACTAATGGAAAATCGGAATCTCCATGGATTCTGAATGAAAATATGTTCTCTGTTGTAGAGAGGACAGGCAGTCTTATCAAGCCTCATTTTGTAGTGTGGCAAAAATTTAGATTCCCACATGATAAATAAGGTTATTAAGTTACCAAAAACACATCAAAAGAAACACATTACAGGAAAAGAATGGAGGAAGAATTAATTAAAAGGAAAGGAACAGCTCTACTCATATACCAACCTCTCTGTAGTGTCTTGAGTAACTCACTTTCATCCAGCCGGTCAACCTTGACTAATGCTTTGACATATTCAGAAAGTGCTGAAGAGTTCGAATGTAAAGATGGTTGACTTTCAAATAGTCTTATTACTGCTTCAGGATCATTTCGATGGTAAAGTTCTTTAAGGTGGGCAACTTCACTTGCTTCATCTACATCACGTACTCTGCGAGCCAAACTGCCAACATAGCTAGACTGAAACCGCTCTTGAGCACTTAAAACCCGATTAACTGCAAAAAAAGGAAAATATCAAAAGATTGCATCAACTACCCAAAACTTCTTTTTTTTTTTGGTCAGGGAACCTCTCCAAGGCAAGGCCGTTCGGACCCACCCCTGCAGAGTAAACTCCGGTCCCGTGCACCTCACCTTCGGAAGTTTCCCTATATGAAACTGATTAAATCGCTGGCTTTTCACCAGGGGGTGTGGCCCCAAGGAATTGTGTTGCACCCATGAGGTGTTGAACCTTGGACCTTGAAGGGAGCAAACCCCAAGACCAAGGTCTCCACCACATGGGCCAACCCCTCGGCGTTAACACAAAATAAGTATGCTCCCTCAGAACTGAAAACTAGTTTTCAACAATCGCATTCAGACAAGGCTGAAACTTATTTATATCAAGTTCAATCATCGGGAGAAAGTAACTATAGTTTCATAGGCTTGACTCCTATGGGAGACAGTATTCACTCTATCCCATATTGTTGGTCCTCCATTCTATTTTGGGATGTCCCCAAAATATTATCCTCTTTGAAAAGTCAATGGATGATTAATTGACTTCCTAACTTACCACTTCATTTTCAAAAGATTACCCTCCCCCCCCCCCTCCTTTTGAGTTTATTAAGAAAAGTAATGTCAAAAAACTTTATTTTCAGAAGTCAATAACCCCCTTTATTTTTTATGATGGGAAACCCCACCAAGGCAAGACCACTTTGTGGCCCCAAGGAGTTGTTTGCATTCAAGGGGATTTGAACCTCAGACTTGATGGTTATGCCACCAAAGTCCAAGGCCTTCACCGCTTGGAACCTCATAACAATATTGAACTATAGAAAAGCTAACCTTTAAAAAAAAAAAAACCAAAAAAAGAAAAAGAAAAAGACAAGCTTGTAGTCATAAGTGAGAAACAAAATCTTTTATATATTTGGACATGAGTAGAAGACGTAAGATATAAATATGAGATTTGATAGCCTGAAGTACACAAACCTCCACCACGTCCAATGTTATTGACAGGGAAATAAGTTCCAACAAACAATCTTCTAAAATTTCCCAACTGTGATCGATGACTTGAAACCTGTTGCATAAAGAACATGAAGTTTAATAGACCAAGTAATAGCAATTAGTTGTATGACACTTTTATTGAAAACTAAGCATTTCAAATGATTGGGGACATGACACTATGGTCAATCCATGTTTCACACTTGCATGGAGATCAAAAAAAGAACTAACTATCATTTAGCAAATATTGCAGATATATATTGTGTTTTGTGAAGAAAGTAATACATTAATCATTGTTTACATAACTGTGTAACACCTAATATATAGCAAGCATATATTAACCAAAAGAAACCTTTATAGCTTTGTCCCTTAGTCTAGATTTAGGGAACTGACATCCAGAAAACCCATGTCAATCAAAGTCCACAGATCATAGAGACATAGACAGCATATAATGTTGTGCAAGAAATTAGGTAACACAAAAAGCACGCTACAAGCGCATATAAATGACAGCCAAATTGCTAGTATATTCAAGCAAACTAATCCTAACTCTAGCAAGCAAGAGCACAATAAAAGTCCTTTATACACATACACACACATGTTCATATATGCATCCATAGTGGCAGTGCATTAGTGACAAAAGGTTAACCATATAGAAAAAATGGGGGGAAAAGAGAAACAGGAAAGTAAAACTTCTGTGCTATGATTCTACTATAATAAGGAAGCAATTTCTTATTGTGGTGGATCCCTTCAAGGAAAGGAGTTTTTGAGGTGAATTTGTTCTATCGGGTTCTCTCTTATCATGGGTCTTCTCCCTTTCCTTGGAAAGGCATTTGGAGGACTAAGGCTCCGCCTAGAGTGGCGTTTTTTGCTTGGACGGCTGCTAGAAGCAAGATCCTCACCATTGACAATCTTCGCCGGAGAGGTATGATCGTGGTAAATAGATGCTGGTTATGCGAATCGGATGGGGAGACTGTGGATCATCTTCTTCTTCACTGCAAAGTGGCGAATGCCTTGTGGAACATTATTTTTAGCCGATTTGGTTTATGTTAGGTTATGCCTGGCTCGGTTAAGGAGTTATATGCTTGTTGGTGGTCGGGTGGTTGCTCGAGGAGTGCGGTGGTGTGGAAGATGGTCCCCCTGTGTCTTATGTGGTGTATTTGGAGGGAACGTAATGCTAGATGCTTTGAAGATTCATCGAGGTCTTTTAAAGAACTTCAGCATTATTTTCTTTTTACTCTTGGACAGCCGGATGGCTTGCCCCAACTATAATTAGTTTCTCAAACTTTCTTTCTCGCTTCTCTTTTCCCCCTTAGGCTTCCCCTTGTATACTTTCTGTGTATCTTGGGTTGCGCCCCTCTGCACTTTTTATATATATTTTGACTTATCAAAAAAAAAAAAAAAGGAAGCAATTTCTTTCCAATTTATTGGGTTTTTTTAAATATTAAAAAAAAAAAAAAAAGTTGTATAGTGATTGCACAAGCGACCAAAGTATACTTTTAAGATGCTAACCAAACAATGCAAAAATTGCTTCGCAAGAACAGAGAGAGCAGAGAAATCCACTCAAGCACAAAACTAGCAACATAACTTAGAGAATTCAATAAAAACTGCAGCAAGCAGATAATAACTTTTCATAAATATAATGCAAGATACAACCCTCATTTTTGAAGCCAAATAAACCATACCCACAAAAAGATAAGTGATGATACAAACTCCAATTTAATAGAAAGATTGGATAAAGATAAAGAAATATCGATCTTTATCCAAAGAAAGATAAAAAGACTCATCTTTGGATTAAAACAACCAGAGATTTCAGACAACCATCTGTTCTTTTGCTTATGAAACCCAGTGAAAGAAAAATTTTGGAATGTTAAACAGCCAAAGGTTTCATTTTTCATACGTATTCCGGCCATAAGCTCCTGAATCAAATACACTAGGCCTTCATTTGATTTTTGATCGAACCCAACAGACTCATTCACAAACAAACACGGAATAGATCCACAAATATCAAAATAAACTAAAATACTCGGTTTTTTGACAACCTAAAAATTATATTTGTGACTAGGGTTTCCAAAAATTCAACCAAAAATAAAATTTACAATTCGCAGCGAAGATTCAATAAACCTGAGTGATGAGGCGCCTCAAAGCCATCTCCTGCACAGAGACCAAAAAGGTCTAAGCTTTCCCTCTCCGGAACCTCCTCTCTACAAAACTTTTCTCTCTCTCTCTCTCTCTCTAAAAGTTACTCCTCGTTGTGCGACTCTGTGTTCGGGTGAGAAGGCAACGAGAGAGAGGAACAATCGAACGACAGAGAGAGAGTGTAGGATGTTGTGAAGAAGTAAGAATCGAACGATGCGGGTAGACCGTGTTGATGCAGGTGCGGGGTTCTAAGCTGCGCACGCTGGGTTGATACTCACCTCGGGTCTTCGTTGAAAGGGAATAGGCGAAATGCCAATAATAACCCTTGAAGCTAAAGGATATTTGTAGTGACCATGACCAATATGCCATCCAAGCCAAACACCAAAGGGGGTGGCAATTGTGTCTACCCATAGAAATAATCGATGATTATAGGCGTAATTTGAATGCGACTCTTTTAATTATGATTTAATTAAAAGTACCAGTTTGAAATTATATTTGAGAAAAGTTAAAAAAAAAAAGTTTTTGGGTAAAAGTTTATTTTTAAACTTTTGTTAAAAGTGTTTTTTAGTTATTTTTAGGCTTTTGAGAGACTTAAAAGCGCTTTTAAATGTTTTACCAAACTATTACTTTTTTCTTCAAACAAACATTTTGAGTATTAAAAGCATTTTTATGCCTCTCAAATGTAATAATTATTGACTTGACACCTTTAACACGTCGAAAAATAGGTTATTGACGTGTNTTAAAAAAAAAAAAAATTGTAATGGCCTCCACAACCGGTTTTTTTAGGCATTAGCACCAAATTTGAGGTATTAGTACAAAAATTGAGGCATTAGCACTAAATTTATGATGATCAAATCCATTTTGGGTGATACCATCCCTAAATGATTAACCTTCCACACTTAAGTTTTAGTTTTGAATCCAAAAATAAGTTTTAAAGCATTAGAACCTAACTATTAACTCATAAAAATTAATCCGTTGACAAAAAAACGGTACTACAATTTTATTTTTTCTTAAATCATGTTCTACGTAAAACTGGGAGAACGCTAAGAGAACATTACGGGAAGAATCCCTAACAAACCCCATTATATTATATACGACATCATTTCTAAATTTTTATACATTTTTATATATAATTAAAATTTTAAACATAAAAACAACATCGTTTCATATATATATATATATAGTTAATGGTTTGCAATTTTGTTTAACTACTTTTAAAAGCGGTTAACAATTAGCACCACTATTAACAATTAGCTCCGCATGCCTTTTTACCCCTAGATGTCATAACCAAAGTGTACTTTTCCTTAAAAGAAAACTCAATGAAAAACAAAGGTGTGGAGTGTAAATATGGGAGAAGAAGAGTGTAAGCTTATCAAATAGTCAAATCAGCTTTCAAGCTCACTTGGGCTTTAGTATGAGAGATTTATATAGGAGCTTTAGGTGGGATAGGTGTTAATAAGTGTGAGAGAGAATTCCCATGGAGAAAAGGTGTAACATCCCCAATTATTTATACAATTATTAATTATATATACATCCAAGTGCTACTACTATGCCTTGACAATTACTACCCAGCAGAAATTTGTCATAATTTTTTTTTTTTTCTCTGAAAACTAAAGTCACTAACATAAATGCAATAGAGCTCTAAGACAAAATCACCATTGCATTCATATAACCCATTAACAAACATGCTTGCAAGTACTCTATCATTAAAATACTTAATTTCCTAAGCTTTTTTACTAACCATTAATTCTAACATGCCCCCTTGGCCTGATATTGTACACTTACCCCTTCACATTTGAAGGTTGCTGCGCACCTTTGGACATCTGAGTGCATCTTACGACTGNCTACCCAGCAGAAATTTGTCATAATTTTTTTTTTTTTCTCTGAAAACTAAAGTCACTAACATAAATGCAATAGAGCTCTAAGACAAAATCACCATTGCATTCATATAACCCATTAACAAACATGCTTGCAAGTACTCTATCATTAAAATACTTAATTTCCTAAGCTTTTTTACTAACCATTAATTCTAACATGCCCCCTTGGCCTGATATTGTACACTTACCCCTTCACATTCGAAGGTTACTGCGCACCTTTGGACATCTGAGTGCATCTTACGACTGCCATTTATACTAAACTAACTGGGGAGAATTAAGCATCCTTGCGTAGCCATGGCTATGATGATGCTATGGGAGGCACACGACCATGTTAAAGAAATGGTTAAGTGATTAAATTTACATATTCCTATCAACTTAAACTTTTAGGATAATTGGTAGTTTAATATGGTATCAGATCCAAACGTTCTGAGATTGAACTTTGACTCTGTCATTTCACCCCCCATTTCAATTAAATATTTCACGAGTTGGGCATCACCTATTAAAAGGGAATTTGAGCCCACACGTGAGATAGAGTATTAAAGTAATGATTGAATGATTAAATTTACCTCTTCATATCAACTTAACGTTTTTTTTTTTTTTTGAAAGATAATCATTCCAGTATCATTGAAGAAAGATCACGGGCGTAAATGCTCTTACATCACTGAGCAAAAAACTCTGAGAAAATCATAGCCGAAGCTATGAGGTTACAAGTCATAGATATTTACATAAAAATCAAAATTCAAAACCTATCTATGACAATAATATCTGCTAACCCATGACTAATTTTCAATTATAACATCAAATCTATTCCAGACAGATTCAACTTAATGCATAGGTACGTAGCTCATCTTTCTCAACCTTAGGAGGATAAAACCCATACCGAAACTCATCCTCCTAAGCCCTAGAGTCAGGAAATGGATCACATCCACAACCTAAAAGTCTGAAAAATCATTATTCAAGCAAAATTATATAAAACAAAAAACAGAGAAAACTTAGCCCCACAAAAAAACAGCAAAAAAAAAGCACAAATCTGCTCTTGAGAAGACTATATCTACTCATCCTCAACCCAAAACGGTCTTTATTCAAAACAAGAAACACAACCATAAAAATAGTAATGAACTAGAGTGGAGGAGATGATGGGCACCGGTCAGCGTTGGCACGTGGTGGAGCAGACGGAGGAGATGGGCGGCATAGCACCTTGGAGAGCAGATGAAAGTGGCTGGAGTTGCTACATATGGCCGAAATACACCTAAAAAACACAAAGAAAACAAAAGAAAAACATGTAAAAGAGGAGAGGGGATTAGGAAGGGGGAGAGGCTTACTAAGGGGGCCGAAAAACACTTAAGCTTTTTGGATAACTAGTAGTTTAATAGACCATAACTATGCCGATTCCATGGGCGTTTATAGTAGTGTTGGATTAGTCACAAATTCCGAAGAGAAATGCTATGCGTACTAACTCTTTTACTAACAAAGGCTTACTAAATTGATATGTAGCTCAATCATTGGAGAAAAAACAAAATAATTAATTAAGAGAAATGTAACGAGTATTAATCAATGAGCTACACATCAGTTTAATAAGTCACTGTTAATAAAAGAGTTAGTACTCCTAGTATTTCTCAATCCCAAAAAGGGGAGNATATATATTATATTTTAAAAAAGGCGGTTAGCGGTTAACGGTTAGCGGTTAGGCGGTTTTTCAAAATCCACTAACCGCTAACCGCTAACCGCCTAGGCGGTTAGCGGTTTTTACTAACCGCTTTCAAAGCGGTTAGCGGTTAGTGCGGATAGCGGTTAGCGGTTAGTACGGTTAGCGGTTAGCGGATGCGGTTAGGCGGTTTTAAATTTCACCCCTAGTTGAGAAGAGGACGAAGGGATTTCTTGAGAGTTTGAGCTTCAATCCTCTAGTGGGTAAGCTACGTACAAACCCCTTTCTTTAGTTTATCTTATTTATATTTTGTTCTTAATATTGTGTTTAGCTTTTGCAACGTGTTATTTTTGTAGGTGTTGGAAAAATTAGTTATGCACAGTGGAATAGCACAGTACTTTATTTGCACTGTAATCAAATATTATTCCACGTGATTTTTCAATGAATTTCTTCTTTTTCTCAGTGGTGGAATATACTACCAAAAATTACTAGAGTAATATTCACAGATCCACAATCTAAGAGCACCAATGAAAAATATACTGAGAGAAAGTTGTTTTGATATTTTATTTTTGTTTCATCCGTCTCTCAACCCATTCAATAGGAGACTATTTATAGCAACACTCATTTAGATGAAGAGAGCAATTTTTGATTTTATAATAACTGACAACTTCAGTTTCCTACTTACAAGCCAAGCGTTGTATCGCCTGGCTTTGTATACGTAGGGGCGTGCCTATGTGGACGCCCCTTTTATTTTCAACAGAGTAGGTGTGTGTGTCTTATAAATTTTGATGGTAAAGTTAAGTTTTTCTTGTGAAATGTGGTAGCTTTAGGGTTAGAAAGCTTGGCTTTTCGTTTGAATGTATCCAAGAACGTTTTGAACTTGCAAAAGAGAGATATCTAACTCTTATGTGTGTGTTTGTGTGGATCCTTGTGATTTTTGAAGTGTTGGAGATGAAAAGTTTGGTTTTGTAAGAAATGTTTAATTTTTGGGATAAATCTTGAGATTTTCCCTGTTCGAGCTGAGCTTTGTTTTAGGGTATTATTAGTGTCTAGGTTATTGGAAAAAAAAAAGGGGGTGGGGTGGGTGGGTATTTTTAAGCCTTGGAGCATGTTAGAAGAGTTAAAGGTAAGATTGTTTTTCTAGAGTTAGGAGCTTTTGTCCATAAACCGTCTTGATGGTTCGAGAATCATCTTGAGGTCTAGATTGTCCCGACAATGGATGGCAGTTTTGACAGTGAGACCGCCCAACTGACTATGTATCGTCCTAACGGTTTGACTAGCATAATGCTTAAAAGTCTAAGTTTTACGTTTTATGTTTTAAGTTAGGATCTTGGTCTAGATGTGTAACTAATAGTAAAATACCTTGCAGACGAGGGAGGTGTCGAGTACCAAAACAATTGCCTTGGGAAAATCTACGAGCTTAGAGAGTAAATTTCATATGAACTTTTAATTTAAGATTTTTGAGCATAAATATTTTGCTACAAACTATACTTCTAACAATGTCATGAACATCTTCCATACAATGATATGAACCCTAATTTTGCAAGCATGATGAAATGAATTTTGACAATATGAATCTCGATCTAATTGTGTGTCGATCATGGTCACTATTGTAGAATGTTAAGAAACTTATGTGAAATGATCATGTGTCATAACATACTAGTTATAGAGACTTGACTTTGTGGCCAAAGGGATGGGCAAAGGCTTACTCCGCCAAGCCAACAAATGATCTTTCATCTCCTCAAACCCTGCAACTTATTGTACGAATTGTAGTCTAAGGATGTGTATTCTGTAGTGATGGTCTAGGTTTCTTCCATCATAGAATAGAAATCTATAAATAGAGGAGTCGGCGGGAAAACGTGGGTGCTTTAGGTTCAATTTCTGTTGTTTAGCTCCTCAATGCGCTATCCAGATCTCAAATCATTGGAATTCGCTTTGCTTGTGCGAGTTCTACCTTGGATCATTTGTTGGGTGGATCATTTGGGGTTGGACCGATCATTTTGTCAGCTAGGAGATGGCTTGCTTTGTGCAATACGGAGCACCGAAATTGTATCATAATAAGTCTCATGAGAGACACAAATTATGTATATTTATAATTATGCTATGCATCAACATGATTTCTGCCTTGTTTTAAAGATGATGAGAAAATATTTTTCTTAAGAAAGACAAGGAAGGGAAAATATACTGCGCCAAACCAGATCAACCTTTAACTTCCGATACTCTCTCTCTCTCTCTCTCACTATCTCACATAGTCACATGCAATATAAAGCAAGTGAATGATGGGATGGGCAGAGCATTGGGACCGACCAACTTCTTTTTTATGACTTTTATATTTCAATGCCAGGCTTTTAGCGACTTAATTGAAATTTGGTTAATAAATGAAAGAAAAATGGAAAAGTTACTGAATAATTACTATTAAAAAAAAGGAATATATGGGAAAAACTGTTGTTTCCTATGAGCATATATCTGCTGGAACTCAATCACTGAACCAATCATGCACAGAGGAAAGCTGAGCTGCTTTTATCTCTTTTAGTCATGATGTTAAAAGCCCATAATCAACTTCTTATCATCTCCTCTTTTTACTCTTTTCTGGGATGGGAAGGGGAAAGGTGGTGTAAGTTAATATTCAAGGCAGAAAAATATATAATTGGATATAAAGTAAATACAAATGATAAAGGAGAGATTTTCTGGTACCGGGAAGAGAACAAAGGAAAAGACAGAAAGTGCACGTCAGAACAAGCCTGTTGGCTTGCCTGTGGTCTTGAATGGGTTGAGAGTTTTTGAAACAATCCCTTCTCATCCACATCTCTCTCTTTCTCTTTCTCTCTCTCTCTCTCTCTCTCTCGCACACACACAACACCCTCTTTCATATTTTACACTCGTTTTCCTGATGAAGGTTTACTCTGTCTGCTTAATGCTGAATCTTCTTGGTTTTAGCAACTATCCACCTAGCCCCTAGGGTTTGTGGCTGCAAGAGGTTTGGTGCTAAACTACTTCTCAATTCATTCCATATTTTTCTAGTTTCCCTTTCTGGCTTTCTTTCTTTCCTTCTTGGGATTATACTTGTGCAAGTGTTTCTAAATTAGGGTCTGGGGCTAAGATCTCTCAGGAAGCCGTGTCATAGATGATCTGAGCTCATTTAATGAATCTCGTGCTTTGTGTCATCACTCACACAAAGTTGCTTAGATTAATATAGAAAGGAAGAGGATGAATGAGACTTCTGCATCTGCCTCAACAAATCTAGCAGCACCACCACCAAAAAGGAAGAGGAGCCTTCCAGGCAAACCAGGTTTATTTGAGATCATGATTACAACTATATATATAATTAATTTCATTATAATACAAATTGGTTTTCCATTTTTGTTTGATGGGTTTTCATGATTTGTTGATCTTGGTTAATTTTGAACCAGACCCAGAAGCAGAAGTGATAGCTTTGTCTCCCAAAAGCCTCTTAGCAACAAACAGATTTATATGTGATATCTGTAACAAAGGGTTTCAGAGAGATCAAAACCTTCAGCTTCATAGAAGAGGGCATAACGTGCCATGGAAGTTAAAGCAAAGGACAAGTGAGGTGGTGAGGAAGAAGGTGTATGTATGCCCGGAGCCAGCGTGCGTTCACCATGACCCCTCAAGGGCTCTTGGGGACCTCACAGGAATCAAGAAGCACTTTTGCAGGAAGCATGGGGAAAAGAGGTGGAAGTGTGAAAGGTGTTCAAAGCGTTATGCAGTTCAATCAGATTGGAAAGCTCACTCTAAGATTTGTGGCACTCGAGAGTATAGATGTGATTGTGGAACCCTTTTCTCTAGGTAAGAGCAACATATATGCTAATATTGGATAATTATGAGAAAATTAAATTAAATCTTTAATTATTCCATGATTGAACAAATAGCTTTTCAATGCTCCCAATTTGCTTCTTCGTGTGCTATATATGTATATGGTACGTCGGTGGCATGGGGGTAAGAAGAAGAAGAAGAATCTCGATTTAGTAGCAGAAATCAAATTTATTTCATTACCCAGATAAAATCATCGATCTCCTTCTCATTTTAATAATTAAGTTTTAAAGTTAGCGTACATAATGACGTATTATTTGAATTTTTTAAAAGACGGTGTCAAAATTTATATCATGTATTTGATTAGATGCATTAATTTTAAATTTTTAACCTTTAAATTATAAATATTATTTGATCTCATTTTCAAATGGAGCATGGAGAGAAAAAGAGAGTGAGAAGTGAGTTTGAAACTTTTTTTAACTCGTAAGTCGTAATGGCTACTGTAAAGTGGCCAGATTAGGAACCTTTAATGGTAGACTGCTGCAATGTTTTTTTGTCCTTGGAGAGAAAAAGGTGTGATGAGAGAGAGAGAGAGTACTTTTACACTGTTTAATAAGCTGTATTTTTATGGTTCCTCTTTTTGTTTTTTGTGCTTGTTTTCATGGTCACAGGAGGGACAGTTTCATCACCCACAGAGCCTTCTGTGATGCTTTAGCACAGGAGAGTGGCAGAGCAATCACAGCGACAAACTCACTTGTGTCCTCACAAACACAAACCCAACTCCATAGCCATGGAATCCAATCATCACTTCCACTGAAAAGAGAAGAAGAAATACAACCATGGTTGGCTTGTAATTCACCATTAGATCTCTCCTCCTCACATCTATTTTCGACAAGTACTTTAGACCACCATCAAAACCCTAGGCCTAACAGTACTAACCCTGATTCTACAGTACTACTCCCTCCCTTTCAGCCATCGGCTTCCCCACACATGTCAGCAACTGCATTATTGCAAAAAGCAGCACAAATGGGTGTTACAATGAGCAAGCCCTCACCCTCCCCTACAGCTGTTTCTTATTTGGGTGTGTCTTCACGTGAAGAAATGGGAAGTGGGTCTCATGCCTTTGGCGCCTTGGCATCTTTTGGGAATAAAGCTGCTGCCGCTGCTGCTGTCACCAGTAGTAGTAGTAGTACTGGATTCATTGAGCATTCTGGCGCAGCTGCAAACTCAGGAGGTGGAGGAGGAGTTCATTCTCTTCTTCATGACATGATGCTCATGACGTCTTTGCCTTGCTCATCTGGGTTTGAAGGATCGTCCTTTGACGAGGATTATCATAGGATGATGATGATGATGAATCCAAAAAGGGAGGGTGATTTTCAGGATGCTGATCTCTCAAAACCAAGCAAAAGCATTAATGGAGGAGGTGGCAACGATGGGCTGACAAGAGACTTTTTGGGTGTTGGAGCAAGATCAGCAGCATTCTCTCATCATAAAGATTTTCTCAACATGGCAGCCTTTGACTACATCAATCCTTCTTCAACATATGCACACCAGCACAATCAGAACCAACCACCTTTTAATCCCCTTTAGAAACAAAAAATTATAGATTTTGCTGGATCAGGTTTGCTTCTTTCGATTGTCAGTTATTATTTATTGTTGTAATTCATCATATCATATGTTTTTACTATAAATGGAGAAATATGCAAAGTGATAAGCATGCCTTATTCATTATGCACAGAATCTTTAAGTCATTTATATTTTTTTTCTTCCATTTGTGAGAAATAGAATGTGCCTGTTCATCATTTTTGCTCTTCCAACTTTACTTTTCCAATCGTCCCTTTTTTTGGGACTAGAAAAAAAATAATAATAATAAAAAAAAAAGTCCCTTTAGTTTTTGGCCGATACTGTCGGGTGTTTATTATTATTTTTTTTTCCTTCAAGTAAAACAACAAACCAAACTATTTTGGGCACTTTTTTCTTTTTGTGAGTAAGATGAGATTCTCACAAAACAATTCAAAGAGCGTACAAAAAGAAATCCAAAAAAAAATAAAGTATTCTCCTATATTTACCCCAACTTGACCGGTAGACCAGCGGGATGTATAATATATATTTGGGGAAAATACACTCTACCCTCTGAATTATAGACTTATTTGCATTTTTAACTCAAATGTTTAAAAAGTGACACTTTACCTTCCAAAGTATTTGATATTGACAGGGATAAAATATTAATTCAAAATACTTTAAAGGGTAAAATATATTTCATTAGGGTAAAATGTCAATGTCAGATACTTTGAGGGTAAAATGTCACCTTTTTAAAAAAAGAAAAGAAAAAAAAAATGTCACTTTTTAAACATTGGAAATAAAAGTACAAATGAATGGATAGTTCAGGGGATAAAATATATTTTCTCCTATATATTTTATATATTAAATACATAAATTAATTGAAATCGCATTAAAACCTATATAAGGAGTAAAATTGATTTTTTTTTCTATTGGTAGTTGGAGTAATTGGCATGCTATTTTTATTATTATTATTAATCTGATATTAAATATTATTAAAAAGAGAATACAATTTCTTGGTACAGGCTTGACAACTTGAGAACGTCAATTTTTTAATCTGAAATGATTAACAAATAATTTAATAGAAGAACGGGCACTGTGTGTCATGACTTTACGTATATCATTGGACAGTGGCATTGTGGTTTTTTCTTCTCTTTATTCTTCAACAAGACATAAGAAAATTAAAGAAAAAATCTTTCATTTTGTGGATCGTAACTATATATATATGCTGCCACATGGTCGGCATAGGAGACTGAGTAAAAGTGAAATCATCATTTAAAAAAAAAAAAAAAAAAAACCATTATATTTGCATGGGTCACCTAGTTATGTGAAAGTCGTAATCTAACGTATCCAATGGTTGATTTTAAAAAATGAAAGATGGAAGAAAAATAAGAGTAGATGTTTTAGCATTTCTCTTCTTCCTTTTTATTTTTTATTTTTTTAATAAACAAGTTATCTTCATTGATATAAAATCAATCTGGAGAAAAATGCTCCATCATACAATGCCAAAGATATAAGTTGAAAACTCTACGGCCCTAATACTATCTATGGCATAACCAATAGCTTTTACGGCTATTACAAAATAACACCCTAAAAATGTCATCATCACAATCAGTAGATAGATATGCAGTATAAACTAACGAATCACGTCTCTAGTCGATGTCTCTTTCATCAATGATAATTTTTCAATAAACTTGATAACTTCACCGTCATCAGTCAATAGTTTGCTCATAGAAAAAACTAGAAGAAAAAAAATGACCTACTGAAAACCATTCCATTATTCTTAAGCAAAACTTAAGAAAACAACAAATCTAAGACGTGTTACAATCAGAGCAACAACATGCTTGTCTTATTCATAAAAAAAAACAAAAATATAGATAAAAAAAACAGTAAAAAAAAACACCTCAATCTTATTGACGACGTCACTAACACACCAATGCATGGCCAGCAGAATGATGCACGAAGGCCGGAGGCTCAAAGAAGGGGTGACTAGCAAACATAATGAGCGGTAGCGTAGATGGATGAAACTAATGGAAAAAGTCAGATCTAATCCTTGAAGAAAATAGATTTAGAAACCCCATAAGATTCAATGTGATGACAGTGCGCAGAACGCGACAACCCAGTAAAGAGTCTGAATGGTGGATTCAAGCAAAGGAGGAAAGGAAAGAAGAGAGTGGAAGAGAAAGGAAGAGGAGGGAGGGAGGAGGAGGAGGGTTTCCCTCTTCCCTTGCCGCTTAGGGTTGTGTTCCAACATTTTTGATGCAACGTGACTTAGTGGACTGCAGCGAATAACAACATTAAGCAGTAGATAAATATTTCTAGATCTTGAGACTATTAAGAGATCTAAGAAATTTTCTTCATAAAAGCTAAGTGCTATCTAGGTTTTGAAGGAAAACAAAGAAGAAACTCAACTATGAGTAATTCTTATTAAATAAACTGAATAATAAACAAAATCTACGTTTTTAGATGCTATAAGCATGTATTTATAGGTTTCCAAATCCTAAGTCTAATAAAAGTACGAATTAAAGTTGGAAATTGTAATTCTACAAGTCCCGTCTGGACGAGAAACACCCCCATTCGGACGGACACTTAATAAAAGTGCATAAATTAAACATAGCAGTGTCCAACTTTCCAATCTTCTTTTTACTGCTTGTTTTGACCTAGTAAACATCAGAATTAGCCAAACCTCATGAAACATGACTTTATAGATCTTTGAGTTAAACGTTCCAACGCCGTAAAGCTTGCTCCAATCGGTGGAAACTCTAGATATGACATTTTTAGTAAAAGTCATCAGACAAAAATAACATAGATGTTCAAATGGTCTCCAAATGAGATTGCAGACGAGGCTCGTCGATCTACATCAATTTCTCTACTCTTAATTAAGGCCTCTAATTATAGTAAACAAATAGGTAAAGATGAAAACAATTAAATGCCTAAGATATTGATTTTATTATTTTTTTTTTTAAAGGAAATACTTCATTCTCATTTATAAAACTCACAAGCAAAAATCTCTTATAAATAGAGCAAAAGCTCTGAAATAAATCATAGCCAAAGCTTAACAAATCAACCATAACATAATCATCCGCTAACTTATGACTAATCATCATGTTTAATTTCAGATCTGTACCAAACAGACACCATCCAATGCATAAGTAGTACTTATTCCTTAGCCTTGAGAGGAGAGTTCACCCAAGCCAATACTCATCATCCTCAACCCAAAAGCCAGGATATCGTTCACGTCCACAACACAAAGGTCTGGACCAAATGCAGATATACTCACGGGCAGAAAACAATTTGAGAGGATAGATCCTTATTACAAGCAATAACATGAAAGATAAAATGTTCAGGGAAATAAAAGGACAAAAATGGAAAAACAACTAAATAAAAGGAATAAACAGAAGAAAACATACATGGAAATAGCAATGGAAAAACAAGCAAATACAAGCAAAATCGGAAAAAACAACCAAAGGAAAAGCAGGGAAAGCAAACTATGAGGATAACAACAGCCGGGAGGAAGCCGATCGCGTGCTGACCAGAAACAGACGCGGAAGGTGGCGTTGAAAGCACATCGTGGGGGAATGCGAGAAAAGACCAGCAGCGAACGGTGGGCGGAAAAATGGGCGAGGAGAAGATCGGCGGCGCACTCAGAACCAGATGAGAGAGTTTGAGTGAAACCTTAAGGGCGGCACCCACACAGAGTGCCAAACAACCAACAAACCAAACAAATAAAACATGAAATAAACAATGGTGGGCAGAGGCTAGGGAGGAGGGGGACACAAGAGGGGAAAAAAGGCGGAAGAGAAGGGGGTGAAGCACTGCACAAAGGCTAGGGAGCATCAAGTAAATTGCCTAGCACAAAGGGTTGAGGACAAGGGGAGGAGGGAAGGCAGCGAAGGCCACTCCTCCTCCCACCTGTACGGCGCTCAACCCTAAGATATTAATATAATATAATACACAAGACACCTAGGAACAAAAAAAATTGTCCAAACTATCATAGATTGTTGGGGATTAGTATCTTTAATTATGATTTTTTTGAATAGACCAAAAACTTCTTGAAAATTTATATTATTACACGATAATTAATTTAATAACATTATGTTTACTTTGATTGCATTAAATGCATTACAAGATTATGTCTAATTGGGGCATTGAAAAATTATGGTTTAACTTTCCTTTAAACTCTTGAACTACTACGCGATTTGACCAGTCCCCAAACTTCAAAATCTCTCAATTTGAACCTTTGAATTTTCAATTTTAGTCAATTTGAACTCCGTCGTCAAATTTAGCCGTTAACTTTTAACGAAAATACTTAAAAAGATCAAAATATTCCTGATTTTCTTTTTATTTATTTGTTTAAATTTGGAATTTTATATATAAAAAAAAAATCGTGAATATAAACGTCATTATCTCACTTTTAACGTTTAAAATCTGACAGAGGGGTTCAATTGACTGCAATTGAAAGTTCAGAGATTCAAATTGAGAGGTTTTGAAGGTTAGGGGGCTTGTTAAATTGCGTGCACTACAAAAAAAAGGGGATTAGTAACGTGTATACTGTTCATCATTTTTGCCACATCACTATTTAATAACATATCACTTTTGCGCCATGTTACTAAATTTTTTTGGTCCATTTGGTAACGTGTTAAAAATTGGTAACGTGTCACTTTCACACATTACCCTTCGGTAACGTGTGAAATTGTCACGTTACCCTTTGGTAACGTGTGAAAATGACGCGTTACCAAATGGTAACGTGTCGTTTTCACACGTTACCATTTGGTAACGTGTGATGGTAACGTGTCATTTTCACACGTTACCAAAATAATAACCTATTAAAAAATTATTTTGATAATAATAATAATATATTAAATAAAATCATAATAATAATAACCTATTAAAATAATAATAATCTATTAAAAATAAAATCACATTCATTAAACTAACATATTAAATAAAATAACAATAACAGTAATAATACTATATTAAAAATACGATCACATTCAATATTAGACTAACATTTTTTTTAATGCCTCAATATATAGTGGCATGAGTAACGTGGATCCGGAATGGCATGGCATTTGCATAAATTAAGTTGGTCATTATTATAGTGATCATTTAAAATTACACATTTTTAAACCACTTGGGCAACAAGGACCGGAGCCTTCGGGAACGGGTTGACATAATGGCTAGAATGTCATGCTATATAGGGGGATATATATATATATATAGAGAGAGAGAGAGAGAGAGGCCCTCACCAAAATAAAATATTGCCAAAGTTTAATGAGTAATTTAATACTATATATATATTAATGTTAGCTTGGGTTAATTACTATATATGTAGGACTATATATATGCTAGGGTTACTATATATATATATGCTAATTAAGTTACTATATATATAGCTAGTAACGGGGCCCTGGCCGGGGTTACATATATATAACCCTATATATATATTAAATAAGCTAGTTACTATATATATATATAAAATTAAGTTAATTAGTACTAGCTAGCGATATATAAGGTTTAGGATTATTAGTAATTATGCTATATATATATATGTATCCAACCCTAGATATATATATTAAATAAGTTACTATATATATATATAGCTAGCTAGTAACCCGGCCCTAGATAGGTAATATTAGTTCATATTAATTTTATTTCATATTAAGAAAATAAAAAAATAAAAAATTAAGTTGGTAACGTGCCACGTCACGTTTCCATTTAGTAACATGGTATATATGCCACGTTACCAAATGGTGACGTGGCATATATGCCACGTTAGTATTACTATAGTTTTTGTTTTTTTTTTTGACATATCCACACAATTGGTCCCAGCCGATTGAGTCACCTCTTGAGGACTTACTTTAATTTTAGTAACCACCCCTTATTTATTATTATTATTATTTATGTTTTTTAATATATATAAGTTAAAATTTTATTATTATTTTTTGCTAGTGCACGTACAAGTGTCTTACTTGTGGCTTTAGGATTTGAAGACTGTGTGGATATATAATATCCATATAAACTTTGACAATATATTTTTTGGTGATCAGTGCCTCTCTCTCTCTCTCTCTATATATATATATATATATATATATCCCCTTTGGTACGTCATAGCATGACATTCTAGCTATTATGTCAACCCGTTCCCGGAGGCTCCGGTCCTACCTTGCTGTCCAAGCTAGTGGTTTAATAACATATATGTAGTTTTAAATGATCACTATATACAATCAGCTTCGAGGAAGACCAGAAAATATATATTGGCAACGGTGGCAAATGAATTGAAGGTGTACAAGTTAATGCTAGGGTTACTATATATATACATATATATTAATGGTAGCTAGGGTTAATTAATTATTATCTATATTAATGATTTAAAATTATATATATATGTAACTTATATATATATAAGTTATTTTTTTAATTTTTTTTAATAAAAATTTAGTAACGTGGCACGTGTGCCACGTTATTAATGGTCTCTTGGGGTGTGGTCCCACAACTGGCCCGCACCCCTCTTCTTCTTTCCCCCTCTTTCTCTCTTCTTTCCCTCCTCCATCCTGCACGTAGGTCTCCTCTCCCTCAAGCATTTTCTTTTTTCTCTCTCCGGTAGCTCTCTTCATCTCCGACAACGGTCAGGTATATATATTTACACCTTCATATATGTTGAAAATATTATATTTAAAATGTTTCTTGAAATGTATTTTTTTTTTAAATGTCTATTGTGCATTTTTTGTTTGGTTGCCGAGAAATACCATGGAAATTATGGGAAGGAAATTTATGTGCTACTTGCCCTCTGCTATTGAATAAATTATCTACTAATTGGTGATCAAGTATGTTTTTTTAATTTTTTTTTATGTAGCTATTTTTCTAGTCCAAAAATAAGGCATTTTATTTTATATCATAGAAAAATATAGATATATTCAGATATAATATAAATAGGCTTTTCATATTTCCATTTCATATCCAGGTTTCTGTTTTTTTTTTTTCCTTTTTTTTTAGAGGAAAAAAAAACTGATAGTAAAATGGGCGGCTACACCAAGTTATTTTCAATTTTTAATTTTTTTTTTTATGGACGTGTCACCGTCCACAAGTCTGGTCCCAAGTTAAATTTTATTTTTACGTTCAATAACATTATAATTTTATTTAATTGATGCATGATATATACGGTTGGTCGTACCAAAAATAGTACTCGCCCAATTGCACGAATCGTTTGCAGTTTAGTGGTTGTGCAAGTGCGAGTGTAGAATCCCATAGAGAACTGTGGTTGTTAACAGATTAATTTAACGTCTAGGTTAGTATCACTTTAACCTAGTTCCAAGTGGGTGATTTTGTGTCAACGGAATTGTAAACTAAGTTAATGCAATAAAGTAAACAAATAAACAGCTAAGGTTAAGGATTTCACCTCACCATTTCAAGAATGCTAATTAAATACACTAAGCTAAAATAATCCTCCTATCGATTAAAACAACACTTAGTCTTTTGAGCCTATCGAAGGATTCAAAGAATCCGTCCATTTGACAAAAGACAAAACATGAACGGGTTAGGTCCAAAGGATCCAAAGTGAAGTGATTTAACACTAACTACAATGGATAAATGGACGTAACCTGAACGATGAAATGTATCCATCGGACGAAAAACTAAGAATAAACGACTAGGCACAATCTCACTTGGTTGTGTCACACAACCAAGTTCGAAACGACAAAGCTCTAATAAAATGATGGAAATAAATAACTTAAGCGTAAATAACAAACATAAAATCCATGGTGAGGCTACATCCTCAACCTTAGTTGAGGATTTAGCCTCCCATGTGCAAAGGAAGCAAGAACAAGTAAAAGAAAAGCATTAAAATAAACAAATAAGTAAGTGCTACAAATAAATGGGTAGAGCAGTGCCTAAACAGTGGCAAAATGCTCTTAAAAATGCGCCCAAAATGAAAGCTCTCGTAAAAAGACACTAAGGGGCCTATTTATAGAAAACTGGTGTGCTGCCAGGTCATAGGGCTGCATTTGAACGCAGGCCATGCGTTTGATCGCACTGATGCATGTGTTCGATTGTACACCCTACGATCGAACGCAAATAACTGCCGCGGCGCCAGGCTAGAAGCAATGGAATCGTAGGGCCGGCTAGGGCAACAGCATGAGACACAGGTCTACGTGGAGTGCGTTCGAACGTGCTCCTTGCGTTCGACCGCAATTGCGCTCGATCGCACCAAGTGTGGTCGAACGCACTGGCAGGAGTTCCATAACCTCTCTTCAAGTCCATTTTCCCTTGGTAGCCATGTTTTGATGCAATGACCTGCACACCACAAAACACTAAAAACAACTAAAAATGTTAAATATTAACAATGCTAAAGGCCTAATAAATATAAGTTAAGGGGGTCAAACATACAATATTTGGCACCGATCAAATACCCCCAAACTTACATTTTGCTAGTCCCTTAGCAAAACAAAAATGAAAAACATAATTAAAACATAGGTCCGGTTTCATGGGAGAACGGTTGCATTTAGCGTATGCAACAAGCCTTTTGAACCTCTAGGGATTCCCTAGAGGACGAGTAAAGTCTCATGAGAGTTTTCCAGGAATGATACCCACAAACATTGTACAACATTTTATTCTCAACAATGCAATAATATAACAATTATGGTTCTTATTCATGAGCAAACTTAACCAAACAAACACCATCTTCACAATTTTCAGGGAATTATTAATCAAGCTACAAACATGGCATTATGAGACATCACACAATTCAATTCTAGTGAAAGTGAATTTAGCACATAAATATGGGACTTCAAAACTAATTTTAGTCATGCATGCTTCGACACTCAAAATTCATTAGACTACCCATTAGACACAATAACCGAGTTTTTTTTTAATTTTTAATTTTTTTTATTTGCTTATCTCCCTTAAGCTTTCTAATTGACCCATGTATCAAGCGTTAAGTCAATAACTCCCAAACCAGAAGGTTTTAGGGCATTAGGTGTAAAAACACCCCTAAGGACCTACTAACTCGAGTCAAAAAAGCTACGAAGCTTCGCTAACCAAGTCTAACTTCTCACTTTTTTACGCGAACGCT
>CM017327.1:29067734-29167734 GCA_006937295.1 Carpinus fangiana
AAAAAGAAAAAAAAGAAAAAAAAGTAGCTAATAAAAAACAAAAAAAAGGGAAGTGTTTTCGATAAAGACAAATGTAAATTTTGCCTCAATTATCTAGATATTTATGAGAACATAATAAAGAAATAAAGAAAGGGAAGATGCTCTGTGCCTGTTCGGCAGCCGCCTTAGCTGTCTAGTGAACAAGTGATGAGCTAAGTATGGATCGAAAAGGGAGTCTTGGATGTAATCAAGGGCACAGAAATGCGCAGAAACTTCCCTCCAAACTTCGAAAAACCCCACGTACGCCGACAAAAATATCTCCCTCTCTAGAAGTTTCGTCTTCGCCACCCCCCATAAATACTCACTCTCTACCCTTCCACTTCCAAACAAACACCATCATCAGAGTTTCAAAACCAGCGACGAAAAGCTCAAACCTTTCGACAACCCAACTCACCAAACTGTCTAAAACTCGTGTCTCTTTTTCTCTGTTTCAAGCATTTGTAGGAGTCGGTGACATGCGTCGGGGGATCATCCTCCTCCTCGTCCAGCTTCCCGCCGCAGCCGATGGAGGGGCTGCACGAGGTGGGTCCGCCTCCGTTTCTTACCAAGACCTTTGAAATGAGCAGCACGAGGTAAGGTATGACTAGAAAGTAGAAGCTTTGTTTTGAAAATTGGGAGGATGAAAGAAAGACCACGAGAGGTTGTGTATCATGTCTTTTTTTCTTTTCTTTTTTTAATATTTTTCTATTTATTATTTATAGTAATTAGAGGGCTTAATTAAGAGCATAGGACACAATTAAAGCCTTATTTATTTGTTTAAGGAATAAACTTGTATTATCAATTATTATTTGAGTACTTGTTAAATTAGAGCCTTAAGCTATTACCTGATCAATATCTATTAATTTATCTTTAAAGATGATGTTTGTGTACATCATCTTTAAAAAAATTATTTGTTTATTGCCTAAAACACGGTCATTTTGATCTACAACACCTAACACGATCGTTTATTGCCCATGCATAGTTCAAAACTACCACACCTAAGCCTTGCTCTATAGAAATTCAAGGCTGTCCAAACGGGACTCAAAACCTTAAAAAAATTATTTTAAAATCAATTTTAACATTTTTAATTTTTATATTACATTAATTATTATTTAAATAAAAAAATTACTACAAAATAAATTTTTATATATTTTTTATATAAAATATTATTACTTTTTTTTTCTCACATTAAAGAAATTAAGTAATTTTATTAATTTCTAAACCATAAAACCAGCACACTACGTTATTGAAAAGGTATCTTTTTCCATTGGAGTGGAAGTTTCAGACGTCACCCTCCGGGGCAAGTCAGCCTTTTTACGTGGAAGGAGTTTGTGCTTGGTTTTTTTTTTTTAGAATAATATTATATTATTTATTTGAGATGGAGAGAATTTTATTTTATGATTTAAATTAAAATTTTTAAATCTATTGATGTATACGTCCTTATATCATTTAAATTCTTAAAAAATATGACATTAAATGCACGGTTAAATATAACAAAGTTAAATTTTAAATTATGAAATATATTACCTCAATTTTACTTAAAATTAACAAGAGAGAATATATTTCATTATTTATTATTATTATTATTTTACCAAGATCTGTGAATATTAATTTTTGTTTGTTTTGTTTTGTTTTGTTTTTTTTTTTTAAAAGAAGGAATTAGGTGATTTTATAAATAACAAAACAACTTTAAGCATAACCCTCTACAAATACAATATTTGAAATACAATAGAGGACCTTCTCAACAAGACTTTGTTCCACGCTAAGAAATATCGCTTCCTTTGCTAGACGGTGGGTTGCACTATTGAAATGTCGTCTAACATGATTGACTTTCCAAATATGCAAACAATTTAAGACGACTCAAGCTTTTTCAAATTGGCTCCAACATCTACCATCTATTCTAAGTGCCTGCACTATTTGGAGATCGTGTAAACCTTCTAGAATTACCTTACAAAAACCCAATTCACGACAAATAATAACAGCCCTTAACACCACCATAAACTCTGGAATATCAGGCTCAGTGAACATCGGGCTCAAAATCAATTGTTTTCCCAACCATCTGAGTTACTATTTTAAATTATTTTTGTCATTTTAGAAAACATTTGTTCTCTTTTTAGTGGGGATTTTATAACTGAATTTTGGTAGATTTTTAGAAGAAGCCTTATATTGATTTGAATTTTGATTTTATGTAATATAAATATTTTTTTTTTTTTTTGAGGGAATTCTTTCATCTTTATTCCATAATAAAAGATTCAGGGCATAAAGCTATTACAAATAAATATAGCTAAAAATTATAAAAAGTACAATATCATAGATACACTGGAAATCTAACAATAAAAAACGTATCTACCTCCTCCGATCCAATTCATGTGCACACTTCATATAAGGGGCAGATCTGCTTTGGCAGACTAGATTTTAATACATCGGTAGGTCTTATCCCTAAAGAAACAAGCTTTGTTGACCCGCCCATGAGACAAACTCTTCACTCCAAAACTATCCTTCCTCGGCTTAAAGACCATGATAACACAACAAAACAAGAACAAAATAAAGAAAACTAACATCAATGGCAAGATCCAGCAAGAAAATGGCAGATGAGAACCGCCGTGTGAGGCTCACAGGCAAATCGCGTGAGATCCACACTCCAGCTCGCATGAACCACATTTGGCCAGTGCCAGTAAGAAGAGAGAAAAGGTCTGGTGTCTACCGGGCATAGTAGCACCGGGGAGAAGCATGTAGTTGTGCGTACAGGCTTGGGCTAGCGGCAAAAGAGTAGATCAGCAACACAAGGAGCCAATTTATTTAAGCCCAACTTTTGGACTTAATTCATCCAACACTTCAAGTTTGAATAAAAACTATACTTTTAGAATCTTTGCCTATTCACCTTGGGTGGGTAGAGTCTTTCTCAATTCTATTAGAAACTTTTCCCTTTCTTTCAATTACCTTATAACCTTCAATCAAGTTTCTATCTTATTATCTTATCTTATCATCATAACAATTTTAATTCTATTCAGCGTTAAAAAAAAAAACTTGCCGTGTTACCTAATTGCAGCCCAATTTGCCAAAAATTGATTAAAGTGTTGGGTCAATGAACCTGCAAAAGTTGTGACCAACAAAAGGGAAAACTTCCAAAAGTTGTAGACAAATGAGAAAACGAATTGTGAGAGAGAAAAGTGTGAGTTGGGAAAAAAGGGAAAGAGACATGTACATGATGATGACCCACGGGGTAAATGGTCCATTTTGTTTTGGGTATGGAAAAGTTTAGGTCCAATCACCAGGATGGCTTAAGGTCTTGCAAGAGATCCTTGGGCCACGACATTATTATATTCTTAGGCAACAAGTATGACATAATAATCCTCGGGCAACATTCTTCATCGATGGCTTCATTTCGGTTTTCAGCAATACTTCTCCCGGAACAACCATTCATGGTGGTTGTTGCTTTTACCACTTGGGGCTCTTTATTGAGTCATTTTTACTATTTATTATCTTGTGCGGCCCTTAGAGAAGCCCGGCTCGTTTATATTTTTTTTGGGATTATGAATGAAATCATTGCCTACTAGTGCGTATGTGTTTGTTTGTATTGCCTTTCATGTTTGGACTTTGTTGTTGGGGGTGTCCACCCCGTTATTGTTGTTCTATCTCATATAACCCATTTCCCTTATTTGAATAGAAAGAAAAAGAAAAAGAAAAAAAAATCCTTAGGCAACAGGTAAGACATAATAATCCTTAGACAAAGTGTAAGACATAATAATCCTTAGGCAACAAGACATTATATTATTCATGCAATGGAAAGAAATGTTGCTTTCTATGTCGCTCATGACATGAATTTGCTTAGCTTAGTGGGTTTAAAGTTTAAATCCTCTGGTCTGCCAACACCCCAAATGTTACCATTTGTTGCAATAGAAAACGACAGTGTTAATGGGGGCCATTCCCATTTGAGCAGTAGCGGAACTAGAACTTTGACCGAGGGGGTCGAAGAAAAAAAAAAAACTTTGAGGCAAAAAAAATTAATTTTTGAAGGTCATAAAAAATATATTTTATGATGAATGTTTTAAATTTTTGGGACTCAAAAGTATGAAAAATAGACCAACCAGAGCTTATATTTTTTATATTAAACAGCGAAAGGTCTGAGCAAGTGTGTGGAGTGTGAAAATAAATATAGTTTTATTGATTTTTCAATATTTTCACTTCTTTGTACAGTGTGAAATGATCATGAGAAAGGATTTGAGTTAAAATGAGACTTCAATTTGTCCTTTAAGATGTGAAAAAGTCATTTGGGGGACAAAAACTGAACCAAAAGAGAGTAATAGTAGAGCTACTAGTGGTTTTGAGGGAGTTTTAAAAATCTTTGGGGGACACTCGTCCCCCAAGCATATACGTAGGTCCGTCTCTACATTTGAGCAATGCTATACAGTAACACATTCTCAATGTTAAATATGGGATGTATCATTATTGAATTTTGATTCAATGATAATCGTAAAAGTCATATCAAGAAGTGTGAGAGTGAGAGTGCGTGTAGTATTACATACTCTTTTCATTTTGATGGGTCTATGTCTTGTTTTCTTACTTTTAGGATTTTCAAATTATGAAATTTATGTTGTTTCTTTACATTGAAATGCTTAGAAATTGTTGCCTATTAAAAAGGTGGCATGTTACAATTGCGAATTGAATGTATTTTTATAAGGTTTTTACTCTCTATGTTATAAAAAAACTTTGAGCAAAAAATTGTTTTTTAATTTTCTAAAGAAAAAAGCTTTTTTCGGAGGAAAATTATTTCTAACTGCCTCAATAACATGCTTCAACTTTAATAGATTGCATTTTTCAAGCGTTTCGATGTAAAGAAATGGCATAAATTCTATAATTTGAGAATTTACAATTTCTTTGAAATTATAAAAGATCCTAATCTCATATTAACCCTCTTAGAGCATTCACAATGGGCTCTTTATATTTAGTTTTCCCCTAAAAATCTAACAAAACTCTATTCCTTTTTTCTTTTTTAATTAATTTTTTTTTTTTAATTTCTTGAAAGGGAATCATTTCACTCTCATTGAAGAAGGATCACAAGCATAAACGCTCTTATATCACATAGCAAAAAATTATAAGAAAATTATAGTTCAAGCTACAAAGTTACAAGCCATAGATGCTTACATAAAAATCATAATTCAAAACCTATCTATGACAACAACATCAGCTAACCAATGACTAATTTTCAGTTGTAACATCAGATTTGTTCCAGACAAATTCAACTCAATGCATAGGTAGCTCGTTCATCTTTCTCGGCTTTGGGAGCAAAAAATTCATGCTGAAACTCATCCTCCTAAGCCCGAGAGTCAGAAAACGGATCACATCCACAACCCAAAGGTCTGGACAATCCTTATTCAAGCAAAATTACAAAAAATAGAGAAATCTTAGTTGCCATAGAAAAACAGCCAAAAAAGCACATATCTGCTTCTGAGAAGACTAGATTTACTCCTTCACCCAAAACGGTATTTATTTAAAACAAGCTCCATTCCTTACTCTATATCTTACTATTGTTGTACATGCTCTCTACATTCTAAGAGTCAAAAAGCTAAAGTAAATAATCTTTTAAGCTTATTTTTTACCCTATCTTCTATTGGTTAAAACTAATAAAAATCAATATTTAACTAAAGTAGATAAATGTGTAGGTAGCTTGATGTTTGATTCATTTTAAAATTGAGTATATAAATTTGATAAAGTGCATTTTTCTCTTCAAATTTAACTTTTATTTAATGAACCCATTGTGAATGCTAACATGCGAGTGATAGTGTGTAGCATTAATGAACGAGCCAATCTAAATGTTTAGTCAAACTTGGTTCAAATTAAACTTGAGTCAAGTTTATATGAGTTGAACTCGAATTATTTAGGAACAAACGCTGTTCATTTATAGCCTTAATGATTAGGGCTGGCTCATTAAATTTTGAGACCTAAAATAACAAATTTAAGTTCTTTTATATTTAAATACTAATTAAATAGTATTTATTTTAACTTTATGACACACATATATAATTTAAATTATGTTCATATTTTTTTATTGGAAAATGATAAAGGCTTAACTTAAATCTAACTTTGGCCAACTTTTCTTCTTGAGTTTAAAAAAAAAAAAATACATCTGGAGGAGAGAGAACCTTAAATTAGAGAGAGAAAAAAATTTAATTTAAAAGTTGGGTTTAAGTTGTACCTATATCACACCTCTTATTTATTTGTATGTCTTGAAAATTGAAAATTAAAGTGGGTAAAGACATTTAAGGTGTATTAAAGTTTTGCTTTAAAGGTAGTCAATGTTGTTTTTTTAAGGGTTTTTATTTCTCAATAGGTCTTTTAATACTATTTCTTAATAAATTGTATTTCTTAATTAAGGAGACTTATATCTATGGGGGCCTTAGATCATTTTTAGCAACGTACACATTTTAGGTAACAAAAAAACATCATTTTCTACTTTATCCACCACTTTTTTAATATAAACTTCCACAAATTTTCTATTCATTTTGTATTTTATTTAAATATTACTTTTTAGAAAAGTTTATATTTAACCCTTTGATTTTCATCTAATTTGAATTTAGTCCTAAAGATATTTAGTTTTAAAAATAAAGTCCTTAAGTTTTGTTAATGTTTCAAATAGATTATTATGTCTTTTATCATCAAAGTTAACGATTTTTCATTTATCTCATTTAACATGCAATGCCATGTAACCCAAAACCAACACTTGGGACATAGAATGAACCATTAACTTTGATGAAAAAGTGATAAAATGATCTATTTGACACAAGTAAACAAAACTTAAAAACTAAATCCAAATTAATTGAAAACCTAAGGACTAAATCTAAATTGACTGAAACTCTAAGGACTAAATCCAAATCAACCGAAACCCTAAGAACTAGATATTATTTTTCTTATTATTTTTGAGAGAGGAAAAAAAAAAGTAGCTAATATAAAACAAAAAAAGAGAAGTGTTTTCGATAAAGACAAATGTAAATTTATGCCTCAATTATCTACATATTTATGACGATGTAATAAAGAAATAAAGAATGGGAAGATGCTGTGTCTGTTAGGCAGCCGCCTTAGCTGTCTAGTGAACACTGATGAGCTAAGTATGGATCGAAAAGGGACGAGTGAAGAACACTTGCCATTTGGAGTGTTGGATTCGATCAAGGGCGCAGAACTTTCTAGAATCTTTTGCTGATGACTAGTTTCAACTGAAAATAACGCAGAGAAACTTCCTCCAAACTTCGAAAAACCCCACGCCGACAAAAATATCTCCCTCTCTTACCTCTCTAGAAGTTTCCACTTCGCCACCCCCCATAAATACTCGCTCTCTACCCTTCAACTTGCCAAACAAACACCACCAGCATCAGAGTTTCAAAACCAGTGAAGAAAAGCTCAAACCTTTCGACAACCTAACTCACCAAACTGTCTCAAACTCGTGTGTCTTTTTCTCTGTTTCAAGCATTTGTATATGGAGGGAGTGAGAGTTAAAGAGGAGGAGTCGGTGACATGCGTCGGGGGATCATCCTCCTCCTCGTCCAGCTTCTCGCCGCAGCCGATGGAGGGGCTGCACGAGGTGGGTCCGCCTCCGTTTCTTACCAAGACCTTTGAAATGGTGGAAGACCCATCGACGGACTCGATTGTTTCGTGGAGTGGAGCTCGCAACAGCTTCATCGTTTGGGACCCTAACAAATTCTCCACCATACTTCTTCCTCGCCACTTCAAGCACAGTAACTTCTCCAGCTTCATTCGCCAGCTCAACACATATGTAAGTATTCCCTCTAGTTTCTGAAAAAGTAAATTCTAGTCCTGCTTTCATTTCTTTTGATGCTTTTGCAGTATTACATCTGGGTTGCTTTTACATCTAGCAAATATGTCTTCTTTGTTCTGTAGTTGTTGAATGATTCAGCAAATAGCCAGTAGAAGCATCATTTGAGTTATCTTTTGCAGGATTTCGTAGATTCTTTGATTTTGAAAGGCTCTGAATGTCCCAACTTGGCATCAGTTTTGTCTAATTCGAGTTGGATTAGTAAAATTAGAGTGTTTAATTGCATTAGGCAGAGTCGATCAATTTTTTTTTTTTTTTTTTTGTGTGTGTTTTTTGGCGGCATATTTTGATTCCGATCTGTTGATGAACATCTGGTGAACTTGTCTTGTTTGGGTTTGTTTTGATTTCTATCTTCTTTTGCTTATTTTGCCGTTTGCGTCCCACGGAGATCTGGGGATGTATAGTCAAATTATTCATTCTATATTTGGGTTCTGGTTAGAATATTAGTTAAATGATAAAATTTATTTATTTTATTAGAAATTTTTTGGATAAAGAATAATTTAATATGAGTTCGGTCTTAATATCTTTTGTTCACTTCCTATTTCAATTAAATATCTTATGTTTCCTATTAAAAAAAAAATCCTATGTTTGACCAAATTAATGTTTCTCTCCCTCTACAGAAATTTGGACCTGATTAATATCTTCTTTGTCTTCAATATTTCAGCAGGTTCACTGTTTTCTCTGACATATTGCCTTTAATCATCTTAATTAATTTATTTATGTATTTGGTGACGATAATTTCCTCTCTTCCCTCGTTTTCTGTCAATTGAAATGAGTTTACTTATCCAAGATTTCGTTCCAGTTTTCTTTGGTCGGCTTTACCAGCTACATCTTTTTGGGTGAGTTTCAAAGTTTCCTAATCTCTTTAATGTTGGAATTGGATGCAGGGTTTCAGAAAGGTTGATCCTGATCGATGGGAATTTGCAAATGAAGGGTTTCTAGCTGGGCAGAGGCATCTATTAAAGACCATCAAGAGGAGAAGACAAGTGTCACATGGTATGCAACAAGGAGGAGGAGGAGGAGGAGGATCTTGGGTTGAAGTGGGACAATATGGCTTGGAAGGTGATCTTGAAAGGTTAAAGAGAGATAGAAGCTTGTTAATGGCAGAAATTGTGAGGTTGAGGCAGCAACAACAGAATTCGAGGGTAAAAATGGTTTCCATGGAGAATAGGTTACAGACCACAGAGAGGAAACAGCAACAGATAATGACTTTTCTTGCTAAAGCCCTCAGTAACCCATCATTTATCCAGCATTTTGCTCAGAGGACAGAATTTCGGGGTGTCGAAATTGGACGAAAGCGGAGATTAACCACAGGCCCAAGTGTGGAGAGTTCACCGGATGTAATGTCATTGGAGACAGGCAGTGGCCAAGTTGTTGGTTATGCATGCCAAGATCAAGGAGAATTGGCAACCATGGAGTCAGAAATAGAGACTTTTTTCTCAGCTGCCTTGGACAATGAATCAAGCAGTGATATCAAGGATCCAATTGAAAGTTTGGTACCCCCCACAACAAATGGCTGCAATTTGGATTTTGCCAATGAGACAATATGGGAGGAACTACTGAATGATGATTTGATTGCTGTCGATCCAGTGAAAGAAGCTGTGGCGGGTGATCAATCAGAAATAGATCTGGGAGTGGATTATTTGTTTGCAAAACCTGCCGATTGGGGTGAGGATTTGCAAGGCCTTATGGATCAAATGGGTCATCTCAGGTCGATGCCCTGACCATTCTGATCAATATATCAAAAATAAGGCAAATATCAGAATATATTCTGAATATATTCTATCTCTCAGACATGATGTGTATTTTGGGTTGGTCTTTGCAGCTCTCTATTCCTATATGTTATGTCTTTACCGGTATATGACTTACAAACTCTGGTTTGATTATTTTGTTGTTTTAATTTACATCATTTATTTTTCTGGGTGATCATAAAAGATATGTGGTTTCTCATGAAGCAGGGATGAAGAGAGTTGTAAGGAGGCCAGCAGCTTTCGTTCTTCACCTGTATCCTTTAATGATAAAACCGGTCACCCTAATATTTTCTACTATTTTTTAGTGCACTTTGAATCACTTCAATGGTTTTTGATTTGCTGTTTTGTTTTCTGCATTTTGCAGGCGAACCGGCCAACAGGAACCATAATGGAGGGGTTTTATTCATTGACTCGTCTTCAAGCTCTAGTTATAGTATCTGCCTTCCTTAATTTCTCTTTCTTTTTTCTTATTTATTTTTATTTTTTTATATATATACATATGTGTGTGTGGGATTCTAATTCTAATTTACTAATTTCTCTTTAACTCCCTCGCTTGTACATAAGATCAAGTTCTTGTTTATATTTGAAATATTGATTATATATATATTTCCATTTTTATGTTGTTGATGAGCAGTCTTTGGTTTCTGGGTGTGGAATCTGAATTTAGTCTTTTTTCTGCATGACCAAAACTTCATTTCTCTCATAATTATGGCTATAAGATCTGTGCATAATGCAATTATTTGATGGATACTTTTGGTGTATTCAGTCAAGCCAGCTGCCCTTAAGGGTACGCATGATATTCATCTTGGTAAGGTAAGCAGGTTCACCCATGGTGGATTGAGAAGCATAACAACTACATAGTATTAATTAAGGGGTGTCTGCCTCTAAACTTGATTAATTAGCTCCTTACAGCTACTACACAATTAAGTTGTGTATTCCCTTGCCTTGAATTTTTTTTTTTTTATAAGGATATTTTTGTTTTATTGAAAAAAAATTTAGGGTTATTTTTATTTTTTGCTAGTCTTAGGGACATTAACATTTTGTTAATAATTTAGGGTGGATATTAACATGTGGAGAGACCCTGGCTTACCCTTTTTGCTTAGGAAAAAAAATGTGTAGGTGTAGTTTGAAGGGAATATATATATATATATATACATGTCATTTTCTCCAAGGATTTTTTAACGAGCTGAGAAAATAGATCGATCTATTGGGAATCAATTTTTATTGAACCTTACAAATATTCTTTTTCGTGAATAATTTTGTAGACACGGAACGAGGTATATAAGTTGATTGGTTTTGAAAAAACTTAAGGACTTTTGAAGATAGTCTTCTGATTACTTTTATTCACCAAACGTGGGTTTAAATAGTACAAATAGGATAACAACAATTAATAAAAAACTAGAATGTTAACTAGACTTTAAGATAAACAAATAGAGATTATACTTCTTATTAACTCCGAATGCTATCTAATACAATAATATCTTAAAATAATAGTAACTTAATAACTTTAATTTCTACTTTTAGTTCTATAACAATTCACAAGTCAACTGGGCAACCGCCTTTTTTTTTTTTTTTCTGCTTTTTGTTGAAAGTTGAGGATGTTTTATATCTTAAGCTACACAAGCATATTGGTCAAGTAGTCTCAATCTGAGTATAGAAAACCAAGTTGCCCATCTTGGGATAAATATCTACTTGATATATATTCACTCTGAATAAGAAGATTGTTGGATAATGACTTGATTTCACGATTCATGGTAGGCCCCCTTTTGTTTATTAGTTGCCATGTTTTGTCTCTTACGGGAATGCTTCATGGAGACAAAACATGGAGAAGCATTCTTTTCCTTAGCCGTCGAATAAGAATACTACATGGAGAAGATTTGTTTCGCCTTTGCTTCAGTGAAGCATGCTTAACCGTGAAGCACTTTGGCCTTCTTTCTATACATATATATCTTGAAGCCTCACATTTGACCAACTGAGCTGGGCAGTAGCTCCATGTTGAGAGAAAAAGTGATTGAAGGACAGCAACAGCCTCGTGGGTTTTGAGAAAAAAAACAGCAAGCTTTAGGGAATGAAGAGATAATGTATTTAATTCTCTTTTGTGTGTTTGTGAGGTTAAGTGTATTGAAGCTTTTCGGTTTGAATAGTTTTGTTTGTACTACTCTTTGTGCTCCATCCTTGTTGTTAATGAATTTATCATGAATCGTCTCCGCTAAATCTTGGTGTTCTGTGTGATTGATCGTTATTTTTTATTCGGATATTTTTCTACTTCATTTGGGATCCTAGAATTATTTTATCTCAACAACCAATGAGGGACTCCATCTCATTATCAGATGATGAGGGAATTGGTATGTTATTGTTTCCATCTACGTACAACAATATATATACTTTTGGTGTATTTTGATCATCAAGCTGGTCTATAAGGGTATTATATATATTTGCCTTGACAGGTTAAGCTAGCAGGCTCTCACTTGGGTGCACTGAGAAGCACGACAACTACGTACTTCAGCCACGTACATTCCCAAGCTCGTTTGCATGTGTCTTCTTATTTTAGCTTCTAGTTTCATCTAGAAATCCTAATGTTTACTGGACAACTCGTCCGTATGGTATTGAACAGCAGGGACGGAACTACCCACTAAAATATTTAGCCCTTGACTCCTACCCATACCAAAGTTTGACTCCGTTCCTGTCAAACGGAATACCAGTCGAGGTATTCTACCTCATATATATACTATGATCTATTGATCTATGTTCTCTATTCTGTGTTTTTCACTTAGCTCGTTTGGACAAACTATGATCCTACTTTTCACAAAAATCTTCCATTACTTTATTTGTTGCACTTCCAGAACTCCTCCTTAGTTCCATACAATGTTTATACATCAACATGGACGTAAAAACACCAACTTTTTACGTGAAACTTTCCCATTTTTAGCTTTTTAACATTCAAAATGACACTACTCACAACTTCTCATCACTTTACTCAACACTTCAACGATAAAAGAGGGTGTAGTTTACTTTCCTTAGCTTGTAGCCTCCTTCATGAACCTCCTCTTCAAGTATCTCCTCCTTGAGACTAAAACTAACCAAGATACAAAGTGTTTTCACCCGAATGCAGCAGCCTGTCAAGGCTGTCATAATGCTCAAAAACTAGCAGAGAGAAAATGGTGTGAATCTTGTGAACAACTGGAGCTCTACGCTCGTCTGGGCGGCGGATGTGGCTCGTGTCAGAAGCGACGGCGTCGTTAATTAGCAGTTACTCTTTCCTTTTTTGGGTGAGATCTGGTGTGGATTTAATTTTCTTCAAAACCATTACACAAAAACGCCTGTTTTTATTAACTTATATGGTCTGCAAAGTTAAAGAAGTGGTCGGGAGTTTTCTTATATAGCCCAACTTAGATGTCACATGAGCATGCACTAATGGCGAAAATGAAATATATTTCGCAGGCTCATCAAAAATCAAAACAATATGACAAAGACAAAATTCTATCACTATCAATCCATGTCTACGAGGGTTTTGATAATATATTCACCGTCGATCGACGAGCACTAGCTAGTTGCTAGCAATCACATGAACATGATTGAGCATGCAAAAACTAATATTTTCAACATTGTCCACAAAAAAACAAAGAAAAATCTGAACATTGAGACAAACAAGAAGATGAGGAATCCCAAGAAATGGCAGTCAATTCCAAGGACGCATATCCTCGATCTCCTACAAAGATAGGGAGATAAAACGAATCCTTCGTCCGATTGGATAACGATAAACCAATTTCCTGGTTTTCTTTTTAGCCTATCCACCCAAGTGGGCCATAATAATTCCACTATTTTTTCTGTTATTCTCTCACCAAAAGGTGTGGCTTGGGTACAAAAATTCACGCCAATTAATCACCTACTCAGGTGGTGGGTGGGAAAGAGTTTGTATGAGATTTAATGATTTATGTGTTCGGATAGGTGGCCAGTCAGGAACGGATCCAGAAGATGATCTTTGTTTTTATTTTTGGGGGACCAATATAATTTTATTTTTTTATTATTATTATTATTTTTTCAAAATTTGGAGGGGGTGGGGGTGGGGGGGGCCTGGTCCCCCCTCCCTTAGTCTCTACCGGTCAAGCAAATGTTAGACTGTTAGGCTACTTATGTAATACTTTGTTCAAAATGATACAATATTATTTGCTTTGAGCTAAGACTGCACGGTTTTATTATTGTGTTTATTCCTAAAGACATTATACCATTTAGAGAAAGCATATTCTAAATACACAACATTTTTTCTACACTTTTGGAATGTGGGACGTCACAATCACCCCCTCTTAAGACCTCTCATGGGCTTGCGCATGCTTCCCCTACCTCAGACTAGACTATGACTTTGATACCATTTGTAACGCCTCGCCCCCAATGACACATAATATTATCAGCTTTTGACTCCCTAAACTAGACTTTTCAGGAGGTCACTCATCTTAGTAGGGGTGGGCACGTGTTGAATTGGGCCAGGTGTTGGGTATTTCGGTACCCGGTACCCCCCGCAGGTTGCAGGTATTAAAAATTAGACTCGCAACCCGACTATAATGAACAATATATGCTGGGTTTTAGGTTTTGCGGGGCATGTGATGTGGGTTTGGAACCTAGAGAGAGTTGTAGACGAGACTGCTAGAGAGAGGGAGAGGGAGAGGGAGAGAGAGAGAGAGAGAGAGGGAGGCGCGCGTAGACGTAGACACAAATGCAGATGCAAAGGAAAGAGAGAGAAAGAGGAAAGAAAGAAATGAAGAAAGAAGAAGAGAAGCGGCATGAAATGAAGAAGATGATGGAGAGAGAGAGGAGAGGGGAAAGAAGAAAGAAGAAGAAAATGAAGAAAGAAGAAGATGAGAAGTGGCATGAAGTGAAGAAGATGCTGGATGGGTTATTGTGGGTATTACATTTTTAGGGTTAGGGTTATATTGCGAGGCGGGGCGGGTACCCGAAAATTTTAAAACATGCATGCTACCCCACCTTGCCCCGTGTGGATATCCTAATATTTAATATGGATTTGCATTTTTTTTAGGAAAACCGGGCGGGCGGGACGGGTTATGCAGGTTTTGACCACTCCAACATCCTAGTACTACTATCGCATAAGGTCGCTTAACTACAGAATTATGATGAGATCATAACCATCACGACTTTAAAACGCATTGTTGTCATAAAGGGTGAGAGTATACATATAAGCATATCCCCATCTCCATACCCAGGCGAAGTGAGATGTCATAACTTATGTAAATATATAGGTTTTATGTAAGTTCTCTCCCATTACTTAGCTAAATTGTTAACAACATTGACAAATAATTACCGTGAATTCTAGTCCGTGCGGGCAAATATGAGTTGAGCAAACTTTGTTAGGAAATCTATCTTATTTTTCAAGACTAATGAGATGTGAAGAATAAGAAAAGCATACTAAAAAAATTAAAAAAATGAAGCAATCACGAACACAAAGATTTACATTGTTCATCATAAGGGTCACGTTCATAGGGTTTTAGCAATGCTTCACTATTTCTTGAAAAACAATACAGGAGGCGTCAATTTCATCCGTACAAAACCCTATCGGCCTAAGCCCCGGCTTCATGAACTAATATTTGAAAAAAATCTCATTTAAGTCATAGCCCTTCCAACATCTAACCGAGTCAAATGCAAATTGGGTCGAATACGAATTGGACTCCACGGAACCCAACAAACTTGCCTGACAGGAGGAGCTTAATTTGTAGGGGAAAAGATGGGGGGGTCAAGTTTTTTCTGCAAACTAGAATTGGGTCTTGGGGGGAAGTATCCCCACCCATTAACATAAAAGTTACAGTGAAACAAAGAACCACCATACACCTATCATTTCTTGCGAGTGAGTGGGGATAAGGCTGTGTAAGTTTCAGTCCGGAAAAGGAAAGCTCGAGGAAAAGTCAGAGACCAAAATAAGACTCGCAAATTTGAAGCTCATTTGCCCCATTTGCAAAACAAAGATAGCACCACCAATGGTGTCAAACATCAGTGGAAACTGTTGTGACTGTTTCCTCTGTCGTGTCGACTTATTATCGGCTTTCTTTTGTTGGGTGGGTAATAGGGTCAGTTATCATTTTTTTTTTTTTGAGTATTTAATGTATTTTTAAAGAGCTTTCTATTTTATATATATATATATATATAAATGTGAGATTAATAAATTAATTGCTTAGCATTAGAGGGCAATGGAGAATGAGAACTACCTCCACTTCCTTCCTGTCCAGTCCAACCTCTAAAGAAACCATAAAAAAAGAAAACCAAAGTCTGTCAGTTAAAGCACATCAAAAGACCAACCATAATACAACATCAAAAGATAAAATATACATATATTTAGTACTGTAGTGTAGTTTCATTGGTCCTTTATATATTTACTCAGTAACTTTATCATATTTAAGCAATAAATAGTTACCTTCAAGATGGTTTTATAGTAAAATATATATACGTGTAAAGCAATTGGCATAAGCTTGGGTGCCATCATTGGGAAGTGAAAAATATGGGTCTAAATATATAGAACTAGCACTTACAAATTCTTAGGGAGACCATAGACCATACCCCCACTCCCCCAACACCCCTTGCTACCGATACTTTCAAAGTTATAATGATTTGAATCTTCAATCAACTAAAACTAATGAAGACTTACATATATAAGCCGTACATTAAATGATTTTAATTACAACTTTTAAGAACATATTAAAGTGATCAGTAAAATCACAATTTTACATATAAAATTGTTGTTTAACTTTTAAAATTATGTTTCTTTTATAAAAAAACACAGCCTTAACACACAATTTGAAAAGGCAAATTTTTGATGTTTTTATGTCTCAATTTTTTAAAAACGCACTTCCAAACGTGATTTAGTTTAAAATCACAAATTTTAATCGAGTTTAGAAGGGTTCCAAGTATAAGGAAATTGAGATTTATGCTTGTGAGACTCATTGAGAACCGTAAAAACTGAAATCGCAGTTTGACATATTTTTAAACTTGCGCATTTCTAAAAACACACCCAAATTTTCTAAGTTTTTATGTCCCAATTTTTTAAAAATTCACTTCCAAACATAATTTAGTTTAAAATCACATATCTTAATCAAGTTTAGAAGGGTCCCTAAGTATAAGGCAATTGAGATTTATGCTTATGAGGCTCATTGAGAGAGTCAAAAGATTACAAAAGCTTTGAAATGATATATGATATGATACGATATTGATGAAATATAATAATAATAATAATAAATATTAGAAAAATTGCCATCCATTTCACCAATATAATCATTCATACATAGAAAAAGACATGCAGCTAGGTATCCATCAAGAGGCGTATGGAGACAGCCCTCCTCCCCCTCCCCTACCCCCACCACTTTTCTTCACTCCCCAACCCTCTATAAAAAAAAAACCAGCAGAGCCCCTCCTGCAAGAGCCAGGTACCCCTCTCTCTGTGTCTCAGAAAAATGGTTTTATTGGAAGAAATCCTTCAAAGATTGGTGGGTGTGGAGGTGTTGTTCACAGTGTTGGCCGTAGTAATAGTAGGAGTTTTAGGGTACTTGTATGGGCCTTACTGGGGTGTCAGACGGGTACCCGGCCCACCTTCCATTCCCTTTGTAGGGCACGTCCCCTTGCTGGCTAAGTACGGCCCTGATGTCTTCTCTGTCCTTGCAAAACAATACGGCCCTATTTTCAGGTCAGTGCAGACTTCTTCTTCCTTCAATTCACACCACAATTTCAACTCCCTTTTAGGGCATGATCATATATATTTTTTTTCCATTAAAAATAAATAAAAAAAATGATTATTTCTTTGTTGAGCTTGAGCATATCTCTAGACTGTTAATGGTCGTCCAAAGGAGGAGACATCCCTTATTGGTTAAGGTAATGCATATGCGGCCAAGGGGATGGTGCATGTATGACTTTGGTCATATAGCAAGTGTCAGTATTGAGGGGGTCTTTCTTTTTCTCTCTTTGATTCAAAGTCTCAAGATTAAAGTCTATTCAAGGGAATAAAGGGTGTCAAAACAAAAGCGGATGCGTTTTTCATTGCTTTTCCTTTTCACGATCAAAATTTAAAGTTAGTGCATTTTATGGCGTTTATAATGTTATTGTTGACTTTTTTAAGAATGTTTAAACAACATGACGACATCATCATCATGTACGAAACATGATTATATTTAGTTCATTTGAATCAGAGATAAAAGGGTAATTTTGTCTTTTCACTTTTTGATGGGATAAAAATATACTTTCAGTATAACTAACTAGACATTATTCGGTTCAAATGAAATGAAAATGATAAGAATGTATGGACAAAAATTCTCTCCATTAGTGGTCAAAATTTATAATTGGTACATCTAATAATATAAATGCTTTTCTATTATTTAGACTTTTTAAAAGGCTTGTTAACATTGATTTTAGATACACCTTTAAATACATCAAGTTTAAATCTTTACAAGAAAATAAGAATAAAATTAAGACAATTCTACTATTGAGTATTCACAATAGACTTCTCAAATAAAAGTTAAATTTGAGAAAGAAAAAAAACCGCTTTATCAAGTTTAAAGAACCACTTTTAAAATGAGTCAAACATCTCAAACTCTCTACTTTAGTTAAATTATTTTATTAGTTTTAAATCAATCAAGAGAGAAGAGGGTAAAAAATAAGCTTAAAAAGTTATATAATTGTAGCTTTTTGGCTCTTAAAATACAGGGAATACCTATGACAAGAGTTAAATATAAACCGGGGAAGGGAACTTGTTAAACGAGTGTTATTATGATTTTGGCTAGATTTTTAGAGAAAAGCTAAATATAAAGAGCCCATTATAAATGTTCTTAGATATGCAAACTTTAAATTCAAAGCGTGTTTAAGATTGTATTAGGGAGTTTAAAAAGTAATTTTAATACCTAAAATGCTGTGTCAAATAAAAAGCTAATAAATTAGTTAAATAATTTTAAAAGCACTTATTTAACTTTTTTATTATTAAAAAAAATGCACTTTTTAAAAAAATAAAAAATAAAATAAACTTTTTTCTAGAAAGCTTTTTGACCACGTTCAAGGGCCGCTCGACTTTTTTTTTGTGGAAAAACAAATAATTTGCCTCTCCACTTTCCCTTGCCGACATCGATCCGCATGTATTTCCGCATGTGTTTCCTGCCCTTTTCGTTTGTTTCCAAGAAAAAACCAGAGTCACCCAAAATAAAAAAATAAAATAAAATAAAAAAACAAAAGACAAACGAGTTGACTAAAATATTTATTATAACTAACGGTATATTATTCCGTTTTTTCAAATCGGAAAGGATCTTAATTTCTAAAAAATTATATTTTAGGTGACAAATGAGGAAACTATTTTCAAGGAATTTAACACTAAAACATAGCTTATTTTAAATGGTTAAATGAGATGAGAATTTGAGAATATCAAATTTTAAAAAAATTCTAGAGAATTTCAATCCGCTCAGAGTTGAAATGACATTATTTGGTGCGAAAAATGATAAAAACGTTCTCAAAACTCTAATAAAAGTTGAATAAAAATAAATGTCATGTTTTGAACAGGTTTCACATGGGTAGACAGCCACTGATAATTGTAGCAGATCCTGAGCTTTGTAGAGAGGTGGGGATAAAGAAATTCAAGGATATTCCAAACAGAAGTGTACCCTCACCCATCTCCGCCTCCCCTCTTCATCAAAAGGGTCTCTTCTTCTCCAGGTATTTGATGTTTGTGTATACGTTTACAGAGAAGTTCAAAGCAGAGCAGACGAAGACTAATGGAAGTTGAGTGCTTGCAGGGATGCCAGATGGTCAACCATGCGGAACACAATATTATCACTCTACCAGCCATCACACCTTGCCAGCCTAATACCCACCATGCAATCTTTCATTGAATCTGCAACTCAAAATCTTCACTCCTTTGAAGAAGAAGAAGGAGAAGACATCACTTTCTCCAACCTTTCCCTCAAACTGGCCACTGATGTTATTGGACAAGCAGCCTTTGGTGTCAACTTTGGCCTCTCTAAGCCGCAGTCTATCAGTGATTCAGTTCAGATTGCTGACAACGAGAATGATGATAAGGAAGTCTCAGACTTCATCAACAAGCACATTTACTCCACAACACAGCTTAAAATGGACTTATCTGGCTCATTTTCGATCATACTGGGTCTACTTTTTCCCATACTCCAGGAACCTTTTAGGCAGATCCTGAAGAGAATACCTGGAACAATGGACCGGAAAGTTGAGAGTACTAATCAGGAACTGAGCGGCCGGCTTGATGAGATTGTAGTGAAAAGAATGAAAGACAGGGATAGGCCTTCAAAGGACTTCTTGTCGCTCATACTGAATGCGAGGGAGTCGCATACGGTATGGTTAAATCCCGCTTATCCAAAAGATAAAAAAACTTAATCGTATAGAAATAATGAATTTAATCATTCAATTTTATGTTCTAACAGGTATCAAGGAATGTCTTCACACGAGACTACATTAGTGCAGTTACTTACGAGCACTTGCTTGCTGGATCGGCCACCACAGCCTTCACACTGTCTTCTGTTGTCTATTTAGTTGCTGGACATCCAGAAGTTGAGAAGAAGCTGCTTGCAGAGATTGATGGCTTTGGTCCGCCTGATCTCATGCCAAGTGCTAATGATCTTCAAAACAAATTCCCTTATCTCGAACAAGCAAGGCTCTTTAAGCTTTTCTTTCTGACAGTTAAAGTAAGGTTTGAAGTTGCATGTGCTAACCAAGGAGTTTCATTTTCCTCTTGATTGTTTGAGTGCAGGTCATTAAAGAGGCCATGAGGTACTACACTGTTTCCCCATTAGTTGCAAGAGAAACATCAAAAGAAGTAGAGATAGGAGGTTATCTTCTTCCAAAGGTATTATTTATACATTTAGTAGACTTTTATATAACTATCATACAATTTGATGACATAACTAGTAAGGCTGCTCAAACGAGGTGGTTATAATCGCCCTGCAAACCGTTAACCGCTAACCGTTAACCTTTAATAGCTAACAGCTTTGGTGGGTGGTTATTAAAAACCGCTAACTACCTAAGGCGGTTGTAGTTAATTGTTTTAGGGGGTAGGACAATGCGATTATAACCGCTAACCGCTTTCATTTATATATGATAATATAAATATATATTAAATATTTTATATTAATAAAATATATATTAATTTTTTCATTTGAATTTGAATTAATGGATCTGGGCTATTTATGATTATGTATATGAAATATATAATATGGTATATAATGTTTTAGGCTAAGCCTTATTTAAAGCATGTTTTTTTTTTTCTCTATCTTTTTTGGAATATTTTAGCCTTAAACCCTTAAAATAAGCCCAAAAAATAGGCAATTAAAGGCCCAAGACACTTAAACAAACTCAAAAGCCCATATAAAAAAAAACGATTATAAAACTGCCAGTTATTAGATTGAATAACCACTAGCCACCTAAGCGATTGCAATTATGGTTATTAAAAATCGATAACCACCCAAGGCGGTTGCGGTTATTGCTAATAATTGCCGTTTATAACCGTTTGAGCACCCCTACTCAATAGTAATAGTATTTCTCTANATATTAATTTTTTCATTTGAATTTGAATTAATGGATCTGGGCTATTTATGATTATGTATATGAAATATATAATATGGTATATAATGTTTTAGGCTAAGTCTTATTTAAAGCATGTTTTTTTTTTTTTTCTCTATCTTTTTTGGAACATTTTAGCCTTAAACCCTTAAAATAAGCCCAAAAAATAGGCAATTAAAGGCCCAAGACACTTAAACAAACTCAAAAGCCCATATAAAAAAAAGCGATTATAAAACTGCCAGTTATTAGATTGAATAACCACTAACCACCTAAGCGATTGCAGTTATGGTTATTAAAAATCGATAACCACCCAAGGCGGTTGCGGTTATTGCTAATAATTGCCGTTTATAACCGTTTGAGCACCCCTACTAAATAGTAATAGTATTTCTCTATTTATACGTGTTTGAATGTCATACATGGCCTTTTATGTTGATTGGTATGTCCTTTTGTTCATATGATCTAATGAGCAGGGGACATGGGTGTGGCTAGCACTTGGAGTACTAGCAAAAGATCCAAAGAACTTCCCAGAGCCAGAAAAGTTCAGACCAGAGAGGTTTGACCCAAATTGTGAAGAACAGAAACGAAGGCATCCTTACGCTTTCATACCATTTGGAATTGGGCCTCGATCATGCATTGGCCAGAAATTTTCCCTACAGGAAATAAAGCTCTCCTTGATTCATTTATACAAGAAATATGTATTTCGACATTCACCCACCATGGACAAACCTTTGGAACTTGAGTATGGCATAGTTCTCAACTTCAAGCATGGTGTCAAGCTTAAGGTCATAAAACGAACATCCATTTTGTCAAACATGGCTCACTAAACTCTTCAGTCATACATGGTGATGCATTCAATAAGACACCTGAGGCTGTTATGGTTTCAGGAAATTGCAATAAATCAATCATCTTCAAGGTGTTCACCCCAGTGCTGTTCATATTTTTAAGTTTTTTGTTTTTTGTTTTTTTTTCCTTCTGTAATTAGCTCCCGAAACAGCCATGGCTTCATCTTCAAGGTGTGTTATCCAGAAAGCTGATGACTTAAAGAGCTTAGGGGAAAAGAAAACTAACAACTTAAAGAAAGAAGCAATAAACAATCTTTTTTACAAATAAAGAACCCTTAAATCAAACCTCAAGGACCCGTAGGGTTGCTTTAACTTAAATACACATTCTCAGATAGAGGGGAAAGCGAACAACAAGCTGTTGAACTTCTAGAACAGACACAGATGAATCCCTCTGTTCATCTAAGTATCTTACCCTAATCTCATCGAGTGCTTATCCGATCGGGTGGGCAGGCAAAGTTGTTTGGAAAAGTTGATTGAAGAAGGCTCAGAACCAGCACTGCTTTTGGAATCTGCATTAGAGAAAGCTGCTGACTTTTTGAGAAACTGGAACTCGTCCATGGACTGCCTTTGAACTCTCTGACTGCATGTTTTCTGCTTTGCCTTAGTTGATTCAGTCAGGCTCATGTAGTTCGGCTTACTGTTATTGCTATCTTCAGTTCTCTCTGAAGCCAATCCAGTGTTTCCAGAAACTGGTGTTGTCGATGTGCAGAATGAAGATGAAGCAGAGCTCTCATCGTACCGGAATTCGGAACTCGGGCTTGAAGACGAGCGAGTAACTTGCCCGATATGGGGAGGTTTAGCAGAAATCCTGGTGGTGACATTATTCCTTCTGACTTTCACAGAGGATGGTTCAGAAGATTTAGAATGTGTACCCATAAGGGAATCTACACAACTCTTTGGAGGTGGAGTTGCCTCCCATTGGTCAGCTTGGGATTGTTCCATCAACCTAGTCTCCCATGGCTTGGCTGCCATCCAACGTTCTAACCAACTCCATCCCCAGCTATGCTTGTCAATCTCATGATTCTTGAGAGAGTACACCGAGGCACTTGAATGGAGATTTGAAGAGGGAGTTGATCTCCATTGCTGAAAAACAATGAAATAATTTAGTCATCTAGTTCAGATGAAGGAGAGAAAAGTGTTAAAAACTCACATACCTTTTGAGCAAGAGAGTATGCAATTGCTCTCTCCCTCCTGAAAGCACCTTCTTGCCTCATTTGCAACTTTGATTTAATATCTTCCAACGTTCCCTTGCTATCACACCACCGTTCCTGAAATTTACAAGATTCAAAATTGAATTCCCCTTTTTACATGAATTGCAATGAATATGAACACAGAGAAAGACAGCAGTCATAAAAGCATCCATCATTTAGGTGCATTTGATACTACAATTTTGTATACCAAAATACCATTTTAAACTAAATTGCAGAAAATATATCATTTGAAAGTTGATTATGATTTTAAAGGCCAAATTTGAATTTTACTAACGGTATGTTTTAAAAATCACGTTTTCAAATCTCTAAAAAAATCTTTTTTATTAAATCACAAATCTAAACGGACCCGAGACGGAAGATTTGTGGTACCTCAGCTTGTTTCAGGAGATCAGCCATGCTGCGGCGCTCATTGAGCATCTCCTGCACGGCCTGCCCCTCCATGGACATCCGGACACGACGAGCCCTAACTCTGGCCTGAACTCGAACAAGAGCCTGCATGCACCTTAATGTCACGGCGGCCTGCTTCCTCACCTGCCGACCCCGAACTAGAGCTTGAAGCCTCACCACTCCCTTCAAGGCTCTCAAAGCCCTTCTTGCCTACAATTTTTAACACAAACCCCATTTAATGAAAATAGCTGAGTATTTTAAAATCAAGCTCAACAGACATACATACGAATACTCATCCAACAGGTATTAATGGAAGCCAAGTAAACAGAAAAATTAATACTAATTTTATGAGATAATTTCCGAGGTAAAGAACTACTGTTTTATTACTGCTTCTATAATTTTATTGCTGCGCATGCCATGCTATCCTGTAATACAATTTAATAATTAGAGCTAAACTTAACATTAAATTCCTTATTAATCTTCTTGAGATCTGTCGTCCATATCTTACTGAGATTTCATTTGTTCAGATGATGGACTAATTTTTCAATGCTGCATGGTAGCCTAAAATAATCCAAGATTAGAACTTTGATATCAGGAGCTAAATTTAAAACGTCAATTACCTATCAAAGCTGTGCAGCTATATCAAGTATTCCAAAAAAATAAAAATAAAAAAATGCAAACTCATCTCATTTGTTCAAGTTTCTTTTATTTTCTTTCATTTTCTCAGGAACCAAAGGGAGAAAAAGAGGATGAGAATCAGAGAGACCCATTTACCAAGAAGCCACGAAAAGCAGTTTGGATCCGGATAGCGGCCCATTCCTGCCTAACAGCCCTAAAACCCTTAGGAGGAGCACGAAGCACTGTGGCCACTGCAGCTGTAAAAGCATCAGCCACTGTTGGAGACTCAGACCCCTCAGAAGCCGCTTTGTGGCTCCCTTTGAAACCCTTCCATGAAGACCCCAAATCCCCAGAAGAACTCCTCCATAGCCTCCATTTCTTGCTCTTACCGCCCCCCTTGTCCTATAGAGAGAGAGAGACAAAGTCTTAAGAGTCTTAGACATTAATGAGCAAAACAGAAAAACACAAGTAGGAAAAAAAAAAAAAAAAAAAAGGATTAGAGCTTACATGGTCTTCCTTTTCTGGCTTCTTGAGACCAATAAAAGCCTTTACCCATTTCCCTGAAGCACCCATTAGCAGAAAGGTCCGGTCTTGCTTCAGCAGAAGAAAAAAAAAAAAAAAAAAAGAAGCAAGAAACTGTGTGATCCTTGAAGAAACTGAGCTCCCAAGAGTTCAAAGAACAAAGCTTTTTTAGAAACAGATACTGGGTATAGTATCACAATTGTCCTGCAAATCTATATGAGCTTGAGACAGAGATAGTAGTTTTTTGCAAGAATGGAGCTCTGGGCTTCTTTGGAGAAAAAAAAAATGTCGAAATAATTAGAGAGAGAGAGACGTGGGTTTCTTTGGTGGGAATGGGATGAGTGGGTGGGTTTTTGTGTCCAATGTGGGCATGGAACGTTTGAAATTCAAAACGAAGCAACGGACAAATGGGGGCTCGTCCCGCTCGAATCGCTTCGTGTGGAGGAGTGCCACGTGATAACGTGATAAGTTGGCCCCTGGTTCTGGTATAAAATTACGGAATTAGACCCACTCTTTTGTCAGTTTATTGGCAAAGAGCATGAAAAGGCACGACCCGTTTGGGCAGGTACGTTAAAAGATACAAAAAAGGGCCGAAAGGAAACCCGACAAAAGATTTCCTGAGTCAGTGCAGTTAAGATCCGGTGCTTGTTCTTTCACTTTTCACAAGGGCCAGCGATGATGGAGCAATTGGATTGTGCCACTTGGACGGTGGGATATCCATGTCCACCAAATTTAGACGGTTCAAGATTGCTAATTGTTCCTATTGTATTGCATGTGGAGCACAGTCGGTTCAAAGCTCAAAACGGTTGAGAACTTGCATTTACGGTTGCTTGAATTTTTAATTGATCAACATATATCTACACGACTACATCCACACGATTTTATTTGAATATTAGTAAAACGTTAATGATGTAATGTAAAAAGTTAAAATTTTGAGAGTTAAAAAAATTGATAAATAATATGGGGCCTCTTATAGTCGCTCTTGCCAAACTACCTCTAAAGTTCTGTGGGGGCCTAGACAATAAGGAGGCATTTGTGCTCTCTCAAGTGGGTTCAATCATAACTTAGTGAGTAGTATTATTTAGTAGACCGTTAAACGATTGTTATACAATATGATTATGTGATAATGAAAATTTGTCTTTGGATAAACAAAATGAAATCAATAATTAATTTTTACTGTCACATCATTCTAATGGCATGACAACTGTATAGCAATATACTATTAATAATATTACTCTAAATTTACTCCAACTCCATCATAAGTAGCAATTGCATCATACGATGGTAATGGATTTTACTTAGGTGTTGTAAAAGAAAGAAGACTACAATATATGTTATGTAGTTTTATTAGCGATCCATATTTAATTTCAATTTTTTGGTAAGAAAGAGAGTGTAAAATTAAATTTAAATGTTAGATATTATAATTTCATCTAACATTCATCAAATAATGATATGTGACACTCTCAACTAATTATTGTTTATTTTTTAATTAATTTAACAATAACTAATTCAAAAATTAACTGAGAGTGTCACGTTAACATTATTGAATATTATTACTCATTTATACTGTTAAAAAAATACAACACTTATACTATAATTTTTTTTAAAAAAATAAAATAAAATTTAAGCATTTTGACAAACTAAAGTCAGAATTTGTTCAAAATAACGAGCCTAATAAGAATGCTTCAAAAGTGCTTTATTTATTTATTTTTATATGTCCGCACAAGAAAGAGTAAAGAATTCAAATTTACACTTTTACTTCAATAAGCGTAATCCAACTGATTGAGTTATCTCTTAAAAACTAAAAGTAATTTATTTTGAGCGTCAAATAAAAAAACTCATAAAAAAAAAAAAAAAAAAAAAAAAACACCTAGAAACACTTTAATTTAGTGGGAAGTGCTTGTGTAATTTAAGTATACATATGGGCGTTGACATCGAGGTTGCGACTTGAGAGTTGAGACACCTTTCCTTTGTCCCGGTCGGGCGGTCCTTCCGAGAATGTGGAAAACTCCAATTCACCTCAGCTTTCTTATCATATTACGGGACTGCCCTTCCGTCTAGGCTCCTCATGCCACCTAATTGGACTCATTGGAGAACAACTTGAGCTAAAGACAAGTAGACAACTGGATCTATAATTCAAATTTCAAAGTACCTACTATATTCCTAAATTTACTTTATACTCCCAAAACTTTTAATTGCAGTCCTCTTTTATTAATTTTTACAGTTAAATTCTTTAAAAAATTAAAATTTTATAAAAAGATCAGAAGTATAAATGTCATCGTTTCATTTTTAACGTTTAAAATCTGACAAAAAAATTTAAATTAACTGTAATTAAAAATTTATGAATTTAAATTGAGAGATTTTGAAGTTCAAAGAGCTTGTAAAATCGTGTGGTAATTCATGAATCTATTTTTTTTTTTTCTGGTTCTTTGCCCATTATTTCACTTTTTTAAATTATAATTAAATTTAAGGGTGCATATGGATTTTACTCATGCATGAGCTCCAGGAATCCAATCTAATTTGAAGAAGTTGAAGAAATAGAAAAGAACAAAAATAAATAAATAATGTATAGCATATCTCTATCCGTAAATCTTAATATGAATTCGTGCGTTTTGAGTTAGGACAGCAGTTAAGGACAAATAAAAGATATGTTAAGAGAGTCAAACAGTGGGTCCCCGAACAACCTTTTTGTTTCCCATTTGGGTGACTACATTTTAAGACATTTCAGCGGAAGAGAACTATTTGAGGAAGACGAGAGAAATAAGGGTGGTGGAACTCATGGAATCATCATCATTCATTTCCACAATTTAAGGTACTTCAACTTCTAACTTGGACCGGTTAACATTTTTTTTTTTTTTTAACATGTCCACACAAAGGAAGGGAAAGAGAAGGGAGATAGATGACAAATTTGCTAATGTAGCTTTGATATTGGGGTTGACATGGATGCTTAATGTGTTAAATGAGACAAACATGATAGATGACAAATCGTTAATTTTGACAGATGCATGGGTCTATTTGAAATCTCAACATATTTTAAGGATCTTATTCTTAATATTTAAGGTTAAATACACTCTAGCCTTCTCAACTAACAATTCTTTTCAAAATTTCTTCATAAATTGAGAAGCACAACACTTAGTTGTATCAAACTACTATTTTGTTGCAACTAAGGGCCATCAATTTTGATGGAAAAATGGCCACATGCCATGCAAGTGACCACTTTCTCTGTCTGCCTTCTTATAATACCCTTTGTTTTTATTTTTTATTTTTTAAAAAATAATGATAAAAATATAAAACTATTAAAAAAAAAAATTTTTCTTTTTGAAAAAAATAATAAGGAAAAGAAAAAGAAAAAAAAAAAAGAGATAACGCAAAGGATGGCTGAAACCAAAAGACCCTATTAGGGTGTTTGTTAACAAACACTACATTCCCCCAAGCTCACGTTCCCCCACTTCAACTTGTGTGCAGGAGGCGCAGGTTTGAAATGCTATTTTTACTCATTTTTTATTTTTACCCTTTTACCCACAGCACTCATTAGAAGAATAGTGCTTCGGCAGGGCATTATGGGCATTTGACAAAAAATGGCCTTACACCCTTTATTGTTTTTATCATTTATCATTTTTACTCTTTTACCCACGGCACTTATTAGAGGAACAGTGCTTTGGCAGGGCATTATGGGCATTTGACAAAAAACATGGTCTGACACCCTTTAGAAGGATCAAGTAGCCACGTCTACAATGAACCGTTGGGGAGTGTGATGTTTTTTGATAAACAAGGCCTATAAGATGGTTCAACCACCCAAAATCAAGGAGAGGGGGGCCAAACCACCCCTAATATGCGGGTGGCTTGCAAGTCACCCGATGGTGGCCACCCCTTGTTTCCATTGGGGTGATAGAACTATCCAATCAACCATCTTCCACCTATCAATCTCCCTCCCGAACAAAGTAGGAAAAGCTCTTTTCTTTGTCATGAGAGAAGATCCTTTTTTTCTACAACCCTCTACCTCCTCCATGATGTTCTTCCACTGCCTTTGTGCTGCCCTTTCACCGCTCTTCTTCTACCTTGTCCTCTATTTAAGCTGTTACTTAGAGTGCTTCTTTTTTCTTTTCTTTTTTATATTTTTTTTTTATGTATTTTTACTTCCCTAGTGTTTTGCCGCTCCTTTTGTTATTTACTACTTGTTTGTTTTATGGGTTATTGTTTCCCTAATCTTAACTATCAGTCCACGGGGCAACTAATGTCAATATATACACATAGAGACAGACATAAACCCGTGTTGAGAAACGAAAGCCAATCTGTCAAACTCACGTGTTGGTCCTTGGGCCTTGGCCCATTATAAAATCATTGTGGCTATGCTCTACGCCTTGTAAATGCGGCAATGAACAGAGACTTCTCCTTTGTAATGTCCCAACACAATCTCACAGCCGTCGGTTGGAAGTCAATGCAGCCTACGTAAAACCCTTTCCTACAAGTTACATAATTATATATGATAGTCCCTACACAGACAATGGATGTCCTTCTCAGTTCTCAGTTCTCAAAACCAACCAATCAATCTCCAAACCAAAAGGCAAGGCAGATCGATCGGTTTTTGTTTCTTGGGTTGTTTTTTTCTTTAGATGACTTGACACGTGCTTGACATAGTATTAACATCGGGTGCTAACATGAATGCATATGAGTCAAATAAGACACACATGACGGATGGTAAATCGTTAACTTTGATGATAAAATGACAAAACGGCCTATTTGAAATCTAGGTAAAACTTAAGGACTTTATTCTTGAAATTTGAAACTCAATGACTAAATCCAAATCAAATAAAAACCTAAAGGCTTAGTAAGATTTTTCCCTTTTGTTGTTTTAGGTTTGCCTATAAATTCATAGCTCCGCCCGCCATTGTGTAGTGTTGAAAGTTGTTGAGGTTGCAAATTAAGGCCAGGAGAGTTTGGAGTTGATGCATCATAGAATCAACAATTTGGCCTTCTAGCTTAAAGAAGAAGCTAAAGAAATGCTCAAAGTCAAGGTTGGTGGTGGTGGGAAGTAGGTCAAAGACAATAATCTCATTTTACTATTATTGATCATGTAGTGGAAAATCAAGTGCATGCCATGTGGCTAAATATATCTGAGTTAACAAAAAATTATAATAAATGGTGTTTAATTTATCACAAAATCCATTTGATTATTGCAAATAAAAGAGAACTTGCCAAGAAAAGGGGAAGATAACTGCATTTGATTATTGCTGCATATATGTTTACAACTTGGGGAAGAGAACGGATCCATGATTCCCAACAGGAGAGAATTGGACCATATTAGTTGGCTTATGTTAGGGACAAAATCAGGTTAAAAAAAAATGAAAGAATTAATAAATAATTTTTGTTCAGCCCTTCAGCTCCTTTGTTGAAGGCCTTCTACTATCAGAACTCTTATTGAAAGCACAAGAAGTGCCCCCTAAACTGCCAAAGATGTTGAATCCGAATCCCTTTTTTGGTGAATGCCTGGAGTTTAATTAGCAGCAGTACTAATGGGTACCCTAGGGCTAGGGCTAGGGAAACCCATGTAGGCGAGCCTAGGCGAGACCCGGATCTTCGGGCTGGGCCGCGGTGAAGGAATCGGTCCACTGCTCCCAGCACGGCCGGGTGTGACCCTGGGCGATAGATTGACTTGCTCAAGTGCTCGGGATTGTAGCTCAATAGGGTACTCCCTCACACATCCAATACGAGGACCAACTGGGCTAGTCCACTTGCAAGACAAACGCTTAGGCATGTTGAATAATGGTACTTCTGCTTTGGCTGCATTGGAATCCATACTCTCCTGCTCATGATTTGTTGCGATGGATGTTTCCTCTATTGCCTCATTCACATCACTTCTTGTTGTTGGGAGAACATTGACCTCATCTGACTTAGAATCCTCGCCACTAACTTTAAAGGAAGGATTGTCATCATCTATTGCACACCTCTGCAGAAGAAATGGTGCACATTAGTTATTTCTTGAAGTGACAAATTTCAAAATAATCACGGGTGTTTCTACTCGTAGAGCATTCTCATTCAGCTAGTTAAAATAACCCAAATGTTATTTTGGCTAGCTCAAGCTGGGATGCTAAAATATGACCAAAATGAACTGCATCCGGCTCACCAAATTGGAGATACATTTGGTGAGCTGCTACAATTAATGTATAGTTATGGTCTTCATGGCCTATATGCATATACTACATATATAAAAGCTGGAAGATGAATGCCAGCCAGATAAAGAGATCATTATGGCCACAGATTTGAGAGTAATTACCTTAACATTGGTGAGGTCTACATGGTGCTCCTCGAGGAAACTAAGGAATTCCTTGAAGTTGTCTTGAGTTGGGAGATAGTGACCACTATATGGCCATATAGCCTGAAGGAGATAAGGACACTAGGCTTAAAAATTTGAACTTGAACATAATAAACAACCAGCATCTGTATGTCTGTGCTATATTATATGTACCTCAAGTACCCCATCATGGGCAACTAATCTTCCTGCTGCTGTTGTCGCACCTCCTGATAGAAAACTTGAGTGCTGAAAAACACCTTTCTTCTTCTGCCCCACATACAAAGCCCTAGAGGTGCTGAGCACAAAAATCCACTTAGAACCCTCAACTGTGTTAACAAGCATCCCTGTTTGCCTGTATTGAAGCTTTCCACTCTCTACAATCACTTCATATGCTTCTCGCTCTTTCTGCAATTGCAAACAACAGAGAGCAAAAAATTATAACCTAGATATATGTATGCATGTATCCCACACTCACATAGGCCTATCTAGACATGTATACATGCACTTATCATATGGTTGGATATGGTTGTAAGACTTACCGGTCCAAGATACTGAATACATTGACGTTGTAGATCAATCCTTGGGCACCTTTTAAGATTTATGTCTTTGCCATCACCAACATCCAACCTTCAGTTTTCAGGGGAGGACAAGGAAGTTAGAAATCAGTGGTAAAGAAGGATAAACCTGGATCATATACAACTGTACCAATTAAGGAAATTGATTTTCATTAGTACCAGTAGAAGAAAGGTTGGGTGCTCTTGCTATCAGACCAGACTTCATAGTATAAGTGTAAATTGTGTCCGTACCGATGGCGTGGATCAATCTGCAAGAGAACAACAATTAACAAAGCATAATTAGTCCGGTGATTCAACTTCTTTGCCTATTATTCAGGGACTAACAATATGAAATCTATTATCATAAAAAAATATTAGTTTATAGAAGCCAAGTATTTAGCTTGACCTTATTCAGAAGCCCAAAACTTGAGCTTGATTTGAATTTCTTTCCAAAAAAAAAAAGTCACCAATTATTGACCAATTTTGACCCAGTTTTAAGTCTGATGAGAAGTGACTTGGAAAATATGTGTCCTAAAATCTAGTACAGCAGCCATTTTTTAAAACATGACTTGACCAACTGAACTCTACGATACTAACAGAACATCAAAGAACAGTTCATCCAACAGTATAGATGTATTAAGAGGGGCGAATCTACAAACATATCTTTGAGATTCATGCAAACCAACCAAATAACTCCTATCAGTTCAGTAAAGTGTGTGCATAGAAGGCTCAGGAAGACGAAATTATCAGATCAAGTAAGAATAGATATGCCAAAAGCCTGTGGACTTACAGCTTCAAGCCAGTGTTGCAGGGCTAATTTCTGAGCCTTCTCATCCTTAGATAAACCTTTTCCAACCTACAAATACATAAGAGTTTATGCTATTAGTGTAATGTTTCTAACAAGACTTTTTTCTTTTCCCTAAATTTGTAAGGTAGTAACTAAGTACCCTGGCAAGTCTTGTCCCGGCGCGTGCCCACCGTGACACAGCAGTTTCTGGTTTCTCAACGTTGAAGAAAGATACAGAGCTCCGTTTAAGAGCTGCAAAGTCTAAGGCCTTCCACCTGTGACAATTTGAATTGATTTCAGAAACAAAGGTTGAAAACACCAAAAAATGAAAGAAATTGAGATATAATAGAAACAAACCAGAGTTCTTCCACCAAAACTGCACAATCTGCAAGGTTCCGTCTAGTCCGATAACTCTTGTAGACTTTCTGAAGCGTAGTTGCAGCAGCATCAAGCTCACTAACCGGCTTTGGAGAAAACCATATCACTGGTTCAGGAAGCAAAATCGTGGGCTTCTCTATCTTCAATCTTTCATGATTTTTACCCATTGACGAGATTGAATTAGAACTCTTACTGCCAGGAACTGCATTCTCGGATGAATCAGATGCTTCAACGTTTACTTCCATGGATTCCCAATTTTTGAAGCTCATTGACCTTTCTGAATCTTCTTTCTTGAAGCTTGGGGACCTCACAATGACTGCCTCAGTGGTTTTCGTTAAACCAAACATGTACCTCAGGGTCCCATTCCACGCAGATAAGAGTAAGGAAAGAGAGAGACCCATTCAGCGACAAACGGCAACAAATCTCAATTTGTGAAAGGAGAATGATCAAACCTGCTCAACGAAAGTAAAACACCCATATCAGAAATCTCTTAATAGTTCAATGGGAAGGGAAACTAAATGAAATTCCAAGACAAAAACAGAATAATTGTTTTTTTCAATTTGTTGACTAAAATAGTTTGTTTCGTATGAAGAAGCCAAGACTCTGCAAATCCTCTCTCTCTCTCTGTGTCTCCCAAATTCAGAATTCAGAACCGAGAGCTAAAATTTCAATAAAGCTCAAGAAAACAAGAAAAAAAAAAATGCTTTTACTTGAGAAAATAAGCAAGCACATAATGATCTCTATGCAAGAAAATAAAAATGCACAAGAGTAAAGCAAATCAAACTCCCCAGTTCATTAATTTCCTACAAGAATGAGACAGAACATATCATCAACGCTACTGGAAAACACCACACATGTTAAGAAAAGACCCACATCATGGAAACACTCAAACTAGCCTGAAATCCTAAGTAATAACTGGAACACATGAAAGATAAATGGATCAAAAAGCAGCACAACTCACTAGAAAATGAAATGGAATTAGATGAAAAGTTGAAGCTCCCTTACCTGCAAAATCCCAAACCAGGGTCTTGAGCAGTTTTCCCTCCTTTCTCTAGACCTAAGTCTGGTCTTAGGGAGACTGAACAACGTTTGAAGTCAAACACCCGCACCACCAAATTAGCTCCTTACTCTTATATACTAAAAGCAGTTTGAAAAAATCAAAGTTGGCGTCCCACAAAATAAGCCAGCCAGAAGAGTCTGCAAGTTAACGAGGGAAGTGAATATGCATGGCGGGTCTCACAAGGAACTTCAAGGAAGTTAGACAGAAAGATTGGAGAAACTCCGGTTAACTGAGCATGCGTTTGAAACTTTGAATGGCCAAAAACACATAGAAAAATAAATTATCTTAACGCGCGTTAAAGAGTTATTTGTCTTCACTAATTTTGATTAATTGGTATGCATTGAATTATAATAAATACTTTCTTAAGATATGTTGAGGAAAAAAATGTTTTCCCGTAGGTTTCACCTATATTTACTAATATGTCATCACCCATTTATAAGGCGACATGTTACGTCCTTTGTGGTATCTAGTGTCGCCCTTTCTCAATGATTTTTCCAACCCCCACATCTTCCGCTCTCCAAAAGACTCCTCTTTTTTCCTCACCTCTCTCTTTTATGTACCTCACTTTATACACAAATGAATGGATTTTAGAGATAGATTATCATTATATCATTTTTTTCATATATGAGATGCTAATTTAGGTATTGGAGAGTCTTCGGCCCCCGCCAAAGACCTCTGACCATACTTTTATTTTGCAGAACATCACAAATGCCCATAAATTTCACTCTTAATCCAACCATGAAGAAAAATCACTGGCTAACAATTTATCGAACCAAAAATTGTATCAACAAGATACAATGGAGATAAAAAATTCTTTAAAGTTTGGTTGCATATTACATAAAACGGAACGAAGCTAGAACACTCTCAAAGTTTCAATTAGTCGATTTCATCAATTTAGGCGTGATGGGTCTAAAATGTTTTATTCTTATAGGTTTGATAATTTTTTTTTTAATATTATTATTTAGATGAAATGATTTATAAGAATGAATATGTTGAATTCTTTTACCTAACGATATAATTTATGAAAATAAAAATTATAGAAAAAATGGATATTCAAGAGAATTAAATTATATCAGTCAGTTGGTAAGTTACTATCAAAGATCAAATTACTGGGGATTATTTCAATCTTACTTGGCATCATGGGAAAATTCTGTTCTACGTTAAATGAGCTCATTTAATTTCAATCAATAATTTGAGAGTGTTGCTGGTAGACCTATTGATTGCAAGCTACAATAGTGGCTGAAGCCTGAATGCAATTTAAGCTGTAGATGAAGATGGGACAAATAAATGCNTATCGGTTTGATAATTTTTTTTTTAATATTATTATTTAGATGAAATGATTTATAAGAATGAATATGTTGAATTCTTTTACCTAACGATATAATTTATGAAAAAAAAAATTATAGAAAAAATGGATATTCAAGAGAATTAAATTATATCAGTCAGTTGGTAAGTTACTATCAAAGATCAAATTACTGGGGATTATTTCAATCTTACTTGGCATCATGGGAAAATTCTGTTCTACGTTAAATGAGCTCATTTAATTTCAATCAACAATTTGAGAGTGTTGCTGGTAGACCTATTGATTGCAAGCTACAATAGTAGCTGAAGCCTGAATGCAATTTAAGCTGTAGCTGCAGATGGGACAAATAAATGCTTACTTGTTTGCGAAGACAATTCTTCTGATTCTTCTCAATTTTTGTTTAGTTGATTAACACTTAATTCAATTCAAAAATTCACAACTTTATTCAAAATTTTATATTTTCAAACAACCCAAACACTTTTAATTTTTTTGTCACATAAATATATATTTTTTAAATGAACTTTTTAAGTGTTAAAAGCACTTTTATACCATTCAAACGCAATCTCAAATAGACTCATAGCAATTTCTTTAAAGCCTATTTCATTTCTTAAATATAAGAAAAATTCTCAAAAAATTCTCAAAATCCACATGCACCAGATATTTATACTTTCCCTAAACATTGGGTAAACTACAGTGGTATCAAATGTATTGAGTAACAATCGAGCTTCTATATCCACTCTTTTAATACAATATTTCTCTTTACTCTCTACTTTCGGATTATGATCCCTTACAATTTCAAGAAAACTGTAAAATTACAGAATTTATTTCTAGACATCAAAACACTTGAAAAATGCCATGTATTAAAAAGGTAATATGTTACAGTTTGAAGATTGAGTATATTTTTACCAGGTTCTTCCATTCTATGTTGTAAAAAAGCTTTAAAAAATTGTCTCTCTTTTTTTTTTTTAAGAAGGAAAATTATTTTTGGCTACTTTGATGCTATTTTTTTAATAGGTAGCATTTTTCAAACGTTTCTATAATTTGAAAATTTAAAATTGTAGGGATCTTAATCCATGCTTTTCATTTGCTCTCTCTTGAAATTTTATAAAAAAATAAATTAGGGTACTTAATAAATTTGCATTTTGTAAATAAATAATATTTTAGCGGTATAAAAAAATATTGTGTATTTGAAAAGGAAAAAAAAAGTTGCCTTCTCTAAATTAAAAAAAAAAAAAGAAAAGGAAAAATCATATTTAGCCTATAGGTTTTCATCTTATTTGAATTTAGTCATCCAATTTTCAATTTCAAGAATATGGTTCTTAGGATTTGCTCAAGTTTAAAATACTTCCCTGTCAAAATTAACTGTTTGTCATATGTCACATGTCTTTATTGACACATCATAAGCACTCTAATATAATATCATGCTCATGCAAACAAATGTTAAATCATTCATAGAAAAAAAAAAAATCAATCTATACGTATAACTTAGAGAAGTACTAATCATGAGAACCAAAAGATCAAATCCACAATAACAAAAACTTCGGCTTCATTGGCTTAACATTGCATTGGGTGTTGAGATGGACACATTGACATTGTCAATCGAGACACATGTGACAAATGACAAATCGTTAATTTTGATAGAAAAGTGACAAATGGACATATTTTAAACTGGGACAAAACTTAAAGATTATATATATTCTTGAAATTAAAAATTCAATGGCTAAATTCAAATCAAATGAAAACCTAAAGATTAAGCTTGTTTGAGATTGTGTTTGAAAAATAAAATATTTTAGTTAAAAATAGCTTTTGGGTAAAAGCTCTAAAAATATTTTTTGGTCATTTTTAAGCTTTTTAGACTTTTAAAAGCACTTTTAATTTTTTTATCAAACGAATACTTTTTTTTTTTAATAAATTTTTTGAATGTTAAAAATACTTTTAAGTTATTAAAATCCAATCCAAATGGTCCCTAAATATATGATATTTTCCAAAACATAATGGAAGAAAAAAAATCAATGAAAAGCTGCTTTCATTAAATTATGGCCCAATGGTAGGCTGGTAGCTGAGGCTATAACTTCAACTTTAAAGACGTCAGCCTCACTGTCCATCAAGCTAGCTGGCATGTTGGAAATGAAAAAGGTGGTGTTTGACAAAAGATGTTCTACTGTTCAGGGATGAACTGTTCATGAATACACTGTTCACTATTTTGTCTTTTTCCTCAAAAATCAACTTATATCCTGAAATACCCCTCTCTCTTTTTGATTTCATGAGGAGAGATTCCGTCATTTTCCCAATTCCCCAATTCGTCCGCGTCGCCGAGGCCTCAAACCCAACGATCTTGACGACGTCGTCGACGACGAGGAGGACGAAGACGAGGTGTGGATCGGACTAGTACTTGGTGACGCTCAAATCGCCGATTTTCGGGTCAGAGACGACGAGGGGGCGAGGGTTTCGGGCGTTTCGGGGAGGTCGAACGGTCCGGTTCAGCGACACGGGGCGAGGCCGACGACGAGTAGTATGAGCAGCACGGTGGAGTCGTTCAGTGGGCCCAGGGTTGCTGCGGTGGTTGCTCCGCCGAGGGTGAAGGTGGTTGCATCAGTGCCTCCCGTGCACCCGGCCGCACCCGATGACTGCCGCAGCGACTGCGGCTCCTCGTCTTCGGTCGTTCGGAGGAAATTCCTTCCGTTCGATCTCAACCAACCGCCTCCGATGGTCGTTTTGGAAGAGTCCTCCGCCTCCGATTGGGATTTTGTTCTTTTTTTCCTTTTCAAATTCTAAAATTCTACCTTGTTAGACTATTATGTAAGAAGTTGTAATTTGGATTGCTATGCGATCTGGGGTTTCTTCAACTTTTATGGGCTATGAATATTTGTATCCCTTGGAGAGGAGGTGTGGGTTACCAGACGAAGCCATGGAAAGAGAGAGAGAGAAAGAGGGAGGAGATTTGAGATGAGGATAAAATTGTAATTACAAATCAAACCTTTTAATAAAAAGTCAACACATAAGGCGCTACAGTAAAACTATGATGAACAGTATATCCAGAAACCGGTTACCAAACAACCCCAAAGTCTTTTCTTTTGAGTCAAACCCTGTGTATGGAATATGGATAGAGTTTTAGATAAGAATCTTATAATTCATTTTTATATATTTTCTTATTCTTATTCCTTACCATATTCTTTTATTTTTTTCAATATATTATCTTTATCTAAACATAACCTATGACTTTTAGATAGAGTCTTAATTAATTTAATATTTTTTTAAAAAAATTCTTGGGGTAAAAAAATTAATTTTTAAAAATATATTTCAAAAATAATAATAATAATAACGTGAGATCCACCCTATGACTTGGGGGTGCCCTCCTCTAAGCCAAGGGGTGGTTCCGCCCCAATTAGTAGGAGTCGGTTGTAAGTTTTTTAAGACGACAAGGCCAAGAAGAATAAATTAAAGAGAATTATTTTGTCATAGCAAGGGGGCTTAGTGTTTTCCCAAACTACCCTAAAGCAAAAGTTTGTTTGGGAATTACGTTAAAGAGTTTAAAAAGTATTTTTAATACTTAACATGTTGGGACAAACAAAAGACTGACATGCTTTGTAAAAAATTTTAAAAGCATGTATTTGACATTTTTACTTTTAAGAGCATGTTTGGTATTGTGTTTGAGAAATTGAGCTTTTAAGTCAAAAACAGTTTTTTTGATAAAAACTTCATTTTTAAGTTGTTGCCAAAAGTGCATTTTGGTTTTTTTTAGGCTTTTTAAACTCTTAAAAAGGCTTCTTTTTTTTTTACCAAACAAATATTTAAAAAAAAAAAACAGACTTTTTGAGTGTTAAACGTACTTTTATACCTCTCAGACGCAATTTCAAACAGATCTTCAATTTTTTTTTTACCAAACAAGTATTATTTTTTTTCTTCAAACGGACTTTTTGAGTGTTAAACGCATTTTTAGGCCCCTCAAACGCACGTCCAAACATAACCTAAAAAGAGCTAAAAACTCATTTTTGAAAAAAAAAATTTAAAAATAAAGTTTTTTGAAAAAAATTATTTTTGACTTTAAAAGCTTTATTTTCTAAAGCAATCTCAAATATGCTCAAGGAGGTTAGGGTTTTTGGAGATATCCTTCCATTATTTTCTGTTTCATCAAAATATTTCCATGAGCACCTAACAAATCATGTAGCAAATTGTTGTTAAAACAAAACTACAGTTATTTAAATTGTGCTAATGGTTTTAGGCCAAACAAATGTTGAAAAAAAAAATTTTTGACCAAACAAAATCAATTCAATTCAAGTAACAGTATGGAAATGAAACAACTTAGAAAGTACATATTTTCAAAAGAGAGCACATAGGAAAATTATCAAAAGTGGACACTTTTTGTTTTAATTAACAAATGAAGTACATTTTCTAAGGGTAAATTTAGAATTTAATAAAAAAAGGGGTATAAAGGTCATTATATCACTTTTAATGTTTAAATCTGATAAAGGAAGTATATTGCATCAAATTGAACGTTCAGGAAGTGAAACTGAGAATTTTTAAAATTTGAGAAGATCTTTTCAAAATACGTAATAATTTAGAAGTCAAAATTAGTTGGTTAGAATTGTCTTGCCGTATCATGTCGGTCACTACATTTATGTAATGTGACACTTTGTTGCTTGAATCATATTCAACTTTTATGTAATGTGACACTTTTTGCTTGAATCATACTCAAAGTTGAAGAGGGTACAGTGGATATAAGTTGGGTCAAACTTTGTATCCCACATGTTTAAGAGTTATTGTCGATGGATTCAACTCTTTAATTTGTTGTTTTTGCAGACATTCTCTCGGCAATCGGCATGCGATTCAACGAGCCAGACAAGCCCCAAAGGTCTACAAAAAAACGTTCCAATGCTTGGTCGGTTGGCGCCATCATTCAACATAATTTTCTAGTCACACCCACAGTTTCTTGGAATCACCTCGGAATGTTCTTAGCTACCAACAACTTTCATGCCCTGTTGGCCTGTGTTTAGATTCATAATTTTTGACATGATTTGTTAATATTATACAAAATTAGTAGGTTATGGTTAATGAGTTTGACCCATTTAATTAAATGGATTGAGTTATTGTCTTGATACAACCTAAATCTAATAAGCTATAAGAGTTAATAATTTTTTACACAATTTGCAAACCTGACACCAAATTTACGAATTATGATTATAAGGTCTGACCCATTTAATTAAATGGGTATAGTCTTATACATATATATGCATTGACATGACCCAAATTTGACAAGCAAATACGAATTATCATCTCTAATTAAGATGCGATGTTTGAAAAGTGGCCTCGTTTGTTAATGCTTTTTAGAGTGTGTTTTTTGTTTGAAAAAATGTTCTGATGTGACATAAATGTAAAAATAATTTTGAGTTTTAGTGTTTGTTTTGAGAAGAGAAAACAAATACTAAAAGGAAAAAAAATGGGAAAAGTATATTTTAACCCCCCAAACTACCAGCCTTTTGTAATTTAGCCCCCCAAACTTTCAATTGGTATAAAATAGTCCTCCAAACTACCAACCTCTTATAAAATAGCTCCCTCCGTTAGTTTAAGCTGTTAAAATGGATGGAAAACACAAAATGACGTCGTTTTGGGTATTAGAGTTACGAAAATACCCCTGGTCAATTAAAAAAATTAAAAAATTAGAAAGGGACTGAAACGGCGTCGTTTCAGTCCCTTTAACTATTTCCCTTTGTTCCCTTTCTTCCCCCCTCCCCGTGTTCTCTGCAACCCCCCCCGCCCCTCCCCCGCGACAAATTATTTCTCTTAGGGTTTGAATCCTTGCGAAGAACCCATCTTCGTCGCTCGCAGAACCCATCTCCGTCGCTCGTTGGGTACTACAAGCGACGAAGATGGGTTCTTCGCAGGGATTCAAACCCTAAAAGAAATAACTTGTCGCAGGGGGGGGGGGTTGCAGAGAACACAGGGAGGGGGGGAAGAAAGGGAAATAGTTAAAGGGACTAAAACGACGCCTTTCAGTCCCTTTTTAATTTTTTTAATTGACCAAGGGCATTTTCGTAACTCTAATACCCAAAACGACGTTGTTTTGTGTTTTTCATCTATTTTAATAGCTTAAACTAACGGAGTGAGCTATTTTATAAGATATTGGTAGTTGGGGGGCCTAAATTACAAAAGACTGGTAGTTTAGGAGGCTAAAATATACTTTTCCCAAAAAAAATTTATGAAACAAAGCTTTATTTGTTAATATATTTTGGAAAGTGTTTTTTGTTTTTATTAGAAAATGTTGTGACGTGACGTAAAGATAAAAATTGTTTTTATTTTTGTGATTTGTGTTGTGTTTTATGTGCTTTTAAGAGTATTTTGAATTGTTCGTTAATGTGTCTATTTTGAGAACAGAAAATAGAGAGTATCAAACGAGCCTCATCTGGCTTACAACAACGTAAAGGAAAAAAACTCAAAAGTTTAATGTAAGAACCCAACCACCGGTTCCACCCCCAAATTAATAGTCCAAGCAATATAATTAATTTTTTTTTTTTAAAAAAAAAAACTATTTAATTATAGAAGACAAGCAACACACCCAAAATCAATAATTATCATAAAATAAAATTATTGAAATATAAACCACATAAACATCATAATCACAAAATCAATTGCACATCCACAATGCAAGGTTTGGTTGACAAAGTAGAAACTCTTTGAACGTTTCAAAGAGAAAAACCACTCCAGGATAGCAAAATCCAAGAAATTACCATAAAAAGATCCAGATTACAGACATAAGAAATACTTACAACATTTTGTAAATCCTAGACTTTGTAAGACCAACACGCTTCCCGCTTTCCTCCTAGCTCGACAATCTTCTTGCATCTCCTTACCGACTCCTTCGGTAGGCTCTTCGGTGGACGAATGAAATGTATGTATATGGCTAGATCATCAACACATCATGAGAGGGAAACACATCTCCTTTGAAACATCAATGGTGAAGGGATACTCTTACTTCCTCACCAATACATGAACATCCAAAGCTTGGGTAATAGCAATAGGAAGAATCACTGCATCAAGAAAGGGGAAGTTCTAGGGCTTTGTATGATTCCTCTCTTGGAACAAAGGAGAAGCAAGAACCTCAAGGTTCTCTAAGGGATTTGCGTGCTTAGCTTCTCTCATAAACCTAATGAGCATCTCATTTATTTATAAAAGAGGAATGGATAAAGTTGGAATTCCGTGAAAAGGAAACCAAACCAGTCAAAGTATCTAGGCCACAACTTCTGATCTCGAGCTCCAACTGATGCAAACTCAGCGGCGTTGGAAAACTCATTCCCCGATCTACAACTTTGTGTTTCACAAGCTTCTTCAAATTTGAACGCTTGCTATGTAAAAATGGCCGCCTGCAAGATTCTGCAAAAGTAGAATTTCGTCATGACAAAATCCCAATGTCATGACAAAAATCCTACTAATCCTCACTGCCTGATTTCGTTGGGAATACGTCATGACAACAAGATAACATCCTGAAACAGCCTAGGGACGTTATAACTTCATCATGATGTCTGAAACCGTCCTAAACGATGTCATGACTTCCAAACAACCCCAAGGTGATGTATAAGTGTCGAATCTCTCTAAAACACAAACTCTTCAACACTTCTCAGATCTTGGAACTTTCATCATAACGAGATGATGCTACACAGTAAGAGACTTCTTGAACACATTTCGTCATGACGGAATGATGACATCATGGAGACGGAATGACACAGTGAACTTCAAAGACTCTTGACCAGATTTCGTCATGAGGGATTTATGACGTCGTCATCACGAAAACACAGTAAACTTCAAGACATAGCAGGCTGATTTTCTCATGATGGAATGGTGACATTGTCATAACAAACTACATAATGAGAATTAGTAGCTTCAGACCAACTTCACATGACGTCTTCATGACAAAAAAATTCATAACCCTTAGTCCACCTTGAGTTATGACGTTGTTATGCCGTCTTCTTGACGAAAAGACAGAACCCTAAACACCCAAACCTTTTTCACTAAAAACTACTTGGGATATGAAAAGACAACCTAGACAAGTTTTGACACACTGATAAGGCCAATTTTTAAAACCTAACACTTAAAGAAGCCACAAAGAGATGCCACACAACTTGAGTTAAGTGACTAGCCCAAGAAAAGATGCTCAAATATTTTGATCGTTGAGTCACATAAGGTGGAAAAAGAGCAACTTCAATAGTAAGGAAACATGCATATTGATGATACAATACAAAACCTAACCCAAAAAGTAACCTTAGCTTGTTTTATATGGGCATGTACAGAGAACAATGTTAATTGGTCTCAAAAGGAAAATCAAATGAAGCAATGAAAAAGTGAATCAAAAGCAATTGAAAGCATGGGTACAAGAATGTAAAATCAATGACAACAAGAAGATTAGACAAAACTTTTTCTCAGCAAAAAAAGTTATTATTGTCTAAATCATCATCAGAAGTGGAAAATTTAGCTCTAATAGGGAAGATACACCATACTAATTTTCAGATAAGAAGTTTAAACCCTTGGTGCATCGTCATAAGAAGCGTAAAAGCCACATTTCAAACTAACAAATACAAAATTGCAGAGAATCAAAGCTTTTCGTGAATTGTATACCAAGGTAACCGACTTGCATCGGTAGTCGTATTGTAAAGAAATTAGGCAGCAGATATTGATCGAGTCTTCTGTCGAGGCGGAATTTGGAGCCAAAACTTCATCATGTCGTATGCGGTGAAACCAATGGCCACGGAAGGAACAATCTAAGAACATAATATAATCCCGTTAGCAGGACACTTAAGATTTAAGTAACAGACCAATTGCACGACCAAGGTGACCCTAAACCCTAAATAACATCCCTAAGTGGTCTCAGTGCTTGTAACCTACACCTGAAAAGTATTGGAATAATCAAGCAAAATCTAGAATGCTTCTTTGAAGCATCAAACATGTTAGATAGATTATCATTGATAGGAAGGAGAAACCTACATAAATTGAACTTTAAGAAAACAATTACTCTGTTTGTGTGTGAGTGGTAAGTAAGAAATTTACTAAAGAGTAAAAGGCAATCGTTACTGTGCTTCAGGGAGACTAATGAATATATGCAAATGCTTTCGTGCTTCAGATTCCCAGATACTCATCTTCCTCACAATTTTTACTTGAGTACATTTTAAAAATAATATTCTATTGTTGGGCTTACATCAAGCATCAAATGCACATTCAAGCCAATGTTAAGCCCTAGAAAGCCAACCACACAGAATTTCAGCCATTATAAAAGAATATAATCAGAGTGCAATATGAGATATCTTGAAAAGCAGCAACCTTAGGATCTATACATTTTGATTCAAGTCGCTAACTCAATGGTAGACTCAGCTTTTACGTGCAACTATCCCAACAGACTATGTTGATTCAAGAATTATGAACAATTACCTTAATATAGTTGATGCTTAGACCTGCAAACAACTGTCTCCATCCTTGATTAGAAACAATGACAGTAAGACCTTCCCATGTGTTTCTGTATCTGGCATTTCCTTGTACTGAATGTTGCAGATTTTCAACCTGAAACAGCATCCCACAAGTCACGCAAAACACCAAATCCATGTAATTCCTGTTAAAGTTTCAACTTGATTTAGCAATTATAATTACATGAATGTTTGCCAGAATGTCATGCCTATGGGCAACAACAGCTTTAATGCAAGTTAATTCTTTGCTTGTTAGGCTTTGACCCTCTTGATTGTTGTCTTAGAAAGCGGACCACTATTAATGCCTTGGTCGATATTGAAATGACCTAAGCCAACCATTACAGTAAGTAAACTTAAGCTGCATGACTATTAATTTCAAACATACTCCTCTACAGCTCGACAGGTCTTACCAACTAAATGGTTTCTTGTAGAGTAATTAATATAGGTCTTGCTACTTTGGCATTCTCTTAAGCTCAAGGAGGCTTGGGCCATCCCACCATTACTCAGCTGTACGTTAACATAAATGATGGAGTCCTAGTCTGTGGCCCTCTTCATCTACCAAGAATAATTTCATTTGAAACATATTGCATGAAATTGCCCTCGGCAAATCTCAGTCTACACCATCAGTACATTGCCTGTCAAAATGATTGAAAGCCTGTACTAAAGTAAATGGTTTACCACTTCGCCATAAGTGACCTCCTAAGATCAGGACACCACCCTTGCTGGTCATTCACAACAAAGATAATCTGAATGGTGAGTAATATAAGTCAATGCATTCAATTAAAAGGTCAATTCTAGGTGCCTATCCCAGCTTTGATACGTTGCCCAGATCGAATTAAGATGTAGCAAATGTCATCAGGTAGAACCAGACTAAGGGAACTATTAATATCAAACCAACCGGCATTCTAGGCCAACTCACTGAGTGGCTTGCTGTAAAAAAACTTAAGCCTTCTGACAGATACCATAAAAGAAGAAACAACTCTCTGCTAAGAGTATACGGATTGTAATGGCGCAATACCTGCATCTGTCTCCTAACAACATCTAATGGATATGTGAAAGTCTGGCCAAACAACCCAGCTAGAGCTCCACAAGAAAGTCGCATCATAATGGACTTTTGATGCTCTTCAGAAACATGGCTCTTGAGTTCCTCATATATGTAGAACTTTAAACCAGCATAAGGAAGGATTCCAGTGAGTGTTGGGCCTGCTCAAACAAAGGAAGCCAAATGAATATTAGCATACTCATATATGGTGTCACATAGGAAAAGAGAAAAACTTAAAAGGAGAAACTAGTTTGACAGGGACAACTATAGATCTCAGGTATAACACAGAAAGAGATCCGAAGCCGAAAAAACTATGAGCCGTTATTAAAACACCTTTTGAAACTCATTAATACCATGTATATGGCTGATGATACTCTCTGAAGTAAAGAACATAACAATCCAAGCACAGACATACCTACACCTCGATAGAGTGCACGCATTCCTCCTTCCTTGTAGACACTTCTAAGTACATCTCTTATGCCATTATATGCAGGCTGAGCATGATTACTTTTCATTCCATAATTGAGACTTCCTCTTGTGTCAACGACCTAAAACCAATGAAGAATTAGACAAAGAAGTTAAAAGGCATCTGATGATGAAATATTGAACTACGGAATAATCAACCACAAGAGGAAAAAGAACCAGTTAACTCTACATGAAGTTTCATTAATAGCTTAACAAAGTTAAATAATCATTCTCTGGGTGGGGGGTGAGCATCAGAAGAAGTAATTAGCATCTAAGGCATCTAATCCAGGCTTCTACATAGCATTTACATTAACCCACTTTATCTGTGAGTATACCATTCAAAGGTGAGGAAAGTCGACTGAGAGAAACATCTTAATATAGAACCTATGCTCACACAGTTTGTCACTTTCCTAAAGCCAACCAAATCTATGAAAGAGATACTTTACAGAACACATTTGAATAATATAAAAAAGCAGACCAAATGTTGTATGAGAAGATTAATATGCCAAATAATAACACAAACTCCAAAAACATGAGAACATTTTTTCTTATAGTATTATCGCATACGAAAACAAATTAGATGAATATTTAATGCACTTACTTAAAAAAAATCAGGACAAAAATTTGAACAACACGTGGAGAACAAACCTTTCAAGGATTAACAACAGGGATGGCTGGGATTTCAGGATTCGGGGGGCAAAATCAATGGTGATAATACAAACAACTAAATAATGGAAGGGACCCATGAGAAATATGTGATTTTTGTGTGTGTGAGTGTGTGTGTGTTGGGGGGGGGGGGGGGGGGCGGGTTCTGTCTATGCACTTGCTCTGAAGTTACTCAGTTAAGGGTAAAACTCAATTTTATGAAGTTTGGGGGAACCCACGCCCACTCCCTCCTGCATGACAAAAATCAAAATCCAATATATGTAGCTACCCCCTGATTACTACCAATCCTACAACGTGAAACATATCAGTAGAAGTATCAATATTCAACAATTACAACCCAACACCATAAATACTCCTCACTCAGAGAAGACCAAATGTTTCATCATTATTGATGCACGACCAGTACCTGATAAGCAAGTTTAGTACGAGCCAGATCTAAAGGATAAGTGCATAAAACTGCTGTTCCTCCCGCTGCTGCACCAGCTAAAAGATCAATATGGGGCCCTGTTCCTAAGGCAGAATAGTTGTTCAAAATCCAACACCGATACTGCTCATATGTCATGAAATGTAGGGCTGCATAAGGAATAATCCGAATAACACTAGCTCCATTTCCTCTAAAATACAAACAGGCATACGTTAAAATAAACCACCGGCATAAATGATTGAATTTTATAAAATTGAACTTACTTATACTTACTTATAGAATCCCTGAACACCTTCATGCTTCAGTAACTTCTTCAAAGATTGAAGCACCCCAAGAGAACGGAACCCTTCTGTTCTTGTCTGTAAAAATCCACACAAGACACATGACAGAAAAAGAGAGTTAGAAACATCTATGGAAAATATATATATCCATAACAGAAATCTAAAAACAAAAATCAAGGCTAAGGAAAAAGAAGTATGAGTTGTGAAGGACTAGTTTTTAGATTTTAATGATAAAACCATGATTCAAAATCCTCCCAAAAAAAAAAAAAAACTTGTACCTACTAAAATCAATCACTTATACTAAGATATCAATCATTTTAACAGATAGAAAGTTTGAATAACTGATCACTTTTGACAAAATTTTAACAGCACACAAACTAGAAACCAAACAACAAATCCTAATCAATGCTCCCTTATTAAATATTGTGTTGAAAAGAGCCCACAGAAGTGTAAGAAATGGCAATACTGCTTAAGTAAGTTTATTTGTTTACCATATGAGGGATCTAAAGGACAAGATAAGTAGAAAAAGAACAAAAAGAGCCATCAAGCAAAGAAAATATTTTTTTGAGGAAGGAAAACTTAATCACGTCAGGAGAAGCTACACCCCATTAATAGCACGAGAATATCTCTGACTTCGAATGATCCTCAAACAAATTAAACTTAGAATATGATAAAATGATCTACCTATTAGTTTCTTGCCCATTGAGCCAAACAAAGCTTCCCAAATACTAGGGGACAACTGTACAGGTGATGTTTGCTATCCTACTTCATCAGGGGTTAGCAGCCTATTGTTAACTCAAACTACAACAGCTCATCATATCCCAAAAACAACCAACTATTTTTTTTGATAAGTAAAAAACAACCAACTTTTTTATTTTGCCTCCCGGCTTTCTTCTCACATCTTCAAAGTACATCAAATTACCCTGCCCCTTCTTACCTGATTTTGTCATTGGTTGTCATTACACGTGACCAAAGAATCTCAATCAATTCAGTTACTTACTTTAGTCTAACTTTTTAAAGCATATTTCCGTTATCTTTCTGGCTATTCTTAATGGTAAAAATCCATGGTCCTGGTTGTCTCATATCATTTTCCAAGTTTGACCTTTTATCAAAACAAACTTGCTAAGCACCTCCCCGCTTCACCCAACAAGCTCTAGATCTATGCGCATAGAATGCTTAGAAAAAGAAGAGTTTCACAATTGATTCTTAAAACTATTGGATCATTCTTATCTCCTCAGATAAACCAAATCCAAATGAAGCCCATAGAATTTGTAGCTTTTAAATTACTAGCGAAAATCATTGCCATTACATCAATATCCCAAACTACAAGTAAAATTTTCATATATTTTCAAATAATGATGCATATCCAGCATTTCTTTATTTTATTAATTGCACACACTGCTTTTCCCGCACTCCAAATATATTCTTCGGCTGATTCATTCTTTCCACATTATTCTCATTCTAAAGAACTTCAGAACCGTAAATTAAAATTAATCACTATAACTTACCCCCCCCAACCACTTAATAAAAACTCTATCCAAAATAATTTATATGGTTACTTTTGCATATTCCCCTTCACTGTCCACATTTTAGATTCCATCCTTCAGAACTGTCGAGTAGCTTAAGCTGCATTCTCTAAAATTTTTCAATTTTCTTTCTATCCAAAATTCAAGTCTTTACCATGTCTTCAAAATGGTTCTATAGAATCCTAATTCCATCAGATTGTTGTTACAAAAGTAAGCATAACTATAAGATACAGTAGTCATCTAGAATTCATTATATTTAATCATATTAAACAAAATTAAAAAGAAAACAAGATTACGAGAAGGGGAAACTTTTTTGGCATGCTTCACCTGCAAAAGTATTTTGATCCGTTCCAGGGGTGCAACAGCAGTCTTAGCGAACGCTCCAGCAGCACCTCCAGCAATCAGCTCCTTAACATAGACAGGCATGCTATCAAGGCGTGACACCTCTCTGCGAGCCGATGAACCATCAACTAGGCCTGCCATATTTGACGACAACACCGACTCTTGCGAAGAATTCATCTCAAAAAGCACTCAAAAACCAATTTCACTACCACAACCTTCGTAAATTTGACAAATTCTGATTAGCCACTCTGCAGCTGAAAGAACTCCCTATCCCATCTATCTCTCGGAACACAAAAGGAAAAGGTCTTTTGTTCGAAGGGCAGGTAAAATGGCCAGAGAACACCCAGAAACCAAGTGGGCACGTTCGCAAACCGATCCTCCTCTTCAATGACAAGCAGATTCATCAACAATGCACAGCTAAGGCAGATCAAATATCCAAAATCCTCCGTTCAATTATGATAATCCTCCATAAAACACCATTACCCACATAAAGTTGATTAATATGACTCCAATATTTCTACCCAAAAAAAACTCAGATCAAATAACAGCAATCCTTTTCAGTTAAATCCCATTAATATAAAGCAAAACTCGTCAACACCCATCCGAGAATGACAGAAATGATTGCAGATTTCGATCCAAAAAGCCACAAGTCTTATCAAATACTCATAATCTAAAGAATACCCACTTGAATCAAAGACCAAATGAAGAATCCCAACTCATAACTAATCAAAGTCACTGGCGAATAGGATCGGAAATGGACGTGAGCGATCGATAATAGTCAAGAAAACCCACCCAGAACTCAATGTTTGGGTTGCAGGAGAACAGGTGTGCGAACCTTTAGAAATATGGAAAAAGAAATACCTGTTCTCCTTCGCCGTGAGAAGGAGGAGGTTTCCTTGAACTTTCCCTGCGACCAGCCTTGTATTTGTTCCCCCTACCTTTTCCTTCGAACGCGCTTATGAATATGAATTCAAAGAGAAGTTTTCTTTTTCTTTTTTTCCTTTTCCCACTTTTGTGGAACCGTGATACGGTACAACTCTTGTGCGCCGGCTTCGGTGGACCATCACACACGTTGTCCATTTTTGGACTTCTGGTGATGGAAATTAGCAAATTTTGATACTACTATAATAAAATTTGATTCGATTATTGAAAAACAGTTTTGGACCCATAACGACACGTGGCCACCTGATTCTTAATTTACTCGAATTTCAATCCATTTATGGATGTGATTCTGTGTCTGTCATACTAGGATCAGGATGTGACACTGACATGAACCTGATCTTGAGCTGTGGGTGGCAATAAAGAATGAGCATATATAGACAGACATAAAGAAAGGAGAGCAGTGATTTTCATAACACTGGCGTGGATAAATAGTGACATGCTAATGATTTATTTAATATTATTTTATTAAAAAATTATTATTTATAATTATTTTTTAATGTTATTTTATATTAAATAAACTATCGGTGTGTTATTGTTCATACACGTCGATAATATGAAAATCATTACTCAAGAGAAGAAGGTAGAGATCTTATCTTCCTATTTTTTTTTTTTATTTAAATTATTAATAATTTAGATAACAAGCGTGAGAGAGTTTACGTATCAATTTGGTTCGATAATTTAAAATTTATTTTTATAGGTAGATCTAATATGTACTGTCTTAATTGCTATTCAAATTATTATTGGCGATAACCTTAAAAGTAAATGCCGGATCCAAAACAAAAAGGGGAAGATAGAGGGAAGGTTTAGTTATTAATTAAGCTAATAAAGTGAATGGATATAAATATTAAATACAAGATAAAATAAAAAAACAAAATACGTGGATGGATGTTATTCTCTCTCAAAGTTATCTCCACTTGCGGGCTTTATTAATTTATTAAGCTAATGCTTTATTAAATATCGGAGATAACAACAGATTTTGAGGGATTTGGTTTAGATTTGTTAAACAACTACCGCCCATCTTTTGTATTTTTTTTTTTTTTTTTTTTTAAGGAAAATGCTAGGTATTTTTATAGTATCTTTCTAATTGTGATGTGGCTTTTAAAATTATCGTTAAATTTAAAATTATCATTATTAATTTTTAATCTATTGGTGATTTTAAAAGCCTTGGGAGAACATTAAAAGAGCACCTAGTAGCTCCCTTTTTTAACCCTATAAATTTAATTCTAAATTTTTAATGATAAGAAAGATAGTGAAAGTAAATGGGCATAGTTGTGCTTATGTCAATTTTAAATATTAACTATGAGAAAACCTTCTATCATGTCTATATGCAAAAGTGATGTTTTGCAGCATCCAATAGAAAGTGTACACATCAGCTAGTTACATGCACCTGATAGAATAGGAACAAAAGTATTGGATTTTTTCTTTTTCTCCCACTTTCTCTTCTTCTCTTTCTCTTCCACTATTCACCCACCACATCCACTATAGTCGCCAGAGATCTCTTTAGGGTGATAAAATCATAAAGTTTTAGTTTTGAATCCAAAAACAAATTTTAATGCATTAGAAACGAGTTTTAAAGCATTAGAAATGGATTTTGAGGCTGAGTTTGGCAGAAAAGTGGTAAGAGAGGGTGACCCACGACTGGGTCACAACCAAACCCAGCCGTGGGTCTGGGCCACGGCTGATCAATTTTGGGGGGATTTTGTTTTGTTTTGGTTCTCTTCTTTATGAGGGATTTTGTTTAGGGACTTTGTTTTGATTTTCTTCTTTTCTTAAACATGACCTCTTCTCCCACAAATATGGGTAGTGGCCGGAATTTGGGCAATTGTCGGTGACGTTGGGCAGTGGCCAGCGGCGGTGTCTAATGGCTAGCGATACTCCATGAATTTCCGACGTTTGTTTGGAGGAGTGGGGTGGTTTACGGGTTATTGGTTTATTAGAAGATGTAATTTGCTGTTTTGGTTTTAGTATATTTTGGTGTATTTTTGTGTTTTTAAGTGAGGTGTCAAATTCTTATTGGGTGTTGCAAAAGTTATGTTTTAAGGAAGGACATGATAGTAGGGGCTCTCCTTCAAGTATATATATTTTCCAAATATTTCTTTTGATCCAATTATAATAATTTTGTGTTTTTATCTTTAGTCACTTTTATTCCCAAGACAAAGATAATAGAGTCCATGTCTTTCATTTCAAACTTAGATGACAACAATTATTTTGTTTCATTTATCATATCGACAATTACTAGTTAGTAATATGTTGTCTACATATAATGACAACATGGTTAATTAATTTATCATGTTCCTTGTATACGTAAACACAATGGTGGGTGTCAATGCGGTTACGGTTAGTGGTTACCGTAACCGCCTTAGCGGTTAGTAGATTTCACTAACCGCAACCGCTAACCGTCTAGCGGTTAACCGCCGGTTAGCGGTCAGTGAAATAGGTAACCGCCCGCTAACCGCTTTTTAAAAAATGGGTTTTTTTTTTTTTTGCTTTTATTAATACTGTAGCATTTTTTACACTCATTTATTTTTTGTATTTTTAGTGTCTTTTTTGTCCCAATTACTATAAAAAGAGCCCATATTGAAAAATAAAAAATATTTGACCTCAAATTTATATTTACTTGTACTTTAAAAAATCCTTAAATATTAAATCATAACCGGTTAACTTTAAAAATAAAAAATAAAAAACACAACATATAAAAAAATTCAACACAACATATATGCAATATGCATAATTACTTAATATATAATAAATTACAAAATATTATAATAAGAATGTATGATATAAGTACTTATAAAGTTAGTTAATATGTAATTACAAACTAATTAATAATTATGTTGCTTATATAGTTTATGTTACTTGTTGCTAATATATATATATTATTACATAACATATCATATATAAATATTATATATGTATAATTTGTTATTATATAATCATATAAATTATAATGATAATACATTAATACTTCAATTGTGGTTATAAGTAATACATTGTTTAATCCAATGTCAATTAATTAATTTGATATTATACGAATCACATTATCATTGTACATTAATAATATGATTAACTTTAAGTATTTGAATGGTTATTGAATCATATTATTAAGTATTGATCTTTTACATTTATATTATACAATATGCATAATTGCATATGTATAATTTATAATTATAATTTATAACATATATAGACTTATAAGTTGATAACATACATTGGAGCTAAGTCTCTAAATACTTAATATTTTATTGTCGTACTAGGATGAACTTGCATATTTATAACTTATGACTTATGAATATGTATGTATAATTTGTTATTATATAATCAAATGATTTTATAATTAATTGATCATGTAATATAATCATATAAATTATAGTGATACTATATTAATACTCAAATTGTGATTTAATTATCCAAAACAAAAATGTGATTTAAATCATTTAATAATTAATGATCAATTGATTATGTTATATGTATAAATATTATTATAATTATTATTATAAAAATATAGTATATAAAAAGCGGTTAGCGGTTACGGTTAGTAAACCCTATAACCGCTAACCGCTAACCACTAGGCGGTTATAGCGGTTAGCGGTTAGGCGGTTAGACGGTTATAGCGGTTAAGCGGTTAGGCGGTTGGCGGTTATAACAGTTAGTGGTTGGCGGGAGGTTAATAACCGCCCACATTGACACCCCTAATGGTGACTTATCTTGAAACTACTTTCAAGTATTGCCGGGTGGAACTTTAAATATTATTATCTCGATGATTGCTTGAGTCAGTATAGGGATTTTTTAATTTGTAGAATTTTTCCTTGTGTCCTTTTACTTGAAATCCTTTGTTTTTATCATATAGATATCTTCTTTTAATTAATTCACGGTTAAGAAAAGTTGTTTTCATATCTAATTGATGTAATTCCAAATCAATTTTTGCTACAATAAACATGATTATCCTCACGAAACATATTTGTAACTTGGGGTGCTAGGGATGTGATTTGCACCTCCTTTCTAGTCAGAACAACATAGTTTTGACCAGTAGGATCTTTTTCTTCCTTGCGACTCTTTGGACAGTTAATAAATGGCAGTTTTTTGCCCAAAAAATTTGATCCTTCAACCCTAGAACTTTCCCTTTCGTCTAAAAGATCACAAAATTGTACATTTTGGTTGGGAATGATTCACCTAACACCTTCAAAACCCAAAGGAGGAGTGGTTTCTCTCTTGTTAGGGAGTGACACAAGAGGGACTTGTACCGTTACTTCTCTGTAATGAATAGGAAAAGAAATTTCTCCGGTATTTTTCTTCCAATATATAGTGTCTTTTTAATATTTCAGCATTCCCAATGTATTGCAATCCACCCACTATGATTGTAAGAGGTTTTTCTTCTGAATTTGAAATTAATTGATGGAGATTAAAGAAGGCTACAAAAGAGGCCAAACTTAAAACTTGTCTGTTAATGGTTTGCAAGATTTTCTATAGAATGATCCTTGATTCCTCTGGTTTTTTTTTTTTTTTTCATAACCTAGTGTTGGAGTAATGTTACAAGTCTCTTTTGTAATGCTACAAGTCGCTCCAAGGATAATGTGGCTTTTAAAATCATTATTGGACTTGTGATTGATCATTATTGAATTTTGATCAAATTATAATTTTAAAAGCCAGCTCATTTTTTGATGGATACAAGAGTACTGGTACTACTGTAGAAATATAAATACCTTAAACTATGGTCTTTGGAAGTCTTCTGTTACGGTGAAAATCCAGTGGAGGCCAAAGAAAAAGAAATCAAAAAAATCTTATTAGAGAATTTGACTTCCACTATACTTGTAAAGTGTAATATAACTCTTCACCAAGAGTTATATTATTTCACTTTTAAATAACCTCCGTGAAAGATATTACCTTTCATGAGAATATACTGTCATCATATCCATATCATCACACGACTCTAAATCTTATTGGCCAGGTAAGCCACATATATAGGGTCAATTATAAATAGAAGGATCTTCATTTTAAGAACCAGCACCGCCTGATGATCAGTCCTCAGAGAGAAAAAAGAAAAGAAAAAGAATTCCCGGCTGGCTACTGAAACCCTATATTTTCTTGTTAACACAGAGACACGGCTTGTGCCGAGCATGAAGTAAATAATCTATGGCGACATATAGACAGGGTTTCATGCAGGTGGTCTTCTCTATTTAAGTCATCAGACCTAACCAACGTTGCATTCGATCGATCGTACAAACAAATAAAGAATCTGCAAAACTCCTTGTCATACAAGATTTGTTTGGTCGGGTAGCTTGTGAAGATCGATATGGAGCATTGCATTCTGGGTAGATATAAAGTCGGTGGAAAGATTGGAAGCGGGGCTTTCGGGGTGATATTCCATGGTCTGTATATATCACACCATATGATTTACTTCTATTTCTCTCTTATTTGTTAATGGTTCCTTTTAACAGTTGATCTATTCCTGCGTAGTGCGTACAAGATATATATATACTCATTAATGATGGGATGTTTTGCATGCATGTTGCAGGCACTGACATCCGTACTGATGAAAAGTTTGCCATAAAGTTTGTAAGTAATATGCTGCTATAGTCATATATATATATATATATATATGTCTCTTGAAAACTGTTTGTTTGTTGTTCACGGAGGAAACACTTCAGTTATCTTTTTTATGTTTCGGCATTTTTGCGATCATATATTTAAAGTTTAAAAAGTTGTTAAAAAAATAGAACAGCCTAACCCCGTGTTAGGTCAGTTGTGGAGCAATGTTTTTTATTTTTAAATACGAGTATTTTGTATATTTTGGCATTTTCCGTTAGAATTTAACAAAAAACCTGAGGGGGTGACGTTGCAAAATTTTTAACACCTGACATTGCAACTGTTTAAACTTTATAAGTATGATTGCAAAGTGCTAAAACATCATGGGTAACAGCGTAAGTGAAGTATCCCATTAATAATACTAAAGGGATTACTCTTTCTTATCCTCAGGAATATGTCAAGATCCAGAACCCACAACTGATGTATGAATCACAAGTGTACAAAGTACTACATGGAGGAAGTATGCAAATTAACATTTGATATTTTTGCCTGTTTACTAGTTGATTGTACTCTTTTTTTTTTTTTTTTTTTTGTATATGTTTTTTTTTTTTAATCTTATTAGAAAATCGTGTTCATTTGTAATAACTCCCTCGTTTGATGTCTAACAACTGCCATCTTTGGCAGCTGGAATTCCATATGTTCAATGCACTGGGACTGATGCAGGTTATAATGTTCTTGTAATGGGGTTATTAGGAGATAGCCTTGAAGAACTATTTAATATTTGTGGCAAGAAATTGTCTTTGAAATCCGTTCTCATGCTTGCAGATCAGATGGTAAGGTTTGCATCCAATTTGTACAACTGTTTTAGCATGTATTCTAGTTTTTTCTGGCCTTCATTGGTGACTTTGATCTGCCTGCTGTCAGATTGACCGAATTGAATTTGTTCACTCCAAATCTTATCTGCATCGAGATATCAAGCCTTCCAATTTCCTTATGGGAAGGGGAAATCATGAGAATCATAAGGTATACCATTTTAAATTGATTTTGAGATTTTTAGACTTAATTTTAGGTTATTGTTGATGTATTTAATGAGCTTTTTATTTTATTTTACTGCATCTAGGTGTTCATCATCGACTTCGGTCTGGCGATCAAATATAGAAATCCTTCATCACATCAACACATTTGTTACAGGTTTGTGGAGCATAAGCTTGTCTGATGTTCATCAAAAAGGCTTGGAAGGGCTTTGCATTTATTTCATTATCTGCTTGATATGGAATGAATGGCAAATATGTATTCTTCTGATATTCTTTGTCTAACATGGTCAACATACTACGCAGAGGAAGAAAGAATTTTGTTGGAACAAGAAGATTTGCTAGCAGAAATGCTCATCTTGGAATTCGTATGTTCCATTTTTTTTTTCTATTTCTTTTTCTTTTCAATAATGTATTTGCTAGCATGGGCTTGATCCCTATTTGGGACTTTTAATGAGTTTCTTAATTTATTGAAACTTGTAGAACAAAGCCGGAGGGACGATTTAGAATCTCTTGGATATGTTCTCATATATTTCCTAAGGGGAAGGTAAATGCTCCATGCACTTTTAATTCTCTATGCTCTATATTGCATAGTTTGGACCATTATGCTGATATTTTCTTGTTTCTGGCAGACTTCCTTGGCAGGTTAAAGCAGCGAATTCAAAAGAGAAGGAGGAAATGATTAAAAATTTGAAGAATTCCACTTCCATTGAGGTATAATTTTGAGAAATAGCTTATGAATATCTGCTCCTCACAATTCTAATTACAATATTTCTTTAGAACTAGAAGGTTTGCTGATTTTTCTGCAGGACTTATGTCGCGGTTGCCCCATAGAATTTGAGTCCTACTTTCAGTACTGTCGCTCACTTCGCTTTGAAAGCAAGCCAGATTATGGTTATCTGAAAAGAATGTTCAGAGATCTTTTTTCTCGTCAAGGTTTCTATATCATTTCCTTGCTTTTTCTATAAAGTATTCATAAGATGGATAGATGTAATTATTTAACACAAACTATATACATATATGTTCCTTCCTCCAGGATTTAAAATGGATTATGTGTTTGACTGGACCATATTGAAGCACCAACAGTCGGTGCAAAGCAGCAGCATAGCAGGGCCATTAATCAGTGCTGGAGTCTTTCCAGCAGAGAAGAGTGTTGCAAAGGTTTCAGAAGTAGCTCTAGGTGCTAAGGTAGCTTATAGTTTCTTTGACAATTATGACATTTGAATTTTGATATGCATCATAGATTCATAGGCATGGTTTTCATTTCCCAAAATTTAAAACAGAAAAGAAATTCTCCTAAACTGCCTTACAAAGACGCTTCCTTCTATAAGTTATTTGCCACCACTAATTATGATCCATTGGCTGTGTGTACTCTGTTATAGAAAATCCTTCTCCAGGATACAAGAAAACTTCTTATGTTTGATTGCATTTTGCACAAAACAAAATCAAACCAAAAAACCTTCAGAGTTTCTATTATTGCAAGGAGATTAGAGTTCTGTTTCTGCAGAAAAGCAGAACCTAATAAACACGAATTTTAAACAATGTAGAAGGATTTCAAAAGCGATAGAAGAAGAGTAGTTTTTCAGTATAAAAAACTGGTCTATAGGCGGTAATCACTCGGAGCTCATTCATGCCGAGTGTGCCATCAAGGCGTCACTAGCGCCCTATAGCCTACTGGCACGTGCACGTGCTGCTTCGCAACGTATTAGAGCATACAAACAAGTGTATACACTTGAGTATTGCTTTAAAGCAATAGGTTGGTGTGAGTTAGCATTAATAAATGCTTTCCTTATCTTCTCTCTTTCTCATGTGGGACTCCTTTTCTAAGACTCATATATGCCTTCCATTCTAAAAAGCTCCTTAAACAAAGACATTCATATATAATTATATTGATTTTGAAAACACTCTTAACACTGAATTGAGACCAACGAGTGAAGATGTTTATTTGATGTGGCAAGCCAAATGCAAGTAGTTGGATTAAGATAGGTACAATGATTTTTTGAGTTCCTTGGTGAAGCTTATTATTGTGTGATACTTCTATAGATTTTTTGTTGAACCTCAATTTTCTCCATGGTTGACAAGGCCATGAACCTTAATTTATCTCACTCTTAGATGGTTGGACCTATACAGTTTTCTAGCTTGAAACGAATCGAGCAACCAAGGGATTAGCCAAGGCAAGCTTCTGCCTCTAACAGAAGGAATGCTGCTCCAGTGCCCGATAAATCAAGTCCCTTTTGTGCTCAAAACATCAAAGCAGTCCAGAAGATAGAAACTCAGCAGAGAAACTCTCCCAGATTCTCGATGCCAAGGGCACATCTTCCAGCAGAAAGGGTTGAAAAACATGATCCTATTATTATTTCCTAGAGGGCCATATACCAAAACAATGATGAGAAATTATAGCATTAGCTATGTGGGAAGCTGTTTGACATATCCCATTTTCCTCTCATGTAAATCATAATTTGTCATAGTACTGTTACATCTTAAGCTAAAGTTCAGCTTCTATTAGCATATATGGCTAAGGACTTCTATTAGCATTCTTTTCTAATCACTCTTCATAATTTTCTGATGAGCTTATGAATTCTAAATTATATTGATCACCAAGTACTCAAGAAATCCAGAACCATTGGTTTGACTCCAAACAATTACATTTCCTCTCTTGTTACCTTAATGTTTGTACAATGCTCAGAATATAATCATGAATTCTGATGGAAGTTTGGTTCTTCCTTACTAAGATGAAATTCTGAGTTGATATAATACCAAAAGCTGGAATATTTCAGCTGTGCAAAAGGTTCCTCTCAATCTTGATATCAATGCAACATCTCACATTTACTACAATGAATCATACTAAAATTATCAATCATACCCCCAAACAAGGCCATTTTTACCATTCTCAAAAATAGTTTGTACTTACTGTCTTTTAGCATTTTAAAACAGCCGCATTCATAAGATATGAAAAAAAAAAAAAAAAAACTGTCTACCCGCATATGCCACAGAAATTATATATTGGCATCAATAAATTCTTCTCCCATTTCTTGATTTTCCTCCTTCTTCTTCTTCTTTCATTTTCTTTGTTGGGTAGCATCAGTATCTGGTTCGTTGAATGAGCCTTGCCTAGACAAAGAAAACATACTCGGGGTCTTAGGGTGGTAGGTTGAGATTCTGTTTCCCTTACCATCATAAACAGCAGCATCATCCTCGTCCGGCACTTTACATTTTTCACCTAATATAATTGTCTTCATCCAAATGGAGTCTTCTGGGTTGAACTTCCCTTTCCTTCGCCGATGATTTTCATCCCTTCTAGCCATTGACATGCTTCTTGGCAATTTCATGCTTAAACTCATGGTCATTTTTCGGTCAGACGCGGACTTTGTAAAGCGATTGGAAGAGTCAGTCTCTTCCGTTTGTTTCATCGTAGGTGGAAGTGGCAGCTCCTTGTCTTGTGTTTCTTTGTTATCTGTGGAAGCCATTGGTTCTAGTGGCTCTGAAGGCTTTGGAGGAGTTAGAGATGTTAGAGATGTCATTGTCGTTGTAGTTGCTGCTGAATTAAACCCACCTGACTTCTCTGTTGCTTTTGGAGAAGGAATTAGTGATGATCTTTTCCGAGACCGAACTCCACATAGAGCTGCGATCATAGCAATTGTTGCCACCAACCCCACGGCAAGGAGTGAAAATGAGAGCTCCGGAGGCCTTAATGGGTTCTCATTCGTAGGTATTCTCCTCCCCATGACTAAAACATCCAAAAATAACTTAAATAAGGTGAGGAGTTTTGATCTGCTTCTCTCACTCTGTTTCTCTTGCTCTGTTTCTCTTTACTCTGTTTCTCTCACTCTGTTTCTTCTCTGTACTCTTCTATCTCTACTTGATCTATTCTATCTTGGTTTGATGTTGCAAAATGGTGCCAGCCACAATGCTGTTTCGATCTTGGTGAAGGAAAAAAGGAGTCCCAAGATGAAACAGGTGTTTTGGTTTCTTGGAGTTTGGTTCCTAGGAGTATCCGAAATGAATTGCTTGAAGCTAGGAGTTGAGAGGATGGAAGCAGAGGTGAGGAGGCAGAGTTACTATTATGAGGCTTCTCAGGGCCTCCTATTTTGGGCTAAAGCCATCACTTGATGGTTAAGTTGGTTACACTTTTGTCTAAATATATCTCCAGAAATATTTAGACAAAAACAGTCGAAACACTGAATTCTCAATACCAATTCTGACATAGCCGGTAGCAAAAGAAGAAGTAAAAAAAAAAAAAACGTGCAGAAGCTTCTACATCTTCTGAACAAAGAAATCCGACGAACTCATACTTTGACAAGACTTGATGAAATTGATTCTAAATTCAACGTGTCCTAAACCCTAGATCAAATATCCCCCAAGGGTCCCACTAGGCGTGCCAGAGGCCCCTCTGACCTTAACCACAAGGTCGGAACTTGGGCCCTATTTCTAGCGCCACTTTTGTTGGGATAAAAGGTCGGGTTTTTGGGTTTTAGTAAGTGATTTTGTTATTTGAATAGTAATGAAAGAATAATCGTAAAAAGTAAGAGAGATGAATAGTATTGAAAAGAAATCGTTTATCAAACGCAACTCTCATGGGTCACTTGGGTCGATTTGGCAGATAGTACAATTAAAAATGGGGCAAACCCTGAATTTTACAAGATAAGTACGCCAAGTCCCAAAATACGATACAAATTTCGACTTTTCTCTCTCTTAATGAACAACTGCCAAGAAAACTCTATAAAAGAGAGATCTTTCTCCTTCGAATCATCTCTTGGATCGATCTCGAGCTCTCTCTTTTAGGTTCTGCAAGCTAGTTCTCTCAAGAACCCGAGCCATTCTTTCGTACTCTAAAACACACATACTAACTTAAGCATCATAATATCTTTGGCTCCGGCCGAGAACTCTCCAAGGCCCTCTATAATTTGCAAGCACCACCATTCTCGCACCACCATTGCGAGAGTTTGTTCCAACCCAAAAATTTCCAGAACAAACAGTGACTTAAGTAATACAATTGTAGAGATCTAAAATGGAAAATTAGCATAAAACTCCGTAATCTTTTGATTATAAATGAAAATCTTATCTTAGCCATAATTTGTTTGTTTTTGTTTCGAGAAATGTATGGTTTTGATGTATTATCGATCTCTTGTCTATTTCCGTACAAGAGATAAACAAATTTATAATCTCTTGTTTATGTGAAGTAGTTTTTAGATCCGATGAAATATGGGCCGGACCCAAAGAAAATTTAGGCTTCTACGACGACGGTTCACTTCATTTTCCGCTTGAGAAAAGAGAAGAGAATGGCGTACAATTTCCTTCCTTTGATCCATTGCCAAATGGGGGGCCATACATTTAGTTTGACGTCACCTAGTTTTTGCCACTTTTGTTAGAAGACGAAGGTCGAAGGGTATCCCGTGAGAGAAATCAGAAAAATTAATTGGTGGTGAATAGTGTACTCTCTATTATCAGATTCAGATTCACCCCTTTCTTGCAATCTTTAAAGTAAGAGGGGAAAAGATAACAAGTACTTTTTGTACATATTATAAGAAACAAAACACAAATATTCATCTGAGAAGTTCCAAAAATATCAAATTATAAGTACATACTAAATTATATCTAGGGGTGAAAAGGTAGTTAAGATTAGCGGTTAACCACATCCACTAACCTTTTTTTGCAAATTGAGCATTTTGGGCTTTATTCCGCTAACGGCTCTTACCAAGAAAAAAAAAAAAAATTATGGTGTAACCGCTACATCAAGCCGGATTGTCAACCTACAACTCGCCAGGTTTGGGCTTAGCCAAACTTCCTTGGTCTTAGCCAAATAGTGAAAGTTGCTCTATATAGACGAGGGACTAAGAGCAAAACAGCGTAGTTTTGCATATATATATTTTAAAAAAGCAGTTCATGATTTTAAAAACACCACTAGCGGTTAGTGCGGTTAATAAAAATTGTCTTTACACCCCTAATTATTTCAATAGATTATCATAGGCAATGATGGAATAAGAGAACAAACATATTCAATTAAAAAAAAAAACCTTATAAAAATAATAATGTTATTCTTTATGTTCATTTATTATATTCAATTTCACGGCAGACGTAAAAAAAAAAAAAAAAAACTTAAAATATGCCGCTTATATCATAAGCGGTGATAATAAACCATGTCTTTCTTGTTGTTGGGTACAATTTAGCAGACCATTTTCTTTTTTTACTTTGTGTGGACTAAATAACCTCTATTTAATGCTAATTGAAGTACTTTTTTTTGAGACAATTAGCGAGCCTTGTTGAAATTTCAAAGTAGGAGAAGATTGTTGTAGGGTGAGTTAAGGACAATGAATGCTTATAGAATTATATAATTGGCAATTATATATTAAATAAATTAGAATAGTAACGTCATGATACAAACGTATAATCTTTTTTACAAGATTGTTGTTTTGCATAAGTCAAGTCCAATGTGAAAGTAACCTTGTCTTCTCTTTGCTGAGAGACCCATTACTCCTGATAAAGTTATTCTTTCTTTTTGGACTTGACACAACAAAACACTTGCTCAGGAAAAAAAATGCTTCGAATTCTTTTTACTGCTCCATAAAATTTTATTTTATATTTATTTGGGTTTTTTTTTAATTTTTTTTTTTTTTTAATTTTTAGGATAGTAGACCATATAGCCGACAGAAAGACGTTGGATTGGAAAGGAAATAGAGCATGTGGGCTTCTCGTGCTCCCATTCACCAAATATATAAGACCCATCTAATTTCTCGAATTCAATTGCTTTTCTCATCAATTTAGAATCAACCCAGATTGTATTTTGAAGTCTTTTTATAGTTTCTTTTGTTTTTTGGTGACATTGATTATTATAAGTTGAAGGTCTTTGCAATTAAAGTAATATCTTTATTGCTGCGTAACAAGTTTGCCTTTTGTTTTGATTTGTTTTGTTCAATGGTTTGGGATTGAATTGAAAAAAGAAAAAAAAAAGAAAAAAAAGAAAAAGAAAAGAGAAGCAATCGTGAATGGAAGAAGGCAACCCAAGAGGCAAGTTCAGGAGGGTCTGTGTATTCTGTGGGAGCAACCCTGGCCACAGAAAAGTCTTCAGTGATGCTGCTCTTGAATTGGGCAATGAACTGGTTTGTTTGTTTCTTTTGTTTCTCTCTTTCTCTTCTTCAGGATAGTGCAGTCTCAAGCTTTGGTATATTTTCTCAAAACGTCTTCGTTTCGATGATATTGTATTCATAATTCATCTATGCGCTGAACTGGGAATGTTTTTAGGATATTGGAACTGTACTTTGGTTTTTGGGATTTGGCCTCAAAATGAATTCTTTGTGAAATGATGGTTTGATGTGTTGGGTTGGTTCTGTTTGGTAATGAGACTTGTATTGGGTTTTGGTTTCTGATAAAAGAACATTAATTTGATTAATACATTGATGAGTTGGGAATTGTGCTTTTCATGTACTGAACTGGGCATATGGGGATGTTTTTGTGTTTTTGCTTACTATCCTTGATTGGATTACTCTTGAAGGATTGTTTGTGGTTGGTGTTAACAGGTGAAGAGGAAGATAGACTTGGTGTACGGTGGGGGAAGTGTAGGGTTGATGGGTTTGATATCCCAGAAAGTGTATGATGGAGGTTGCCATGTTCTCGGGTACAACTAAGAAACATGCCTCCTATGTTACATTGTCTGTATCTTTCATTAATAATCCTGGCATTTAATGCAGGATAGGTTTTCATTGATCAAATTCAAATTACAAATTCTCAAGTGTGTTTCATATATGTGCAGGATCATTCCAAGAGCTCTCATGCCTCTTGAGGTATCTTTTCTCTTTATCTAGTTTGTGTATTTATTGAACTACAATGCGTAATCCCCTTCTTTGGTTCTTTTATTTCTTAAACTACTTGCCACTGATAGTTTGCAAATTCATCTTGTTCTTGTTTGAGATTATTTTGATGCTGGCATAGATTCTTTGATTCCCCTGTTTTTACTTTTTAATTTATTCTTAATTACAATGCATTGTCTTCTACTTTTATCGGTGTGTATTACATGAGATTTCAATTCTTAGCAGCTGTAATTAGGGGGAGAAAATTTGATTTGGGTCCTATATGATATAAGTTCTAGTCCTCTGCTTTGGGAAGTACTTATAATGTTGGTAGTTGAAAACATGTTCACTTGCTCATTAGTGAATTGTGGATAACACTGACAGATATCTGGTCAAACTGTTGGAGAAGTAAGAACTGTTTCAGACATGCATGAGCGTAAAGCTGCAATGGCTCGAGAGGCTGATGCCTTTATTGCTCTTCCTGGTAATCACCTGGAAAATTCTCACCAATATTCATTCAAAAGGAAACAAACAATCTCCTTGAGTGTCTTATTCCTTGAAACTGTTGAGATCTTCCTTTATCAACTCGAAATTGTTATTCTTGGAGTAGTACTACATACATATCTTTTTCTTTTTTGATGATTTTTAGGAGGATATGGAACCATGGAAGAACTGTTGGAGATGATAACATGGGCCCAACTTGGAATTCATAAAAAACCGGTAACCTATCAAATTTCATGTTTAAAGATCCAAAAAGTAGGATATTGCCAAGGTTGTAACTGGATATTAATTTCTAAAGGTTGGTCTGCTAAATGTTGATGGGTACTATAATTGCTTGCTGGCGTTATTTGACAATGGGGTTGAAGAAGGATTCATCAAGCCAGGTGCTCGGCATATAGTCCTTTCCGCTCCAACTGCCAAAGAACTAATGATTAAGATGGAGGTATCCTTATAAGTTTACTAATTTTTTTTTCCCTCATAATCAATTGGTCTTAGTGGAAGGAAACATTTTATTTTATTTACTTTTTTTTCAAAGAAAAAAAATGAGAGAGAATGCAAGGTTAGCTTCTAAATAGCAGTTGCAGTTCTAATGAGTGTTCTTTTCTTCACCCCAGTGGAAAAGATGGATAAAGCTTCGCCAGATTTCTGAAATTATGGAAAATTTTAAATTACTATCTAAAAAATGGCTAAGCTGCCAATTACAAGGATGAGCTTGTGGAGTTCTTGAAAACATTATTATAACAGCTTACCTGCCTATCACATGGATTTGGCTTATGTTAATTAGTGGGATTATGGGAGTCACCAATTGAAAAACCAATTCAAATGAGCTTGGACATATGAATCTTCTATGCCTGGTGACATGGCCACCTCTTTTTCGTTGCCATATTGCAAGTAAGAAGAATAGATGAGAGAATATTTCATTGATCTCACTTTCCTTTTTGGCCCTATCTTTGTCTTTTCATATCAATGGAAGCCTTATTGGCATGATAAACATCCTCTTAGCAGGCTTACAGGAAATTTTACTTCAATTTTTTTGACAGGGAGATGATAAGAGTGTAAATTTTCACCATATCTTCATCTAATTCTTTGATATCCTTTTGCAGCTATACACTCCTTTCCAAGAACACGTTGCCTCTCATGAAAGCTGGCAGATGGAGCAACTTGGCAATTATCCAGGAAAAGAAAATGCACAGTGATTGTTGGTGGTAGATATTTCTCCTAAATTGATTCCTGATGTGATTCATCATCATTTAAGTGGAAGAATCTATATAGATGGGGCCTTATATCGAACATTACTATGTACTTTTGTCGTTCTTTCTTTCTCTTTGAATTGTAGTAACTTTTCCCCTGTTGTCTTATGACATACATTGGTTTGTGGTCAGTTGGAACACTATTCTATAGTCATATCTCGTTGTTACCACTTGTAAAGGGCAAATTAAGATACTTTGAAATGGGAAGAGACCATATGCAGTAGTACAGAATCTTCTATTAAGTGCTGAGAGGTCCCACAGTGTAGTGGGTTAATTGGAGTAGATAGGTGATTTGAAGACATCTTGGACTTTTGGGGAAGCTGTTGATTCCGAGCAACCAAACATGATTTCATCATCAAATTCGCTCATGATATCATCAAAGGAACAAACAATCCTTAAAACTTATGAAAATGAGTTTATTACTGACTGCCTATTTACAACTTGATCCTGCAGCATTCCTCAATGGGTACTGCAATTTTACCAACTTTTGAAGGGGGAAAAAAAGAAGAGAGTAGAAATTATGGCCTCGTTGCTCATGCCTTCTTTGTTTTTTATTTTTATGTCATATTAAAATACTTTTTCAACTAAAAGCAAAGAATAATTTCTAAAAAACGTTACCAAACAAGCCCGTAGTGAAGCCGGGTATTGAGAAAGAAGATGTAATTTACCATTATGACTAAATGAGTGAGTTGGGAACAAGCAAGAGTTTATTTGTGAAGTCATTAATCAGTGCTAGGCCCCGCATAGATGAGAAATTGAAAACATACTGCATTTTGACAGCCTTAAGTTATTTTGAGGTACAAGTCATAATTTGAAGACATGAATACCAGTTGTTCTCCAGACTCCAGGAGATGGCTACCCCACCCCCACGGCCCTACTCTCTCTCTCTGTCTCTCGCAGTTTCCCTTGTTTTTGCCTACAAAAGTATATTCTAGTGCTGGTCTTAGGAAGTTGGCAAGTTGCTTCCTTATTAGACGTATCAGTTATTTTGCTAATAAAAGGAAGGAATACACATCCCTAGGGAGTGAAAAATTGGTGTTGAGATTATGGAACTTGCCTAAAAGTGGTAGCAGAGCAGTGCCACAGGAAATGGACTCGTCCCAGATCACAGGAAGCTTACTGTATGCAGCTTTATAAAGTGAGCTTGGCGATGCCAAGCTGCAACTCACATGGATTTCTCAAGGGATCCCCAAAGGAGGGGTCCTGATGTCGTGGGAATCTTCTATCTGATGACTCTAGCTATGGGGCAGGCTGATGCTGTCAACTTTTCCCTTGAGTAGGGCTACAAATAGGCCATACCTTTTTGAGTGATGCTATCAATACAAGTTGTTTTTTCTCTGCAGAGGAAATGCTACATGACCTCTCTTTTTTATTTCAAGTAATTATTTCTTTTTTAAAATAAACTTGACGAATTCTCATTAAGAAGAATTAAACTGAGGGGGTTTGTAGTTCCCTCTCAATAATATCATGGATACAAGAGGGGATGTCACCCACCCAAGTCCTAGGTTTTGGTTGCCAATTGTGCCAACGTGTGAGTTGCCATATTCGCCATTTGATTCACCTGTTGACAACTCCATGTTGGTATAGACTATAGCACCACCCGAGTATCTTCAACTATGTGCCCAATCCTGCTCTAGTTCCTCTCGATTAATTCCTTAAGTATTTATTTCTGTTAATAGGTTTGTAGCAAGAAGTTTAGAGGGAGAAGAGGAGGCTGTTATATTATTCAGCTTATTTCAACCTAATACAAACATCCTAATATATAGGATTAGAGAAATATCACAATGACCAAACTACCCTCAAACTTTAATGACTTACTAACCCTAATAACTCTTCTAACAATTTCCTAATGTGACAGTTGAAAAAAGAAAATAAGCAAATATAACTAAAAAATATTGTAGTAACCAGCTGATGTGACAATTGCTACGTTAAAAAGTAAGCAATTGAGAGCTTAAAATAAAAAGGTTTTGCAACATTTCTTTCTCCTTACCACAGTGTACTCATTCTCTGATGTGTCCAGGCTGCATCATGAATTTGGGGATATCTCTAGGATTCTAAAATGGGTTTTGTTCTGCACAATGGATTTTTCACTGGTGGTGGGCTTTTGTGCTCTGTTCATGGTGGACCTCCTGATCCGGTAATGTCATGAATATGAGGTGAAAGTGGACATGGTTGTTGCCTCTCTTGGGAAGGGGTCCCTATACTTTCCTTATCCTAATTGGGGTTTCTGTAACATTGAAAAGCCATCAACTGTTTAGTAGACATAACATGAAGTGATTGCAGAGGTATGTGAGTCATATGGGGGGTCCTCCATAACTTTTTAACTTAAAAATAAGGTCTTGTTTCTCAGACCTTGTCCATTTCAGGTTCTTGTCCTTGTCACCATCATTCTGCTGTCTATAATGGCAATGGCAATGTTTATATCTTTAACAGAAACAAGTAAAAGGGAAGACGAGCCAGACAGTGAAAAATTTCAAGCTTGTAATATCTATGACTGGCGATGGAGCCACACTTCTAAGGTGATGTCCCCAGCCCAACTTCTCACTCTCACACTTTTCTGATACCGAAAATTACTGTTAAATTTTAGATAGAAGGAGAAAAAATGATTGTTCTAGTTTCATTGGAATGCCTGGCTATCTTGAATTATTCAGATGAGTAATGTTAGAAGGAAGATTCATGTTTTTCTCGTGTCCTCTTAAAATTACCATTGAATTTTAATCCTATGGTAATTTTAAAAATTACATCAATTTTGGTATGACATAAAGGAAACATGACGGTGACATTTAGCATTACTTTATTCAGATTAATTTATGATGAAGACTTGGGTTGAGGGGAAAGAGCTTTCTACGCCGGAAGATGATCTAGGTTAATTTTTTTTGACCTATCAGGCTATCATCAACAAACTTAAGATCACAAAAGAGAAGTTTTCATGTATCAGTTTATTTCTGGTAAGCTAGATATGATCGAAAGCATTTGCAACATATACCCAATCAACAATAGGGGCATTCCCCAAAACAAGAGAGTCTAGGGGCCAAAAGGATATTCTCCAAATTACTCTAACAAAATGACAAGATAGAAAAGTATGTTCAAGAGTCTTGAGTCTAGCATGCATTTTTAGCTTCTAGTGTTGTTTCTACTCCTTTGGGAAAATAGGATTATAGAAGGCATTAGAATGCCCAATAGTAACCTCATTGGTAGATTTAATTGAGAATTTTTCAAATTTCTCAACAAGCCATGAAAGCTTATCTTTTCACCTAGGTTTTCGGGGAGATTTAGGATGCAATTTGCACTATATTGGTCAAAGATGGAGAGAATAAATGTTTGGTTCCACTTCCTAAGGGAGGCCTAGTGCCCAAGGAGAATTCTAGACTGGTAGGGGAGAGGCTATAGTTGACTTGGGAATCATATTTGCTTTTCTATGATAATTTGGCTCTTGAGAATACTTTTTCACAACCAAGAAGCATTTAATGGGGTTGGTTGATGCTTGGAGAAAATTGGAGCCACTTGGAGGAAAGGGCTTGGACCCACCAGTTGTTATAGTTAGAAATGAGGTTCCAACCAAGTTTGGAAATAACCCATGATATGAATTCCCAATCCTCCTCTATCAATGGGTGTGCAAATAAAACTCTAGACCTTAAGAGATAAGTTATTAAGTTGTGTGGTTTTTTTCTTTTCTTTTTCCTCCTAAAATTCCCCACTATAAGTTCTTGAAGAGAAAGTCTAATTTAATGCAAACTAATTTGATCGGCAAAAAAGTGCTCATACAATATGATAATATGGCTGAAGCTGCTAACCTAATGACTTTCTTTTTTTTTTTTTTTTGAAAAAATGACTTGTTTTTTTAATCATCCTAGAAAGATAGGAAGACCAAAGTTATTAGGGTTTAGATGGAGTTGTGTGAAGCTGAAGAACATCCAACATCGAGTTAATGGGTTGGCCTTAAGAGTGTTTTTTTGGTACGGGGCGGAGTGCAAGCGAAATTTTCGTTAATATAAGAAAGAAAAATACAAGAGGGAGTGAGGGCACCCAACAAAGACCCTAGTGTAAACTCTATAGTGCAAAATACAACCTAACAATCTCTAGAAATGGGACAAATAAATGACTTGGCCTAATAAATTCTTGGCCCACAATCTAAAAAAGAGGTCGCTGGAGACAATTTTAGAGGTAGTCCAATGAGTGATATGAGCTATTTGAATAAACACATACTGTAGCCGCCGAAAAGGAGCAACATTGCGATGCCCAATGAGGGAGGTGCCCTGGCAGAGGATGCATATAGGACGTCGCAATTGAATCTGAGAGTCTCCATAGGCCTTGGGGGGGAGGGGACACCGGGACACCGATTAAGGGGATCCAAATGAAAGTTACATATCCACTATAGGAAATGAACAAGTGTGAACCCACGTGCTGTGGAAGGAGGCATCAACCAAAAGAGCAGAGGTCAGCGACACAAATGGGGAGGCACATGGGCGGAGAAGGGAACGGATGTGCAGTAGATCTAGGTCCCAACATGCAGACAGCAGGTGTGAAGAAAAAAGAAGGTAAAAGAGGAAAGGGGTACTTCATTATTCGGCCAAACCAGGCTAAGTCTATATCCAGAAAAGCTTTGATTGTGAAAGTCTATCCAGACAACCTTTGATTGTGAAAGTTTCCTACCAACTTGATCCGTATGCTTTTTCAACTAAGGCCTATTTGGGTGTGCATTTAAAAAGCTTAAAAATGTGTTTAACACTCAAAAAGTCAATTTAAAAAGAAAAAAAAAAAAATTAAAAACACTTTTAAGAATCTAAAAAGCCTAAAAATAATAAAAAAAACATGTTTGACAAAAGATATTTTTTTACTTAAAATCTTTATTTTTCAAGCACAATCTCAAACATGTTCTAAAAGTGGTTAAGAAATAGTAAAACGGCAGTAGAGATTACTTTATGAATTTCTTCATTCATTCATGCACATAAAGGGCTTGCTCATTTCAAAGTACTTTATGGTCAAGATTAATTTTGTTGTGTCCAAACTTCATAAATAATTATTCAATGCTTGGAGACCAACATTCTGGTCTCTCACATGAATAATAGATTTCATCGTGAATTTCATCTGAAACCTACTATTCTGTGAGAGAAGGGAGCATAGCCTTTGGGTATCTGTCCTTGTGTATAAGCAACTTTAAACTTGTATGACCTCTCAATATCTCTTCAAACAGGTCATTGCTTTCTTCCTCTAGCTATCTCTGGACATTTATCTGCTTAGAGAATAGCACAATATACTGCTTCACTGTTCAGAAAACATGCAAAAAGTCATTTTGACAGTCATTTACATACAACCAAAGCCCTATTACCATTCTATACAGTTACAAAGATCACCATCCTAAGTACAAAAAAGATAACTGACTAAATGGAATGTAGGCAAGAGTTTCAAGCTACAAAGATTACAGAACAAATCAAGCAAATCATGTCTTATAGAAGGAATGACCTAAAAAGCTCCACCCCCTCTAAGACCGGTAAGCAGGGCCGTACTAATCAACCCAACCTCAATCAAGACCTCATGGAGATACTTCTTGTCATCTACAACCCCACCAACAAGAATCTTAACATTGATACATATGTGACAATCTTATCACTATTGTCAAATCAAGCCTTCTCTTTGGGAGAAGATGATATCAAATGATGCAATGTGGCTGCCTGGATAACAGCACTTGGGTTTGTATCCCTAACACGAACAGATCCAGACCGTCTAAAGCTGAAATTCCTGTCAACGCCACTTTTTATAAAATGTTTTAATGGCCGTGGAAGGTGTCTCAGCACCCGTGTTGAACTCACTAGTAAAATCACGCCTATAATAATAAGTAACCTGCAGGAAAAAAGAAAAACAGTGAAAAACAAACATATGGCAAACAAGTCCTGAAAAGGAGCACCCAGATCTGCATACTCTTTTGAACTAGGTTTTGCAAATCGAGAATAAGGACTGAGCTACTAACGGATCTTTTGACAAAAATGGGCATGACAATTAGTTAAAATGACCAAATATTTCAGATTGCATACTTTTACTCAACCGGTTTAGACAGATAACTAATTTTGAGGAAAGGCCAGTTAAGGCCAGTTAAGATTTCTAAATTGAGATCAATTGACATGCAACATATATGAAGCTTTAAAAACACATGCTTCAGGCCCAAAAACTATATTCAAGAAGCTTTCTTTTGTATGTACATTGAGTAAAAAAAACATAGCCCACTATTCTCAATTACCATCCAAGCAGAAGTGAAACCCGAGCAGTTGGTGCTGTAGGTAATCGTTCACCTAACGCAAGCATGCCTGCAAGTACACCAGTAACAATTGATGCCACAGCAGCACATGTGGATACTACAATCGCTCTTCCATGCTTTAGACCGCGAGTCTGTTAAAATAGAATGAACAAGTATATTATGATGATGCTTGTTTCTATAAATTTTTTACAAACACCCAGTTGTTTCAATAAAAATGGTTCCTTGTAAACAAAAGCTAAAATATGAACGATGAAGAACATATAAGAGAACAGCTAAAATATGAACGATGAAGAACATATAAGAGAACATCCTATCTGATTCCCTCCATTGCCATTTTTACAAAAAAAAAAGGAGGAGGAGGAGGAGGAGGAGGAGGAGGAGATGTCCATCGGCATATTAAAATGAAATAGTCAATTTAGTCAGCTGTTCAAGTACCTGATAATAAAATCCTGTACCACTACAAGATACACTGATTGAAATGCATATAGGTACCAGCATCCTGTGGAAGCCCTGCTCCAAAAATACAAATCCCATCTTTGATATTACAGATGCCATCCTGCAATTAGATTTATTGACATTACTTGAAACATTTTAAATATCTACTTTTTCTTTAGGAATCAAGTTCTACTTTTTGTATATGTTCAACTTCATTTTAGAGACAAATTTGAACCTAGAACACTCAACAAATTGCTAACTCAAATAAAAAGGAAAAAAAAAAAAAATCAATATTAGGATATTGCACAGAATATGAATTATTCTGATTCAACAGATACAATAAGAACATAACAAGATCCTACTCATAAGATACTATTTTTATATGCTGTGAAGCATCACACTATGATATAAGATGCATTTGTATATGTATAGTTGTCTATTTAAACAATGCTATAATCCCAATCATGCTCTACCACATTATTAAATATACAGGCCTGTGGGAAACCAAAATTCCTCCTTTGTTGGGGGAAGAACGGGGTGTACCTTTCAAATTTTCCAATAATTTAGCTGTCAAAATTCGACACAACAATTACAATTCAACATTGATATATAGAGTTTTATTGCAATAACTTCATCCTAAAATCAAAAGATGAGAGAGAAGTCAAAGCTGAAAGGAAGCAAATATAGGCAAAAAAAAATAATAAAATAAAGCTGGGAAGATATAGTACCCAAACAAAATGCCAGATTCCAAGCCATATATAATTTCTTCAACAACTTCATACTCCATCTGGATCAAAAGAAGCGGTGAGGGTGGGGGAAGAGCCATGCTTGATCAAACACTATCAATAGTATTAAAAAGCAATGGCATAAATCTTACTAAGTGTCAACATAACTAAAATGGAATTTACCATCTCCTGTTCTCTTCGTTGGCGTTTGTAGATACGAAGCCATCCATTGAGAAGTACCTAAGTAAAAGGAGGCTTTATAATCATTACAAGTAAACACAACCATGTGGAGTATATTATTATGACAAACCTGGTCAAATTGTGATGAAAAAGATAAATATAACAAGAATAAAGGTCTTTCATGCAACAAATAATGAATAAAATAATATAAAAATTGTTTCCAGGTAGCTCAACATTGGTAACAGGAGTGAAAGTATTCACAACACTGCACTGTACCAAGTCAGCAACATTTAGAGCCAATGAAAGTAGGCCTCATTATGGAACGATCTACAACAATCAGTAATTCATAATCTTGATTCAATTTGAATAAGAGGAAACAGCTCTGTGGTTGCTTTCTGAAGTAAAGATGTTACTGTGGTGAATTCATTCTAGGTATCTGCATAGAGTTCATGAACAAAAATAAAAATCTAGTTTATATTGAATGCTGAAAAGGGGTTTGTGCAGCCAACACCAAGTAGTCCGGATTTGAGGTTTTGTTTAGCTGCACAGTGCTAATCTTCAAATTTGAAATGTAATGTATAAACATGACCGTGTTCCTCTGGCATGCTTTTTGGAGGTCCACATGCCAGGAGCCTAAGAGACCTGTACACTTTGGTACCAAATCCATGCACCAACTATGAATAAGGTAATACTACTGTTGACATAAGGCCTTATAGCAATTTCATCCAGAAGAGGCTTTTTATGAAATCCAGAAAAGTTTCATCTAACTTTCCAGTTTGCAGTACCAAAATCTGGTCATATGGACAGGAGTTGGCACACTCTTAAATGCCTATGGATATTTCATATTTCTGACAAGAAAAACATATCAAAACTAAGATCAGATGGTGCGTAGGATAAGGTACCTACAAACAAGATGGCAGCAATGAATGCCAGCCACGGTAAATGAAGAATAGATATGGCAGTAGCCTCTTGCTCCTCACCTCCAGCGCCAACTCCTGTAGATACAAAACAAACACAAATTATAACTCTAAATAGGTCAAGTACAAAAAATAAAAAACTAATACAGAAAGCATTGAACTTTTATAATCAGCTCAATATTTTGTTCAGACAGACATTTTGATCCAAGCAGAGGAAAAAAAAAATCGATGGTTTTGGAATAATAAAAAAGTAAAACCACAGAGAACAAGAATTCATTGCTATTCACACACTAGACAGACGTCATGCTAAAAATTTTACACAGGAAAAAAGAAGAAGAAGCCTTTACTTCACATACTTATTGTAGGTCAGGATTCTAACATATATGAGTACCTACGAGATCAATTCCGTGATCAACAAAGATAATAATGAAGAGCTTAAATTACCAATTGTACCAATTCCCGCCAAAGTAATCCCCATCCAATCAATAGGATTCATGACTTCCTTCAGATAAAAGTGTGAAAAGATAGAAAGAATAGCAAGTCCGCAGCCAGAAACTGGCTGGATAACGGATACCTGAGAGGATATAATTAAGAATTAAATCAACGTTAAAAAAAGAAGGCAAGAACAGCACAATATGCATCCAAAAATCAACGTTCAAGAGCACAGAAAGTAGTAAAGAAATCATCTTTGATATGTGGTAATACTTAAAAGAGCACCAGCACCAGGAACAAAATTTGCAGATTATCTAAGTAACTAAATATGTATATGTTTGTGCGCATATAAGTACATAGCAGATAAAATCAGCTTTCGAATTTTATTTTTATTTATATATATATTGCTTCATGTTTGTTGTGGATAGAGAAGTAACATAAATGATAAAGACAAGAAAGCTTGACGTAAATGCACTCACAGGAGCTTGAGATAGCGCCCTCAACATCAAAATTGCGCCAAACATATCCATTAGAAAGCCAATCAACCAAGATTTGTTGAAAGCATATGCTCTTATCACCTACAAACACAAATAAGTTACAATTTACCGCATAAGAGGAGGAAAACAACAACCCAGGAATTTTCACGCAATCACGCTATTAAAGTCGCGCGCTCTTATCAGATTTTCGCTAATTTGCATATCTGGGTGAATAATGTTGTGGAATTGTAAATAACCAGTATAATTCGGATCAATTAATGAGAAAAATTACAGAAATAAACAACGGAATGGCAAGAAAATGTAAATAAAGCGAAGAAAAAGGGCGAAAAGAATGGGGGGGCGTACCTTGAGCTTGAAAGAGAGAGGGGGAAGAATGACCGTGCCCTTTTTTTGGAGGACCTTGCCGATGTTATTACCAGCGGTCGCCGCCAACGTCAAGCAGATCGATTCCCACATTTCTCTCTTTCTCTGAACAAAGCGATCGATTTGGGTCTCCAATGGATAATGGAATCGGGTTTCACCTAATCCGGTAGGTTGTGCGTTTGGGCGGTGACGGCTAGTCTTTTATTTTATTTTATTTTATTTTCCTTTCTTTTACCTGTTTAAGAAAAAGGTTAAATACCTAATATCCCTAGAGGCTTCACAATTTTTTTTTTTTTTTTAGAGTTTGATTTTTATTATAGAAGGTTCATATGGTTTTGATAAAAGATCAATTTGATCATTCTGTCAATTGACTTAACGGACTGATACTTGAACGAATGAAAATTTGATACTTGACACAAATAGTCACGTCATCAGTGATGACATGGTCACCTAATTAATTTTTTTTAAGACAAAAAAAAAAAAAAAAAATGGGGGTGGCTACGGCCATCCCCTTGGGCACCAAGGGGTGGCTCGGCCACCCCCTTGGCACCTTGGGGGTGGCCATCCCCATTGGCCTAATGGGGTGGCCAAGGTGCCAAGGGTGGTGGCCGCTGTAGCCACCTCTAAATTTTTTTTTAAATGAAAATTTTAATTAAGTAGCTACATCATTATTGATGGCAGGGCCACTTATGTCAGGTATCAAATTTACATTCGTCCACATGTACTTCCATTAAGTCAACTAACAGAATGACCAATTTAGTCATTTATCAAAATTATAGGAACCTCATATAATAAAAATCAAACCCTAGAGGAAACAAATAAAGTTGTAAAACCCCAGAGAGGTATTAGATATTTAACCCTTAAGAAAATTTTAAAAAGTTATCCAGTGATTTAATTAAACGGCCCAAGATCAATTAACAAAACTACTCATGGGCCGTTAGAAGTCAATTCTGATACGACCTATTTAATTAAACGAGCTATACTTATTAACTTTGATGCAATCTATTGAAATAAGCCGGTAACACAACATGACAACACGACTCCCCAACTCGTTTAATAAATTAATTGTGTTGAGTTTCTCTATAACCCTTTTCTTATTTGCTTAAAAAAAAAAGGGTGTTGAGTTAATTTGACTTTGGCCTGATCCGATTCACATAACCCATTTTGATAAACAATGTTGTGTTAAATTGATCCAAACATAATCTGTTTGACCCGTTATTTGAAAATGAACTCTAATATTTAGATTAACAATCGCAATCCAAATTTTGGGTACTTTTTATTCGTTGTTCAATTAAAATTATGCTCATTCGACGAAAAAAATAAAGTTGCATGGCTAGGGGCCCTACCCAACAATCTGCTGTCTTGCTGAGAAATGAGGTTACCTTTGTGATGTGGAGGTGGAACCAAGCGTTTGAAGGCGAAACAAAGCAAATATGTTGCTGGAGTTTATGGAAGCATAGAGACAAGACCACTGTCCAGGTCATTGATAGAGAGTTAAATAAAATGTTTTAACTATTTTTACGGGTAATAACTTTTTGTCCATATGAACTACAGCATCTTTAACACTTTTTCCCCATGAACTACTAACTATAACACTTGACCCCATCAAACTACCAAGTATCATCTTATGACACTTCCCTCTCTTCCGTTAGTCAAAGAGACTAAAATTAACAGTTAACAGTCATGTGACTTGCATATGCCATTTTAAATTTTTTTCTTTTCACTTTTACCCTTACTAAGATCAATAAAATAACGCTTATACTCTCATAAACTCTAATCCAACACATGAAATAAAATGACGCTTATACCCTCTTAAACCCTAATCCAACACATGAAGCGCCATTTTATTGATCTTAAGTGAAAGCAAAAGTCGAAGAAAAAAAAAATTAAAATGACACATGCAAGTCACACGACCATTGACAGTTAATTTTATCTCTTCTGACTGACAGAACGGTGAAAAGTGTCATAAGATGACAGTTTGATGGAGTTAAGTATCGTAGTTAGTAGTTCATAAGAGAAAAATGTCAAGGTGCATTAATTCATGGGGCCAAAAGTAATTACACCAAATTTATTTTTATTGTTTAATGGCATGGAAGTTCAAAGGAAGTTAAAGAAAAGAATGAGCATGTTTTGAAGTAGAGATCATAAAGAGTTTATCTTCAATTCGGTCGTGGCGGAAAGGACCGAGTTTACGCCCACCAATAGGAGCAAGACACCTCAGGTAAAGAGAAAAAAATGCACAAAAAAAAATCTATACTCAGCAGCACCTTATTTTCAACTAAAAAGAAAGAAAAGAGAAAGAAGAAAGAAGAAGGAAGTGGGTCTCGCAGGGGGTCTCGGCAACCTCACCTTGCCAGATCTCGCCGCTGGGTCTTGCCGTCTCGCTGCTGGGACTCGCTGGCCGTGGGTCTCGCAGACCCACAGTTTGTTTGTTTGTTTGTTTTTTTTTTTTTTTTGGGGCTATGGGTCGCAGAGCCACGGTTTGTTTTGTTTTTTTTTTTGTTTTTCTGGCCATGGGTCTCGCAGCACCTCGCCGTCGCTCTGCCCAGACACCTCGCGGCGACCCACCTTGCAACAAGTCGATGACCGGCCACCGAGACCCACGGCTGGGTCTCGCCGGCCGTGGGTTTGGTTTTTTCTTGGTTTTAGGATGATAAAATCCCAAAAGGGTTAACTTTTCCTCCTAGATTTTAGTTTTGAGGCATTAGAAATGAGTTTTGTGGCATTAGAATCGATTTTTGAGGCATTAGAAACGATTTTTTAGGCTGACCGGATTGTTTTTTGCGTTCGCAGGAGACAAAAATGGCCACTAGGGGTGGCCGGATCTCTCTCCCCCTGGCCGTAGGGGTGGATTGCGGCCAACCCCAGTGGCCGGATCTTTTTTTTTTTCGCCAAAAAAGTTGCTGGAGAGGGCTGTGGGCGGCAGCGTCTGCTCATCGGAGGTGGCGGTGGGCGGCGCAAGTGGCGGCGTCTAGGTTGATTTGGTTGGTTGATTAAATGATGGGGTGTTTTGATTTTATTTTACATGTGTACATTTATCTTAATATGATGAGGTATCAACTTACTATTTTGCTATGACTGAACAGCAGCACCTCTCGACCATAAAACACGGTACCAAAATTGGGACGGAGTGCAATTACTACGCGTGGTCCATCACCGACGTGCGTAAGAGACAAGACAACATGGTACTAAAATTGGGATGGAGTACGCGTGGTGAATCACCAACGTTTTGTCANATCTGGGTGAATAATGTTGTGGAATTGTAAATAACCAGTATAATTCGGATCAATTAATGAGAAAAATTACAGAAATAAACAACGGAATGGCAAGAAAATGTAAATAAAGCGAAGAAAAAGGGCGAAAAGAATGGGGGGGGCGTACCTTGAGCTTGAAAGAGAGAGGGGGAAGAATGACCGTGCCCTTTTTCTGGAGGACCTTGCCGATGTTATTACCAGCGGTCGCCGCCAACGTCAAGCAGATCGATTCCCACATTTCTCTCTTTCTCTGAACAAAGCGATCGATTTGGGTCTTCAATGGATAATGGAATCGGGTTTCACCTAATCCGGTAGGTTGTGCGTTTGGGCGGTGACGGCTAGTCTTTTATTTTATTTTATTTTCCTTTCTTTTTGACCTGTTTAAGAAAAGGGCTAAATACTTAATATCACTTGAGATTTCACAATTTTATTTTTTCTCTTTAGAGTTTGATTTTTATCAAAGAAGGTTTCTGTAGTTTTGATAAAAGACTAAATTGATCTTTCTGTTAGTTGACTTAACTAAATAACACATGAACGAATGAAAATTTGACACTTGACATAAATGGCCACGTCATCAATGATGACATGATCACCTAATTAAATTTTTTTAAGACAAAAAAAAAAAAAAAAAAATCGTACCCACCCCGTTGTGCCCCTCAGCCACCCCCTTGGCACCTTGGGGGTGGCCACCCCCATTGGCCTAATGGGGGTGGCCAAGGTGCCAAGGGTGGTGGCCGCCGGAGCCACCTCTATTTTTTTCTTTTTTTGTCTTTTTTTTTTTAAAATAAAAAATTTAATTAAGTGGCTACATCATTATTGATGACATGCCCACTTATGTCAGGTGTCAAATTTTCATTCGTCCACATGTACTTCCATTAAGTCAACTAACAGAATGACCAATTTGGTCATTTATCAAAACTATAAGGACCTTATATGATAAAAATCAAAACCTAGATGAAACAAATAAAGTTGCAAAACTCCAGAGAGGTATTAAGTATTTAACCCTTAAGAAAATTTTAAAAAGTTATCCAGTGATTTAATTAAATGGCCCATTTAATTAAAGGATCAATTAACGAAACCACTCATGGGCCGTTAGAAGTCAATTCTGATACGACCTATTTAATTAAACGAGCTATACTTCTTAACTTTGACGCAATCTATTGAAATAAGCCGGTAACACAACATGACAACACGACTCCCCAACTCGTTTAATAAATTAATTGTGTTGAGTTTCTTTGTAACCCTTTTCTTATTATCTTAGAAAAAAAAAAAAAAAAAAATTGTGTTGAGTTAATTTGACTTTGACCCGACCTGATTCACATAACCCATTTTGATAAACATGTCATGTTAAATTGATCCAAACACAATCTGTTTGACCCGTTATTTGAAAATGAACTCTAATAATTTAGATTAACAATAGCAATCCAAATTTTGGGTACTTTTATCCGTTGTTCAATTAAAATTATGCTCATTCGACGAAAAAAATAAAGTTGCATGGCTAGGGCCCCTACCCAACAACCTGCTGTCTTGCTGACAAATGAGGTTACCTTTGTGATGTGGAGGTGGAACCAAGCGTTTGAAGGCGAAACAAAGCAAATATGTTGCTGGAGTTTATGGAAGCAATGAAGCATAGAGACAAGACCACCGTCCAGGTCATTGATAGACAGTTAAATAAAATGTTTTAACTATTTTTACGGGTAATTACATTTTGTCCCTATGAACTACAGCGTCTTTAACATTTTTTTTTCATGAACTACTAACTATGACATTTGACCTCATCAAACTACCAAGTATCATCTTATAACACTTCCCTCTCTTTCGTTAGTCAAAAAGATTAAAATTAACGGTCAACAGTCATGTGACTTGCATATGTCATTTTAAATTTTTTTCTTTTCACTTTTACCCTTACTAAGATCAATAAAATGACGCTTATACCCTCATAAACTCTAATCCAACACATAAAATAAAATGACGATTATACCCTCTTAAACCATAATTCAACACATGAAGCGCCATTTTATTGATATGAAGTGAAAGCAAAAGTCGAAGAAAAAAAAATTTAAAATGACACATGCAAGTCACATGACCGTTGGCCGTTAATTTTATCTCTTTTGACTGACGAAACGGTGAAAAGTGTCATAAAATGACAGTTTGATGGAGTCGATTAGTATCGTAGTTAGTAGTTTATAAGAGAAAAGTGTCAAGGTGCATTAATTCATGGGGCAAAAAGTAATTACACCCAATTTATTTTTATTGTTTAATGGCATGGAAGTTCAACTTCAAAGGAAGTTAAAGAAAAGAATGAGCATGTTTTGAAGTAGAGATCATAAAACACGGTACCAAAATTGGGACGGAGTGCAATTACTACGCGTGGTCCATCACCGACGTGCGTAAGAGACAAGACAACATGGAACTAAAATTGGGATGGAGTACGCGTGGTGAATCACCAACGTTTTGTCACACCGAGTGCACCTAAAGTTAAGCAAGTGGCCCATGCATGACACACCCGCAGTCACTAGTAAAAGATCACTTTCATCAGTTCAAGAATGTTTCAGTTAAACCTACTTCACGAAAATTTTCTAAACTTATGTTTTAATTCATAAATGTCTTAACTCGACCATTTTAATCGTTTGGGTGTATTTCTTATTGAGTTTGGACTCACCTTTTGTATTTTTGCCTTGTTGAAATGCATGCATTAGGATGGGTCGATGGGGAAGTTTGTTACAAACCTAAGTTTGCAACGAGATAATTTAAGTTCTAAGGGAACCTAAACCTTTTAAACATGAGGTTTGTAATTAATTTTTTTCAAGCCTTTATTCATAACATGGAAAAGGAACCTTTCCATTTCAAATTCCCTCTATTTCATAACATAACCCCATTTAAATAGATAATTCATTACATATTATATAAAAGAGTTAGGGCTGAGTCAGCAGCTCTTATTCAAATAATATCATAACCCTGATAAGGACATGTTTAAGTATGCGTTTGGGAGGTTTAAAAGTATGTTTACCACTCAAAAAGTCTGTTTGAAGAAGAAAGTTTTTCCAGTTTGGTAAAAAATATTGAAAGTGCTTTTAAAGGTCTAAAAAGTTTAAAAATAATTTAAACACGCTTTTGGCAAAAAATTAAAAATTAAGCTTCTGCCAAAAAGCCTTTTTTTGACTTAAAAGTTCTATTTCTCAAACACAATCTTAAACATGCTCTAAGGGTAAAAAATATTGAAAATGCTTTTAGGGGTCCAAAAAGCTTAAAAATAGCCCAAACACGTTTTTGACAAAATGTTAAAAATGAAGTTTCTGCCCAAAAACGTTTTTTTGACTTAAAAGCTCTATTTCTCAAACACAATTTCGAACATGTTCTAAGCTTAGAGTTAGCCGACTTATGCCAACATAATATAAACCTAATACGGCTAGCCTAAAATGGAAATGCCCGTAACAGAGTCATATCGAATAGAATGCTATAACTACGGTTTTGATGTTTTTGAACAAATGCAGCAGCCAGCAGAGCACACAAAAAATTTATGAAAACAATTATTCATTTTCACTCATCTTTGTAAACCATCTATGATGAACTTTCGCTTCCGTTTTATTTATTAAGAGGTTTTGTCCCTAATCACAACATTAGATCAAACCCACGTGCTGTGCCATGCCAGCAAAATGCTGATCGGATTAATCTATTCAGCTGGCATGACAGGATGACAACTCAAGTCTTGACTGCTGCATGTATAATTGACACGAGTGACAAGATTCCCTACACATGTCTGTCTAAGTTGTTCCCACATTCTAAGAAATTTGTAGATTACTAATAATTCACATTATCATTGATTCAGACCCTAATGAATACCATCAACTTCATCTGTATCCAATCCAGAGAGATGGAATTTTTGCTAGATTGTATGCATAAATACCAATTGTTGCAAAAACTGAATGAAGAACAAGTAACTAAGAAAATTCCACTGCAGATTTTTCTATTATGTCCGAGTCCAGTGGCAGGTAACTTGACTATATCATGAGCATACAGTGAATGAAAAGCAGGATGTCAATGATGTAAGATGATAGAAACCATCCCAACTAAAATGCAAAACTTTAGAGGAGATCTTAGACCCTCAAACTCAGAGCTATCACTGCACTAGAACCTCGGATTCTTTTTGATAAGTAATTGAGATATTATTAAAAGTGTAAACGTGATCTAGGTATGCAAGGAGTACATTAAAGAAGTCACCTAACTAGTAGGAACACTGGAGTCTGGAACCTCGGATTCTCTCCATCGCTTATAGTTACTCTCAATAAATTGAGAAAAGTAGTAGACTTTCCAATAAGTAATTTCCAGATATTGAGAAAGCAACTGTCTCTACTATGCAAAAGTGGGTGAAATCCACAACCAGCTCAACCACTGATTTCAACAACCCTTTAGCATCTGCGGCTCCACATAAACCAAAGTTTGAATGGACAGGGAAAAAAAAACTTTCTTCCATTCCACAGGAATACCCACAGTTATAATATTAGGAGAAGCCATTGGATATTCAAAGATAAAGCTCTAAACAGATGAATCTGGAATTCCTCAAGTACCTTAATCAGAAGTATCCGAATCGAATAGTACAAGGAAATTTGAGGCAAATCCCACATAAAAATGCTCATCTAAATTCAAAGAGAACTGCTTCCATTAGAATCTTCAGACAGGACATGCTACTGACTTGTTTTTTTTTTTTGTAATGCTATTAATTAGCAAGCTTTAGCATGTTGGAGAATGAGTTAGCAAACAAAGGGTTCTCCACTAGATGACAGAGCAGGATACAGAACAAAGAATACAGGTCCATATTTGAATAGAAACAAACCATTAGTTAGTAAAAAAAACTACACCATGTGTGAAAGCCTCAGCAAAAGTGTCAGCCCATTATTCCCATTCCTCACCCCCCCCTTTTCTCACTAGTTATAGTTTTCTTCTGTAACAGCTTATTCCATTTGATTCTCAGCATCAGTTCATCAGTATACAAGACGTGGTCACAAAGGAAAAATCAAATTCAATAGCCTTCACTTTCGATTACAGTGAGTCAAGCAAGGAATGGTTATGGCCCCAAAGCATTTCTAAAGAAGATATTGCAGATGTAATTACCAGGTGGGTCAACAGACATTTGCTATCCAAAGCAATTAACAAATTTCTAAAAGCAATATTTAAAAAAAAAAAAAAAAAAAATTGGTGCTCATAGAAAGTATTTGTTATCAACAAGTAGGTGAAAGCAACCCCATTTCCTCAGAAAATAAATGAAACCCCATGATTATATTTTGTACAAGTGCCAAAACTGAGAGACTCAAGGGTCCAGAAAGGTGGTTCATCAATATCTGGCAATCTCGAAATACATAAATAGATTTTGTTCACTCCAGCATTAACAGTTACACAAATAAATTTGAGCCCTGAGAGAAGCTCCTCAGCCTCCAGGAGCCCATTATCGTATTCACTATTTAGTCAATTGGCCAAAGCGACTTATGAATTTATAATCACAAACCCACAAATTTAGAAATTCTGTTGATGACAGAAAAATTTGAAAATGTGAAACAGAACTTTTAACATACAAGAACAAAGAAGAAAGTATGAGTAGAGGCAGAATCACCACCATCCATAAAGCACCTGGGTGTACTTGTCTTTAAGCCACCTGAAGCTCCTCCTCAAGGATCCTTTCATTTTACCCTCCACAGAGTACATCTTATAGCTGGCAACCCTCTTCTTCCTCTGGAACTCAGGGTCACCAAAAGCCCAAGACTTTGAAGACAACCCAGAAGCACTCTTCCCTTTCTTCAGCTTCAAGTCCCTGTTGCTGCCCACCTGGGTCTGCGGATAGGAGGAACTGTAGGACCTGAGGTCATAGGAACTGGCTGGTCTGGGCGGCGGTGGCCCATAATAGCTCGCCATCTGCATCGTCCCATTCCCATATTGCCTTGCTCTGTTGTAGTCCTCCATTGGGATTGTGGCAGAGAGATACAGGGGTTGGTTTTTCTGGACTGAAGATTTTAGAAGCAGAGAGAATGAGAATTATTGGACCGTGGGGTCCGACAATGAATGATCTTGCTCCGCGGTTGGTTAGTTTAATGTAGTTTCTTTTTATCTCACTCTCTTTCTTTCTGACATTGAGATTGATTCCAGTTGGCGTGTTTAGTGGGGAATCATATTGTCTAAGTCAATTCTTTTGTTTTTGCTTTGTTATTTGTTTTTTTTTTACTTGGAAATTTGAGACGACTCGAGTCCAAAATTTACTGTTCTTGAATCTGTCTGCAGGAAAAAAATAAAATAAAATAAAATAAAACTTTCCAAAAAAACTCAAAACCCTTTTCACGTCTATATCAATTCAAAACATTTTTCAAAAAAAAAAAAAAAACTTCAAGCCAATATCTTCACCATTTTCCCATCATATTTGTTTTTGATATGTCAGCTCTGAATGCAGTTATGAATATTTTTCTTGGCTCTTTTTTCTACTCGTGCTCTATATTTGACCTTTCCAAAGAAAAAGAAAGAGGATTGAACAGATTTTGTCTGACTGTCATGATCCTGATCGTGACTCGATTTGGAGAGGTCAGATATCTAAAAATCTAGATTGGAAGGAGTCCACACGNTTTTTTTTTTTTTTTTTTTTATATATATATAAAAAAAGAAAAAAAGAAGAAGAGAGAAACGAAGCAGATGGTTGTGTCATGTGTGGCGTAGACTCATATTCGACCGCAATATTGCAATATTTAACACAACACCTCCTAGGATCAAAGGAGTTTTCCTATAAAAGGCTCTGATACCATATAAGAATTTAAGCACAAGAACAATATAGAGCTCAAAAACTATTTTATTCAATAATGTTTGTTTGATACAGTGGGGTTTATATACACCTTATACAAGAGGTTAATCAACCCCACCACACCACCTGCATCATCCATCAGTCTCACCCTTCCTAGTATCACCCAACACATCTCCACCAAACTTGATACCCCTTCAGATTACTTGAATTGGGTCCAACATTTCACACCAATTCTGAATGCTCATGATCTTATGGGTATTGTTGATGGCAGTGATCCATGCCCTCCTAAGTACTCGAGTATGAAGCTGGGGAAATAACCACAGTGGTAAACCCAGCATATTCCATTTGGCAAAAGAAGGATCAATCCCTTCTCAGTTGGTTCAACACCACTCTGTCAGATCGTGTTCTGTCCTCACTCTATGGACTAACCACGGCTAGACAAGTTTGGACCACTTTAGCCACTTGTTACGCCTCACAATCCAAGGCAAGGATATCTTACTTGAAACGTCAGCTTCAGACCCTCAATCAGGGATCTAAAACATGTTCTAACTTTCTCAGAGAGGCCAAATCTTGGGCATATTTACTTGCAGCAGCAGGACGTCTTGTTGAAGAAGACGAACTCATTTCATTTGTTTTGGGAGGTCTTAGTCCTGCCTACACAACATTCAGCACTGCTGTATGATGTGTTCTAACATCCCCCCACAAGCTAATGGGTGGAGAACACACCCTTAGCTTGTCACGGAGAAAGAGAAACCTTGCAGTAGTAAGTCCCTTTGTGAAGATATCTGCAGGCTGATCAAGAGTAGACATATACCTAGTGCATATGTCCTTGTTGACAACTTTTTTTCCGAATGAAGTGATAATCTACTTCAATGTGTTTGGTGTGCGCATGGTAGATGGGATTGGAGGCTAATGGATGGTATGGTGGGGCTAATGGATGATACAGGTGGTGTGGTGGATGATTCAGCCATGAGAAAAACTTTTAGGATCAAAGGAGTTTTCCTATGAAAGGCTTTGATACCATACAAGAATTTAAGCACAAGAACAATATAGAGCTCAAAAGCTATTTTATTCAATAATGTTTGTTTGATACAGTGGGGTTTATATACAACTTATACAAGAGGTTGATAATAGAACAAAATTATACATGGCAAGACACATCCTTGAATTTGTGGGATTGCCAATTACATTGAGATCCTTTAGTAATGACTTGAATCCTAGTATATCTTGGCAGGCTGGAGATTGCATATCAGTGATATTCTTCTTTCCTTCTCAGTGAATCCTTGGCAGCTACGTTTCTCTTTTCTTGTGAATGACATCATTGCTTTCCTTTTCTTTGAGAACATATGTTGCTGACTCATCATCTGGAGCATGTGGCAGCACTGCTGTATGATGTGTTCTAACACCTAGTTGGGCAGCACATTAGAAATTAAAATAAGACAAAACTTTAAGAATTGTGGGTGGCCAAACCACCACTTTTAGTCTATGAGGGTGATTCGGCCATCTTCAATAGTCAATCTGGGGTAGTGCGGTCATCCCAATAGTCACATGTTCAAGTCTAAATTACATTTTTTGTTTTGTTTTTTTTTTTTTTCTACTGTCATATAGAAAACCCATATGAAATTATTGACAAAGGTCTGGTTTTACAGAAAACCCATATGAAATTATTGACAAAGGTCTATGACAAGAACAAATTTGGCACAACCTTCCTCACCTTGTAGTAGGCCTCTTGAATTTTGTTTTTTACTTTAATGTAAATTATTATTTTTATGGTATATTTTGAAAGTTGAATGACAAATTAAATGGGAGTGGAATGAAAATGAATGGATGAATGTAGGTAGAACCGTAGAAGGTAGGGTTGATTGTTCTGAGACGGCCACTCTCCAAGAAGAAGAAGAATAATTAGATTCATTGGATTCTCCCAAAACACAACTACTACACGATTCCCCAACATTTCTCATTTTTTACAAGACTTTCTCACACTTCCTTGCAGCTTTATAAAGGTATACTAAAACCTTTTCTAGATTCTTCTTTCCAAAAGTGATTTTTTAAACAAAATCGTAGAAGTATATTGTCTGGGAGTATATTTCTTAAAAATAACGATTTGAAAACATTTCAAAAAAAAAAAGAAAAAAAAAAGAAGATTTTTCAAATTGCAAGCAAGTAGATGCCAATGCATTAGTACATGTTTTTTTAAAAAAAGTGTTTTCAAATCATACATTTTGAACTCACTATTTTTCTAATCACATGTTTTGAAACTAGTTTAATCTTTCACGTCTCTTGCTTTGATTTTGTGCTCTCTTGTACTTGATGCCTTTGAGACCATAGCAGCTTTCTTAGATGTCAAAGTCGCCAATATTCCTATAAATTTCTCCAAAGCCTTTCGTTTTTTCCTCTCTAGCAGCCTCATCCTTCAACATCTCGCTGCTCTCCTTGGCTAACAGTTTGTTCATTCAGCTTAGAAAACTGGATTCCTCTTATGTCATGTGCTTGATCGAACCGCTCTGATCCCACTTGTAGTGGGCTTCGTAAATTTTGTCAAAGTAAATTGTAATTTTTAGGGTATGTTTTGAATGTTGATTTGTAATGGGATAGATGGATGATGAATTAAATAGGAGTAGAATGAATTAAAATCACCATTGCAAGAGGTCTTTTGGAAAATCCCCGCTCTCTCTGAACAGTGAAAATCTCTGTTTGATTTATTTTTGCCTACTTTTCAAGTTATGGGGGCTTTTGTGCAGAAACAGATTCACAGTCCAAGTTTCAGCACAGAAGAAATAACTAGTTTTACATAGGGGAAAAAAGAAGTAATTTCACAGAGAGGCTATAGATACAGTAGCAAGCTAAGGGGCTGAAGAGAAACAAAGAGAGCAAGCTCAGCGTCCCAGCATAATCAAATCATGTTTCAAAATCAACATAATATCCCCTCTCACACATACACCTAGAAGTAATCTTAGATCAAAATAAGGTCAACCCAACGGCCGAAAATTCTGCAAATACCGAGGATGATTCTTAGAAGTCAGAAATACAAGGCAAACTGGAAACAAATTTTTGCAACAAGGCATGATTGTTTTACAACCAAAATGGGAATTGGCGCCCATCTCAAATGCAGAGGACCCTAAATCCTCAATTTTAGGTAAATTTCAATCCATGCTAAGCCTTGGACCTACGAGAAATAAAGTAATAATTATGGATTCCAGATTAAAAACCATTAAGCAGGCCAAGCTAAAACTGCATCAAAGGAGATCAGCAACATTTGCTGGCAGCTCCTCAATCACCACATTATAGAACTTCTGGATGTCAAAGAGCATCCTCTCATCATCCGTGGTCACAAAATTGATGGCAACACCCTTCCTTCCAAACCGTCCACTACGACCAATACGATGGAGGTAGTTCTCAGGCTGAGTTGGAAGATCATAATTTATCACAAGAGAGACTTGCTGGACATCAATACCCCTGGCCAAGAGATCAGTGGTGATTAGAACACGGGAGGAGCCAGACCTGAATTCCCGCATGATGATGTCCCTGGTATTTTGGTCCATGTCTCCATGGGTGGCAGAGACTGTATGATCACGGCTGCGCATCTTGTCTGTCAGCCAATCAACCTTGCGCCTGGTGTTCACAAAGATGACGCTTTGGGTGATTGCCAAGGTTTCATAAAGATCACAAAGTGTCTCTAGCTTCCATTCCTCCTTGTCAACATTGACATGGAATTGCTTGATACCCTCGAGGGTGAGCTCATCACGTTTAACCAGAATCCTCACAGGTTTATTCATGAACTTCCTTGTGATCTCAAGGGCCTCAGGTGGCATTGTGGCAGAGAAAACCCCAACCTGAATTTTTGGTGGCAGTAGCTGGAAGATATCATAGATCTAAACAATTGGAACACAGATTGTTAGTCAAGTAAAAACTGACTTCTCAACACAATGGTTCAAAATTCAACTTGGAAAGGCCATGCGATCATGTTTTAAAATAATAAGAAAAACCAAATGCCAACACTAGTTGTACCAATAACAAGCATGTAATGAGCAAAATATCTTTCCTCTGTCATGAGCGAATTAGGATCCTAGTATTATTATATGACACATTCAGGAGGGAGAGAAAAAAAAAAACACCCCTCAAACTCCCATATCTAGCTAATAATTATAGGAAGCACAAAAGAAGAGATTCCAATTTAAAAAAATAAAAAATAAATCATGAACCTGATCCTTGAAGCCTCGTGAGAGCATTTCATCTGCTTCATCTAACACAAACATCCTAATGTAATCAGGGCGAAGTGACTGCCTCCGCAGCATGTCAAACACACGACCAGGGGTACCAACAACAACATGGACCCCAGCAGAAAGAATTCGTTGATCCTCACGAACACTCGTTCCACCAACACAGGCATGAACCTTGACACCCAAATAGTCACCTAGGGCCCGCATGACCTTCTCAATCTGTTGCGCAAGCTCTCTAGTAGGAGCAAGAACCAATGACTGGCATTCAACCAAGTTATAATCAAGCTGCTGCAAAATTCCAGAGCAAAAAGTAGCGGTTTTTCCAGTTCCGGACTGTGCTTGTTGAATCACATCAAGTCCCTTGCAGAAAGGAACTATCCCCCTTTGCTGAATTGCAGAGGGCTTCTCAAAACCTTCAAAGAAGTTCAATTCAAATATCAGCTTTAAATGTCACCACAAGATTGAAGTCAAGTCTCAAGAGTATATATTAGAAAAAAGAAGCAGTGACTTCTCAGGTTCATACATTATAAAATTTCACTCCAAATGAAGCTCACACCACCCATTGCACATGTAAGTATACACAAACCTGAATTAGTAAAACAACTCCTAAAGTTGTTTTTTTTTTTTGATAAGTAAAACAACTCCTAAAGTTATGATGGGCGAGAACATAAATAATTAGAGGATATTGCCAGAAAACCTTGATGTGCTCATGGAGCTATGATAGACAAGAAATAGGACATACCCACTTACATATATCATGGGTGTGTATATATATAATCTCCCCAAACATTAAAAAACTAAAATCAATGTACTGCCTCATAAAAGAAACACCTACGAGGAAAGTTTGAATTTCTGGGGAAAAAGAAAAAAAGATAGGAAATTAAAGCATAATTGGGCATACCATAAGCATAGATTCCTCTTAGGAGGTTCTCCTGCAATCCCATAGAATCAAAACTGTCATAAACCTCATCATATGATGTGAAGAAATCTTGCCCATCAGCTCCAAGTCTGCTCCCACCAATTCATCAAACCAAGCATGAGTCTTTTATGGTATGAATAACATGACAAGCATGACATGCCAAAATGCTAACATAATACCAATGATGTAGAAAATGAACAAAAAGAATGAATATCACCAGCAATGCATGTGTAGTCAATGTCTGATAAGTAAATAAAGAAAATTAAAATCACAAAAAAAAAAAACTTACAACTCAGTCATTTTAGCATCATAGTGACGAGCATCAAATTGGGATCCCTCGGGTGCCAAACCAGCCATGACTACAAAGAGTAAACAGTAAATAATTAACTCATAATCATGCCAGCAAACCCTGATTTCTCTATGTATAGCCATAAACTATACTTGGTGCATCTTCTCTTTTACTAAAACTTAAATAATATCTCAAAGCAAAATCCAAGTATCACCAAAAGATGTCAATTTGAATACAAAAAACTTGGAAAAAAACCAAATGTATATTTTCGTGAGGCTTTTAGAGGTGTAGGAATCCAAACACCATAACAACAAATACCCTCAAAAGAATAAACACAAACAAGCATAAGTTCCAACCAAATAAACATCAGATTCTACATATTTTGAAGCAAAAATACCAACGAATACATAAAGGGTCCACATGCTAACACATGCACAATTACACAAAGATGATTCTTTCTCTTCCTCTCTCACTGCCAAGCCAATCAGTTTGCAAAGATGACCCCAGCACATTAAAAAAGCTAGTGTATAACAGGAACATGGTCAGCATAATATTTGTGAAGCAATTTCAACGGGGAAAGGCACAAATATCATCAAAAGACCTCAGAATCCAGATTGCTCTCTCTTAATTGAAATCATTCAGGGATGTTGGATGATGGACACCACAAAAGACAAGAAGGTATCATCTTCCACACAACAAAACTCTCAGTGCTACTAGCATACCACCAACAAACAAACAAGTCAACAACTCGTCTTAAGCATATAAGCCAAGACAGCCCAAAGAGATAGGGCACAAGCAACATCACAATGGAGAAAAAGATGATCCACAAACTTCTCATTTCTCATATACAACACCTATCGACCACAATACATGCCGCTTTCCCAAAATACCAGCCAACCCTTCCAAGTTATCAAAAATACCCACAAGAATCAATTCTGACTTGGCCAGATTACTCTTCAAACTAGAGACAACTTTGAAGCAATAGAGCACGCACATAGCAAAGGTGGTCAGGCGTGGCTCCACAACAAACCAAAGTGTCATCCGCAAACAGCAGGCGTGAAATGTTAACCACACCAAACTGCCTAGACCCCACAAAAAAGCTTAAGAGAACACCCCCATCAACAATTACACAAAGCATTCTACTTGAAGCCTCCATAACAATGACAAAGTGTAAAGGTGACAAAGGATCTCCTTGTCTCAGACCATGAGAGCTATTGAAGAAATCGGACTGGACAAATTACCATTCACCAAAACAGAAAAGGGCACAAAAGAAATACAATGTGCCATCCAAAGGGCCATTTATCCCCAAAACCACACCGCCTCAACAAGTAAGAAATCTCAATTGACATTATCGTAGGCCTCAATATCTACTGTGCAAAGCACCCTTGGCTCACCAGATTTGATCCTACTATCCAGACATTCATTAGCAATGAGCACGAAATCAAGGATTTGCCTACCTCTAACAAAAGCGTCCTGGAGCTTCGAGATAATCTTCTCCAAAATCCCTCACACACTCTTCGATCTTCTCCATGACCCTCCTATCCCACATTAGCAAAATACCACCTAAGGCCCCTCTAGAGGCCGAGTAGCACCAATTGACACGATGACACCCCCACAAGCTATGCACAACATTGCTGGAAACAAGCTCCAATTTAGATTCCTACACACAAATAATATATGCCTTCCACTGTCTATTCAAATTTCTAACTCTCAAGTGCTTGTCACCCTCATCCAACCCTCTTACATTCCATGATAGCAATTTGGGCTTCATAAATAACCACTTGTAGCCCTTCCCCTAACTCTACCACGACATGTGCTATTTTTGTTCACTTCATAATTAATGAAGCAAAATAGCCTTATTAATTCTCTACAACCTTTTTTTTTTCCACTTTCAAGAAAGAGGCGGATGCCTAATTAGAGCGGCTCACTTCAATGGCCGCAAACAAGGCCAAAACTTCTCTTCAAAACCCTTGCAAAAAAGCCGCACAGAATGGCAAACTTCTTCAATATATGCAGGACCCAATCAGGCATGGACCCTGTACAGCTCTGTTTAGCTACTGTCAGACGAGAACTCAATGGAATGGGCTCCTCCAAAGAGAACAAATCCACATCCATGTGGGGCCAATTAACTAGAGAAACACTACTGGCCTCACCTCCCCCTTCGCATCCAGTCAACTCAGCGAAATCAGAATTTTTTCCTCTCTCTACCCTAGCAATGCCTCCTTGCAATACATAAGGAGAAGAGGAGAGAACAAAGTTCAGCAAAAGAACCCGCTTGCCCCTTTTAGCAACCAATCCTTCATCTTGTCCATCACCCTTTTCCCAAATCTTTGCCTCTCCATCAAGCTCTCAGCCCTTCTCGGATCCTCTTGTTCACTATCACATGGAACACAAGAAGGCCAGCCTCACCAAGCTCAAGTCTAGCACTGAATGTGTCTCCATATCCATCAACATCTACAACCAAGGTTATAATCTAATCCATGGTGTTTTTGGCGCATGAGGGTTGGAGGTAATCACTTTCTTAGAAATGATTCAATTTTGTTAGGCACATATGTGATGATATGCTGTGTTGGCATATTTAGTTGACAAAAACACTAGTAGTTTAGGTCTATGTCTAAATGGAATGTGTGAAACTGAAGATTGGAAAGCTATTGAATGTGCTTTTGAAGACACCATCATAATTGCATGATTGATCTCAAATTTAGGAAAGTGACTCAGAGACCTGAGATAGTAACATAAGGAGATTAATATGGACCATCCATAGCTTAAGGTTAAAATGTTGCGGAATGAACCCAAAAAAGCCAAATGCCTCCAGATTCTAAACAATCCAAAGCAGGCCAAACAGGCCAAAACTAAGGACCAACCAGGCTAAAAACAGGCCATTACACAATACACGCGATGGGCCAAAAACGTACTGAGCGTATTAAGCAAAGTTCAATTTCTTCCATACAATCGATTTGATTAGATGGTCGGATTCTGACTACCGACACCGTCAATTCTGCCGTCAGATTAAGGCGAACACCGACCAATACTATGGTGCTCACCCTTAATCACAAAAACAACTAAACAAGCAGGAACAAGTTACCGCCAACAAATCAAGCAACCAATTTGATAAACTAAACCACATGTGATCCTGTGGCATAAGGTACTAAAACCACGCTAGGTGGAAAGCATATAAGCAAGTGTAATCGATAAATGTACAAATTAAATTAAATACATGGATAATTTCTTCGTTGCAAGACCCAAGCTAAACCAGACTAATTAACCACGGGCCATCATACAATCGATTCAGATAATATCAGATAGGTAAGAATTGAGAAGAAATATTTGAGATGCAAAGAAAAAGAAAAAGAAAATTATAAATCACAAGTATATCGTCGTTTACTTTTCACAGACAGAAAACAAAAACAAGACCAAAAACTGAAACAACCGAAAAGGATGTATTATGGTCTCTTAAAACAATCGAAGCTTCTGGGTTCACTTCTTTTCTCGGAATCCAAACAAAGCCCAACAAGATTATCGATCTACTCACCATTAAAAGCAATCCATACAAACAAACAATCTATAAGAAAAGCTCAAAGCGAAAAAAGTAAAGTTCCAATTTTAAACAGTGTAAAGCTAAAATCTAACCGAGAAGGAAGGAAAGAGAGCACCTGAAAGCGATTGTGAGAGCTTAACGAAGCGGGACTTTGCGGTTTGTATGTGGCCTTTTAGGGTTAGGGTTTCCCAAACTCCTCGGATCTTTGTTCGGAGGAGTTAAGGATCATAAAGAGGGATTGACACTGGCTAGTGGAAGAGACTAAGAAGGGATCCCATTTTTTTTTTTTTTGCCAGTTGCCGGATTTACCCCTGGTGCTTCGCTGTTATTCCTTTAGGGTCTGGAATTTTCACACGTATGCGTCACTGTTTTGCTCGTTCTCATCTCTAAATTCTAAATTTCTAATCCATTAATCATTATGCTTTGGGACTTTATTATTATTATTTTTTTCATTTTCAGGTGGAGCTTTTTTGTTTTAATTTTTTTTAAAAAAATAATTTTAAATATTTTTTTTGTTTTGGGTTGGATGTTAATTTTTTTTGTCTTAAAAAGAAAAAGAAAAATTATCAAATAAAGCCTAAATTCATTCTTAATTTTGTCATGCCATTCAGTCCTAAATTAACTTTTAAAAAAATGTTATATACTATGAGATAGTTAACGTATCAATCACAACCAACTTGTTGATTTTGTTTTTTAATAATAACTAATCCAATTATTAATTGCAACCGTTGCATTAATATTATAAAGGGGTTTGTTAGGGGTTCTCCCCATAATGTTCTCCTAGCATTCTCCTAGTCTTACTAGAACATGATTTAAGAAAAAATAAAATTATAGTACCGTTTTTTTGCCAACAGATTAATTTTTATGAGTTAATTTTTAGGTTCTAATACTTTAAAACTTGTTTTTGGATTCAAAATTAAAATATAAGGGTGGAAGGTTAACCTTTTAGGGATTGTATCACTCAAAATGGATTTGATTATCCTAAATTTAGTGATAATGCCTCAAATTTGGTGCTAATGCCTAAAAAAATCAATGGTAGAGGCCTCTACAATTTTATTTTTTATGAAATCATGTTTTACCTAAGTCTGGGAGAACGTTAGGAAAACACTATGATGAAAACCCCTAGCATTTTCCTATTATAAAATAAAAATATAATTTTTACCATTAATCTCAATTTAATATTAACCTTAAAAAGTACATATTTATGTTGGGTATAGGTTTTTTTTTTATTATTTTAATATGTTCACACAAAGGAAGGGAAAATGAGAATTTGAACTAGTAACTTCTGCTTCATGAAAAGTGATTTATAGCCGATTGAGGTACCCTTTAAAGACTTTATATCGGGTATAGTTTTTTTTTTTTTTTTTTTGAGAGATATATCGGGTATAGTTGATTGCTTTAAGTGGGCATCTAAATAATCAGTGAAGCAGTGGCAAAATGCACAAGACATTCCTTCCTACCCACCAACCAATAGGGGTGGGCCGGGTGGCCTCTTTCTCTACTGCTAGATAGGGAAAGAAAATCCAATCTCTTTAATTAGATCTCTATAAAAGGAAAAGAAATTTTAGTTGGCATAAGGTTAGATTATTTAAAGGGAGAAAGAGAGAAAGAAAAAAGGGAAAGAAATGACAAGAAACTGTTTACATGCTCATTCGATCTTAACATTATTTAAAGGGAAAAATATAAAAAAATCTCACAATCTAATAGTTATTTGTGATAGTCTTATAACATTCAAAAGGTACTGAAGTAGCTCATTAAATTACTAAAGTGTGTCGAAAAGGTCACATCTTTTTTTTTTATATAAGGACAAAGTTTTCCTCCAAACTGGATTAGTACAAGTGACATGTGTTAAGTGACATGTGTTACTTTTTTAATGACAAATGAGAAGCATATGAGTTTTTAATAAAATTTATTCTAACTTTGTCATTGCTATTAAAAAAACATGTGCATCTTACATGTTCAAGGGACACATGTCATTTGTATAGACTAGGTTGGAAGTTTGATGGAAAACTTTGTCCTAAAAAATATAAATAAATGTAAAATCAAACCCAACAGTTGGCTGATCAATTAGTAGCCACCCTTTCTCTTCTTTTAAAGTTTGATGGGCTACTTTAGTACATTTTGAATATTATAGGACTTTATCGCAAACGGTTGTTAGTTTAGGGGACTTTTTTTATATTTTTTTCCTTATTTAAAGGTGTTAAGAATTAAGGTTGGCTCGATAGATTTTGAAGTTTAAGACGAGAAACAATGAGGTATCACATACTTAACAAAAACTATAAATTAATTAATCAATAATCAACAACAAACTCACACATTAAACTATACGAAAATACATCTTAAACGGTAGCTAAACTGAAATTAATATATCACATAATACACTACTCTAATCTTGTTTTCCATTCTTCTACAACCCGTCATTCATCATAAACTCAAAGGTTTCAAGCAAAGAAAAGCTTGGATCTTTTTATGGAGAAAGCATTCTCCTCTACCATATTCACCAAACACATAAACCCATTAACTAATTAAATACATACCCACACCACACAAATATATCTCAAAATAATAAATCAATAAAATGTGCCATAATTTGTAGAAACTTAAAGAGAAAAGTGTTAGAATCTTACATTATAATCTTGCTTTAAGTCATCTTGCTCAAAGCACTCCCTTCTATTGGTCTCCTCTCAAATCTCTCATATTTCCTTCCATTCTCCCCTTTCTCTCTTTAGAAGCTGTTAGATCGTGTTTGAAAGGTTGAGGCGCACAAAATGTGTGATGCCCCAAAATTTCGTAATAATAATACAATCATTTGAAAGAAACTTGTTGCATTAATCATTCTCATAATTAAATGCAGCTGTTACTTGCAATGATATTTTAACTTTTTTATTTGAAAAGCAACCAAAAATCCAACTTATAGTTTCTGGCCAAACATTCAAGGCTTGACCATACCGAACGTTCAACTTGCGAACCGTTGGGTAATAGTACGTACACCGAATGTTTGATGTTAGTCTAAAAAGTAATTTTAACTCATTATCTACCTTTTTTCAACATGATACTTGCCCATCCCCTATAAATACCACATCCTTCGCCCTTTAGCCTTCATTCCTCACTCCCACACCCCATTAATCTTAAACCTAAAAAGAGAGATTCTAGAAAGAGTGGGAGATTTTGAGGTTACCTTACCATCTTCAACGTAAACCCCTCTGTACTAAGTTGGTTTTCATGTTGTTCTTATGATTTTCATGCTTCTTATAAATTTTTAGATTGCCATGATAATTTTATGCTAATTTTCTTCTTGAAAGGCAAAAAGTTTTTGAAGTGTTTTAAAACACCTCTTGTTTTCCTAAGTTTTCATGTTGTTGTGGTTTATTATGTCATTATGAACTTATTAGAAGCCTAAGGTGAGATTTGTTACATGTGGTTTCGACATAGGAGGCTTACATGCATTATGGCATTCTGACCGAACGTTCACTATTCTATAAGTGAATGTTCCACCTTGAGTCTAAATGTTCGAGAATTGACCATTAGCCCAAACGTTCGAATAGTGTCAAGAATGGGTAAAATAGAGTTTTGTTACCTTCTATCTAGTTTACCTCTCGATTAGGACTATGTATTTGCAATTGAAGATTATGATGGCTTAACAACCCCGGCAAACTTCCCTTTCAACAAAGCAACATTTTGGGTCCGAATGTCAAATCTTCCCCTAGCCTGTATGAGCCTCATCGTGGGACAACAAATAGGCTCTTCAATGGGCCATGTGGAAGAAATGGATGTGGATGATAGCGGGATGGGTTGGGGTGAATACCTAAGGGTAAAGATCACTCTGGATTTGCACAAATTGTTGATGAGGGGGAGAATGTTGAAGATTAATGGATCGTCAACCTTGGTCTCCTTTCAATATGACGCCTCCCAATGTTTTGTTTCCGTTGCGGGGTTATTAAACATGGGGTGATGGGATGCTCTATAAGAAGTGAAGCCAGGAAACAGCATGCACCATTCGAGTTTGGGCCATGGCTTCCTGCCATGTCCCCAAAGAGGGTTTTTGGTGGGAGGTTTGGGCAAGTACCAGAAAGAAGGGACCATCACCAACATCAACGTGACAATATGGGCGATTTTGGAGGCTATGAGTATAGGCGACTGTTTCGCCGGAAAGAAGGGACCCTCACCAGTATCAAAAGGGCGGAGAAAAACCTGAAACGGCGGAGAGGGGGGCTGATTCTACGATGGAAAGCCCAAACTTTCCATCCAAGTTTCGATCCCACGGCCCGACAAAAGGCGTGAAGCATGGAGATCACAATGCTGAAAATCGGGAAGGAGGCGTGAAGCATGGCGATTTCAATGCTACAAAACAGGAAGGTGGCGTGAAGTATGGAGACTTTAATGCTGAAAATAAGAAAGGAGAGTTTTATGCAGAAAATATAGAAGCTGACTTACACGACAAATCAAACAAGCCCATAAATGTGCAAGATTCTATGAATTTAAAGGATGATGCGGTGGCAAGGGAAGGTGAGCACAGCAAGGGATTTGCTTTTGAAACTCATAATATTTTCCCTGATGAGTTGGCAACGAATGATAGGCAGTCAGGTGGGCATATGGAGGAACAGACGTGTGCTTTTTTTACCATGTCTGACGTGGAAAAAAGAATGCAGCGTGCTTTCTCTGAGGAACCAAACAGTTCACGACGGGCCAGTGAAGAGAAGGAAAAAAACAATGATTGTTTGCAGAACCTGGGCAAGCGGAAAATTAGAGACCCTAAAGGGGGAGAGGACGATGCAGTGAAAAAAGGACGACTGAAGGGGAGCTGTCATGCTAGGAAAAATAGTGTGGTTGAAAAAACTGACAAAAGTGGATCGGGAGTGGCGGTGGC
>CM017327.1:29167834-29192434 GCA_006937295.1 Carpinus fangiana
CAAAAAAACAAAAAAAAAAAGCATATGCAACACCTACTATATTTGTGAAAACCCACATTTATTACTCTATTATACATAACTGTAATTTATAAGCTCATTTCATACTCAACTGTAAGGTTTGCTTACTAAGTCTAAGACTTGCATAGTATTTATGATTTATTAGGTTGCATGTGGTTAGACTAAGAGGATTCGTTACGATGAAGAAGCCAAGTGAATATTCCATAGTAGCCTGTTTAAAAGGTTATTACTACTAATGGATAGAAGCGCCAAGTCATTGATGATACTTGTATAATTTATGGTCTTAGAAATCTTAAATCTTATATTTTCACCTTTCACCTATAACTTCTCTAAGTCGTTAACAGGTGATCCTCTCAGTTAGTTACCAACTAACTCTGCTAAAGGAATTGCCAGTAACTTTATTGAAATTCTTCAGTCCAATTTGGGGGGCGTTATAAAATGGAACCCTAACCCTCCAAAAACAACTTTTATACTGCTTAAAAAGTGACATTTTTGCTTTCTAGCATGGTCAACATCAATCAATTGTTTTGACTTTCTAAAGTTCTGACCACATTTTGCAGTGTTTAGTAAAATGAGCATAACTTTTGTTATGGGTTTCAAAATTGCGTATGCGAACCCATTCTAGACTGCTCTTTCTGAGATGCACATCATGATAACATTCGAAGCTTCGAAAGTGTCATCTTATAATCCAAAAGCCTAATATTTTTCCTTTAAGACAGTGTTTTGTGTACTTTCTTACCCTTTAGGAACCCTACCTTGACATGTGTACTAAAATTGTTTTTAGGGGAAACTTCACTGAAGATCCCCAAACTTCTACCCATTTTGAAATACTCTCAATTTAGTCCCTTGAAGTTTCAATTGCTTTCAATTTAGACCCCTCCGTCAGATGTTAAACATTACATGACATTTATACCCCTAATTTTTGTTTAAAATTCTAACTTCAAAAACTTTTTTTTTTATATTTAAAAAAATGAAAATAAGGGATATTTTGGTTTTTTTTTTTTGTATTTTAACGGCTAAAATTGACGGAGGGGTCTAAATTAAGAGCAATTGAAAGTTCAAGGGACTAAATTGAGAATTTTTTAAGTTTAGGAGGTATTTCAAAACTGGTGAAAGTTTGGGAGTCTTCAGTAAAGTTTCGCTTTGTTTTTATAATTATTATCCTAATCATTACTCTTTTTATCACGTGTTTTTATTGCGTGTTTTTATCGCATTTATCAACAATATTACTCTCAGTTTCGCAAATTTTTGTATATATAGTATGGGCCAAAAAATAAGTGCCGGCATTTATTTTTTTTCTTTCTAATTCTTCTTTTGTTATTTATTTTTACTAGCTAGCGCGTTATGGAAGCTAGAATTGGTAGGTTTTTTTATTTTTATTTTTGGGTAGTGCCTCCTTCTACCTCGAAGTATCCCTTGATCTTCAAACACTACTCGATCTGGATCGCTTTCTTATAAGGCTTTGATCCATTATATATATTAGTTTCGGCTGAGCTTCCAAGCTAGCCATGATTAACGGTCTCCCTTTTTCCTCAACCTCCAAGCTTAATTTCTCGAGGTCTATAATTAGTTGTGGCCAAAGACGCTACTCCCCCCAACTAATTTTCGGTTTAAAGCATCTGCCATCACGTTATCCTAATTACTGAGGTGATAGTTGATATAATGTGCTCGTAGTCCTTGATTAATTAATTATAGCCACCTGCTTCTTTATCTCATATTTAATTCCTTATAGGTGAGAAATTACTTACTTAAGGCTCTTGTGCTATGTATAAATTTCGCATGCACCTCTCATTGTACAAATGGTGTTTTCAGATCTTGAGAGCAAATACAATAGCGACTAACTCCAAGTCGTGTGCGGGATAGTTTTGTTCGTAGTTTTTTCGGTTGCTATAAGGCATTTGCTATTACCTTCCCGTTTTGCATGAGAACACACACCCCCAAGACCTTCTTCGAAGCATCGTTGAATACCACAAAATCTCCCAACTCCGTGGGTTTGTTACAAGTCTTTGCTTTAACTAATAACTCTTGGAAACTTCCCTAGCATGCAACGCTCCACTTGAAGAAAGTGTTCTTCCTGTTAAGAGTGGTGAAATGGCCTGTTAATTATCTTCGAGAATCCTTTAATAAAGTGTTTATAATAGCCATCGAGGCCCATGAAACTTCTGATCTATTGCACGTTAGACTGTCTTTCCACTCAACTACAAACCGGCCTTAACCTTGCTAGGGTCCAATATAATGATGCTCCTTTCCAACGCCCTCCATAAATTTACATCTTGATCTTCATGAGTCTAGCTTGGAGCACATCCAAATATCATCACTGAATACTACTCTGAATCGGTCGAAATAGTCGTCAAATATTTTATTCTATCATGTCTATAATATCGCAGGGGCATTAATCAATCCAAATGGCATGACCAAAAACTCATTATGGCCACACAAAATCCTAAAAAACACTATCTTTAGGATATCCTCGTGCTTGATTCTCAATTGTGATGATATCTTGATCACAAGTCTATCTTTGGGAAGATTCGTGCAACATGTAATTGATCGAGTAAATCATCGATCTTGTATAGTGTTGGAATTGGCCGGGTTCCTAGGTTTGGCTACTTAAGAGTACATTATATATATATTTGATGTGTTAATCAAAAAATTTCTACTTCGTCAATAAAATCTTTGTGTTGGTTATGCGGTGATTTAGATTTTGTGGTTTGTGATTTAATAGTTGATGCAGAATTTTACTTGCTATAATTGCTGCATGTTGCATTTTGTTTGTGCTTGGGGTTAAAACCCTTCATTTCAAGGACAGCTTCATATTGCATCCCAACGTAACCTAAGGGATAAACTCCTGGGGATTTTTAATTTTATGTTACAAACAAGTTTTATTTTTTTTAAAAAAGAAAGATATATTGTAGTCAACATGATTTAGGTCAAGTTCTAATTAAAAGAACACAAGTACTTCATCATCCGAATTCTCCATGCAGTTAAAATGAAATGGTTTCACCATCCATCTGAGATCTAATTTCTTAGTTTTTGGTTCATAAGCTTATAATATATTTGGATTAATCGAAGAAGGTTTTCATAGTTATAGTTATAGTTTTGTATTCTTCCAACCAGACACCAAATTGCAACCAAAATCTGCAAACATATATGCTTTTAGTTATATCCATACAAACTCTAAAATCCCATTAAACAGTATTTTACAAGCTATTGAGAACTGCAACCAACAAAGAATACAACACACTTTGGAAGAACACCAGATGCAACAAGCATCCTAATACAACTATATTCACAACCCTACTCAATTCTCTACATTATCAAATCAGCAAAAGCTATAACAGCAAAAGAAATTCTTACAAGAAAAAATCAACAACCTTAGTCCTTAGACCTTCAGGAAGACCATCAGCTACAAAAATTGATTCAATGATCTGCTACAAAAACTCCTCAACAGCAAACAGAACAGGAACCTTCTCACAAACATTATCAAGGAGATATGCTCAAGACCAACAAAAAAAAAAAGCAACCTTCAACAGCTACAAAAGAGTAACAGTCTCTCAGGCTCCAGAAGAAATCAACAGCATATCAAAAAAACACCTGTTAACTCAGGATTAGTTGATTAACCATATTTACTTATAAAAACAATATTATGCCAATAAAATAAAATAAAATAAACCAAAATTCTCCTCGCCGGCCAGTTCTCACCTATATAATAGCTTGTGGGTCGAATCTTGGAGAACCAACCAAGAATTTCTGCATCTACATGGCTTGTTGTTATCAGCAGACTTGATTACTAAGAGAGGAACAGAAAAGGGGGCTGGGAGGAAGGGGAAAACAAGAAGACACATCTGATTATGGGTTAATTAGTCCAGCCAGAGAAAGGGAGGGGAAAAAGAAGAAGGAAAATAGGTCGATTATATCGATACACCAACTCCTTTGGTTTCCAACATTTTCATCATTAGGTCATGTCAAATTAACTACACCTTCCTCCTGTAGGAATTTAGAAAACAATAATATTGCAATCAGAAATATTATAACCATCCATATATCCATGGCATCACGCATAGTTGTAGACAGTAAAAAACTCTCCTTTCTGATCTGCTACCCTTTTTCTCTTTTCATCTGTCCATAAACTCACCCTGAAAGGTCATATTTGATACCCTACGTCCATTTATTTTAAAGAAAAAAAAAAAAAAACTGTAGAAGAATAGATGTTCTTCAAATGGTTATGCCATGCCAACCAACCGAGTCTTTTTGATGAAAGTACAGAAATAGTACACGACCAAGAAATCAGCGCGCTGTTACTGGTTTTTTTTTTCCCCTTTTAGTTCTGAACTCAAGCAAATAACTGACAAAGTGACACTACTTCTGCACACACACACACACACAGATCCACATAATTAGGGCAAAACATCAAACATAACGGATCTGAAATGACCTCAAACATTTATATATATATATATAGATGAAATTCACAGAGAGAGAGAGAGAGGTGGTGGGGTGACAGATAGAGAGTAAGCACGCAGAGATTCAAGCATGAAAGCCAGCATGCAAGAAAAACCATGTGTGCTCACTCTCTTCTGTCACCTCCCTTACCTAATAAAAAGAAAGAAAGAAAGAAAGAAAAGGATCGGCTGCTGCAGCCTCTATATATCTTCCCCAAAACCCAACAGCCAGGCTGCTTCATCTGTTTGAAGCAAAGCTTGTTTTGTTGTGAGAAGAGGTGAAGGGTGTGTTGGCATTATATAGCATCAGAAAGCTAGAGAGAGAATTTGTTGCATCACCGATGGAATAAATGTGGGTTTATCATCTATTCGTCACTGCCTAATATTTTAATATTAATAGAAAGAGAAAAAGAGAGACTTTTATTTTTTTTATCAACTCCCCATACTCACATACAAATCTAACCACACCCTCATTTATTCAATCACAGTTACCAACGCATCTTGTTATTTTCAATTTCTAACCCACCAATCCTACTTCTTCCTTTATCACCTTCACCCCCCAACCCCACAATCCTATCTCTTCCCTGCCCCTCATAACCTTTCGTATTTTTAAATAGCCATTTATTTCGAAATCTCTTAAGTAGATAAGAAAGTAAGAATCAATCCATTTAAGGAAAATGATAAAGTCATAACTTAAATCCAATTAAAATTTAATTTTTTACTTTAGTGGTAGTTTTTTTTTTTTTTTTTTTCTAAAAAAAAAATAATAATAAAGTTACAACTTAGAACATTTCCAATGGAGGAGCTAAATGACACTTTTATCTAAAAATAGTTCATTAAATTTGTAAAATACTCCCTACATTGGAGAAGCAAAAAAAAATGTAGAATATATATTTTATGAAATGAGCTAAAAAAAAAAAGCTACATGTAATGGTACTATTTAAAGAACTATTTTTCTAAATTTTCTTCCCACATCTTCATTTCTCCCACTCTTTCTCCCAAAATTTTCTTCTCACGTTTTTTTTGCTCTTTTCCCAAAATTTTCTCCTGCTATTTCTCTTCCACATCTCTCTTTTTCCAAAATTTTCTCCTACTATTTTTTGTCTCCATATCTCTTTTTCCCTAAAAGTTGAAAAATATGATATTTAGGAAAAATACAATCTTTATAAAAAAAATAATAATAATAATATTTAAATGATATAGATACAAATATAACTAATCGGATGTAGGTGGCCCTTAAGAGCATTCCCAATGGAGGAGCTAAATGACACTTTTATATAAAATAGCTCTTTAAATTGATAAAATACTCTTTACATTGAAGAAGCTAAAAAAAATGTAGAATAGATTTTTTATTAAATGAGCTAAAAAAAAAAGTTACGTGTAGCGGCACTATTCAAATAGCTATTTTCCTAAATTTTCTTCTCACGTCTTTTTTTCTCTCACTATCTCTCCCAAAATTTTCTTCCCACGTTTTTTTTATTATTTCTCTCACCTGTTTTTTCTTTTTCCAAAATTTTCTCCTACTATTTCTCTTTCATATCTCATTTTTTCCAAAATTTTCTCCTATTATTTCTCTCTCCACATCACTTTTTTCTTAAAAGTTGAAAAATAAGATATTTAAGAAAAATACAATCATTATAAAAAATATAAAAAATAAAAATTAAATGATATAGATAAAAATATAACTAATCGGATGTAGGACATCTTTAAAAAGTTATTAGCTAAACTAGATAAATTGAGTTTTGAGGAGCTATTTTACATAAAAAAAATTAGATCTTCCATTGTGAATGCTCTAAAAAGTCATTAACTAAACTAAATAAAGTGATTTTTGAGGAGCTATTTTACATAAAAGAAATTAGCTCTTTCATTGAGAATGCTCTTAAATCCAACTAAGATCTAACTTTTTTCTTAAGCGACAGTTTTTTTAGAAAGAGAACCTTAAACTAGAAATTGGGTCTAAAAGTTGGGTCTTACTTGGGTTTAAGTTATGGCTGTATTGCACCTCTGAATTTAATTATTTAATTGATATTTTAAGGATTAAATATTAAAAACCCCCTAGGGTTTGAACTATTTACTATTTGCATCATATGTTTTTATTTTTATCATAGGAGGTACCTGTGGTTTTCATAAAGACGGAAATGCTACCTCCATAAAGATGGAAATGCTACCTCCATTAAAATTCAGTAAATAACTTAATGGAACGCCATGTCAGCACCAATCAAATTGCACTATATGTCCTATAATTAATTTTTCCATTTTTTTAAAAAAAAAATTAAAAAGTTCAAAACAAAATTAAAAAAAAAATAAAAATAAATACAAATTTTGGGGGCCACCCCTTGGCCATTTGGGCGAGGTAACTCGACAAAAACAAATTAACCATGCACAAACATTTCCAAGTTAATTCGATAAAATTGAAAACAAAAAAGCACAAAATTATGAAGTTAATTACAGTTTTTCACGCTAGCTAGCTGAGCAACAAACAAGCTGGGAAGTGAAATTACTGGAAGGCTCAGAAGGCTGAGCAAGTGGAGGAGGTGCACATGGAGCTCAAGAGTGTGATCTGAGCTCAGAGAATTAGGGTTCTTCAACGGCGTCGTTTGCTAAAGGGTGGTCCTTTTCAGTAGCTGATGAAAAGACCGTGGTTTTGTTAGGCTTAATTAGTTTACAGTGCTATAAGCTCCTAAACGACGACGTCAATGGCTGCCTCCCCAAGCTCACTCGATCTCTCTCTTAAAGACTTGCAGAAGAGTGACAAAGTTTGGATTTTCGGGCCAAAGCCGAAGATAAAGCTATCGAAACGGCGCTCTAGGCTCGGTACCTCCCAAATGGAAAATTTTTAATTTTTAATTCTTTTTTAAAAAAATCAAAAAATTAATTATAGAACACGTGTCGCAATTTGATTGGTGCTGATGTGATATTTCATTAAGTTTTCTACGGAATTTAAACAAAGGTACATTAATTTCTATCTTTATAAAAATTACAGGTACCTCCTGTGACAAAAATGAAAATCTAAAGGGCAAAAAGTAAAGAGTTCAAACCCTTGGAGATTTTTAGTATTATATATACTTTTTCTTTTTGTTTTTATGATTGATTCATTTCAACAAAATCAAGGTTTGAACTTATAATTATTGTTTTGATGTATGAAATAGCTTTTTCAAGAACCTTCTAAATTGGCATTTTACTGAAGACTTATGCGCTAAATTGTTGTAAGCATTTACCATAAATGACTCCATCATTTTATGTATCTCATTCTACTGATGCATATGTGTGTGTGTAAACATGATTGATGGTTTACTCAAATAACTTAATTATCTTTCACAAAGGCCTCTATAATTGATCATATTCAATATTCATGATTAGATTAAAAAAGATAAACAAGATAGGCTTTGTTTAATAATAAATTTTCCTCCCGTAAGAGAAAGGCGCGCAGCTGGAAGGCTCTCTATTTATGAACTAGTCTATTACAATAGATTGCTATGAAATACAAAGTGGGTTTGAAATACAAGATCGTGTGTTATAACACACGGTTTATCAACTCGTCTTATCTACGTACATCTCTTGACTTTGAAATCTTCCTTCTGTCCTGGGTTAGAGTTTGAGTTGCTATAGTGTTTGAATCCGTCTGAGATTAGTTTGAATTGTTGGCAGTAGATATGTTTTTGACACATACATAAATTAGTTACAAACTGGTTTGTAGTTAAATTTTGTCCATCTGACACGCCCTCTGAAGCCCAACAATAGGGGAAATGTTGAGCTTGTCTCGATAAAAAGCAAAGAGAGAAGAAGAAAGTAAAAACATCTGACATTTGATCTTTACTTGACAAAAACCGAACACCTAGAGACTTGTGATGCACCATATCACGAATAAAATGAAAGTCAATTTCAACGTGTTTGGTCAGCTTGCATGAAACATGGAGTTGGAGGAAAAATAGGTGACACTAATGTTGTCACACCAAAGGCACTACAAAAAACCAATTAATTAGTAACTTACCTTTAGTAACGTTTTAGAGTAATCAAAACGTCTAGGATAGGAGGTTTCAGTCCTAATTCAAAGAACAAGGAATTTAGCCAAATTATCTATGTCACAGTATAATTAGCAAGAGCTTTTCTTTCGCTTCGGTTCTCAAAGGAGTAACCGTTGTTTGCTTTATGTAATTCCATTAAATAAGGTTGTCACAAGAGCAAAAACAAAGAAGAAGCAATATCCGCCAATAGAACGATTGTGATCTCTACTTCCTGCCTAGCAGATTGCTTGGAACAAGTGATTAGTATATCATCTTATATCATAAAATACATAGTAAAAGGAGATGATTGATAAATAAATAGAGATGAATTTGGTTGGAATGCCCTTGAAACCAAGAGCAAATTAGTCGTGTACTAAGTCTTGAAAACCAATTTCTAGGGGCTTGTTTTAAGCCATTGAGAGATTTTTGAAGTTTGCACACATAATTTGGGTATTGGATGAGCAAAATCGAGGGGGTTGTGTGATCACATCAGATATATATATATTTTTTTTCTCAAACAAAAATAAAAATTGCATTCCAAAACACATTAAGAAACGAATTATAGGTTAACCATCCAATCAATCACCAGACTTCTTGTGTTAATTCTAACTGAATTAGCCTTTGTCACCTTAATGTCAGGTGCAAACTTGTTTAATTGTAACTGTACGTGCTGAACTAAAAAATTAATCAATCTTTGTCACATTTTATTAGCATAATGTTCCCGAAAGCATATGTGAAATATCCACTGTGCATAATTTATAGAAAATAATTTTATGGATTCTCGAATTTGATGGGAAATTGAAGAAGATAGGTCCATATATTGCGGAGACCCAACAAAATGGAATGTATCTTTTTGCAAGGAATGTTGAAGGTGCCTAGATTTAAAGTAATTAACAGCAAATCAAGTTTAAGATCATAACATGGGAACTATAATGGCAGGTCCCCCTCCCTTTGAAGAAAAGAAAAAGGGGAAGAAAATGGAATGATGTCATTTCAATTAAGTTGATGGATCTCAAGGGTTTTTTAATTTCCAAGGAATTTAGTTATAGATCAGTGCCAGGCAAAAACGGAAAGCTAGCTCTTTCATCCAATCGATCGAGGTGGCCTCACAACATCAAAAGATTAATTTGTCACTTTGTGAGGTGCAAATTTGTTTGTAAGAAGTGCTCCTTGAACTAAAAAATTAATCAATCTTTGTCGCAGGCATTTAATTTATTAGCATAATTAATGTTCCCCAAAGCATGATATGAAATGAAATATCCACTGTGCTTAAATAATTACATGGATTCCCGAATTTGATGGAAAAATGAAGAAGATAGGTCCATTAGGAAGACAAAAACAAAATGGAATGTAACTTTTTGCAAGGAATGTAGAAGGTGCCCAGATTTATTGTAATTTAACCGCAAATCAAGCTTAAGAACATAACATGGGCCGGGAATTGAACTATAATGGCAGGTCCCCATCCCATTGGGAAAAAGAGAAAAAAAGAGAAGAAAAATTGAATAACAAATGAGAGATCGACAGGGCAAAGATCTAATGCGGCGGTAAAGCAAGTTAAAGTATATATGCTTTTTATTTATTTATTAAACAATAATGATAGGAAGAATCATTGAAAATCCTTTGGAACAATCACAGCAAACGCGTGGTTTGCGGGACGTCATGCCTTTTCTATATTAATCCCCCCTGTGCTTAATGAAGATTAGATTTGATACTTAATTCTGTATACATAATTAAACTAATTATTTAATTAACCAGAATATTTATTAGTCAGCTTCTCACATCTTTACTCTTTGTGAGTTGCGTGCACCCCATTTCGCGTCATCATTTAACTCTTTAAAAAGCCACAATATTTCAAATAACGCTATTTAGTAGACTGTTAAATTGTTAAATTAATCTATGCAAGATGGTTTGACGGATCGAGTAGTATCAATGATTAAGGCCGAGCCAAATCGATCCATCAATATATATATATCATGTGTCGATGTGATAATTATACGGGGTGGGTGGGGGAAACATGTATTCGTTTCCCATTGTGGAAGTGGGGGTTTGTTTCTTATGGTGGAGACTTTCCCCTTTTGGAAGTGGGGGATCGATGAGGGGATGGATGGAGTGCTGGTTTTCATGTTGATTCCATGAGGGGGCTCTTGTTCTGAAGGATCGATATCGATCGTGCCACTTGTATGGGCAATTATGATAAGCATCTGCTGCCGTGTGTGTACACTTTTTTTTCTTCTTCTTTATTTTTGGTAGCCCTAAAGGCAGGTAAAGCCTCTGATCATGTTCTCATCCTATCTCAATCTTCTCATCCTATCTCATCTTCCCACATCCAAAAAATGGGTGGAATTTCTACACGTTTCCAAGTGGCATTCCAGGGAAAGCTAAAGGTTTCTTTCATGTCATGATGTGAAATGGATATATATGAGTCTATGAGTCAAAGTTTTCATGCCTCCTCCTCCAAAAGTCCAAAGGATTCGATTTGAGTGTTCCACTTGGGAATCATAGGGGCACCTACTCACCTACCCCTACACCCTCCCATAGGGTTGATCAGAATTCAGATGGGGGGTAGAAATGTCATTGCATGCCAGAAAAGAAATGGTGGGGATGCATGCTTCTGCAATTGCATGCGTATTGCTACGTTCGAAAAAAACATGTGAAGGTTTATTTGCACATTGTTGAATGCAGCAGCACCTCCACAATGAGCCAATTGCATGCGTATTGCTAGCTCAGGAAAACATGTGATGAGGCACATGGCTCTGATGCTGTTGGATATCATCACATGGTTGCCTTGAATGATCAGTTTTCTGCAGAACATTTCGACGCTTTTATGGCTCTGACATGAAAACATGTTTAATTATATAAAAAAAATTATGTTTATGGAAACTTCTTTTATATTTTTCCTAATGTAATTTATTCAATTAGCACTTGCAAAACCAATTATTTAATTCTACCTTCATTCCAATGATTAGCACATATTCTAGTGGTCAAGTATGAAGAGATGTGGGGGGAGCTGCATATCAACTTGGTTTTTTTTTTTTTAATTTGATTAATTAATTTGATCCCTAACTTTTCTGAATGTGTTCAATATTGATTAATGTTGTCCTTCTGTGGGCCATTTTGGTGTCAAATTGTGTTATTTTCCAATGATGTTTTTTTTGGGGGGTTATAATTAAATATTGAAAACATGAAAAGGGTCACAGTAAAAGATGACGTCCCACTTAACCAAAATCCCCCTCTTAACTCTTTTTTTTTTGTTTTTTTGTGTAAAATCGATTGATACCCAGTTCTCAATTTCAATAGAAAAAAAAACCCCAAAAACGAGAGCTGCAGAAGAGCAAACGTACACTTATCATTTGAAATGGAGAAATGGTTTCAAGGGAGGAGCTAGAGTTGGTAGGAAGGAGGAGGAGTAAGAGAACAAGGTTTCCGAGGTCGGAGATGTCGTGGAGGTAGTCGGGACCAGATGAGTGGGGCTAAGATCTGCAGGTGGCCGGGTGAGTTGTCGAGGCAAGTTACCTAGGGTTGGTTTTGGTTTTGTCTCAGAGGGTTTGGATAAGTACTGCAAGCTCATCTTCCAAATTTGATTGGTCAATTACTTAACAAAGCTGCCCGAGACAATTATGTCCCTACCCGTTTATTTTGTTTTGGTGCTTAAACTGCTTTTTGCAGCCCTTATTTAGAGGACCAGTCATTTTATGATCTATTTCCTACTTTTTACTTGTATTTTTTTGCACATTAAATTTTATTTTGAGTCTGTTGTAGGGAAGTTTATCCCATTTTCAATGTTCCTTGTAACCCTTTCCTTGGATCAAATTAACCAAATTAAACAACATAAATGATATATACATTCTCACTTCCACACTCATATTATTTGTCGTGGCTTTTAAAATTACCACTAATAATTTAAAAGTCACCTTAAAAAGTGTAAGAGTGAAAGTGAGAGTGTGTGCAACGCCTGCCTTTAAATAACAAATACTAGGATATTCAGTGTAAAATTAGGGTTTGTATAAATTAAAGGTCAAATTTTAATTTTGGTGGTGTAATTGGTGTTTTGGGGTTAGGTATTGTTTGGTTTTGTGTTGTGGGATGTAGAAGAAGGGATTAATGTTGAAGAAAATAGGGTTTTTAGGTTTTTTTTTCGTGCCAATATAAGATGGTATCTAGATCTAATATAAGGGTTTTTGTTCGCACAAGATGCCTTGTTCAAAGTATATATGTTTGAACAAGCCCAACCAAAACCAAAAAATAAGGATTTTTTCAAGGAAAAAGGGAGTTTAGACTTTAGAGTAGATAATAGATAATGGTTATGAGTGTGGGCTAGAATCTCTTGTTTTAACAGTGTATACCCTAATTAATAATGTAAAAGCGCCTGTTTAATTAAGGATATTTCAAGGGATTTTGAGTACGTAAACAAGGTTTATGGTGTGAATTATTGCACGGATTTGCAAATGAAAAATAAAAGTTTTTTCTTGAAAATGAAAGCATGTGACTTTGACATGTTGTGAGCCAAAATGCATCTTTATTTCTATAAAATGTTTTGATCAGCTTTGAGATATTATGATTTGAGTGTGATATTGAATATGAAAGCTATGTTATGAAAGTTAGTTTACAATAGTGACTACTACTCATTTACACATTTCTCTCAACATCTATAACATGTCATACTCAACCACCTTAAACAACAATTTCTTGGCAAAACAAACCCCTGTATGTTAGTCAATATCGTTAATATGTGTTTTTTAGTTGTAAATGATGGGAAACCCCCCAAAATTAAAAATACAAAAATAAAAACTAAATAAAAAAATAAAAAAAAAATTCAACTTAAACATTTTTTAAGAAAATGGAAAACTTACTTAATCATCCTGAACTTTTATCACTTTTGAACCTCATAGCCCCCCTCCAAAAAAAAAAAAAAAAATCAAAATCAAAATCTCTTAAGTTAGTGTATCGAATTTCTCGTTTTTTTACAATCCTCCAATTAGGGTTTGTGGTTAAATTAGACGAAAAATTGGTGAAATGACATTTATATCTTGAAATAAAATTTCAAATTTACCCTTCATTAAAAATTAAAATTAAATTTTTTAAGGAAAAATGTCAAACTTGAAGCGTGGGTTTAATTGTGACCAACAGATCGATCTTGGCTGTGGGTGTCAATGATTTTTTTTTTTTTTTTTTAAAGGTCAAAAAACATGGATATTTTGGCAACCTCATTATTTTCTATTAAATCCTAACAAATGGGTGCTATTGCAAAGAAATTTGAAGTTTGATATATTAAATTAAGACCTTTTGAACTTTCGGGTGGAAGTAATTACAACATATATGATGGAAATTCAGGAAGGTTAAGTAAAGTTTCCAAAAAAATAAAAATAAAAAAGGAACAAGGTATTTAAGTAAATTTAGTTTCTAAACTTATGGGGCCGGACAGTGTTTAAATAAGTGATAGTTTATGGGGGAGGGGAATGGGAATTAACCCCATTTTCTATCATACCTTCGGGTCGGGTTAAAATTTGAAATTTTTGGAATATGGATTATGAATTCCTCCTCAAGCACTCAAGCTAAAATTCAAAATTTGTAATCGACTTTGAGCCGAACCTATATAGGCTGATGTGACAATCCAACATGGCATGTGTGTAATTAATGTAAGTTAGCTGACTGGATAGAGAAATGAAGGGATCGAGTTATTTGATACAAGTGTGAACCATGGGAGTCATGATTCGCAAAAGGTAAGACCTCAAGAAGCACTGGACTACTTTTCCCTTTCTTTTATCCGCATTACCATTGCTTTAATTTACAAGTTGTCTACGTTCATTATTGTTTGGTCTCACGGGTTCATTCGGAATCTAAATAAACAATTAATTATTGCTAAAATAAAGAGCATTTGGGTCTTCTTCTTTTTTCCTGCCTTCTAGAACCTGAATAAAACAATTCTAGAAGAAAATATACTTTTTACGATAGTAATCAAGGTATAATGACATTAATATTGTGTAAGTAACAACAAAAGGAACCAGAATTTAAAACCACAACAGCCTTTCATAGCATTCATATTTCATATCAAGGAAAATCTATTGTGAGTTAAATTACCAGTTATTCCAAGAGACATGATACAAATCTAACTTTTTTGCCCAACAAATGTCTAACTTTTGCTTTCTTTTGTAATTAAAAAAAAAAAAATGTCTGAAGCATGCAATAATATATATATTTTTGGTATTTTTTTTAAAATGAAAAATCCTCACGTGTAGGTTCAAATTCTCTTTTAATAGGTGATGCTCAATACGTGGAATATTTAATTTAAATGGAGGTGAATTGACGGAGTCAAGGTTCGATCTCAGACCTTTGGCTCTGATACCATGTTAAATTACCAGTTATCTCAATAGGTTAAGTTGATAGGAAGAAGTAAATTTAATCACTTAATCATTAGTTTAACATTGTGTACAAATTCATAAGGAAATGAAAACTCATGTTCTAGGCTAGGAAATGGGAAACAAAAAGGAACTGCACATGGAGACGAATTAGTTCATAATTAATTACAAGCCCTTAAGAAAATAAAGACTGGAACTTAAGTGCCATCAGTGGAAAATAAAGCTTTATATAAGTGGCTAACTTAAGAAAATAAAATACTTAGAACGTACATAGTATGAAAAAAATTGGAACTTACTGTAAACCTTTCCTGCCAATTAATATTAAAATTATAGAAAACCCCTAGCTAGTTTATACAAAGAGATCGAACAAGCACCTAACCTAAGATATGCACAAAGAAATTGTAGGATTTTGGAGGGTGGAGCTAGAAGGTCGATCATATTCTTCATGGACGGAAAGCATTAAATCACCTAAATCATAATAAAACCAAACCATCTTGGCCAATCATCTTTGGATCAAATGACTATCAATCTCCCTTATAAACTGGTGCCAGAGGGTGAGGTCATTGATTCAATCGAGTTGTATTTACCCAATATTTACCCAATACTATAGGAGACCACGCCACACAAGCTTTGGAGGGGAGGGAGGGAGGGAGGGGGAGATTCTTTGCCAGAGACTTACAGATAGGGGTAAAATTTAAAACCGCCTAACGGCATCCGCTAACCGCTTTGAAAGCGGTTAGTAAAAACCGCTAACCGCCTAGGCGGTTAGAGGTTAGTGGATTTCGAAAAACCGCATAACCGCTAACAGTTAACCGCCTTTTTTAAAATATAATATATATTTATATTATATATATTTCATATAATAAATAATAATAAGTTATTGTAGCCTAGTGGTTATTGTGCACCTATTTTACTTAGGAGTCCCGATTTCGATTCCCTCCACCTTATCTTTATTATTTATATAATATAAAGTGCAAAACGACGTAGTTTTGCACTTCTATATATTCATTTCTTCCTAACCCAAAATGATAATTTTGTTGTAATTTTATTCGTATGTTATATGTTATAGAAGGTGAACAACAAAATTTTGGTATAATGGTCCAACATATAATGCTCACTTTAAACTAACAATTTTTAATACTAAAATGGCCATGATAGAGGAAAAATAATGTTTAAAGTGAACAAAACAATGGTTTAAAGTGAGCCCAAAACCGGCCAAAAAAAAAAAACCCAATAAAAAGCAGTTAGTAGAAAAAGCGGTTAACCGCTAACCGGGCGGTTAACCGCCTAACGGTTAGCGAATGCCATTAGTAGATTCTACTAACCGCCTAGGCGGTTAGCGGTTTTAGCCACTAACCGCAACCGCAATTTCACCCCTACTTACAGATATATTTACTTGGCAAAAAGAAATTAAAGTGTCAGTAGAGACAAATCCAGGGGTGAGCTGTAGGGGCTATGGCCACTCCCCAATTCTCAAAACTTTTAGAATTTTATTTTTGTTTTTAAGTCAAAACTTATATGTATAGTGACAAATGTATATTAATTGGATCTACAAATTTAAGTTTGGCCATTAAGGACACAACCCTTTTATGACCTATTATCAATACCCAAATTTCATCTAAAAACTCATAAAAAGACCCAATCTTAGACTTTTAGCAACACATCAATTTATTGAAATTCTTATTTGCATATTGAGGTAGGATAATTGCATGGTTCTTTTTTGCTTTTTTTTTTTTTTTTTTTGGTTTAATTCTTTGTTTTTGACATAAAGAACTTAATAGCCTTGAGGAATTATATCGATATTGAAGTGTTAATGAATATTACATACTGAAATTTTAAAGTGTCTTATAAACATATCGTGGTAAGGTAAATGTAAAATATATTATCATATGGGTTTCGAGGCACCAAAAAAAAAAAAAAAAAAAAAACTTAAATAAACCAAAAAAATGAAACGGGTGTTAATGTTTTGGCCCCTTATAAGAATTTCTGCTTCCATCCCTGAATGTGTGTTTGTGAGTGGGAGATCGAGAGAACATCAATCTGAGCGAGGTCGCCAATACCATAATCACGAAACAGCACGTAACCATTTAGCTGAAAAGAAGAAAAAAATTGCAATTTCACATTTCAAAGTTCATTATAGAAAGGTAGATAAAACTTCTAATATGTTGTAAAGATGTTGATATCTGCTTGCTCAGATCATCAACTGTCAAATCACAAACAAATGTACTAACTCAGGATTCTTTGAAGTCTTTATGTAGCTGTTTATGTAGCAGAAATCCTGCCTCAGGCTCCAGCAGAAATCAACAGCATATCAAAAAACACCTGTTAACTCAGGATTAGTTGACAAACCATTTTAAAAGATAAAATAGAAAATCTTATGCTAAAAAAAAAAAAACAAAAAAATACAAAAAAAGCAAAGCAAAAAGATAAACCAAAATTATCCTCGCCGGCCGGTTCTCACCTATCTACATAATAGCTTGTGGGTTGGATCTTGGGGAACCAGCAAGCATTTCTGCATCTACATGGCTAGCTTGTTGTTATTAGCAGACATTGATTACTAAAAGAGGAACAGAAAAGGGGGCTGGGAGGATCGAAGGAAAAAGAAGAATACACATCTGATATTTATGGCTTAATTAGTCCAGCCAGAGAAAGGGATCTAGGGGAAAAAGAAGAAGGAAAATAGGTCCATCGATACACCAACTCCTTTGGTTTCCAACATTTTCACCATTAGGTCTTGTCTAATTAACACCTAGCTTTCTCCTGTAGGAATTTAGAAAACATTAATATTGCAATCACAAATATTATAACCATCCACATATTCCACGGCATCACGCATAGTTGATAGACAGTAAAAACTCTCCTTTCTCTGCTACCCTTTTTCTCTTTTCATCTGTCCATAAACTCATGGAAATGCCAAACCAAGTAAAATCCTTAACAGTTTTTGATGAAAGTAGAAAAAATAGTACACGACCAAGAATTCAGATGATACTGATTTTTTTCCCCTTTTAGTTCTGAACTCAAGCAAATAAGTGACACTTCTGCACACACACACACAGAGATCAACAGAATTAGGGCAAGACATATCATCGTACTTCTGAAATGATCTCAACCATTATGTATATATATATATAGATGAAATTCACACAGAGAGAAAGAGAAAGAGAGAGGTGGTGGGGTTGCGACTGATAGAGAGTAAGCACGCAGAGCTTCAAGCATGAAAGCCAGCATGCAAGAAAAACCTTGTGTGCTCACTCTCTTCTGTCGCCTCCCTAACCCGATAAAAAGAAAGAAAAACTAAATAAATAAATCGCTGCTGCTTGCTAGCTTGTCTGTAATTGCACATGACCCACTTTTGCTCTATATATCTCCCCCAAAACCCAACAGCTAGGCTAGCTGCTTCATCTGTTTGAAGCAAAGCTTGTTTTTGTTGTGAAAAGAGGTGAAGGGTGCGTTGGCATTATATAGCATCAGAAAGCTAGAGAGAATTTGCTGCATCACCGATGGAATAAATGTGTGTTTATCATTTATTCGTCACTGTCTAATATTTTAATACTAATATACATATAATTATAGAAAGAGAAGAGAAAAGTAATCTAGAAACTTTATCTTTTTTATCAACTCCCCATACACAAATACAAATCTAACCACACTCTCATTTATTTAATTACAGTTACCTATGCATCTTCTTATTTTAAATTTCTAACCTACCAATCCTACCTCTTCCTCCTTTATCACCTTCAACCCCCACCCTCCCGGCCTCGGATTGGGATCCCAGCAAAAGAGGAAAATTGCACATCAATTTTTTTAAAAAAAAATTCTCACCATCCATTTTCATCTAACAGCGAACAACCCATCATGTGTCCCACTCAATATAAAATAATAAAATATTATTTTTTTTTTAAAAAAAAATAATAAAATAAAATAAATTATTAAAAATATGTGGTGGTTTGGCCACCCCATTTTCCCATGGGGGTGGCCGAAGCCACCCCTTATCAGGAAACCCCATATTTTTTAATAATTTATTTTTTTATTTTATATTTATTTTTTAAATGTAAATAATATTTTATTATTTTATATTGAGTGAGACACATGGCGGGTTGGTGGCTATTGAATGAAAATGAATGATCCGGATTTCAAAAAAAAGATTGACGGGCAATTTTTCCACTATGTCGATAGACCTGGCAAAACGGGTTGGTGGGTCGACCCGCTATGACCCGTCACCCGTTTAGCCCTAACCCGCAAGACTCGTTTGCTAAACGGGTGAAAACCCCACACCCAAACACTGCACATTTAAATTAACGTGTTACCATGTCAACCCGTTATCTTTAGTGGGTTGTGTCAACCCGACACCACCCGTTAAGAATAACGGGTTAACACGACCCGCTAAAAATAACTAGTTAAATAGGTTGACACAACCCATTTAACCCAATAACCCGTTAATCAACCCGTTTAACACGCTTTGACCCAACCTATTTGACCCGAAAAGTAGTGTAAATTTAATTTTATTGACATTCAATAATATCACTCAGATTAATCAATATCAATTATACCCATAACACAAAATCACTTACCAATTAACCTAATATAAAACCATATTAATTAAGAAAGAGATAGCAAAATCAAAGTTAGAAACAAAACAGAAACAATATTCCATCATTACAAACATAAACAAAACATAATGAGGCTCCACAAATATGCTCATTTCAAGGAATCTTAACAGATTGTGCTCTACAAGAACTTGGAATGTCAGAGGAATTGATATACGTTGTCAGAGCATCCTCTTCTTTGCAATCCAATTTTCATTTGAGTGTGTTCTATATCAAAAGATTAAAAGGAATTAATGTCATTATAGTTTAGTCAAAAAAATAATAAGTAAATTAAGAAATTAAATATGCAAATAAATAATATTACCTTGCTCCCCATATAACCAATATTTTGTGCAAACTAGGGTTTAAACTTTAATTCTTATTTCTTTCTTTCTTTCTTTTTTTCTTTTTTTCTTTTTTTAACCGGCTGGCGGGTCACTCACAGGTCAAGCGGGTAGACCCGCCAAAAACAAAAATAAACGGGTCATAAATGGATTGACCTGTTTATGACCCAAACCCATTTAAGGTAAATCCAAACTCGATAACTTCGTGTCATGTTCGTGTCGGGTTAGCGGGTCATGTCACGTTTTGCCAGGTCTAATTGCTGGGATCCCAATCCCCCTCCCCACCCCCCTTCTCAATCCTATCTCTTCCCTACCCCTCATAACCAATTGATATTTCAATACTTTTTGGTTTCAATAACCTTTTAACATTCGCATTTTATTAAAGACTTTTGTGCTAAATTGTTGTAAGCACCATCAATGTAAGGATAGAAACCACACCTATTATTTCATTACTATCCCATCTTACTAATGTGTTAGTATAAATTAGCCCTTTATTTTTTTTAACAAATGTTAATTCAAAGGTTAATTAGCACTGTCACATCAGTAGAATGATAAATGTAATTTCTAGCAACACTCTTATATGTAAACATGATTGATGGTTTATACAAATAACTTAATTATCTTCACACAGGCCTCTATAATTGATCATATTCATGATTAGATTAAAAAAATAAAGAAGATATAGGCTTTCTTTAAAAATAATTTTCCTCCAATAAGATCATCAAATAACACACGATTTATCAACTCATCTTATCTACATCTCTTGACTTTGAAATCTTCCTTTTATCTTGGCTTAGAGTTTGAGAGTTGTTACAGTGTTTGAATCCTTCTGAGATTGGTTTGAATTGTTGGTTGCAGATATGTTTCTAATACGCCTACTCAAGCCTAATGGTAAGACAGTAACATTGAGCTTGTCTCGATAAGATGCAAAGAGAGAAGAAGAGATTGGTTCTGTAAAAACATCCGACAACTGATCTTTACTAGACAGAAACCAAACATCTAGTGACTTGTGATGCACCATTTCAAGAACAAAATGAAAGTCAATTTCACGTGGTTGGTCCTTGCATGAAACATGAGTTTGGAGGAAAGATAGGTGGCACTAATGTTGTCGCACCAAAGGATAAGAGGGTTTCAGTAGTCGAAGTTCAAAGAACAAGGAATTTAGCCAAATTATTTGTGTCACAATATTAGCAAGAGCTTTATTTCGCTTAAAAAAAAATGCAATATCCGCCAATAGAACGACTATGATCTCTACTTCCTACCTAATCAGCATCACAAAATGCTTGCAAGCACAAGCTAATATATTGTTTTAGTATGCAGCCCAAAATGACGTGTCTACTTAAGATACCAAAGTAGTCATTTTAGATTGAACAAATATTGTTGGTTTTTTAAATTGAGACATCAAAAGGAAACCTTTGGCCTTGTAATTATACACAATTACTATAAAGCACCCAAAGTGTTGCAAAACAAGGTAGGGTCATAAAAACTCTCTCCTTCAAATGCCAATAAGTGGGTATAAAGCAAGCATAGATAGGGAAACTAAAAGGTTTAATTAGCTTCAAGCATGCAGAGCACTTTAAAATCAAACTGTTGAGATAAAATAGCACCCCATCGAAGGTTATTAATTACAGATTGCTTGGAACAAGTGATCATCAGTATATCATCAACTTATATCAGAAAATACATAGTGAAAGGAGATGATTGATAAATAAACAGAGATGTATCTGGTTGGAATTCCCTTGAAACCAAGAACAACTTAGTCGTGTACGAAGTCTAGAAAACCAATCTCTAGGGGCTTGTTTTAAGCCGTTGAGAGATTTTTGAAGTTTGCACATATAATTGGGTATCAGAATGAGCAAAAATAAAGCTCTTCGTGAAGGCATCATCCCTATCATCATCCCTCTTGCTCTTCCATCAAGAAGACTACTCTGGCTCACTTAGCAGCCTGGTCCTCTCTTTTCAGCAAGGGAGCTGAATCCTAGTCTCCTCCATCACAAGGCTCTTTCAAGATCAATTTTGACACAACCATTCGTGAAAATGTTTCTGCTCAAGCTGCTATTTGCAAGGACTATTATAAAGGTTATCTCTCATATTAACCCTCATTGTGATCCAAACTTTGGAGAAGCTCTTGCTGCTCTCCTGGCAGCCTCTCTAACTATTACTTTGAAACTCAAAAATTTCACCATTGAAGGGGACTCTTTCACAGTCATCACTGCTCTTCAATGCCCCTCCATCACTCAAGACTGACATATTGATAACATTATTTCATAGTCTCTATCCCTCCTCCCAGCTTCCTCTAATTGGGAGACTAGAAAAATTAATAGAAGTGCTAACTTTTACGCCCATCATATGACATATTGGGCCGCAACAAGAGTTCACTCAGGCTGCATTCCCACTTATTTTCCTCTCCCTCCTTCTTTCCCTATTTGCAGTGGCAAAGATTCACCTCTTGGATTTTCTACCCTTTGTGGTGTGCAAGTTTCTTTTGTTTTTAATGCAATGTTTGTTAAAAAAAAAAAAAAAAAAAAAGCATAATCGAGGGGTTGAGACATGTCACATCAAAAAAAAATTTAAACAAAAAATAAAAATCACTGCTAATAAAATCACATTAATCGAGGGTGGTTAAGACATGTCACTCACATTCCAAAAAGCACTAACAAATGAATTATAGCTTAACCATCTAATCAAATTAATCACCAAGACTTCTTATGTGTTAATTCTAATTGAATTCGCAATAGACCTTCTTGAACTAAAAAATTAATCAATCTTTGTCAAATTTTATTAGCATAATGTTCCCGAAAGCATATGTGAAATATCCACTGTGCTTTATAGAAAATAATTTTATGGATTCTCGAATTTGATGGGAAATTGAAGAAGATCATAGGTTCATTGCAAGGAATGTAGAAGGTGCCTAGATTTAAAGTAATTAACCGCAAATCAAGTTTAAGGTCATAACATGGGAAACTATAATGGCAGTTCCCCCTCCCTTTGGAGAAAAGAAAAAGGGGAAGAAAATGGAATGATGTCATTTCAATTAAGTTGATGGATCTCAAGGGTTTTTCCAAGGAATTTAGTTATAGATCAGTGCCAGGCAAAAAGGGAAAGCTAGCTCTTTCTTCCAATCGATCGAGGTGGCCTCACAACATCAAAAGATTAATTTGTCACTTTGTGAGGTGCAAATGTGTTTGTAAGAAGTGCACCTTGAACTAAAAAATTAATCAATCTTTGTCGCATGCATTTAATTTATTAGCATAATTAATGTTCCCCAAAGCATATGAAATGAAATATCCACAGTGCTTAATTTATAGAAAATAAGTACATGGATTCCCGAATTTGATGGAAAAATGAAGATAAGTCCATTAGGAAGACAAAAACAAAATGGAATGTAGAAGGTGCACAGATTTATTGTAATTTAATTAACAGCAAATCAAGCTTAAGACATTAACATGGGGAACTATAATGGCAGGTCCCCCTCCCATTGGGAAAAAGGGAAAAAAGGAGAAGAAAAATTGAATGACAAATGGGAGCTCGACAGGACAAAGATCTAATAAAGCAAGTTAAAGTATATATGCTTTTTATTTATTTATTAAACAATAATGATAGGAAGAATTATTGAAAATCCTTTGGAACAATCACAGCAAACGCGTGGTTTGCGGGACATCATGCCTTTTCTATATTAATCCCCACTTAATTAGCGGTGTTAATGAAGATTAGATTTGATACTTAATTCTGCATGTGTGTATATATATATAAATTAAAATTACTTAATTATCCAGAATATTTATTAGTAAGCTTCCTGGCCACATCTTTAGTCGGTCTTGTGTGCACCCCATTTCCCGTCATCGTTCAACTCTTTAAAGACACCAATTAAGGTTATAATATTTTTAATGATGCTATTTAGTAGATTGTTAAATAAGTCTATTCCAGACAAACCAATGGATGTATATAGTAGTATTAATGATTAATCATGTGTGGATGTAATAATTATACGTACGTGGTGGGTGCAAACTTATAAGGGGGGAACATGTATTGGTTGCCCATTATGGAAGTGGGGGTTTGTTTCTTATGGTGGAGACTTTCCCCTTTTGGAAGTACTGGAGTGCTGGCTTACATGTTGATTCCATGAGGGGGCTCTTGTTCTGAAGGATCATCGATCGTGCCACTTTTATGGGCAATTATGATAAGCATCTGCTGCCGTGTGTGTACACTTTTTTTCTTCTTCTTCTTTTTTTTTTGGTAGCCCTAAAGGCAGGTAAAGCCTCTCATCTTCTCATCCTATCTCAATATATCTTCCCACATCCAAAAAAATGGGTGGAATTTCTACACGTTTCCAATTAAGTGGCATTCCAGGGTAAGCTAAAGGTTTCTTTCATGTCATCATGTGAAATGGATATATATGAGTATAGCTATGAGTCAAAGTTTTCATGCCTCCTCCAAAGTCCATCAAAGGATCGATCGATTCGATTTGAGTGTTCCACTTGGGAATCATAGGGGCACCTACTCACCTACCCCTACACCCTCCCCATAGGGTTGATCAGAATTCAGATGGGGGTTAGAAATGTCATTGCATGCCAGAAAAGAAATGGTGGGGATGCATGCTTCTGCAATTGCATGCGTATTGCTACGTTCGAAAAAAACATGCGAAGGTTTATTTGCATATTGTGAATGCAGCAGCACCTCCACATTGAGCCAATTGCATGCGTATATATTGCTAGCTCAGGAAAACATGTGATGAAGCACATGGCTTTGATGCTGTTGGATATCGTCACATGGCTGCCTTGAATGATCAGTTTGCTGCAGAACATTTCGACGCTTTTATGACTCTGACATGAAAACATGTTTAATTATATATA
>CM017327.1:29192461-29259454 GCA_006937295.1 Carpinus fangiana
GGTATATTAATTTATAGATTGAAAACATGAAAAGATGACGTCCCACTTAACCAAAATCCCCCTCTTACCATTATTGAATGTCAGAGACTCAGACAGCTTGGAAACCTCTTCTTTTTTGTGTGTGTGTGTAAAATCGATTGAGACCCAGTTCTCAATTTCAATAAAAGAATAATTTTTTTTAAAAAAAAAACCCCAAAACCGAGAGCTTCAGAAGAGCAAACGTACACTTATCGTTTGAAATGGAGAAATGGTTAATTTCAAGGGAGAAGCTACTGCTAGAGTTGGTAGGAAGGAATAGAAGTAAGAGAACGAGATTTCCGAGGTCGGAGATGTCGTGGAGGTACGTAGTCGGGACCAGATGAGTGGGGCTAAGATCTGCAGGTGGCTGGGTGAGTTGTCGAGGCAAGTTTTACATAGGGTTTGGTTTTGGTTTTGTCTGAAAGGGTTTGGATAAGTGCAAGCTCATCTTCCAAATTTGATTGGTCAATTATTTATTTTTTTAACACATTTTGTTTTTTGTTTTTTGTTTTTTTTTTTTTGGTATTAAAATGAAGCTGTTTTTGCTACCAATTAACAAAGCTGTCTCTAGACATGCAGTTATGCCCGTATTTTTTTATTTTGCTTTGGTGTTTAAGCTGCTTTTTGTGGTCCTTATTTAGAGGACGGAGTCACTTTATGAGCTATTTCCTAATTTTTACTTATATTTTTGGTGCATTAAATTTTATTTTAAGTTTGTTGTGGCCCTTGTGGGGGAATCCACCCTATTTTTAGTGTTTTAATCCTTGTAACCCTTTCCTTAGTTACTTTAAAAAAATTAATTAATTAATTTAAAAAAATGTTTCCCAAAGGATCGATATTCACATAATAAGCCTAGAATTGACCACCGCTTGAAAATTTAAGGATCAAATTAACAAAATTTTAACAACATAAATGATGTACACAATATTCTCACTTCCACACTCATATTATTTGTTATGGCTTTTAAAATTACCACTATTAATTTTAAAAGTCACCTTAAAAAGTGAGATGGGAAGTGAGAGTGTGTACAACACCCGCCTTAATTTAAATAACAAAGACTAGGATATTCAGTGTAAAATTAGGGTTTCTATAAAAGGTTGAATTTAATTTAATTTTGGTGGTGTACTTGATGTTTTGGGGTTAGGTATTGATTGGTTTTGTGTTGTGGGATGTGGATGAAGGTATTGATGTTGAAGAAAATTGGGGGTTTAGGTATTTTTTTTTTTTTCATGCCAATATAAGATGGTAGTACTATCTAGATCCAACATAAGGGTTTTCGTCCGCACAAGATGCCTTGTTCAAAGAATGTTCCAACAAGACCAGCCAAAACCAACAAATAGGGATTTTGTTTTTCAAGGAAAAAGGGAGTTTGAGTGTGGGCTAGAATTTAGGGTTATATATAAGAAATCAAACTTGAACCGTGGGTTTCTGTGACCCTCAGATCGAAATTGGCGTGTGTGTCAATGATTTATTTATTTATTATTTTTTAAAAATACAAAAAATAAAAAATAAAAAATAAAAAATAAAAAATAAAAAATAAAAAGATATTTTGGCAGCCTCCCTTATCTATAAAATCCTAACTAATAGGTGATATTGCAAAAAATTGAAAGTTTGATATACTAAATTAATAGTTTTTTAACTTTGGGACACGAGTAATTACAACGTGACGGAAATTCAGGGAGGTTAATTAAGTGAAGTTTCAAAAAAAAAAAAAAAAGGAACAAGGTATGTAAGTATTTAGTTTCTAAACTTATGGGGCAATGTTTAAATGAGTGATAGTTTATGGGAGAGGGGAATGGTAATTAACCCCATTTTCTATTATACCTTCGGGTCAGGTTAAAATTTGAAATTTTTGGAATTTGAATTATGAATTCCTCCTCAAGTAGTCAAGGTGAAAATCAAAATTTGTAATCGACTTTGAGCCAAACCTTGTTGAGAGTTGATCAAAGGCTCAGGTCGCCTCTAAAATTTTGGATCAAGACATAATCCCACTCATAACTAAAATTCTATATGACTTTTAGAGATCGACTACATTGAGGCCATTATTGTCCATGTAGAAAGTGTTGAAATCATGGGAGAATTGCACTTGAGTAGTATGCTGATTGATTTTTGTTCTTGCAAATTATTTAGATCAACCGACCAAGAAATAAGTGTCTTTTTTTGTTGCTGTTTTAAGTAATATTTGTACAAAACATAACAACATTTCATTTAGGGAAAAATACTCTAGTTCTGATCCGCGAGGTTTCACATTTTACCAAATCGACCCTAAGGTTTAAAAGTTATCAAATCACTCCCTAACTAGGTCCGCACTCCGCACTATATATTATCAAATAACTCTCTAGTCCCCTTTAGTTAACGTTTTCACGATATTGAGTACACGTGACCATCATGCCAAGTCATGTCTAATAAAAAGAAAACATGTGTTCAGAAAGTTAGCTAACTTATATTAGATAAACATGAAATGATTGATGTCAATATTTTACCCATATTTTTTTCATATCATTTTATAAATCAACCATTAGATTTGTGGACTTATGTGAACCCCACATAAGTTAATGGTGGACCCCATAAATATAATGGATGATCTATTAAATTTGTACAATAATATAAGAAAAATATGGACAAATTATTAACACTAATTATTTCTCTAGATAAACGCTACACTAAATTGTGATGTCATTGTCACATCAGCCCAAATTTAAAAAATTATGCATGTCAGCAAGCACAAAAATCTTTCCGCTCTTTTCATTTTTTTACTAACATGTACAGTTTTTAAAATATAGGCTGATGTGGTAATCCAACATGGCATGTGTCTAATGTAAGCTAGCTGACTAGATAGAGAAATGAAGGGAGTTATTTGATACAAGTGTGAACCTTGTGGAGTGATTTGTTAACTTTAAAACCATGGGATGGAGTCATGATTTGCAAAAGGTAAGACCTCAAGATGCACTGGACTACTTTTCCCTTTCTTTTATCCGCATTACCATTGCTTTAATTTACAAGTTGTCTACGTTCATTATTGTTTGGTCTCACGGGTTCATTCGGAATCTAAATAAACAATTAATTGCTAAAATAAAGAGCATTTGGGTCTTATTCTTTTTTTAATTTCCTGCCTTCTAGAATCTGAATAAACAATTCTCGAAAAAAATATACTTTTTACGATAGTAATCAAGGTATAATGACATTAATATTGTGTAAGAAACAACAAAGTCACTTGAGCAAATTCAAGCACATGATCCAGAATTTAAAACCACAACAGCCTTTCATAGCATTCATATTTCTCTTACTAGTACGACTTCATAAGCTAGGAAATAAAAACTCATGTTCCAGGCCAGGAAATGGGAAACAAAAAGGAATTAATATTGTTCATGGAGACGAATTAGTTCATAATTAATTAATTAGAAGCCCTTGCGAAAATAAAGACTGGAACTTACAGTGCCATCAGTGGAAAATAAAGCTTTACAGAAGTGGCTAACTTAAGAAAATAAAATACTTAGAGAACATATATAGCATAAAAAAGACTGGAACTTACAGTGCCATTTCCCCTGACACAAAGTTTTCACGAATCTTTTGGTCTTGGAACTAAACCTTTCCTGCCAATTAATATTAAAATTATAGAAAACCCCTAGTTTATACAATGAGATCGAACAAGCACCTAAACTAAGATATGCACAAAGAAATTGTAGGATTTTGGGGGGTGGAGGAAGGGCGATCATATTCTTCATGAAAGGAAAGCATTAAATCACCTAAATCATAATAAAACCAAACCATCTTGGCCAATCATCTTTGGATCAAATGACCATCTCCCTTATAAGGGAGCTAAAGGGTGAGGCTATTGATTCAATCGAGTTGTATTTACCCAATACTATGGGAGACCACGCCACATAAGCTTTGGAGGGGAGGGGGGAGGGAGAGATTATTTGCCAGAGGCAAAAAGAAAGTGTCAGCAGAGACGGATCCAGGGATGGGTTTTAGGGGCCATGGCCTGTTAGGAAATTAATCCTATTTTCCAAGGCCCATGAGATGCGAAAAATAAGAAGAATGCGGAATAACAAAGATAAACAATCAAACGCAACACAAAGATTTAAGTGGTTCGGCTTAATAAGCTTATATATCGATGGCGGAGATGACCCAAAGAAAAATCTACTATCAAAAGATGAGTACAAGAGAGTAACAGGGTGAGAAAATCAATCAAACCTGTTGATACACAGTTTTCCGATTGGTGACGTGGCACGCTTGTTGACTTTCTGATGAATGATCCAAGTTTGACTTTGCCTGCAAAATAAAGAAAGGAATAGGATCGAAGAGACCGGGGGTGAGCCGGCGGGGACACTCCGATGCCTAAGTCAGTGTTTGCTCTAGAGATAAGGAGAAAACAACATAAGCTTAAAGTGTGCTAGAGTTGAGTTACCAGAATGCGTGGAGGTGACTTGCATTATATAGGCATGGAGTAATTGTTCCCTTACCAATGATTGACTCTTCCCTGATTTTCTGCGAGACAGTTTGTTATCAGGGATTTGAGTAGTTATCCATATCAAGATCTGCTGGGATCGAGATAGGATTTGGTTGTTATGGCGTCTTAAATTTTGAATGCTTGTAGATAATATATCTGATCTCGCACTTTTAGGTACTTGGCATTTGAATGGGACGGATAAGATAGGATCTTTGAATTTAATCTCCTGATCCCTAGCTTTTCGGGCTTCAGAAGCCTTAAGCTTAAAGTATTGATGGTATATGGTGATCGAGGCCCGAGGCGGTTCTCGGATGATCGAGGCCTGAGGCCTTCTTGTCTGTTCGAGGCGTTCTCGGGTGCTCGAGGCCTGCCTGGGCTCTCAAGGCTCGAGACGCTCTTGGGCTCTCGAGCCTAGAGATGTGCTTGGGCTTTGAGAACATGGGCCTTCATTGGGCCTAGTACAGGTCGGAATGGTCCTGTGGGGTTGATTCATGACCCAACAAAACCCAAATCCCTAATTACACTCAATTCTCACTTTACCAAAAGGAGAATAATAACAAAGGGGAAAAACACTCACTTTTCTTGCTCTCACTTTTTTCTCTCTATTGTTGGCACACCAAAACCCCTAAAACACAAAGCAAATATAATTTTGTTTCGCTCTCTATTTTCTGTGCTGTGGACAACCCCTTTTATAGGACATAAAGTCCGCTAAATCAAGGCTCCAATTCCAATTCGTAGAAGGACTTCAAATCCAATTCATGCTCTGAAAGGAAATCCAATTCCAAGAACAATTGGGAATAAAAACTGTGAGCCAAAAGAAAAAAGAACCTCCTTTAATTACGCTGGGTCCCACCAACTTTACAGTTTAAGTGATGTAGATTAGGATGACATATCATATCTATTAGTCTTTTATTTAAATTAGGTTTATTTGTTAGTATTTTACTTTATCTTATCTTTTAGTCTTTTATTTAAATTAGGTTTCTTTGTTAGTATTTTAATTGGTTTAGTTTTCTTTCGTAGACTTCTAAATTGACTTTATTTCATTGTTATCTTAGGACTAAGAGTCTTGGAGCTATAAATAAATGCTTAGAGCTCTGAGAATGCAGTTGTTGTTTATTTATTAATATTGATTAATGAGAATACTCAGAGTTGAGTTTATTCCTCTTTTTCCTTCAAAATGCTAGAGAGTATCTAGATTTTCAAGAAGAGTTCTTAGATCATTGATAGTCTCAAGATCTAGAATTAGTTATCCGCTACGTATTTGTTGTTCTTCGCTGCAGCCCACTAAGTTACGCTGCATCAGTTGGTATCAGAGCTCAGTTTTCTTTCCATGAATGGGGAGGGGCAACCGTCTAGCAAACATGAAAGAGGTGTACGTGCACATGAAGACAACACGTAAGGAGCAACCGGTGATTCGTTTGCGGCACATGGAGAAGAAATTTGGTGGTCTAACCGTGCCTAAAAAGGGGAGTGCGCGCACCCAACACGGGGTCCCTACCAATCAATTAGCTGACATGGATGGTCCGAACGTTCGTCGTCGTCAACCAAGACCGCGTTACGCGGGGGCGGAAGACAAAGTTATCGCTGAAACTCGATGACACATGGAAGAGCAATTCATGGTTTTGGGGAATCAAATCAGAGCCCTCACTACCCAATTTTTCAACATGGGTGGTCACAATGGGGATGGATTTGGAGACCCTTCTGCGGAGCGCGGAACGTACGGACGTCAGCACCATACGCAAGCTCATGCCAATCAATGGGGAAACGGATTCAAACTCAATATTCTGAAATTCCAAGGGGATCTATAACCTGAAGAATTTTTGGATTGGGTGTTGGCTGTTGAAGAGGTTTTTGAATTCAACGGGGTACCCGATGAACGACGAGTCTCTTTGGTGGTACACACATTCCGGGGAAGAGTTGCTGCGTGGTGGCAACAACTGAAGCAAAGTAGAGTACGGCAAGGCCAATTGAAGATCAATAGTTGGGAGAAACTATTGAAAAAGATGCGAGTCGCTTTCTTGCCCTATAAGTATACCATGGGTCGACAGTCACAAAATTGGAGACAAGGGTCTATGGCTGTGACAAAGAAAAAAGAAAATTCCTACAAAAAAGAGGTATTTAGGGAAACATGGAGTGAAGCGAAGAGTCCAAGACATGCCAATTGGGCTCCTACTTGCCAACTACAAATCCATAAACCAAATCCATATTCTGTGGAGGAGGAAATAGAATCTGTGGATAGAGAGTTTCAAGAATCCGAATTCATTGATGAAGAATTTGAGCATGAATGTATTAAAGAAGAAGATCCTTCACAAGGGTTTGTAGATTGGGATTCTCCACCAACCTACGATGATGATGTCAATGAGAAAGATCCAATTAAAGAACCTTTGGCATCCAACCTAGAGGAAGAATACGAAGAAGATGGGTTTTTTCCCATGTTTGGCGGCCTCTACACAGATGAAGATGACCAATTGGAAGATAAAGAGCCCACGGATGACTTCACCGATTATGAAGAAGATGACCAAGGGGAAGAAGAAGAGCCCATGGGTGACATCGCCAATTATGAAGAGGGTGATGACGGCCTTTCAGATGGGGTGCCTAATTATAATGAAGAAGAGGTTGAGTATATTGATTTCCTTGGTGTTGAAGATATTTTAAATTCTCCTAATAATGATCTTGGTGAATTTTATGCGGATGAGGAAAATTATATGTTCACAAGGGAAATAATGGCTAATCCATTCTTGAGTATTTTCATGGCACGTGGAAGGGAAAAGGAACAAGAAAAGTATGGCAAAGTCGAATATTTGCCAAGTGATGTACGGGGCTTTAATGACAAACATAGAGGTATGCCGATGATGAAGAGCATCACATTTATTATGGCGTGTTGTCTTATCTTGATCTTGAGGAAGGGCGAGTGGAATGAGTTGACTGGGCATCCGAAAGACCGTGGAAAGAACCAACCGAATTCGAGGACGAATTCTCTCAAACCTGGGGAGGATGATGTAGATTAGGATGACCTATCATATCTATTAGTCTTTTATTTAAATTAGGTTTATTTGTTAGTATTTTACTTTATCTTATCTTTCAGTCTTTTATTTAAATTAGGTTTCTTTGTTAGTCTTTTAATTGGTTTAGTTTTCTTTCGTAGACTTCTAAATTGACTTTATTTCATTGTTATCTTAGGACTAAGAGTCTTGGGGCTATAAATAAATGCTTAGAGCCCTGAGAATGCAGTTGTTGTTTATTTATTAATATTGATTAATGAGAATACTCAGAGTTGAGTTTATTCCTCTTTTTCCTTCAAAATGCTAGAGAGTATCTAGATTTTCAAGAAGAGTTCTTAGATCATTGATAGTCTCAAGATCTAGAATTAGTTATCCCCTGTGTATTTGTTGTTCTTCGCTGCAGCCCACTAAGTCATGCTGCATCAGAAAGTCACAAAACACCAACAATCTCCCACTTGACTTCAATCCCATCAAGTTACAACAAAGTGAATCTCCTCCGGATGTCTCCTCCACATCTCCTCAAGCTCGAAGACCAACTGAAGCTGTGTATAGCTTTAGTTTTTCAATAGTCACTCATTTTGTCAGCATGTCTGCCGGATTCTCAGTTCCACGAATCTTCTCAAGTAACAGTTGTCCACTTTCAAGAAGATATCGAATAAAGTGATACCTCAAATGTATATGTTTTGTTCTTGAATATATGATACGCCGGGTTCCGCAAGAAAAATGGCACTCTGACTATCACTATGTAGAACGCCCTTCTCATTCTTCTTACCCAACTCATCCAAAAAACTTTGTAGCCAAACCATCTCCTTTTCAACTTCTGTAACAGCCACATACTCCTCCTCCGTAGTGGAAAAAGCTACAATTTTCTATAACCTTGAGGTCCAACAATAGCAGTACCTCCTAGAGTATATAAAAACCTGGTAGTACTTTTCCTGCTATCAACATCACCTGCTAGATCAGCATCCACGTAGCCCTGCAGCTTCAAAACTACACATGTGAAGCAAAGGGACATATCTGAAGTTTCTCTCAGATATCGCAAAATCCACTTGACTGCATCCCAATACTGCTTCCTTGGATTACTCATGTACCTGCTCACAACTCCCACTGCATGTGCAATATTCGGTCTAGTACAAACCATTGCATACATCAGACTTCTGATAACTGAGGCATAAAGTACCTTGCTTATGTATGCTTTCTCTTTATCCGTCTTTGGTGATTGATCCTTGGTTAGTCTGAAGTGACTCCCCAAGGGTGTGCTTACTGACTTAGCTCCATCCATGCTAAATCTGCTGAGAATCTTCTTTACATACTCTGCCTGTGAAATCCTCAATGTATTATTGACCCTGTCCCTAATGATTCTTATCCCAAGGATTTGTTTAGCAGCACCAAAATCCTTCATTGCAAACTGCTTTGACAGTTGGTTCTTCTACTTGTTGATTTCTTCTATACTGGCCCCTGAAATGAGCATATCATCTTCATACAAGAGTAGAATAATGTAAGAGTTCTTAAAACTCTTGACATAGCAACAATGATCTGCATTGCACCTTGTAAACCCAGTACTACACATGAAGTTGTCAAACTTCTTGTACCATTGTCTTGGAGCTTGTTTCAGGCCATACAAGCTTCTTCTTAGTTTGCACATTAAACTCTCATTTCCCTACATTACGAATCCTTGTGGCTGCTGCATATAAATTTCTTCCTCCAACTCACCATGAAGGAATGTCGTCTTTACATCTAACTACTCTAGATGTAAGTCCTTCACCGTCACAATGCTCAGCACAATTTTGATGGTTGTCATCTTCACCACCGTAGAGAATATGTCTGTGTAGTTAATTCCTTCTTTCTGCTAGAATCCCTTAACTACCAATCTTGCCTTGTAACATTTGCTACCATCATGTTCACCCTTTATTCTGAACACCCATTTGTTGTGCAAAGCCTCTTTACCTGCTAGCAACTTTGTCAGCTCCGAAGTCTGGTTAGTCAATAATGAGTCTATCTCATCTTTCATGGCTAACTCCCACTTGATTAAATCTTCAACCTCTAAGGCTTCAACAAACGTTTCTGGCTTGCCACCATCCGTCAACAAAATATAAAACAGGGAGGGTGAAAAACACTGTGGAGATCTGATGGTTCTGGTAGATCTGCGGATAGCCACTGTCGGTGTACCCTGTTTAATATGTTGATCTACTATTTCTTCAACTTCTAGACCCTCTTCAGTTTCTAAATCCTTATCAACTTCTGAATTCCTTCTTTGAGCTGTACCTTTAGAAATTCCATCTAGGTTGATAAATTCAGGCTTCTCAGCCTCTAACTCTGTACTTACTGGTTCTGCACTTGAATTATTCTTATACATAGCTATCTCATTAAAAGTAACATTCCTACTTCTAATGATCTTCTGGTTTTGATCATCCCAAAACCTATACCCGAATGCCTCGTCTTTATAGCCAATGAAATAACATTTTTTAGACTTTGCATCTAGCTTGCTACGAGCATCAGATTCAATATGGACATACAAAACACAACCAAAAACTTTCAAGTGAGAAATATTTACCTCCTTTCCACTACAGACTTCTTCAGGTTGTTTATGACCCAAAGGAACTGATGGTCCTCTGTTTATCAAGTAAGCAGCAGTACTCACTGCATCTGCCAAGAAAGTTTTCGGTAGTCCAGCATGCAACCTCATACTTCTTGCATGCTCATCAAGGGTCCTTTTCATATGCTCAGTCACGCCATTCTGCTGTGACATTCATATAATAGTTTTCTCCATTCTAATCACATTTGCCGCATAAAACTGTTTGAAACCCTCATCTTTGTATTCTCCCCCATTGTCTGATTTTAGGCACTTCAATTTCAGACTAGTTTCTGTTTCTACCATGACCTTCCACTTCTTAAAAACTTCAAATACATTAGATTTAAGCTTTAAGAAGTAAACCCATACCTTTATGCTTGAGTCATCAATAAATGTGATATAATACCGTGAACCTCCAAGAGATGCCACTGGTGCAGGACCCTACAAATCTGTGTGTACCAACTCCAGCTTTCCTGGCTTCAGTGCTCTCCCAACTTTCACGAAACTCACCTTTTTCTGCTTTCCTAGGATGCAACCTTCACACAAATCAGACTCAACTGACTTTAACTCCGGTAGTTTCCCCTTTGAAAAAAGTACCTTCATCCCTTTCTCACTTATGTGCCCAAGCCTTAGGTGCCATAATTTTAAGTCAACACTCGTATCTGCAACAACAATTGTATCCCTGTTGTTTGTCATTATATAGAGAGTACCCGTCTTATGACCACGAGCCAAAATCCTGGCTCCTTTGCTGACCTTCCACTTTCCACCGTGAAAATAAATTGAATGTCCTTCATCATCAAGTTGTTCCACTGAAATCAGGTTCTTTTTTAGTTCCGGGATATGCCTGACCTTTTGCAGGTTCCATACCAAGTCACTTTGAACTCTAATGCGAACATCACCTATACCCATAACATCCAACGCAGTTCTGTCAGCCAAATATACCTTCCCAAAATCTCCAGCCACATAATTTTTGAGAACTTCATGGATCGATGTGTATGAAAAGAAGCTCCTGGATCCAAGACCCAAGAATCAAGAGAATTGTCAACAGATTGAAGTAGGGCATCATGAACTTCTTTTGTTACCACGACATTTGCGTCATTGTTAGTCTTCTTCTTTAACTTTCAACAGTTCTTCTTGAAGTGGCCTGTCTTGCCACAGTTCCAACACTCAGGTTGTCGTCCAAACCTAGATTTGCTCCTACGCTTCCTGGATTTAAATCTGCCCCTCACAGAGTTTCTCTCTTGACCTCTACCCTTTGCTTCAAGGTTTAGGGCTGCACCAGAATCGAAGATTTCACCAGCATCCTTTCTGCGAACCTCCTCACTAAGAACCAAATATCTGACATCTTCATAGCTTAATTTACTCTTTCCTGCAGAGTTACTCACAGCTATCCTCACGGCTTCCCAGCTATTTGGCAAAGATGCCAAGAGGATTAACGCGCGAATCTCATCATCAAAATCAATTTCAACCAAGGACAATTGATTTGTGATGGTATTGAACTCATTGAGATGTTGTGCCACCAAAGCCCCTTCCGCCATCTTTAGGTTGAACAATTTCTTCACTTGGTGCCCTTTGTTGTTAGCCGACGACTTCTCGTACATACTTGATAAAGCCGCCATTAGACCTGTTGTGGTCTTCTCTTTTACAACGTTGTGTGTAATTGATTTTGACAATGATAACCTGATAATTGACAGGGCTTTACAATCAAGCAGAGCCCACTCGCTATCATACATGTCGTCAAGTTGTTCTTCCAAAAGAGGTTGATGAAGATCCTTCTCATAAAGAATATCTTCAATTTGTACTTTTCAGTACTCAAAATCTTTGCCGTCAAACTTCTCGATCCCTATCTTTCCTTCTTCTACTGTCATCGCTCCCACTCGAACCAAAAGCTCTGATACCAGTTGTTAGGAAATTAATCCTATTTTTCAAGACTCGTGAGATTCGAAAAATAAGAAGAATGCGGAATAACAAAGATAAGCAATCACACGCGACACAAAGATTTAAGTGATTTGACTTAACAAGCCTACATCTATTGGCAGAGACAACCCGGAGAAAAATCTACTATCAAAAGATGAGTAACAGGATGAGAAAATCAATCAAACCCAAAGCCCCAGTTAAGTTCAATTCTCACTTTGCCCAAAGGAGAATAATAACAAAAGGGAAAAACACTCACTTTTCTTGCTCTCACTTTTTTTTCCTCTATTGTTGGCACACCAAAACCCCCAAAACACAAAGCAAATATAATTTTGGTTTGCTCTCTATTTTATGTGCTGTGGACAACCCCTTTTATAGGACATAAAGTCAGCTAAATCAAGGCTCTAATTCCAATTCGTAGAAGGATTTCAAGTCCAATTCATGCTCTGAAAGGAAAACCAATTCCAAGAGCAATTGGGAATAAAAACTGTGAGCCAAAAGAAAAAAGGACCTCCTTTAATTATGCTGGGTCCCACCAAATTTATGGTGAAAATCACAAAACACCAACAATGATGCAATTGATCTCCCTCTCACACATCGGTCCCTGGATCGGAGCAGCAACTACCCGTATCTCTCGTGGACTGTTGGGCCGAGACTTGTTGATAAACCTGAGCTCTGATACTAGTGTTGGGTGGTCTTAGACCTCTCTCAACCCCAAAAGGTAGCTCAAAAGGTGAGGCTTTTCCTCACACTTATAAAGTAACCACCAGCCCCTTCCATAACCGATGTGGGATAACCCCAACATGGCAACCCCCCAATTCTCAAAACTTTTTAATTTTATTTGTATTTTTAAGTCAAAAATTATATATATAGTGATGACAAATATATATTAATTGGGTCTACAAATTAAGTTCGGCCATTATGGACTCAACCCTTTTATGACCTATTATCAATACCCAAATTTCATCTAAAAACTCATAAAAGACCCGACCTTAGACCTTTAGCAACACATCAATTTATTAAAATTCTTGTTTGCATATTGAGGTAGGATAATTGCATGGTTCTTTTTTCCTTTTTTTTTTGGGTTTAATTCTTTGTTTTTGACATAAAGAACTTAATAGCCTTGAGGAATTCTATTGATATTGAAGTGTTATTGAATATTACATGCTGAAATTTTAGAGTGTCTAATAAACAGATTCGGATCCTCTCCAATCCATTATAGACTGGAGGGTATCCAGTTTATGGGTGAGATTTCTTTAATGAAATCCTAGTGCCACAAATGTGCCACTTGTCCTCTTAATAAAAAATAATAAAATATAAATTAATATTTAAAAAATAAATAAAAACTAAAAAAAAATGGGTAGCTGGCAATCCATAGGGGGTGGCCGGACCACCCCCGTTGGCCAACAATTTTATTTTTTTATTTTATNTCTAGGGTGGCCGAAGCCACCCCCAGGCCAGCAGGGGTGGTCCAACCACCCCCGTTGGCCAACAATTTTATTTTTTTATTTTATTTTATTTTTATTTTTTTCAGTTTGGGCCTTGGGGGTGGTCCGGCCACCCCCAATGGCCATGGGGTGGCTGAAGCCACTCCCAGGCCAACGGTGGTGGTCCAGCCACCCCTTTGTTTTTTAAAAATATTTTTAATTTTTATTTATTTTTTAAATATTAATTAATATTTTTTATTAAAAGAACACGTGGCATATTTGTGGCACTAAGATTTCTTTAAAAAAATTTCAACCATAAATTGAATACCCTCCGGTCTATAATGGACCGGAGAGGATCCTATTCCCTAATAAACATATCAACCGTAAAATATAAAGACGCATGTTAAAGAGTACAAAGTTCGGAAAACTGCAAAAGACAAGTTACTTGGGACACTCCTCAAAAGTTAGACATACAAACTGCATAACTCAAGAGACAATATATGATGTACCTTGTCTTTAAAATTATCATCAACCAGATAGAAATAAAATGTTTGAGCTACCCAAGGAATAATCTCTCGATGTGAAAAATGCTTTGTTCTTCCAATATTTGTTAACTTAATTGGATTTCACTTATTCCTGAATAACATTAATTGTAACCCTCCGTCTGCTCTCCCAAATCCTTCACTACAACACACGAACAACCAACAACCTTTCTCGCTTTTCCTTCTGAATCAATTTTACACAGACCAGCCCACTCGCCAAGGGTTTTAGCACTGGGCACTGTCATTAATTTGACATTGTGATCAGCACAAAGTGCCTTAACCAGTTTAAGGTAATCTGGCTGGTTGCAGTCCTCGGCTAACACACAGAGCTGTGCAGCATGCTTTTCGATCACCTTGGCTCCTTCATGGAGTCCTCGTGCAAGCCCACCATGAGCAAGTGACTTCCTCAGAACATGCTGCAAGGCAGTCATGACGTCCATGGCTTCACCCAGAGGTGCAGCAACGGGGGTCTCAGCTACAACAGCAGCTTCTTCTCCTGACATTTCTGGTTGATGGTCAGATAAGAACTAAGAAGTCACTTTCCTTGAAGACGGTGGTGTGTAGTGAAAGAAAGCAAATAAACTTGCTTTTGGCGGAATAATTCTCAGCTTCGTTCTCATTTTATACATAGGCAAAGAGTTACAATTGGAATCAAATAGGAGGAACTAATACAACTAGAACTAGGAGAGCTATTACAATTAGAAAGCTTTACTATAAACAGATATTAACTATATAAAACATATTGCATTCAGATGCAATCAAAACTGGAAGAAGAAGAGATTGAATTGAATTCAATCTCTGTAACAAAAACAGAGATGCGTAGGAGTGTAGTGCTTAGAGGTCTAGAGGTGTTCCTTAACATGTAGGTCTGCACTAATCTCTGCTTGCGGAGAATAAACATATCGTATTGAGGTAAATGTGAAATATATTATTATATGGGTTTCAAGGCACCAAAACAATAAAAAATAAAATAACTTAAATAAACCAAAACAATTAAACGGGTCTTAAGTTAATTGATTGCATACTACAATATATCTAATTGTTATTTAATAACTATAATAGTTTTTAGTCCCTAATAAACAATAACAAAAAATAAATTAAAAAGACAAAAATTGAGAAAAGAAAATTCAGACAACAACCGAGAAACACCAAAAAAATTGAGAAAAAAATAATACACAAAAAAAGAAGCTTCAATATTACTGTAAGACTCTAAGTTATTAAATTATTGTCTTAATGTTTTGGCCCCCACAATAAGATATTTCTACTTCCATCCCCGAATGTGTGTTTGTGAGTGAGAGAGAGAACATCAACCTCAGCAAGGTCGCCAGTAGCATAATCACATAACCATTTGGCTGAAAAGAAGAAGAAAAAAAATGCAATTTCACCTTTCAGAGTTCATTATAGAAAGGTAGATAAAATTTCTAATATGTTGTAATGATGTTGATATCTGCTTGCAAAGATCATCAACTGTCAAATCACAAACAAATGCACTAACTCAGGATTCTTTGAAGTGTTTATGCATCTGCAAATGAAGTTCATTCACAAACCCTCTTTTTTTTCTTTTTCCTTTTTTTTTTTAAAAAAAAAATGAATTAATTTCTATTAGCCAACAAAGAATACAACACACTTTAGTAGAACACCAGATGCAACAAGCATCCTAATCCAACTATATTCACAACCCTATTCAATTCTCTACATGATCAACTCAGCACAAGCTATAACAGCAAAATAAATTCTTACAGGAAAAAATCAACAACCTTAGACCTTCAGGAAGACCATCAGCTACAAAAATTGATTCAATTCTGCTACAAAACTCCTCAACAGAAAACAGAACAGGAACCTTCTCACAAACATTATCAAGGAGATCGATATGCTCAAGACCCACAAAAAATAAAAAAAATACAGCAACCTTCAACATCTGCAAAAGAGTAACAGTCCCTCAGGCTTCAGAAGAAATCAACAGCATATTAAAAAAACACCTGTTAACTCAGGATTAGTTGACAAACCATTTTTACTTATAAAAACAATATTATGCAAAAAAAAAAAAAACAACATAAACCAAAATTCTCCTCGCCGGCCGGTTCTCACCTATATAATAGCTTGTGGGTTGGATCTTGGAGAACCAGCAAGCATTTCTGCATCTACATGACTTGTTGTTATCAGCAGACATTGATTACTAAAAGAGGAACAGAAAAGGGGGCTGGGAGGATGGAGGGAAAAAGAAGAATACACATCTAATTATTGGTTAATTAGTCCAGCCAGAGAAAGGGAGGGGAAAAAGAAGAAGGAAAATGGGTCGATCCATGCACCAACTCCTTTGGTTTCCAACATTTTCACCATTAGGTCACGTCCAATTAACACCTAGCTTCCTCCTGTAGGAATTTAGAAAACAATAATATTGCAATCAGAAACTTTATAACCATCCATATATTCCACGGCATCACGCATAGTTGGTAGACAGTAAAAACTCTCCTTTCTCTGCAACCCTTTTTCTCTTTTCATCTGTCCATAAACTCATGGACATGCCAAACCAAGTAAAATCCTTAGCAGTTTTTGATGAAGGTAGAAAAATAGTACACGACCAAGAATTCAGATGTTCCTGATTTTTTTCCCCTTTTAGTTCTGAACTCAAGCAAATAAGTGACACTTCTGCACACACACAGATCCACAGAATTAGGGCAAGACATATCATCGTACTTCTGAAATGACCTCAACCATTTTTATATATAGATGAAATTCACAGAGAGAAAAAGAGAAGGAGAGAGATGGTGGGGCGACAGATAGAGAGTAAGCACGCAGAGCTTCAAGCATGAAAGCCAGCATGCAAGAAAAACCATGTGTGCTCACTCTCTTCTGTCGCCTCCCTAACCCGATAAAAAGAAAGAAAACTAAATAAATAAATCGCTGCTGCTTGCTAGCTTGTCTGTAACTGCACATGACCTTAGCTCTTCTGCTCTATATATCTTCCCCAAAACCCAACAGCCAGGCTGCTTCATCTGTTTGAAGCAAAGCTTGTTTTTGTTGTGAGAAGAGGTGAAGGGTGTGTTGGCATTATATAGCATCAGAAAGCTAGAGAGAATTTGTTGCATCACCGATGGAATAAATGTCGGTTTAATACTAATATACATATAATAGAGAGAGAGAAAAGAGAGAGAGAAAAGTAATCTAGAAACTTTAACTTTTTTTTCAACTCCCCATACACACATACAAATCTAATCACACTCTCATTTATTTAATTATGGTTACCAATGCATCTTCTTATTTTAAATTTCTAACCCACCATATCCTACCTCTTCCTCCTTTTATCACCTTCAACCCCCTTCCAAGTAGAATCCTCTTTAATTCATTTGGACCGGATAATATTCAATTAGTTATAAATGAATATTTTTGTTTCCTTAAAAAAAAAAAAGACAAAAATACTCCCTATAACTAATTGGATATTATCAAATTCAAATGAACATGAGAGGATCCCAATTCTTTCTCAATCCTATCTCTTCCCTGCCCCTCATAACCAATTGATATTTTAATACTTTTTGGTTTCAATAACCTTTTAACATTGGCATTTTATTGAAGACTTGCTAAATTGTTGTAAGCACCATCAATATAGAGATAAAAATTGATGCGTGCCAAATATTGCATATTTGAGCCCTTAATTTACATTTGTTAATCCTTTAGCTTTATTATTTTCTGATGTTTTTGTTAATTTTTGTGTCATAATGTTTTTTAAGTTGCAGAAGGAAAACTGTGGTTTAAATGTAGAAGATGCAAAAATAGTTTTTTTGTTTTTTTGTTTATTTTTTTGTAACAAATGTTGCATTACTAAAACAATGAACCAAAGTCCCTATTACAGGGGAAAGCAAGAGAGGGATGTGGATCTTTTCCACTACAAATGGGGGAGGAGGGAGGGGGGAAAGTAAGTGGGAATGCAGCTCAAGTAAACTCTTGCCATAGCCCAAGATGCAAAAAAAGTTAAGATAAGCATTTCTAGAGTTGCGATCGAGTGCACTTCACTGGTGCTTGAGTGCATTTGCGCTCGAGTCCAATAGCCTTACACTTGAGCGCATCTGCGCTTGAGCATGACCACAGCAGCACACGAGCACAACTGCGCCACAATAGACTTGAGACATGCTCGAATGCGATCGAGCGCACCTAGTATGCACTTGAGTGCATTCGTCTAAACTGGAAACTCTAAAACCCTAATTAACTCTACAAATATCACATTTTCTATTGTAAACACATTAAGGGGGCACCGTTGAGTCTTAAACTTCGAGTTTTTGTCGTTTTTGAACTCTGAATTCGATTTCCCTTTATAAGTTTTTAGTTTTCATGTTATCAATGCATTTCATTATGTTTTGTGTAATCATAAGAAGCTAAAACCTTCAACTAAGGTTGAAGATGAAGCATCACCATTGATTAGTTTCATATTTCTCATGTATGTTCGTACAATTCCGACATTTATATATGATATTCTATTTCAATTCATTTTTTAGATTAAACACTTTTAATTGATTATTTAATTATGTGTTTGATTAAACATTGGATATTTATTATGTTTCATCCAATAAATACATCGAATATTTTGAATAAAATTGAATTTCCATTATCTTTCGTAATTCAAACGGATACATTGGATCTTTTTTGTCTCAGTTGGATATTCATTGAAATTTGTAATTATGATGGATTCATTGAATGTTTCAATAAATTAATTTTATAAAAATAATAGAACATGCGTATGGTTTAATTGCTCATCGGATGTATGAACAAACACATGAGAATGTATACTTTAGTTTGGTAAGGTGGATTCTGAAAACCTTAGTGTATTTTTATCATTTCATTTCATCATTTTAATTTTTAGGTTATTTTCATTTTCACAACAAAATCAATTCAAATTTGAAACTAGGTTAAAATAAAATTAGTTTAGATAGAAATTGATTTTCATGACACAATTCCCTGTGGATCGACCTCGCACTTGCGTAATTTATATTGCACAAGACTCGTACACTTGCGAGTATCAATTTAAAACTCACAACAGAAACCACACTTATTTTTTCATTATTATTCCATCTTATTGATGTGCTAGTATAAATCAGCCCTTTATTTTTTTTTAACAAGTGCTAATTCAAAGGTTAATTAGCACTATCACATCAGCAAAATGATAAATGTAATTTCTAGCAACACTCTTACATGTAAACATGATTGATGGTTTATACAAGTAACTTAATTATCTTCACATAGGCCTCTATAATTGATCATACTCATAAATAGATTAAAATAGATAAAGAATATATAGGCTTTCTTTAAAAATACTTTTTCCTCCAGTAAGATTGGATAACACACGGTTTATCAACTCGTCTTATCTACATCTCTTGACTTTGAAATCTTCCTTTTATCTTGGCTTAGATTTTGAGTTGCTACAGTGTTTGAATTTTTCTGAGATTGGTTTGAATTGTTGGTTGTAGATATGTTTCTAATACGCCCCTGGCCTCAAGCCTAATGATAAGGGGGTAACATTGAGCTTGTCTCGACAACTGATCTTTATTAGGCAGAAACCAAACATCTAGAGACTTGTGATGCACCATTTCAAGAACAAAATGAAAGTCAATTTCAACCTGTTTGATCCTTGCATGAAACACGAGGTTGGAGGAAAGATCGGTGGCACTAATGTTGTCACACCAAAGGATAAGAGGGTTTCAGTCCAAGTTCAAAGAACAAGGAATTTAGCCAAATTATCTATGTCACGATATTAGCAAGAGCTTTTATTTCGCTTAAAAAAAATACAATATCCACCAATAGAACGACTATATATGATCTCTACTTCCTGCCTAGTCAACATCACAAAATGCTTGCAAGCACAAGCTAATTAATATATTATTTTAGTATGCAGCCCAAAATGAAGTGTCTACTTAAGATACAAAAGTAGTCGTTTTAGAGTGAACAATTGTTAGTTTTTTAAACTGAGATCAAAAGGCCTTTGGCCTTGTAATTATACACAAATACTGTAAAGCACCCAAAGTGTTGCAAAACAAGGTAGGGTCATAAAAACCATCTCCTTCAAATGCTAATAACTGGGTATAAAGCAACCATAGATAGGGAAACTAATAGGTTTAATTAGCTTCAAGTATGTGCATGAGAGCACTTTAAAATCCAACTGTTGAGATAAAATAGCACCCCATCGAAAGTCATTAATTACAGATTGCTTGGAACAAGTGATCAGTATATATATCATCAACTTATATTATAAATTAAATACATAGTGAAAGAAGATGATTGATAAATAAATAGAGATGAATCTGGTTTGAATTCCCTTGAAACCAAGAACAACTTAGTTGTCTACTAAGTCTAGAAAACCAATCTCTAAAGGCTTGTTTTAAGCCATTGAAATATTTTTGAAGTTTGCACACATAATTGAGTATTAGAATGAGCAAAATCGAGGTGTTGAGACATGTCACATTAGAAATTTTTTCAAACAAAAAATAAAATCACCACTAATCTAATCACATTAAGCAAGGTGGCGGGGGTAAGACATGTCACTCACATTCCAAAAAGCATTAACAAATGAATTATAGGTTAACCATCTAACCAAATTAATCACCAGACTTCTTATGTGTTAATTCTAACTGAATTCGCATTAATAGACCTCTCTTCTTGAACTAAAAAATTAATCAATCTTTGTCACATTTTATTAGCATAATGTTCCCAAAAGCATATGTGAAATATCCACTATGCTTAATTTATAGAAAATAATTTTATATGGATTCTCGAATTTGATGGGAAATTGAAGATCTGGTATTTTGATCTCTACTTGGTGTAGATTTGGTATTATTCCTGACTTGCTGCTTTTCTACAGTCAAGGCACGTTGCTAGGCTTCCTAAACCGTCCAAATTGAGTGGAGACTAAGGATGTCTTGTTGGGAATTACCTAAATTTATACTGACCTCACGACATCAAAAGATTAATTTGTCACTTTGTGAGGTGCAAATTTGTTTGTAAGTAGTGCACCTTGAACTAAAAAATTAATCAATCTTTGTCGCATGCATTTAATTTATTAGCATAATTAATGTTCCCCAAAGCATATGAAATGAAATATCCACAGTGCTTAAATAATTACATGGATTCCCGAATTTGATGGAAAAATGAAGATAGGTCCATTAGGAAGACAAAAACAAAATGGAATGTAGAAGGTGCCCAGATTTATTGTTATTTAATTAACAGCAAATCAAGCTTAAGAACATAACATGGCGAACTATAATTGCAGGTCCCCCCCTCCCATTGAGAAAAAGGTATAAAAGGAGAAGAAAAATTGAATGACAAATGGGAGCTTGACAGGGCAATTAAAGATCTAATGCGGAGGCCGGTAAAGCAAGTTAAAGTATATATGCTTTTTTTTATTTATTTATTAAACAATAATGGTAGGAAGAATCATTGAAAATCCTTTGGAACAATCACTGCAAATGTGTGGTTTGCGGGACGTCATGCCTTTTCTATATTAATCCCCACTTAATTAGCGGTGTTAATAAAGATTTTATATATATATATTTATAAATTACTTAACTATCCATAATATTTATTACTCAGCTTTCTGGCTACATCTTTAGTCAGTATTGCGTGTACCCTATTTTGAATTAGGATCCTCTCCATTTCAAAATCCCTTCATTCCTCCATTTAGTGTATTTTGAATGATAGTATTGTCCAAAAGTTTTAATGAGAGCAGTGTATTAAATGTATTACCTTTCAAAATGCACTAAATTGAAGAAATTGAGAAATTTTGAAATGGAGATGATCATTTTCCCCCTATTTCCCATCATCATTTAACCCTTTAAAGACATCAATTAAAGCCATAATATTTCAAATAATGCTATTTAATAAGTTGTTAAATTAATTAGTCAATTCAATTCAAGACAGATCAATGAATGTATAGAGTAGTATTAATGATTAATCATGTGTGGATGTAATAATTATAAGTACGTGGGGGGTGTAAACTTATATGGGGGTAACATGTATTGGTTGCCCATTATGGAAGTGGGGGTTTGTTTCTTGTGGTGGAGACTTTCCCCTTTTGGAAGTACTGGAGTGCTGGCTTACATGTTGATTCCATGAGGGGGCTCTTGTTCTGAAGGATCATCGATCGTGCCACTTTTATGGGCAATTATGATAAGCATCTGCTGCCGTGTGTGTACACTTTTTTCTTCTTCTTTTTTTTTCTTTTTTTTTCTTTTTTTTGGTAGCCCTAAAGGCGGGTAATGCCTCTCATCTTCTCATCCTATCTCAATCGATCTTCCCACATCCAAAAAAATGGGTGGAATTTCCACACGTTTCCAATTAAGTGGCATTCCAGGGTAAGCTAAAGGTTTCTTTCATGTCATTATGCGAAATGGATATATATGAGTCTATGAGTCAAAGCTCTCATGCCTCCTCCTCCAAAGTCCAAAGGATTGATTCGATTTGAGTGTTCCACTATTACGTGAATACGTAATGGGATAGATTTTAAGTTCTGAGGGAACCTAAACCTTAGATTATGAGGAAACTTAGACCTTTTAGGTTTTCTCAGATTTTGAGAAAACCTAAAATTCCTTTTTCAAACTCCAGGTTTGAAATTAATTTTCTGATCCTTTATTAATGAGTTTTAATGTCTTTAAATAAACAATTACAATGCATAGTGAAAATAAAATACTAAGTAAAATAAAACTACTCTAATGATAATACTTATTTCTAATATTTAAATTCGAATCCCCAATCTAATGTTATCTATAAAAATAACATATTATCCCAAGGTATTTTAATCCTAAAATAGCTCTATTATTAGACTCCCTAACATTCCATTCCCCTTAAAATGGACCTTGTCCTCAAGGTCTAGAAATTTTTTTCTTCCAATGTTGCCCCCATTTTGCATTCTTTTCGTCTTTGGCCTTTCATCCTCTTCCTAGGTGGTCATTCAAAAAGTGGAAACGCTGCTTTGTCACCAAGTGTCCAGATTTGCACCCTTCGGTTCTCTTTGACGGTTTTGTATGGGTTGGAGATGGTGGTTGCTCCATAGGTCACGAGGTAAAGCTTCTCAGTGAGAGATTGGTTTGTTGGGCGGTGGGTTGCTGATTTTAATTTGTAGATGACTTTGTGTTGAGACTCTATTGTTGGTGGTGATAGGGCTATTTTGGAATAATGGTGGGGTTGTGCCTGTATAGGTACACAAAGGTGCATGGTGGTGAGACTTCAATGTGGTGAAATGGATCTAGCGGTTTGACAGGGTTGTTGATGTCTTTCGTTGGCTGGAAATCCAACAATGGCATGGAATTTAGGTTTTCATGGTGTGACTTGTCACTGGTTCTTGCAATAGAATTTTTCCCATAATTTTTTTCTTCTTTGGACAACCTTCTGTTGATCTCTGTTACTTCCTTGGAGTTCTCGGCTAGCATTTTGGCTCCTTGGACCATGGTTTGAAGGTTGGAGATTTGTTTTTCCATCCGTTCCATCCATTCAATCCATGGCTTTGTGTTGATGCCAAATGTTACGTGAATACGTAATGGGATAGATTTTAGGTTCTAAGGGAACCTAGACCTTTTAGATTTTGAGGAAACCTAAAAATCCCTTTTCAAACTCCAGGTTTGGGATTAATTTTCTTATCCTTTATTAATGAGCTTTGATGTCTTTAAATAGACAATTACAATGCATGGTGAAAATAAAATACTAAGTAAAATAAATCTACTCTAATGATAATACTTATTTCTAATATTTAAATTCGAATATTTAATCTAATGTTATCTATAAAGATAACATATTATCCTAAGGTATTTTAATCCTAAAATACCTCTATTATATATTAGACCCCTAACATCCACTTGGGAATCATAGGGGCACCTACTCACCTACCCCTACATCCCCCCATAGGGTTGATCAGAATTCAGATGTGGGTTAGAAGGCACCTACTCACCTACCCCTACATCCCCCCCATAGGGTTGATCAGAATTCAGATGGGGGTTAGAAATGTCATTGCATGCCAGAAAAAGAAATGGTGGGGATGCATATATGCTGCTGCAATTGCATGCGTATTGCTACGTTCGAAAAAAAATGCGAAGATTTATTTTCATAATTGTGAATGCTGCAGCAGCACCCTCCACATTGAGCCAATTGCATGCGTATTGCTAGCTCAGGAAAACATGTGATGAGGCACATGGCTCTGATGCAGTTGGATATCATCACATGGCTGCCTTGAATGATCAGTTTGCTGCAGAACATTTCGACGCTTTTATGGCTCTGACATGAAAACATGTTTAATTATATAAAAGAAAATTATGTTTATGGAAACTTCTTTTATATTTTTCCTAATGTATTTTAGGTAAGGTTATGGAGTAATTTATTGAAGCAACGGAATAATTTTTAGCTCATTCTAATGATTAGCACATATTCTAGTGATCAATTAAGTATGAAGAGATGTAGGCGGAGCTGTCAACTTAATTGGTCCTTTTTTTTTTTAATTTGATTAATTAATATGATCCCTAACTTTTCTGAATGTGTTCATTAATTATTAATGGCGTCCTTCTGTGAGACATTTTGGTATCAAATTGTGTTGTTTTCCAATGATTTTTTTTTTGGGGGGATTTATAATTAAATGAGTACTGATTTTCCCATAACCGGCGTGAGTGAGAAAATCATTACTCTAATTAAAGATTGAAAACATGAAAAGGGTCACAGTAAAAGATGACGTCACAGTAAAAGAAATGGTTTCAAGGGAGGAGCTACTGATAGAGTTGGTAGGTAGGAAGGAAAAAGAAGTAAGAGGTCTTAGCACGAGGTTTCCGAGGTCAGAGATGTCGTGGAGGTGGTGATCGATCGAGTCGGGACCAGATGATGAGTGGGGCTGAGATCTGCAGGNAAAATCCATCGTCCTCTCCATTCTCCTCTCCCCCAACCACTTAGGTTTTTGTAGACCCAAAACTATTTTTGCAAATGAACCTTATCAAAATAAATTGTAAAAACAGTGGGAAACAGACTTACCTCAGATGAAGGGTAATGGGGGAAAATAGTTTCTTTGAGGAAGGGTGACGTGGTATTTGGGTCTGAGACGAGGGCTTTCATAGAGCTTCAGTTGAAGAGGATTTCCTTTCTACTCCATAGTTCGGAGTCAATGATGCCTCGGACGTATCCTTAGCCTTCAAATAAGAACTCCTACTAGCATTTGGAGAAGAGGCTTTTGTCCGTCAAGACAATCTGGTAATTGGACGAGCATTGCCGATGGAATCTTGTTTAGGAAGATCTTCCTCAGAATCGCTAGGGTCTGCAACAAAGTTTGTAATTGGGACCCTTGGGCTTGAATTTTTATTTAATTTAGTGTTTGCTTTCTGATTGTGCGTCTGTCGACTACTGTTAATAGTCTGCTGTGAGAGTTCCTCTGAATCATTATTGAGGGAGGGATGACAAAGATGGTATTTAGGTCTGCAAAAACCTAAGTGGTTGGGGGAGAGGAGAATGGAGAGGACGATGGATTTTTTTTTTAGGAAGTACACAGGTTCTTTTAATTTTTTTTTTTTATATAATTTTAATATTATTTAATTTGATGTGGCATCCAAAAACTCAGGTACCACACCACGTGACACCTTGAAACTATAGGTACCACGCCATGTGTAAGAGTGACGTGGCACTCCGTTAAAAAACTAACGAAATCCTGACAGAAGTACTAAGTGGGTTCATTTGATAACCACGCGTACCATTTATGATATTTTTGAAAACTAAGGTGGCTATTTGATTTTGGCTCAAAACACAAGTACTGGAAATATATTTAACCCAAATATTTATGAGTCAGCTTTCTGGCTACATCTTTAGTTGGTATTGCGTGCATCCTATTTCCCGTCATCATTTAACCCTTTAAAGACGTCAATTAAAGTCATAATATTTCCAATAATACTATTTAATAGATGGTTAAATTAGTCCATTCAAGACAGATCAATGAATGTATAGAGTAGTATTAATGATTAATCATGTGTGGATGTAATAATTATTAGTACGTGGGGGGTGTAAACTTATAAGGGGGTAACATGTATTGGTTGCCCATTATGGAAGTGGGGGTTTGTTTCTTGTGGTGGAGACTTTCCCCTTTTGGAAGTGGAGTGCTGGCTTACATGTTGATTCCATGAGAGGGCTCTTGTTCTGAAGGATCATCGATCGTGCCACTTTTATGGGCAATTATGATAAGCATCTGCTGCCGTGTGTGTACACTTTTTTCTTCGTCTTCTTCTTTTTTTTTTGGTAGCCCTAAAGGCGGGTAAAGCCTCTCATCTTCTCATCCTATCTTAATCGATCTTCCCACATCCAAAAAAATGGGTGGAATTTCCACACGTTTCCAATTAAGTGGCATTCCAGGGTAAGCTAAAGGTTTCTTTCATGTCATTATGTGAGATGGATATATATGAGTCTATGAGTCAAAGCTCTCATGCCTGCTCCTCCAAAATCCAAAGGATCGATTCGATTTGAGTGTTCCACTATTACGTGAATATGTAATGGGATAAATTTTAGGTTATGAGGGAACCTAAACCTTAGATTTTGAAGGAACCTAAACCTTTTAGATTTTGAGGAAACCTAAAAATCATTTTTCAAACTCCAGGTTTGGAATTAATTTTCTGATCCTTTATTAATGAGCTTTGATGTCTTTAAATAGACAATTACAATGCATAGTAAAAATAAAAGACTAAGTAAAAAAAAACTACTCTAATGATAATACTTATTTCTAATATTTAAATTTGAATCCCTAATCTAATGTTATCTATAAAGATAACATATTATCCTAAGGTATTTTAATCTTAAAATACCTCTATTATTAGACCCTTAACATTCCATTCCCCTTAAAATGGACCTTGTCCTCAAGGTCTAGAAATTTTTTTCTTCCAATGTTGCCTCCATTTTGCATTCTTTTCGTCTTTGGCCTTTCATCCTCTTTCTAAGTGGTCATTCAGAAAGTGAAAACGCTACTTTGTCACTAAGTGTCCAGATTTAATTTGCACCCTTCGGTTCTCTTTGACGGTTCTGTATAGGTTGGAGATGGTGGTTGCTCCATGGGTCACAAGGTAGAGCTTCTGTAGCAAGTGGGGTTGATGAATTTTCTCAGTGAAAGATTGGTTTGTTTGGCGGTGGGTTGCTGATTTTAATTTGTAGATGGCTTTGTGTTGAGACTCTATTGTTGGTGGTGATAGGGCTATTTTGGAATAATGGTGGGGTTGTGCCTATATAGGTTCACAGCACAAGGTGGTGGTGAGACTTCAATGTAGTGAAATGGATCCAACGGTTTGACAAGGTTGTTGATGTCTTCCGTTGGCTGGAAATCCAGCGATGGCATGGAATTTAGGTTTCCATGGTGTGACTTGTCACTGGTTCTTGCAATAGAATTTTTCCCATAATTTTTTTCTTCTTTGGACAACCTTTTGTTGATCTCTGTTACTTTCTTGGAGTTCTCGGCTAGCATTTTGGCTCCTTGGACCATGGTTTGAAGGTTGGAGATTTGTTTTTCCATCCGTTCCATCCATTCAATCCATGGCTTTGTGTTGATACTAAATCTTACGTGAATACGTAATGGGATAGAATTTAGGTTCTAAGGGAAACAAGACCTTAGATTCTAAAGGAACCTAGATTTTTAGATTTTGAGGAAACCTAAAAATCCTTTTTCAAACTCCAAGTTTGGGATTAATTTTCTTATCCTTTATAAATGAGCTTTGATGTCTTTAAATAGACAATTACAATGCATAGTGAAAATAAAAAACTAAGTAAAATAAAACTACTCTAATGATAATACTTATCTCTAATATTTAAATTCGAATCCATAATCTAATGTTATCTATAAAGATAACATACTATCATAAGGTATTTTAATCCTAAAATACCTCTATTATATATTAGACCCCTAACATCCACTTGGGAATCATAGGGGCACCTACTCACCTACCCCTACATCCCTCCCCCTCCATAGGGTTGATCAGAATTCAGATGGGGGTTAGAAGGCACCTACTCACCTACCCCTACATCCCCCCCATAGGGTTGATCAGAATTCAGATGGGGGTTAGAAATGTCATTGCATGCCAGAAAAAGAAATGGTGGGGATGCATATATGCTGCTGCAATTGCATGCGTATTGCTACGTTCGAAAAAAAATGCGAAGATTTATTTTCATAATTGTGAATGCTGCAGCAGCACCCTCCACATTGAGCCAATTGCATGCGTATTGCTAGCTCAGGAAAACATGTGATGAGGCACATGGCTCTGATGCAGTTGGATATCATCACATGGCTGCCTTGAATGATCAGTTTGCTGCAGAACATTTCGACGCTTTTATGGCTCTGACATGAAAATATGTTTAATTATATAAAAGAAAATTATGTTTATGGAAACTTCTTTTATATTTTTCCTAATGTATTTTAGGTAAGGTTATGGAGTAATTTATTGAAGCAACGGAATAATTTTTAGCTCATTCTAATGATTAGCACATATTCTAGTGATCAATTAAGTATGAAGAGATGTAGGCGGAGCTGTCAACTTAATTGGTCCTTTTTTTTTTTAATTTGATTAATTAATATGATCCCTAACTTTTCTGAATGTGTTCATTAATTATTAATGGCGTCCTTCTGTGAGACATTTTGGTATCAAATTGTGTTGTTTTCCAATGATTTTTTTTTTGGGGGGATTTATAATTAAATGAGTACTGATTTTCCCATAACCGGCGTGAGTGAGAAAATCATTACTCTAATTAAAGATTGAAAACATGAAAAGGGTCACAGTAAAAGATGACGTCACAGTAAAAGAAATGGTTTCAAGGGAGGAGCTACTGATAGAGTTGGTAGGTAGGAAGGAAAAAGAAGTAAGAGGTCTTAGCACGAGGTTTCCGAGGTCAGAGATGTCGTGGAGGTGGTGATCGATCGAGTCGGGACCAGATGATGAGTGGGGCTGAGATCTGCAGGTGAGTGATCTGATCAGTTGTCGAGGCAAGTTTTACCTAGGGTTTGGTTTTGGTTTTGGTTTTGTCTCAAAGGGTTTGGATAACTGCGATCGATCTCATCTTCCAAATTTGATTGGTCAATAAATATATATATATATATATGTATATTGTATTAAAAATTTAAAACGAAGTTGTTTATGCTACTTGACGAAGTTGTTTCAAGATGGTCATGTCCCTACTTGTTTATTTTGTTTTGATGCTTAAACTACTTTTTGCGATGCTTATTGATCAGAAGATCAGATCATTTTATAACATATTTTTTATTTTTTACTTGTATTTCTTGCACTATAATTTTTTTTTTATTATTATTATTATTTTTTGGATATGCTATTAGGGAGCCCACCCTATTTTCTTAGGAAAAAAAAATACCCTTCCCAAAGGATATTCACATCAGCCTAGAATTGACCACCGCTTGAAAACTTAAGGATCAAATGAACCAAATTAAACAACATAAATGATACACACCTTCTCACTTTTATACTCATGTTATTTGATGACTAATAATTTTAAAAGTCACCTTAAAAAGTGTAAAAGTGAAAGTCTTTGCAACACCCCGCCTTTAAATAACAAACATTAGGATATCCAATGTAAAATTAGGGTTTGTATAAAATTAAGGTTAAATTTATGGTGTTGTCATTGGTATACGTTTTGGGATTAGGTATTGATTGATTTTGTGTTGTGAGATGTGGAGGAAGGGATTGATGTTGAAGAAATAGGGCTCTTAGGTTTTTTTCTATATCATAGCCAAAATAAGATGGTAGTACTATCTTTTTCTTTTCTTTTTTCTTTGTTTTTGTAAATAAATTAGTATCCATTAAAACAGAAACAGGTTATCGGACAGACACAAAGCTAATAAAAGCTTAAACAACAAACTAAAAACAAGCTTAGACAGATTAACCATATCTAGACAAACCACCGGCACATTTAAGCAAGGTGAAAGTGGATAAGTTCTGCGAATGCAACCTGAGAAACCCCTTGTCGTAGCGCAATCTAAAGGGTAAAATCATCTGGAGTACGAATACCCCTATCAAACATCTAAACAAGCTTCCAAAGAAGCTATGGATATTTAGATGAGAAGAAACAGTGGAAAAAGGATTTCTTTCACAGACAATAAGTCTGAAGCCCAACCGATTAGGATTAACAAAAACCCAATCCAGACAGACCACAAGCATCTCAAAGAACTGGAGAGAAACCAAAAAGAAAAAAAGATCCACCTCACAGACAAAGAGTCTAAAGCCCAACTAAATTAGGTTAACCAAAAAGCAACACAACAATAGAAAATTATAGAAAGTTACATAAAATAAAAGAAAAAACTCAAAAAACGACTACATTGGAGGAGGTCATCGGTGATGGACTGCACGGTACGTGGGCCCCACGCGCCGACGAGTAAGATCCACACACAAGAGCGTGTGGTCCATGTGCCAGCGCATGGAGGTTGAAATGGGGCACAGTTTGCGGCACCGAGTAGCTAGAGCGCTAGTGATGCTGGAGGAGAGGCACATTTCGGCCAGGGGCTGCTGGGGAAGAGTAGATCAAGCTTGTAAAAGAAAGATGGTAGTACTATCTAGATCCAACATAAAGGCTTTTGTTCGCACAAGATGCCTTGTTCAAAGTATGCTCCAACAAGACCAGCCAAACCAAAAAAAAATAGGGATTTGTTTTCAAGGAAAAAGGGAGTTTAGAGTAGATAATAGCTAAGGGTTATGAGTGTGGGCTAGTATCTAGGGTTTTAAAAGTGTAAACCCTAATTAATAATGAAAGAATGTGCATACGACTGCGTAATGAGGCTTCGTTTGTTTCGTCGTACAATAATTTACGAAAAATATTTTTCATATTTTCAGGTGTTTGGTGCGATGTAAAATAATAGTTGACGGAAAATATTTTCCTTTTGACTAAAAATTCTTCTTTAATTTTCAAAAAATGGTGAAAACCGTAAACTATTTTCCGACTTTTAGCATATCATTCTCAAATTGACAAACCTGCCAAGACTTGCCTAGTCCCCCGCAAAGACTTCACCAAGACCCACCTAGGACCTGCCCAGGACTTGCCCAAGACCCGCTCAGAACCTTGGCGGGACTTGCACGGGACCCCGCCGAGACCCGACCAAACCTGCCCAGGATACGCTCGGGACTTGACTGGAACTCGCCCGAGACCTACCTTGGACTTGACTAGGACCTGCCCGGGAACCGACCAGACCTACCTGGGACTTGACCGAAACCCGACCAGGACCCCGCCAAGACCTGCCCGGGACCTGACTGGACCTACCCAGGACTTGACCAGGACCCCGCCGGGACCTACCCAAGACCTGACCGAGACCCACCCGAGACTTGACTAGGACCTACTATACCCAGGACCCGCCCGAGACTTGACCGGAACTCTCCTTGGACCTGCCCGAAACTTGACCGAGACTTGTCAGAAAACATTTTCCTTGAAAATGATTTCTTAGAAGAAAAAAAATTTCCGATGCTTGGCATGTGCAAAAAATTAGGTGGGCCTTAAACATTTTCAGCAAAAAATATTTTTCGGTATTGGTGTGTACACAAAATCATATTAAACAAAAAATTATTGTTAGTTAATTTGTATATTTTAATCAAACATAATTTTTAGTTTTATTTTTTAAATTATTGTATATTAGTATTTTTTATGTTGTGAATTAAAATTACATTTTATAGGTTAATATAATTCAATGAAAATATTAAAAAAATATTCATGATTTTCCTTACGCACGTCAAATGCTAGAAAATGTTTTCATTAAAAAATATTTTCTTGTAAAATGACTTCCCTAAAAATATTTTACGCCGAAATAAACGGAGCAAGAATGTTTAATTAGGAACATTTCGAGGGATTTTTAGTAAACAAGGTTTATGGTATGAATTATTGTGCGGATTTAAAAGTCATCAAATCACTCTCTAAGGTTCGCACTATATATTATCAAATAACTCCCTCTAGTTCCATTCAGTTAACTTTTCAAAATATTGAGTGACATGTGGCCATCATGCCAAGTCATTTCCAATAAAAAGATATCCATCTAGTTATCTAACTTATATTAGATAAACATTATAGAAATGTTTGGTGTCAATAATTTATCTATATTTCTTTCAAATTCTTTTGCAATTTTAATATATCAATCATTAAATTTTTGGGGTTCATCATTGACTTGTGTAGGGTCCATATAAATCCACAAATCTAATAGTTGATTTGTAAGATAATTTTCATTTCATTGACAACAAAAAAAAAAGGGTTAAATGCCCCATTAGTCCTTAGGGCTTCAAAACTTTATTTTTTCCTCTCTAAGGTTTGAAAAGTGATCAAATTAGTCCTTGTGGTTTTAAAAAGTGAACAAATTGGTCCTTCCGTCAGTTTACCGTTAGTTGACTTAACGGACTGACACGTGGATTAATTAGAAGTTGACACGTGGCTACCAAATTAAATTTTTTATATTTAAAAAAACAAGAGAAAAAAAAAGCTCCAGATCGGCACCCGTGAGCACTGAAGACCCAAACCCACTGCAACAACGAACCTCCAAGCCGGAGCTACCTCACGACAAGATCGCCGGAGCAGCACGCGACCGGACTCCTGGAGCTCCAGACCTGCAGCACCGCCCTTCGCCTACCCACTGCTGCCAGAGACCAATTGCACCGCCACGTTGCCAATCTGTCAACACCCGAAGAACAAAATCATTGTGAGTAGAAAGGCTCTGTGAAAGAGAAAGAAAGGAAAAAAGAACTAAGAAATAAAAGAAAGAAGAGTGGTCTGACACAGCAGGAAGAAGAAAAGAAAAAAGGAAAAGAAAGAAAAAAGAAAAGTGTTGAAGGTGTACACGATTGGGGGTGGCAAGGGGATTGGGGGTGGTTTCGGCCACCCCAAATTTTTTTTTTCTTTTTTTTTTTTTTTTTTGAAAAAAAATATTTTTTTTTAATTTAAAAAAATAATAATTAATTAAACGACCACGTATCAACTTTTAATTAATCTACGTGTCAATCCGTTAAGTCGACTAACGGTCAACTAACGGAAAGACTAATTTGGTCACTTTTTAAAACTACAAGGACTAATTTGATCACTTTTCAAAACTATACGAACTAATTTGGTCACTTTTCAAACTCTAAGAAGAAAAAAAAAATAAAATTTTAAAACCTTAAGGACTAATGAGGTATTTAACCCAAAAAAAAAAAAAAAAAATCCCTCGTCGCTTCTCTCCTTCGAACAACCTGCTTGAGTCTACGATCCAATCGGATTGATGGAGCCCACCGAGTTCAGGGCCATTTTCGGAGCCTCTATCAGCAAAAAAGAAAAGCTCCACTCCTAGAACTGTCCTCTAGTTGGACAAATTTATGATGATGGTACTGAGGCTGTATACTGTCCTCTGCTTCTTAGATTCTCCACGGATCGTGAGTGGAGAATCTAGTAATTTACTCTCCGCCCTACCTTACCACTCAAAGTTAGAATCTTTGCCACATCAATATGGATTGATGTGGCAATCCAACATGGCATGCGTGTAATTAATGTAAGCTAGCTAGCTGACTGAATTGAGAAATGAAGGGAGTTATTTGATACAAGTGTGAACCTTGTGGAGTGATTTGATAATTAGCTTAAAACCGTGGGAGTGATTTGCAAAAGGTAAGTCCTCAAGGAGTCAAGAAGCACTGGGCTACTTTTCCCTTTCTTTTATCTATCCGCATTACCATTGCTTTACAAGTTGTCTACGTTCATTATTCATTATTGTTTGGCCTCACGGGTTGATCATTCGGCATCTGAATGAACAATATTTAATTGCTAAAATATATAATTAAGGAGCATTTGGGCCCTTTTTTTTTTCCTTCCTGCCTCGTAGAAGAAAATATTCATTCGGAATCTGAATAAACAATTCTAGAAGAAAATAGCATTCATATTTCTCATACTAGTACGAATTCATAAGGAAATGAAATGGTAAAATGATAGGAAAAAACTCATGTTCCAGGGAAATGGGAAACAAAAAGGAATTGCACATGGACACGAATTACTTCATAAAATTTAGAAGCCCCACGTACGATGGCTTCACTCTGTAAGGAAGAACATTATATTCAACGCCGCACTCGGAATGTACTCGGAAACATTGTCTGAGAACCAAGAACTGATGATGCTGTTTGATGGATTATTTGGAGTTCCTGCAGGCCATTGATCAACTAGCCTAAAACCAAATTTGAATGCAGCTGAAAGTATGGATGGCTCATCCACTCGGCGCAAGACATGGCAAAGAATTAATGCTGCTGGTTCCTGCTCTGCTTTAGATGAAATCAATTCCTTTGCAGTAGCAAACAAGGGCGAAATAGCTTCAGGAATATAAGTCACATCTGTGCCAATGATGACATCAAAACCTCCATTATTTATTTCTTTTATGGCTTCTATGTGGTCCCTGTTCCCCCACTCTAGTCTCTTCGTGATCAGTTTGGAAACAAATGGTGGCTTACTATTTGAAGTGATATTTTGGGTCAACAGGTCAAGAGTATTTGTATCGCCATCAGTGGCAACTACTAGGTCTGCAGATCCAGCAGCAGCAATCATAGAGCAGATGCCTGCACAGCCACACCCCAACTCTAACACCCTTTTACCAGCAACAATAGTAGGATTTCCTGCTAGTACAGAAGCCATCAAACGAGCTGATTCCCACAGCATCAAGCCCGTTGATTTGCACGTGTGTTGATACTCTTTGGGCACTACTTTAATCTTGTAGTTAGATCCTCTAACGTTGACCTCAATAACCTAGGAGGAACAAACAACACAGAAGAAGGGAGTGATGATCTCTCTAAATTAATTATCCGTTCAGCACTCGAAAAGACAATCAATGGTGAACCCAAGCATGTCAAGTTCTGCTAATGATATCAATGGCCAACATAATTTAAGATATAAAAAAAGTAAAAAGAAAGAAATATCCATATATTTTATTTCCAGTTCAAATAAAAATGAAATTTACTATTAAATAACCTACAACACATGCCACATATGCATGGGATTGAATTTTTAACAACCTTCTGAGCATAGGTGAGAAAATTGTCACAACAGTTCAGGGAAATTTAAGCGCAGCTAGAAAGATGAAGGAAAAAGGGAAAAAATTTACCTCGTTATCATTGGAAGGTGAAATCCCAAACATATCAACTGCCACACTCTCAGATATGTCAACCTCAGAATTATCTACAAGCCCCATAACTTTGCTCTCCTCAACTTTAGGCTGAATATACTCTTGACCAGGAAATTCTTTCTTAAGTGCTGTTTCCATACTGGAAGAAGATTTTACATCATCTGAAAGGCGGAAAACAGCTTGGATCCAACGCCTGAAATCACAAAAAAAATATATTCTTTTTTTTTTATAAGTATCTTCATCTGATAAATTATCTTACAATTTAAAAGGAGTGGCTAAATAATACAAAGATTGCAGGAGGAACAAAGTTTATTCTTATTTTATATATTGAGCTAATGACTTCAAAACAAAAATGTTTGACTGCCTTAATAGGACAAATTATTAAATTCAGAACATCAATGTGATATCTATTATGTTATCATAAAAAAAATAATAAATAAATAAAATAAATTAAAAATAAAAAATTGAACACATATATAACCTAGATACTGCTGTGGAAACTGAAGATACTATCAATCACTTACCGATTCATCACCAACTCCCTCAAGCGGTTCTCAACTTGTTTGCAGCACAAACCAAGTTCTTCAACAACAAATCCATTTTCTTCAAATAAACTTGTCAAGAACATATTAGAAAAATAGAAAGCTCGCTGAAAAAAAAACAAAAAAAATAAAGAAAATAAAGCATTACATAAGTGGCTAACTTAAGAAAATAAAATACTTAGAACATAGCATAAAAAAGACTGGAACTTACAGTGCCATCACCCCTGACATAAAAGTTTTCACTAATCTTTTGGTCCTTGGAAGTAAACCTTTCCTGCCAATTAATATTAAAATTAAAGAAAACCCCTATACAAAGAGAACAAGCACCTAACCTAAGATATGCACAAAGAAATTCAAAGAAATTGAAGGATTTTGGGAGGTGGAGGAAGGGCGATCATATTCTTCAAAGGAAAGCATTAAATCACCTAAATCATAATAAAACCAAACCACTTCATCTCAAGCATGCAAATTGAAGGAAAAATAATATGTATAATATAATATACTGCAGAAGACAGGAAAGCACATCTTGGCCAATGACCTTTGGATCAAATGAACATCCCCCCTATAAATAGGTGCTAGAGGGTGAGGTCATTGGTTACCTATAAAAAGAGGCAGTGAAGCCCCAATTTTTTTTTTCTTTTTTTTTTTTGAATATATCATAACCATTACTGGGTTCAATAAATAGTTTACCAACTCAGGCAACTAATTGTATAACACACATAAAAGAGTAATGCTATACATCACCCCCATTACCACTCCTCTTCCAAAAACAAATTCCCCCTAGAGCTTATGTGGTGTAGGCCTCCCAACCAAAAAAAAAACAATTTTTTCATGCACCAAATGGCAAATACTATGGGAGGAGACCACGCCACATAAGCTTTGGGGGGGGGGGGGGTTCTTTGCCAGAGACTTACAAATTTATCTACTTGGCAAAAATAATGTGTTTGTGTGTGAGAGAGAGAGAGAGAGAACATCAACCTGAGCGAGGTCGCCAGTAGCATAATCACGAAACAGCACATAACCATTTGGCTGAAAAGAAGAAGAAAAAAAAAATTGCAATTTCACATTTCAGAGTTCATTATAGAAAGGTAGATAAAATTTATAATATGTTGTAAAAGATGTTGATATTTTACCTTGAGAACTTTTCTAATGTTCTGCAACACTAGAGGCATCTTCCCCGGGGCAACTGCAGATAACACAAAAATCTGCTTAACAAGTCAGCTAGTTGGATGAATAACAAACATCAAACTGAAACTTAAGCACAGCACATGTTCAATTGTAAATTAATTAGAAATGCTATTATACAATAATGAAACTAAACAAACTGATGTTCAATAGTTCAATAACTTGATAAATTGTAGCTTCATATAGATACCATGGTTACTATATCAACCGAAGATGTAGAAATCTGCTTGCTCAGATCATCAACTGTCAAATCACAAACAAATGCACTAACTTGGGATTCTTTGAAGTCTTTATGCATCTGCAAAAAGCAAAACAATACATTCAGTCAGATAGACCTACTTAAAGTAAACTTTTAAATTACAGTTGGAAAAATAACTCCTAAAGCTACAAATAATAGAACACATTAAACAAGGAATCGCAATATGTCGCTACTGAAATTTCCCCATTTTTCAATATATCATCAGTTCCCCATTCCTTTAGGCACTAATCATTGTAGAACTGCTATGTGACCGATTTAAGTCATGATTAATGCCCAAAGGAACCTCTTTGCCTTTGCCAGAAAATCTTCAAAGTACTATAAGTGGTTGCCCACACATAATTCCACCAAATTTTGATTCATAACTACAGTTCACAAACCAGTCATGGCTTCTCTGAATCATATATACAAGTGGCACATCCTTCAGTTGTTGATAGTACATGAAGAAGCAATCTAAGGGAAGGAAACTTCAAACTTCCAGACAGTGAGAATTTAAAGGCCAATGTCATTGCCATGAGAATCAGATTGCTAGTAGTAAGACTGAAGGCCTAGAGCCATTATGGTGAGAATAAAACATGATTGCATTATCACCTCTCTCTCCCTCTCTCAAATGTCAATTCCAAAGTTTTTCACCAATATTATGTGCATGTTATAGTGCACTTCAACAATTCCACTACTCCCTATTTATGACTTTAAAGCATAAAATTCCCCCAGATTCATCTTATCCATGCGCAACATACAATAAGAACAAAGTTTTCACATACATTCAGTCATAAAGATTCGCCAACAATTCAGCAATGGAAAACAAGATAATCAAACCTTAACCAAGTTAACAGCACGTGGTGAGAAATCACATGCATAAATAAACACATCTGGATATGTAGCAAGCAAGGGAAATATGGTGTTTCCAGCTCCACAGCCAACCTGCTAAAAAAAATATATTAAAAGCCAAAATATGGTAATACTAAGAGAATAGCTATGATAAGTCTTCTTTATACGTGAAAAAACAATAGAAAAAATAGAAATTATAGTCATAATTGATTGTAGTGGACAACAAATAAGAAGCAAAAGGATGAGAAGTAGCGCACTTGATTGAATCCATAGGTACAACAATAATTAAATAAATCATACTATTTCAAACTTGACCTGTAAGACATCAAATAGTTTGCTGCATGATCCTACTAACAACATAGAAGAATCTCAAAAGTCATGTGAACATCTCTATATCTATCCAACTTAATTAATCAGAACTTCAGTCAACCATGCAGTATTCCACAAAGATATAATAGTGTGACATTAAACCAAGATAAAAATAAAATAAAATAATAATAATAATTCATTCATGAACAAATATACAATTAATATCTATGTAGCTAGATCACAAGCTAGGCACAAAAAAACTAGGCTGTCATTGCAGGAGAGAGAGAGAGAGCTAATGATAACATAAAACAGTTACCTCCAGAATTACTTTTCCTACTGATCCCTGAAAATCAGAAAATCCATACAAAATTTAGACATCTTTAGTCATTCAAGAAATTTGCTACATACTTAGAAAAAAAAAAAAAGGGAAGGAAAGGAAAGGAAAAAACTCACGGAGAAATGGTGGCCCCACTCCTTGTCCAAGTAGTGCCGATCTTTGAAAAACTGAAGAAAGAAAAATATAACTAAATGGAACTTCTATAAATAGCCGTATTGCTTACAGAAAATTATGAACATGTGGCAATTTAAAATTTTCAGTAAGTGACCAAATTGGTTTGCCATTATAAAGGACAGAAATTGACAGCTCCAAGTTGTGGATTATCCCTTTCTAGCAACAGATCCTGAGGGAAAATCTTACTAAATTCATACCAACAAGTAATAACCAACTGGAGTTGGCTAAAGGTCTAGATGTTCAGAATGTTGATTTCTCAAGCCCTGACCAACCGCATATGCCACTAGGCATGAAATAATATGGATCAAGACCATTAATGCAGGTCTGGTTTTGGGGTTTAGTGGTAGCATTATAGTAATACAACAAGTAGTAAAGCATTCGAATCAGCAGTTGGTATAAGTTAACAAATTACATCTAAAAGAATAGGAAAAGGCTCACTCTATCTTGATGCCGTTTGTAAAAGATATCCCAATACTTCTTAGCTTCTCTTTCATATTTCTCTGCCAAGCATAAATACATACTTCAAATGAATACATACTATATTGATTTCCCATGTGCGTGTATGTGTGCGCATAAAAGAGAGAGACCTCTCCAGAAGGGGGAGATAACATTGGTGATGGTAGGGAAAATTTGTATCTTCTGGGATGGGGATTGTTGCTCCTCAGCTTCTTGCACATCAGACGCCATCTTGCAAGCCTCTTTGAAGAGAAACACATACACATAAAGAGCGTAATAGCAGAAAATTTCACATTTGAATTGGTTTCAGCCATTGACAAGAATAATGAAAAAGGAAATCTTCAAAAGGGGATTCTAAAAAGTTGTCGTAAACGGTACATATACATATGGAACAAAAGCATTATATCCGCAAACGTGCCCTTATTTCAACCCAGCTCACAAAGAACAAAAAGGAAAACACCATTTGGGTTGGATCTCAAGACGAATTTCCAGAATGAAATTATGATCTCTCTTCGATTACGATTACGTTCAGTGTTAAACATTATCACTCCGATCATAAATAAATTTATCACTTCGTTCAACCGCTTATTAAATATGAAATTTGACAAAAGAGAAAAACGTACCAGCCATTCCGAATCAATCGCGCAGAGAGAGAGAGAGAGAGAGAGAGGGGTTAAGGGTTTTGCTTGTGACCAGTGGTGGCGGTTTTCTTGCGTAAAAACGATTCGTTTTGCAGCCTCTGTGGATCACTAACTTCAACTTACCGGCGGTTGGTCACGTGAGAAGGAACGCCGTGATGAAGCACGTCCTTGTTTGTTCAAGTAGATCCGAGGGAAAATTGTTTGATAATATTTTTCATTCGTTTTCTCTTCTTTTTTTAATATATATATATTAAAAAATTTTATATATATATATATATATATAATCTTATACACAAAAAAAAATTAACAAATGAATTCCGTGTGATCTATACAAAAAAAACCCATCGTTGTTACAATATCAATAGCTAATAATACTTTAGTAAGGCATTGTGTACCTCCGTATCATATTGATTCACATTTGTATTATATCGGAGATTGCAAACTTTTTTTTTGTAAATTGTTCACCTACTTAGAGAGTCAAAAGAACTCTCTTTCCTTTACGGGTATTTACTATTTAAGTAGGCGGTTAAAAACTATCATGCATTCGTTATTCGCCCGTCCACGTGAGTTAAGACTTAAGAGGCAAATTTTCAGCTCCTACCCCATGGTGGGACAGATATCATACGCGTTATCCACGCATATATGCAATAATGCAAGCAATTTGTCTTGTTGGTTTGAAATGTTACTAAAACAATAAATTGACAGTGTGTCCACTATTCAATTATAGACATTATATGAAGACAATTTAAGTCAATTCATTTAATTTAAATTTTTTCTTTTCGGAGAATATAATTCAATTGAATTGTATTTTGTAGTTTGCAAGAGAATGGGACGATGGGAATTGGGAGGCTCCCCAACTGGACGAAACTGCTCCCGAGATTAGCAAGCTTGCATGGGATAGTACTGAAGTAGAGAACAGGAAGAAGCTTTCGACTTTATGCTTGCTGTGTGTTTTTTTATTTCCTTTTGTTAGTTCTTTCATTAGAGACACACACTATCTCAAAATAGTATCATCATGTAATTGGATATTAATTAAAACATACATGAGTTACAAAAGCATAACATTATTTCCAAAGTTGAAAGAACGACTGATAAAATTGCATCTTCATTATATGTAATGAAATGGAAGAGAAAATTTGTAATACAAAAGATACAGAATGAATGAAGTTCTCTAACTAGTTTTGCTGAGATTCTCTCTTCCTCTTCTTCTATACATCCCCTTTTTAACTTCTAAAAAAATTGAGAAATAACTTTCAACAGAATAATACCAAGCTACCGATACGACCTGCTCTCTCTCTCTCTCACAATTTTTTTTCAAGGAATGAAAAGCTGAAAATAATTGCAGGTAGAGGTGCTTTCAGCTTTTCACACATCACTGTGCCGCCTTTCGCCTGTCTGCAAAGTGGGACTTTCCTCCTTTACATCGGCATCGGCACCCTCCTTTTCATTGGCTTTGGCATCGGCATCAGCTCCTGTAGTTTGTTCGACGTCAGCCACAACTCCATTTTCCACCACAGGCAAGTTACCATTTTCTGGTATGCTCTTTTCCTCTGCATTATTGACTGGTTTGCTAAGATCTCTTGAGGGAGATACAGTCAAAAGGCGGCCAATTCCATCATACAAGTTCTTTGCGTCCATGATAAGAGCAGCTCCACCAGGGTAACAACGACCAAAGCATGTGGCACAATGTGGGTATGCAACCTGTGAAGAGGGGATTCATAAGAGAGTGAAGGATGTCAATATGATTAATATACACAAATTGCAAATGACAATCAACCTAGTGAGTAAGAACAGCACCTCAATAAAAGCCCGGCAAAGAGCCAGGAAAAGTCCAGACTCACTTTCTCTGAGCATCCGAGCTGTATTATACCTCAATAAAGAGTCAGAAACGGCCCGCAATCCCTTAATTAGTTCTTGAGCAAGTAAATGTTTCAAACTTATTGGGGCACAGGGACGTAGCTCATTCATTGCCGCAGATACACCTACAACCACCAGAGAGAACGAGATAACCAAAGAAGATGACAAAATGAACAAAGCAGATATCCTCTAAAATATCAGATGTTAACAAATTACAAAACTAAAGTTAACAGCAACCATGAGGTCTAGACTAGAAAACTTGAGAGGAATTTGACTCAGTAAACTGTGGAGAAGTGGCATAGGAAATTGTTTCCCAATTCAGGAATTCAGCCATTAGAAGGAAAAAGAAAGTTATCAATATATGATGAAGAGAGTCAGAATGTCATGTTAACATATCAAGGGGTGAACAACAATTCCTAAGTTCTAAAAGAGCACATAATATATCAAACTTACCATTGACAAATACAGCAAGAGGCGGATGTTCCATTAGATAAGAAGGAGGAGTGATATCCTCCTGACTGTCATCACCAATGCTATGCGCTGGAAAGCCAATTGCTGGTAGTGGGACCCAACGATGTGAATCCAGGACCAACTAGAGTAGAGTACAACATCAAGTTACATATCACCAAATAAAAGGCATTAGGCTGCTTGGTACAAAGTGAAGTTACCAGCCTATTGTGCATCTCTTTTTGTAATGTATTCAAAAGAATTTTAAAAAAAAAATTAAAAGAAAAATTAAAAAAAGAAAAGCAATTCTGACTGAAATCAGAAACAAATATTTAAGCTTCACTTCCAGTCAACTAACCTGAAAATTTTCAACTGCTGTACTCATATTTTTTGAGAATAAGTTGAGAACTGCCCTGTGAAGGGACCAAATTCAATGTTAAAAGAAAATAAAAATGAAGTTTTACCATGACTACAGAGAAATAAATACATAAAACAAGATATTACTCTTCAAAAAGCGAAGGAAGCAGGCCCCGAAAATCTAGCCCAACCCAACCAAGACCCATGGCACAATACTGTCAACAACACAAAAGAACAAAGTCAACAAAATCTGGTTGTATATCCCTGATCCCGAAAATATTCGCATGCAAAACTGAAATAGATTTATTATAGGCAAAAATGAAATGGATATTTTATATGGGGGAAAAAGTTAGAAGTGAGTGATGGCAGTCCTCCATCAATCTGATATTTTAATGTCTACAATCTATCTCCTTTAGAATATGGAGGTCTGGGGTTTTACACATCATGGGTGGCATTTGAGGGGGTAGGAGTTATTCTATCATTCAGCCCCCAAAAACTAAGAAAATATATACATAATCCTATCAAAATCCTTGAAGAAATGAACACGACATACAAGCATGCAGAATTCTTAGGAAGATACTCACCATGCACTGATCCAAGATATTTGAGAGAGATCCACCTTCTGTTATCTTTGGGAGCATGACTTTAAGAGTTTTAAGGTGTGAGGTAATCTGATGCATAGCCCAACTAAAAAGTAGCCCACCATCATAGTTTGCTTCGCTTCCTGATGTATCATCAGCAAATATTGCTCGATACTGATTAACTACATCAAAAAGATGCATTCTATGACAGTTTATCATCCCTTTTAAGAATTCATAAGGATTTCTCTGGTCCAGATCCTCAAGAATTCCAGTAAGCCAAGCCTCTCGGCACCTCAAAAACTGAAATACTTGGAAAATAATCTTGGTCAGATTAAAGCATATAAAAGTACAAAGTATACAAATCATAATGGCCAATTAAATGTTCATTAAAACAGCACCACTATCATAAGAGCACTGGAAAATACCTGCAAACGCATCTCGTACTCACTGAACACTCCAATTCGACGTAAATAACCAATAATACGAAGACATTCTGGTAACTGCAATACACAACAATACCTCCATAAAAATAAATGAAATTTTCCAATCCATGTATCTGGATGAATCAAGTTGCACAAATTGTAAGTGTTTCAACAGAACTACCACACCTGTATATTTGAGCGAAGTTTCTGGAGAAGCTGAGAAAGAAGAGACTGGGTTGTCTGCCTGACCTCTGAAGCTAGAGCTTGAATAACAGGTAACCTTAAAGAAGAAGAAGGAAAAAAAAAAAAAAAGTCTAAGCAAGCAGCCTTCCACAAAATTGACAGCCCAAAAGATATGTTAGCAAGGAGAATAAAACGTATATAACTCACTTGGGGTGCATAGTTGAAAGTTTGCAAACAAAGGCCTCTAAATCAAGAGCTTCATCATAATTCCCATTCCTTACACATCTGCATAAAGAAGGGAGGCAATAAGTTGTTTAGTAGTTATCCTAGAAGATGAATAACTACATGGAGAAAGACATGTTTTATGAAAATTATACTGACCTACCAACAAAAACCAATGCCATCTACTGTTACTTCCTATGAATTGACCAGTATCCTGTTTTCTTTAAGGGCAGTAAGGCATACAAATTCTACTATTTGCAGACCTAACTTTCAAATACTCGCAAATTGAAGGATAAAACTAATCTAACAACAAGCAACTTTATTGCATGAATCTAAATTAGACGCCTGGCATATGGACTAGTGATTCAATTTTAACAAGTGAATCTTCACAATTTTGAAACACATACGTGTCCATAAGCTGAGGAATTTCAAGCAAGTCAAGCAAAGTACTGTGATTTGCTAGCAATGTTTGGTTCATCTTTTTCTTCTCCAAAATCTCTTCTGCAGACTCAATGAACTCGGTGCAACCAGATGTCAACTTTGGGATCTCATTTATCTGCAAAGGGGGGAGATTACATCTCAGTATAACATTCTTCATCATATGCTTCAAGGTTTACATAGAAATACTAAAATAGTCAACATAACCAACTTCAGTTCCTTTTTTAAACATGTATGGACAAATTTGCACCAAAGCTCATAGGCAATATGACTAACTCCAGTTCATTTCTGCATAGTTTGTGTCAGAGAATTTATACAATAGACAAACCTACAGAAGAAGATAAACATCATTATGTTCACATCATAACTAGACACAAAGATAGAGGTACTTACTAAAGAAAATATAATATGGACATATAGGTAACTCTACTGAAGTTCTTCACCCAAATTAAGAATTAAGATTCAAGTTCCTTCTTACCCTTGCAGCTATTATAGCATCAAGCCTTCTTTCTTAAAGTGACTCAATATTACCAACAATAGCTCTAACCGTATTGAGCACCACCCATCTCTCCTTTCTCTGTTAATGACTATCTTCTATAGCGCAACATACAGGGATACATAAATACACACAAAATACACACTTATCTTTAAGTGGAATTCCTATAATACATCAGCAGGGAGATTCCCCAACTAAAACCATTTTCTCTAACGCTTTGCATGATTCCATTAACAATTTAAGCAATTCCATTTGTCATAACATGTAATACCTCAGTCCCACATTGGGAAAATGAGGAGTAGCCCACATAGAGTAGGTACTTTATAAATATAGTCAAAAGTATTAAGTTCCACATTGCTTAATTACTATGTGAAACTGGGCTTTACAATAGATTCTAGAAAACCTCCAAATTGACTAATCATTTTGGGGTGATAGCACAGATGTGCCTAGCGTTTTCCCTAGATCATTACGAATTGTATTAGAGCCACCTGCTAATGTCATGTGGTACTTGAGCACTGGATGACATGGCCCTAACGGGAACATCAACAATTTAAGGAGGAAAGTTTGTAAAACTCGGGTCCCACATTGGGAAAACGATGAGTAGCCCACATAAAATGAGCAATTTATAAAAATAGTCATGAGTACTAAGTCTCATATTGTTTAGTTAAGGTGAAACTCTGCTTTATAAAGGATTCTAAGGAACCTCCAAATTGACTCATCCAAAATAGTATGATATGGCCAACACTTTTTCTGGGTTGTTACATAACAAATATAAACCTAAAAGTATCGAGCTCGTTGCTCTTCATATTAAATCAAAGGCAATAGTGAAGTTTTGCCACACCAGATGGTTTCAACATAAAACATAGAGCAAACTTGTCCTAAAATATGAGCAACTCAAGGTAATAGATCTCAAAGTGGTGTGCTTCATTTGTACTGCATATTTCTACAGGAAGTTTGAATCCTAATCGAAATGAATTAGAAAGCCGAATTAAGAACCAAAGTGAAGAGACAATTCAGCACCATAAAACACCTAAAAATATCAAGAGAAGATCAAAATTGATACGTAAATGAAATTTGATTACCAAAGATTCGAGATGCTTATCGATGGCAGAAACTTCCTCCCGAATGGCAAGCAACGAATCGGCTGCGGCAATGAATGCTCGGTAATTTCCCACCGCCACCTCCTGCATTTGCCTCCGGATCCGCTCCGCATCGACCCGAAGAAGCTCCGGTTCCTTTGGAAAGATTAAGAAATTTTATTATACACTCACTCAAAATTTTCTCAGGCTCACATAAAGTGCTAGAGAGGAAGAGAGAGAAGACCTTGTGGAGGCGATCGAGAGTGAAGGAGAGGAGCTCAGAGACGTAGGGCTGTTGGGAGGCAGAGGAGAGAGGGAGGAGGCCTGTCATCGGCAACGACGTCGTCTCGTCTGCTCCATTTTTGGATTCCATCTTCTCACGGCGAGACAGATCTGTGCTGCGACCGCGCTCAGCGCCGCCGGGCTGCTTCGTCTAACCAAGTTCGGTTCTGGTCTGATCAGTGAGCTCTGTGATTCGGATCTGGATCCCCTGCGCTGAGGAGTTAGCTCGAGGGGCCGAGGATCGCCATGTCAGCTGTGCGGCACTGGGCTTGACGGTCTTTTGAGCGGGACAAGATCTGTATAATAGATGATCTCGACCGTCGGTTTCACATACTTGTTGAATCTCAAAAATTATTTATACCGGCTCACGTCTTCGATAATTTCTTTTTCTTAAATAAAAATAAATAAACAATAGTTACAGACTTACACAACGTGTTCAATTGCCGTCTTAACAAAATCCTTTCTTGACGTTTCTTTTACGGCGACCTTTGCTCTCCAAGAGCAATAATTAGTGATGCTGACCGAGGGCGGGCAAAATGGTCTTAAAAAAATTGAAAAGACTATTTTACCCTCCAATATTGCATTAACTTGTCCTCTCCATTTCCTTTGAAATTGAAATGATTTCATTCTCTTTACTTTACAAAAAGTGTTCGTTAAATTCGTGGTAGGCAGGCGTAGACAAAGATTTTAGGTAAGAAATAGATTAAAAAAATTTTAAAAAAATAAGTGGAAAAAAAATTGATTTTAAAATAATTATAATTGGTATTTTTGAAAATATTGAAAAACGTTTTGAGATTTAGGAGCGCCAAGTAGTTCCGCCTTCCGTCTTGATGGCAGGTGCAATATATTGTCAAGGATTACATGAAATCAATCGCATCTTCCTACAACTTTGGTTGATCTATATATCTTTATACTCGAGTAGTGATATTAATCAGGGCAGCGTGAATAAACAGTACTTACGTTAGTCTTATTTTAATATTAAAATATTTAAAATTATTGTTTATTTTTAAAATAATATTTTAATATTAAAATAAGGTCAAAGTGAATACTATTCACTCGCGCTGGCATGATTAATATCACTACTCCTTTATACTCACTTTCTTATCTTTTATAATGATGTTACAATCAATCAGTGGAAAAGAAACAGAAAAGAAGAAAAAGACAAGAAATTATTGTGTGATTTTGACTATACTTTGTAAGGGAGAGTGTATGTGGAGCATGGGGAAGTCTAAACAATAAAAATTGTAGGCGCTACTTCAAATTTGACTGAATCATAGTTTAACCCAGTTCCACCAGAGCATTAATAGAAACCAAATAATTCTTGCTGGCCTACCAGAGTCCTACCAATGTCCAACTAGGGCTGATGTTTAGCCCTATTAAAAATAAAAAAATAAAAAACTGAGGAGTTTGACATTGGTAGAACTTTGGTAGGCCAACTAGCATGACTCAATAGAAACCAAAGTGGTTTACACTAATCAAGCATATAAATTTTCATTGAGGGATTCGAACCCATATTCTAATTACTTTAAGATTTTTTTAGACAATTGAACCACCACAGTAGATGATAAGCAAAAAGAACCGGTTCTATCTAGCTAGAGTAAACCATATACACATCCATCTCTTTCCATGTTCCAACCAGTCAAATCACTTTAGACTATCAAATAGAACAAACACCAGTTGCCCTCAAGCTTTTTCACTTATACATGGATCTCTAAATCCAGGAAATTGCAGAGAAAATTTATTCTTGATCGATCTCAAATAAAATTTATTTATTTGGTTTAATTTGAGCAAAAACTAAAGAAGATTTCATGGTTTACTGCGATTGCAACCGGAGTTATATATCTTCTTGGTCATTGCAAACATACACCATAAGAATTCACAGCAAATGAGCAAATCCTCTCCAATCAAAGTCCATAGGTGCTAGTCTAGCTCTAACATGTCTCTCAAGTATGCTTGTCCTTTATTTTCTCATAGTAGACAAAGTTATACAAATCAAATAAATACATCGTACTCATTCAACAAAAAATAAGATGTTTGTATCTATAAACATAAGTAGAATATTGATAAACAAAACAAAAAAAGGAAGCAAATAAACTGAACAATATATGAACAATCTGGGTACATAGGCTCCTTCAGACTCCATAGTTTCCCAGAGAACAACTTGTTGTCTTGTTTCACTCACCAACAAGAAAACACAAAATGAAAGAGAAATAGTAACATAAAGACAAAGGAAGCATCAAGGGAGAGTGAAGGAGCGTGGGAGGCATAAAAGTAGTAGTAAGGATAGGGATAATCGCGGGGTACTCCTCCTGTAGGTGGCACCGGAGTCACCGGACCTGAAGGAGGCATATTGTTGTAGTACTTAAAAGGAGGCGGAGGCGGAGATCCCCATGAAGTATATGGAGCAGCCTCTGGCGGAGTCGCTGCTGGTGATGGTGGCGGAAAAGGCTTTAGCAGTGGTGGTGGCGACGGGGATGAATGGTGCGCCGAAGGTGATGGTGGTGGAAATGACTTTAGCAGCGGAGGCGGCGGCGGTGAACATATGACAGGACATGTGGCACAATCACTGATACATAGTTCGCTGGTGGAAGGAGCCTTGATTTGATCCGCAGATGTCATACCGGCGAACATGAGGAGCCCCATGATCCCTATTCTCAAGAACCGAGGAAACCATTTTCTCATGACTGAAGCTAGACTGCTGCACTGGCCCTCACCCATCTGAGTTATAATGGCAAAAGAAAAGCCAAATTATGGTAATGGGTCCTTCATCATTGTGCCTGAAACTTGTTATACTTATTTGCTTTGGGACTTCATAGGGACGAAAACAAAGGAGGCCTAGATAGGTTACTTTAATATATAAATCCACATGCTTGTGTAGGGCTCTTTAGAAAGTTTGATTTAGATGCTTCTTTAGTATATTGTTGTAAAGGACATTTCCTTATACCTCTTTTGATTTTTTTTATGTCTAGCTAAGTGTTGGATTTACCATGTTCTTAAGAGACAAGAAATGTTGGATTTACAGTACATGTTTTCCCCTTTCGGTGGGGATTGGCGTGATTGATGCGTGGATGGGCATAGCACACAAAGATTGACAAACAGATAGAGGACCTCTTAATCCAAACAATATTGATTGGTCAGATCATCTTGTAATCTTAATTAGATATGAAGATTATGGTCAATAATTGAGGGCCCCATAAAAAGATCATGGTTCTCACATTGGAAAAACATGAAGTCCCTTTCCCCTTTGGCTCCTATATAAGGAGGCTTCTTATGTACAATTATATTCACTCAATAAATTAAGATGTAGCCTATAGAGCTTTAGTGTGTAGATGAAGGTTTTAAACCGAACCACCTTAAATCTTTTCTTTCTTGTCTTCTTCTCTCTTGCTCTTTTATATTTCTGCATTTATATTTTCGCTTTATGAATTCTTTCAAAATACGAGTCATAATTACTTGTATTATCTCTTTGGAGTTTGGAGCATGGAAGATTGTATGCTTTCATTTTCATGGGGAGGGAATCCTAAGCAAAGCTTCTTTGACAATCTTTTTCTTATGCCTTTCTCCCAACATAATCCACCGTTGTGGGAATAAATTCTCTTCACAGTATCACACTTTATGCTTCTTCTTTATTTATACTTTACTTTGCAAGGCAGGCTTCTGTTGTTGGTTCTAGGGAATTCTCGTTTGATTTAGAATATCCTATAAACAAGCATACAGAGCCTAAGGCTCCCCTTTAGTCTCATTTAGTTTGTTTAAAAACATTATTCATCATAAAGTTAAGGGGAAAATACACTTTACTCCCCTAAACTATCTATCCATTTACACTTTTAACTCCAATGTTTAAAAAGTAACACTTTATCCCTAACGTATTTTGAATTAACACTTTACCTCCGGAAGTAACTAAATTTTGGAGGGTAAAGTGTCAACTCAAAGGATAAAGTGCCAATTCAAAATTATTTAAGGGAGTAAAGTGTACTTCATGGGGTCAAGTGTCAATGTTAGATACTTTAAGGGTAAAGTGTCACTTTTTAAACATTTGGATTAAAAGTGCAAATGGATGAATAGTTAGGGGGTAAAGTATATTCCCCTAAAGTTAAGGTTTTTTTCCCACAAAGATTAAACATTTTCTTGATTTTATACCACACACTCTTAACACATGTCCAATAAACTCTATAAAATGGCAGCACTATTATGAGCAAACACATGAGATTAGGTTGAGAGATTTAACTCTTTGAGCTTTGATCTCCCAAAAAAACTAAGAAAAACTCTCCATTTTCTTCCTCCTCTTCTCCCTTCACTCTTTCCCTCTCCTAGACGTCTCTGGAGTAAAACACTAGAACTTTCTCTTGTTAAAGACACCATCTTTTTTTACTGAATTATCCTTCTAAAATATTAAGTGTTGATTAAATGATTAAATTTACCTCTTCCTATTAGCTTAAGCTTTTGGAATAACTAGTAACTTAACATGATATTAGAGCCAGAGATCCTAAAAACGAATCTTGACTCCATCATTTACCTCGTATTTCAATTAAATATTTCACGTGTTGTGCTTTACCAATTAAAAAGGAACTTGAGCACATACGTGAAAGAGAGTGTTTAGTGTTTGATTAAATGATTAAGAACATATTTGAGATTGTATTTGAGAAATAGAGCTTGAGAGTCAAAAAACGTGTTTTGGCAAAAGCTTGCGTTTTGGTCATTTTTTTTGTTTTTTGAACCCTTAAAAGCATTTTCAATTTTTTTTTATCAAACGGATACTTTCTTTTTTCAAATGGACTTTTGGTGTGTTAAACGCACTTTTAGACTCCTCAAACGTGCCTTAAACTTACATCTTCCTATCAGCTTAAACTTTTGAAATAACTGATAATTTAACAAATTCCAATTAATGCCTAGATAATATTGTCAAAGAGGGTCTGATGCCACTTGTTGGCTTGGAATAATGTTGGTGTTGGTTTAGATAATTAAGTTTTATAAAGACAAAAACATTTTGGATAAATTGCTGCTACTGCAGAACCGAAGAATGCAATCTTAAAAGTGCAGAAATAAATACAATCTGAAATTATTTCATTAGGCTTTACAGAGGCAGCACTGCAGCAGCATTACAAAGTATATGTATTTTATACACTCATCGGATAATTCTAGAGACATTAGTAAAAACTGAACAAGTTCAATGGAAATGGAAAGGTACAAAGAAAGTTCTTCAATTTCTAACAAAATCTAAATTTGAGCTTCATGTCCTTATATGTGAAGCCCATCCGAAATGACTTTCACTGTGACCACCATTGTTGTTGTATCCATAATTGTTGTGAGTTTCACTGTTCCTTCCCAGCTCTCTTAATCGATTGAGCTCTGGGACTACAACCGTGGCAAGATCTGGCCTGTCCTTCTTCCTTAGCTCTGCACACTTCAATGACAATTTAGCAAACGCTAGAGCCTCCTCTACAGGCCAATCTGTCACTGTAGAATCAAGCAGCTCTGCAAATCTCTCTCTTTCAATGGCCCTTTGAACGTGGTGGGCAAGACCCATTGGAGGCTTGGCAGTGATGATTTGTAGCAACATGATCCCCAGTGAGTATATATCGGATTTTGTTGTCAACTTTCCTGTTTGTTGGTATTCAGGATCTATGTAACAAAAAGTCCCAGCAGTAGAAGTCAGGTGGTATTGTGTGACGCTATTAGCCACAGAAGGTGGGACTAAACGTGCAAGCCCAACATCACTAATTTTGCTCACATAATTGCGGTCTAAGAGGATGTTGGCTGGCTTAAGATCCCGATGAACAAGGGGCTCTGGCTTTGCTTGGTGAAGGAAGAGAAGGGCAGTGGCAATCTCTGCCGCTATTTTGAATCTTCTTCTCCATGGAATTGGAGGGCTGTCGCCTCTTCGAAACAACCTGTCTTCTAAGCTGCCATTGTCCAAGTATTCATAAACCAGACATCCATACTCAGAACATGCACCAAGGAGGAGGACCATGTTAGGATGTCTAATGCAGCTAAGGACCTCAACCTGCATATGTTGTAGATAATAAAACATTAAAACTAATTGGCCAACAAATACATCTTTATAGTTGGATAGGTATTATATCAACCTAACGAAAAGGTGCCACGTCATGCAGTGCTTGAGTATTGCATGGCATTTACTAGTGAATCCAATATCATTAAGAAAAGTGCTAGCCACATCTGCGCTATTACTGCAAAAGAGCTAGTCAATTTATAGCTTTTAGTTTCACCTAGTAAATAAGCAATGTAGGACTAAGCACTCAAGAGTGTCTTTATAAATCACCAGTTTCCAAATTAATGTATTCAGATTTGACACATTATTGAAGTTATGTGAGCACACGACACAACTTTTTTCCTGGGGAAGCACATTCATTGCAAAATCATGCTCTAAATAAGCTGTATTATCTAAGAAACAGATTCAATAAAAATGTAAAGATAAACTCATATCATATATACCTCCTGTTGAAATTGCTTCCTCCCTTGAGCAGCATCAGGTCTCAAAACTTTGATGGCAACAGGGGTGTGATCAAGTTTGCCTTTATACACAGGTCCATATCCACCTTCACCAATTTTCATTGATCCAGAAAACTTTTCAGTTGCTGCTTCAATCTCTTCTATGGTATATTTTCTATACCTGATGTCATTATGTGTCAATGCAGACAATGCCCGATTTTTCTCCTCTGCCTCTTGCTTGGCCTTCATCTCTGCCTGTTTTCTTCTCTGTGCTTCCATCTCGGCTAGCTTCTGTGCCGCCTCTGCAGCTTCAATGGCGGCCTTACACTTAGCCTTCTCTAGTTCTGCCATGGCAAGAGCTGCTTCTTCAGCAAGCCTAGCTTCTTCAAACTTGCGCGCCTCCTCTAGCTTCCACTGGTGAAGCTCTCTTGCCTGACAATCAATGGCATAACATTTCACTTAATAAGTAAGCAATGTGAAACTTAGCACTTGTGAGTGTTTTTATAAACCACTTATTATATGTGAATTGCTCATTTTGTTAATATGGGACTGATATATTACACTACTATTTTAATTAGATAACTAAATCTCAAATTTAGCAATTGATGCATAAGAAAAATTTTCTTTTTAGTTCCATCCCGAAAAGAATTTTATAGTTTTGGTATGACCTTATTAGCCAACTTCATATCTTATAAGCATATATTATATCAATTATACATATTTACAATTAGATTCATGACAATCAATTTATTAATCAATATTCAATTATCTATAATCATAATTAGTAAAAATAACCCTACTTTTTCAGCACAATATCCAATCAAAATAATATTACTGTCCAATAAAGTTCATTCACATAAACAAACAGATAAAAATAAAGAAAATGATATTACATTCTAACAAATAACTTGATAAAGCCTCCTGCACCAATATTAATTATTAATAAAATAAGAAGTAAATAGAGTTGAAATGCAATTTGCATTTATACGAGTTATACAGGTAATATACGGGTTAATCAAATTGACCCATTTATTAATTCTCTCTAATTGGATTACACTAAATTCTAACCTTCTAATTTCATGTAAAATTCACATGTCACGTCAAAAATTGACAACTCTAACTTTAATGGCCACTAGAAAAGCCGCAATAGTGTGTGCTTTTAAGCATAGCATCGAGTAAGTACTATCATGGGGAAGTAAAGGAAGATCATGTCAAGGATTATAATTAACTTAACTTTATTGAGAATCCCCTGTTTCTCTTGAGACAAAAATTAATTCATTTTGGAAAATCGATGATATAATAACATCACCTTATTTTTGGCCGAGATTGCTTCTTTGCAAGCTGAGCTATACATTTCCATGGTTTGCTTTAGCTCGAGCCTCAATCTCTTCATCTCAGCTTCTAGCTCTCGCTGTAATAAACCATGAGCAGCTGATAGTCAAGTTACTTGATGATAGCCTAATAAAAATAAGAGTCAGAGCATGTTGGGAATTGTGTTTAAAAAATGATCAAAAATGCGTTTTGGTTATTTTTAGACTTTTTAAACCCTTAAAAAACGCTTTCAATTTTTTTGAATGAATGAGGTTTTATTTCTTGTTTTTTTTTTTCTTTCCAACGGATTTTTTGAACGTTAAACACACTTTTAAGCCTCTCAAACGCTCTCTAAAACAGGCCCTTAGTTGTTCAATTTTCACTTACTGCAGACTGTCTGGCTAAGGATTCCTTGGGAGAATGTGGTGCAATACTGAAATCTAAATTTTGGCCTGAGACGTCAATCGATCCGAACATCATTGGCCCTGCAAAATCATGAGGCTCATCGGACACAGAATTGCGGCTAAATGAAGTCCTTGACCCACGATTTGGAAGGTCAATATTTTCCACTGACATATTGGATGGACTACTCCTGGCCCTCTCCCTTGATGTTGCTCTCGTTACATCATTGCTCCTCTCCATAGCCATTCTCTCTAGTCCTCCATTTCTCCACGATGTCCTTGCATGTCTGTGTTTCACCGATAAACAATATATACATACGGAAGTACACAAAGAATCTCCTTCCAATGAAGAAAAATTTAATCATCTAATCAATACTTTAACTAGCAATAATATGAGTTGCATGGTGTTGGGTACCTCATTCCATTTTCTTCACTGGTGTGATCAGGTGTTGGTGGAAGTCCCGCTAAAGATAGTTGTTTTGGAGGGGTAGCAGTATTAGCCAGAGGCCTTAATGCTGTTCGTGCTGACAATATCTTTCCTTTGGAAATTACGTACACAGAACAGAAGTTTGGTGCAGATTTGATTAAACTACCCGGTATATCATATGCTTTGAATTTCCTGTACATATCAACCCCAACAATATGCTTTAGTTTACCTTTTCCTATACATACATATACACACACAGAAACAAAGACAGAGAGAGGACCTTGCAAGAGCATTCCTTGTTGATGCACCAACGACGATACTGCTGATGCAGTTTTTCTGGATATGGTCCAAAAGTGCTTTAGGAGCATCATTGTCTTCGAGGACAACCTCTTTCAATTGAATCTAAAGTTCAAAAAATTACATTAGATGTTAGTTTGTTGGTTCTACTACCCTAAATTTCAATTAATTCTCACTTATATGGCAATGAACTGCCATAATTTGAATCAAATACGCACCCCTTTACGAGCACAATACGCGCGGTAGGGGACGAAGAGGTCTTTGGCGTCATGGGAGTCGCCTGGTTCAGCCTCACCCGCGCTCTCTGCATACCTCTCAAAGGCCAACAGTTTAGTGTCACAATGAAAACAAATTTAGTGGGGAATTCAAATCAATCGATAATATTAAAAATTAGTGAGAGGGTACCTACGATTTGGGGTGCTTAATTTGTGCCTAACGTGGATTAGGATGATAACCGGGTTGCTAATCACGAGATGATCAATAGCCCACCGGACAGCATGTGGGCTGTTCTTGTCCTTGTCGACGGCCACCGCCGTGGACTTGATGTTTGGAGTAGTATGATCATCGGGAGGGAAGTGAGGAACCATTTGGCTAGCACCACCGCCACCGCCTGCTGCCACACCCACCACGACAATTCCCCTCCCGGAAACCGCCGCTATAAGCCGCGGAAGGAAGAGCAAGGGAAGGAGGGAGGAGAGCAGAGCAGAGCAAAGCAAAGCAAAGCAGAGCTCCTTGGCCTAAACGTGAAGTGGAAAACAATGACAACGGAACCTAACTAACTTTTAAATGCGGATCTCCGCCATTCGCTTGATTTAGGCAGTTTGACCGGGCAATGACAAAGGATATTCAAATGACCTGGCATTTCTCAAAGTGATATCCGTACGCTAGTCATCCGCATGTCCGTACTGGGTCTTTGGAGAGAGAATCCGGACGATTTGCCATTTTCTTAGAGTTTGTTTGGAATTGCGGTTTTAAAAAGTACAATTTTAAAAATTGTATATTTGAAATCGTTACTATTTAAAATCGTAAAGGTATTTGATAAAATATGTTAAAAAATATTTTTTTATCAAATATTTGTTATGCGAAGTCGTAATTTTGATTTAAGTTTGCATTTTTTCAAATAAGCATCCCCTAACCTGCTTATAGAAATTAGAAATCGCAGATTTTTTTTNGTACTGGGTCTTTGGAGAGAGAATCCGGACGATTTGCCATTTTTCTAGAGTTTGTTTAAAATTGCGGTTTCAAAAAGTACAATTTTAAAAGTTATATATTTGAAATTGTTACTATTTAAAATCGTAAAGGTATTTGATAAAATATATTAAAAAATACTTTTTTTATCAAATATTTGTTATGCGAAGTCGTAATTTTGATTTAAGTTTGCATTTTTTTCAAATAAGTATCCCCTAACCTGCTTATAGAAATCGCATTTTTTTTTTCCATTTTAAATTAAGTGTTTTTTAAATCGCAATGCCAAACACCTTACGTTTTACGATATCTTTTAAAAATGCATATTATTCTTGCAAAATCGCGATCCTAAACGCACCCTTAATTAGTTTAAGAGGAATGCTTAGGTGCACTAAATTTTTTATCAAAATTTTAGTTACCAATTGATCTATTGTACTAGTCAATGTGATAGTAACACATTATTTGCCAACCAACATTTTGGTAAAAAATTTAGTATACCTGGCGTTTCTCTAATCTTAATCATTGTTATCTGTCCAAACATTAGAACCACCGATGATGTCTCTTTGAATTATAAAGTCTTGTAATCAACAGCTTATTTGATAATTCATTTGCAATACTACTACGCAGCCAAATAGATGTCAAAAGATTTAGAGCGTGTGTTGGTTGTGGGTTTGAAAAGTTAGAATGTGTGCTTAACACCTAACAATTCATTTAAAGAAGAAGAAGAAAATGCATGTTTGGTTAAAAAGAAGTTCGAAGCGCTTTTGAGGGTCTAAAAGGTCCAAAATCAAACGACATCTTGAGTCCCAACATTTTGACTTAAATTAAAATGATATTTATTGTGTTTTTATGCATGGCTGAATTATGTTCTTGAAATCGTAATTGATAATAATTGTATGGCATGCCACAACGAAAAACAAATGGTGAAGTATTTGGGGCATATGCTCAAACCGTGGCTCCGTTTTACAAATGGTGTTGTCAATGGCAAGGGCAAAAGCACATGTTCCTACTTTTTCATTTTTTCAATATTCTCTTACTTTTTACATCACATTAATCATTTTTTATTTCTATTTAAATAAAACAAATTACTATAAAAACAAATTTTTTTCATTATTTTATACTAAACATTCTTACTTTTTCACTTTTTCAAAAAAAATAATATTATTACTTTTTTTTCACATCAATCAATTTTTGCTACAGTATGGAACCGAAACTGAAACGAAATCGTTTACCGAACAAGCCCTGTATCGCGAAGAGAATATGGGCACAGATAGGCCATATGAAGGTTGATTGTGATTGCAATACATATTGTTAGTTATTTTTAGTTGGCTATTTCTCGGTGATCAAAACATTGTAAATCGATCTTTTATGTTTCTCGCATCTCTCGGAGGATCGTACAGCAGCTTCGTGGCATAGAAGGGTGCATGGGAACAAGGACCGTCCGAACGGCCATTTATCCCGTCCGGACGTGCTGCAGTGAAAGGCTCCCAACACTAAAATCCGAGGACACCGTTCGCAAGGCCGTTCGCTAGCCGTTCGAATCCCGTTCGAACGGACAGAGTGACCGTTCGGACGTGCTGCAGCTCCCAGTATTAATTCCCGAGTGTCCCGTTCGCTGGCCGTTCGCTAGCCGTCCGGACGCCTCCGAACGCGCCGCACCAGAAGATGGAAGTTAGCGATGTTGCCCTAGGACCGTTCGGACGGCCATGTATACCGTCCGGACGGCCCATGTTAAAACTCAAATTCCGCCTTTATTTTTACATAGCCGTTCGGACGCGCCAAGTGACTGTCCGAACGGTATGTTGCGGCTAGGGTTAATTTATCCTGTATTTGAGTTTAACTAGAACTAAGAGTCTATGTAATTATATATAGATCTGTAGAGGTCACGAATTCGGTATCTAGAATTCGCCTTTGTGAGCCAAGAGAGTCTTTGATAGTGAGCGTTTAAGTTCTCTCTCTTGGAGTGTTTTGTTCCATGTTCATCATTATTCGTCATCAGTTGAAGTGAAGTCAACCGGAGTTCCGGTGAAAGGAAATCACGTAGAAGGATTGTGCCAGCTGTCTCTGGAAAGGGCTACTGCGGTAGAAGACGAGTGGGTCGCTTGTCTTATACAAGATCGTGTCATAGCAAAGGTTTTGTGAGTATGAACATCTTGTAATCCTTTATCTTTTTACTGATTTAGTTGATTTCCTGGGTTTGGCTGCCCCGGAGAGGTTTTACATTTTAGAGAGTTCTCTAAATGGTTTCATCTTCGTAACCAAATTCTGTGTGTTCTTTATTGCTTATTGCTTTACATATTTGGTTGAATTGTTTATTGCTTTACTGTTTTCAATTCCGCATAAATTGTGATAAACAATTAGTTGGAGTCTACTTAGGGTCTTTCACATATATTGATATTATATTGTATAAATGATTTTTTGCCTTTAACTATTGCATGATTTCCTAAGTACAATACCTTAAATTATGTGCTAAACATGTGTTATCACAAAATTGTATATCTCCCACCATATTTTCATTCACTCTACAAAATTCTTTGGCTTCAATCACATATTCTCAAACTTAAAATAACAACTTCTACTCACAACCCCACAATCCAACAACAAAAGAAAATGATCTAAAAAAAGTATAAAGTCTCCTTTGAACAACATCAAGAAACTGTTATTCCCGATGAGAAGAAAAAACAAACCTGTCAATTATTGACCAGCATTCATTCTCACGATTATTAGACCACATAAATTGTCCACCTATAAATGGGATGTCCATAAGGCCCTGTTGAAATATAAAATCCGAAAATTTCATCATGGCTAGAGAAGGATGGGTAGTGTATCTCTTACTTTGATATCGAATAGCATTAAAATCTCCCCCAATACACCATGGCTTCTCCACTAGCTCATAATCCCAACTAATTCACCCAAAGCACACTTGTCAATGTCATTATTAGGACCATAAACCCTACAAATGCCAACTCAAAATCATCACAAACATTTCTGATGAAAACCCCCACCAAACCCCCCCCCCCCCCATATATTCCACTTCCTTTTCCACTACCCTTCTACCCCCACATTAGTAAAATTCCTCTAAAAGCTCTCCTCACCCCTAAATAACACCAATCCACATATAGACACCCCTATAAACTTCTCACCACCTCCTTAGAGACATACCCCAATTCAGTTTCTTGTAAACAAATATTATCATCGTCTTTCGATTCCCAAATAAGACCTCTAATCATCATCCTTCTCATTCAATCCTCTCATGAAAATATTTTAGGTTTCTCCTTGCTCTTTTTGCACTTTTCTCACTCTCCAACAATGCATCTGCTCAGCCCAATTGCTATATGTTTCCTACCAAACTTAGGGCACGTTTGGCACTGAGAAATAGATTTTTTTTTTTTTTTTAGAAAAAAAAACAAACATATNGAAATAGATTTTTTTTTTTTTTTTAGAAAAGAAAAACATATATATGAATTGAGAGCCCTACTATCACGTTCTAGTGTTCAATAAAAAGTTGACATTTCAGCTTTTTCCCCAAATAATGAAAATGACGTTCACATGCAATCAAAGCACTCCCGTTAAAAGATAAAACTCTCTTTATTGATGAATGAAGCAGCCCATTCAAGAGGAATGACATCCACCTTCAACCAGTATTGCCGACTATCGGGAGTAATGCTACAAGTTTCTCTTGTGTTTCTTTTTAGTTTCTCCAAGAATAATGTGGCTATTAAAATCATCATTGGACTTGTAATTGATCATTATTTAATTTTAATCAAATGATGATTTTAATAGTCACATCATTTTTGGAGGTGAAAATTCTAATTGACTCAAATTAACACCTATTCAGATTTTCTAGGTGTTTAACAAAATAATATTATGCGGAAATAAATCTGACCTAACAATTAATAAACAACCAAAAATATATAAAAATAAACAATAAACAACACAGATATTTGGTTACGAAGAGGAAACCATTTAGAGAACTCTCTAAATGTAAAACCTCTTCGGGGCAGCCAAACCCAGGAAATCACTAACTCAGTAAAAGACTAAGGATTACAAGAAGTTCACACTTACAAAACCTTTGTAATTGACACTCTTGCATAAGACAAGCGACCCACTTGACTTCTACCGCAGTAGCCCTTTCCAGAACATCTGGCACAATTCTTCTACGTGATCTCCTTTCACCGGAACTCCGGTTGACTTCACAACCTTAGATTTATCAAAGAAATAACTAAACTCTAAGAGATTCAATTTAACGCTCACCACATATGATTTCTCTTAGCACACCCTCCGACGAACTCTCTGGGGATGAAAATTCGTGTCTCTCTCTTCTATAATGATGTATATATATCAGTACATCAAACCCTAGACCTAGGGCACTAAAAACACGTTTTTGGGCATAATAGGTACGGAGTGTCCGGACATGTTAATGGGATGTCCGGACATGGCCTTGCGGAGCAAAAATATGCTTCCTGGAATTCATGTCCGGACATGCTAGCACCATGTCCGGACATGGCCTGCAGTGGGGAGAAAACAGCATTCTGGAAATGCTGTCCAGCCTTCATCAACAGCTTCGATCGATGGGCGTTTGTGGTCCGATTGAGCTGAAATTTTGCAGGGACATTCATGACACATGAATCTACATTATGAACGGTGGAGATTCGATTCTGAACATTCTATATCAATGTTTGAGCTTGTGTACAGTAACCTCTGCATTTTGGAACTGAATTAAGCCAACACAAGAACTAACAAACTCCCCCTTTGGCAATTCGGTGACAAAACCAAAATGCCGAGTCAATCCCATCATCTCCCCATATTTACTCCCCCTTTTTGTCACAGAATGACAAAAGGTCTTTGTGTTTCCTGAAACACTTCACAAAATACATCAAGGTATATGTGGAATAGGAATACAAAAATAAAATTCATGATCATAGATAACAGAATATGCATGAAATAATGCAAGATCATGAAGAAACATCAGCAAAAACTCCCCCTCAATGTATGACTCAATACCAACAAGAAACGTTTACGGAAAAAAGTTTCTCCCCCTCAAAAGTCAAGTAAACACACATTCTCCCCCTAAATGCAATACTGGATAAATAGTGCACATATCATTTATGACAAAAAAACCATGTATTGTACGAAATCACATTCAAAAGCAGAACCACTCATGCATTGAGCACACATATATAAGCTTACACAAAAACATGTGTCAAATAGAATGAACATTAGCTAGCCAATGGGACAAAGTAACTAATGCTGAGATGTGTAGTGTGTGAGAGTCAAATCCAAAGTCAAGTCATATGAATCGATCTAGGATCACTATGCAAGTGATGACGGTAAAGATGCATGGTTAACGGCAAACCTTATAGTACTAGGGCCTAGAATCCCTCATCCTATACAACCTTTTATAGATCAAGCATCATTTTACCACAAATCCTTTAGTGACCGTATTTTTCCACAATGAATTGGTCACTAACTATTTCTATAGGGATTCTTTCAGCAATAATGACATAGAACTTTTTGTTCAAATATACTCTTTTAGAGACATGTCATATATTATTATTGCATGACTAAAACAGAATGCAGGAATTTTTAGGATCTAGGTTCAACTAGCGAATTGGTCAATTTTAACCGAGCCTTGAACCATACATCACCTACATTGTGACCGTGAGCCCTTTCCACAATAATCAACGTTTAGACAGACTCTAAAGCGTGCATGATCAGCAAAAAGAAAAGATCACACATGAAAAGCTATACAACACTCACCATGGTCATGCAATTAGAAGCTCATACAGTACCTCATGCAAGGGTAGGTCCGCTCTCAAAGGACCCGACTCCACATGGGATTTTGAAAGTCCATGAATATGAGCACAAAGAACTAGTGCAAAGCACTTCAAACAAAACATATTTTTGTATTTTAAAAAAAATGAGAGACAAAAAAACAAAAACAAAGCAAAAATATTACAACTGAAACAAAACTAGCACACAAATAGAAAGAAACAAAACAAATTAAGAAACAAATACACCCAACAAACATTCGCACTAGGACATTGAAATGAGAGTGTAAACAAGAATTGTCCTAGGCATGCATTGTGTCCACCTAATCTAGGTGAGTCCACCACCACTCCCCCTCAATGGGTGAACGGTATCAACCTTCTTAATCCAAACTTTCTTTATATTGGGGACAAATGTGTGACTCTTGTCCAAATCATTTAACTGGGTGATAACACCCCTTAGCATGTTGAATAATTCTGCATGACTATTCCTAGAACGAAAATAATTTTTTTCTGACTCATGATTATTCAACTGAAAACAATTAGGGCGAATATGCCCAATCTTTCCACAGTGATGACATGTAGGAATAAACCTTTGAGAAGGTTGGTTCCTTGCAAGGTAAACGATGTTGGAGTTGCTTCTAGGTAAAAAGTGCTCAGCATGAGAGTACTTACCTTTCTTACCCTTCTTACCTCTTGAAGTCGCAGTGGCTATTTTCTTTAAGCCTTCTTTTCCTCTTTTTCTTGAGGAGTGAACAGTAACTAGCTTATCTTTATCCAATGGATCTTTCAAGTTTTCTGTTTCAACAAAAACTTTCTTGGAAGAAGAAGCAAGGTTAACGGAAGGAGCAATAATCTTGTCAAAATCAATCACAGGTTTATCACAAGTAGATTTTTGGGTATGCAAAATTTTGTCAAGATTATCATTAGAGAATTTTTTCAATAGGGTTTTGGACTCCTCTAATTCATTCTCTAATGACCCAACTTTATTAGCAAGAACATGATTTTCAGATTTCAATGTTTTACACAAATCAAGAGAATCACTCAATTCACCAATTAGCTCATCTTTATCATGTTCAGCCTCTCTGAGCTTCTTTAGATTCTTGGAATTAATAACTTGTAGCTCAGAGAATTTCACAAACAACAAATTATAAGCCTCTTGAAGATCACTTTCATTATCAGAATCATAATCAGAATAATACTGTTTATCAGAAGACATAATAGTTTCACAAAAAGTATTATCAACAGTTTCGAAACAATCAAGTGTTTGAGACATCTAGAAAGTAGATAGGATCACACTCAGGAATTCAATCCTTTGATAGAGTGAACCCGCTCTGATACCAATTGAAAATTCTAATTGACTCAAATTAACACCTATTCAGATTTTCTAGGTGTTTAACAAAATAATATTATGCGGAAATAAATCTGACCTAACAATTAATAAACAACCAAAAATATATAAAACAATAAACAATAAACAACACAGATATTTGGTTACGAAGAGGAAACCATTTAGAGAACTCTCTAAATGTAAAACCTCTCCGGGGCAGCCAAACCCAGGAAATCACTAACTCAGTAAAAGACTAAGGATTACAAGAAGTTCACACTTACAAAACCTTTGTAATTGACACTCTTGCATAAGACAAGCGACCCACTTGACTTCTACCGCAGTAGCCCTTTCCAGAACATCTGGCACAATTCTTCTACGTGATCTCCTTTCACCGGAACTCCGGTTGACTTCACAACCTTAGATTTATCAAAGAAATAACTCAACTCTAAGAGATTCAATTTAACGCTCACCACATATGATCTCTCTTAGCACACCCTCCGACGAACTCTCTGGGGGTGAAAATTCGTGCATCTCTCTTCTATAATGATGTATATATATCAGTACATCAAACCCTAGACCTAGGCCACTAAAAACACGTTTTTGGGCATAATAGGTACGGGGTGTCCGGACATGTTAATTGGATGTCCGGACATGGCCTTGCAGAGCAAAAATATGCTTCCTGGAATTCATGTCCGGACATGCTAGCACCATGTCCGGACATGGCCTGTAGTGGGGAGAAAACAGCATTCTGGAAATACTGTCCAGCCTTCATCAACAGCTTCGATCGATGGGCGTTTGTGGTCCGATTGAGCTGAAATTTTGCAGGGACATTTATGACACATGAATCTACATTATGAACGGTAGAGATTCGATTCTGAACATTCTATATCAATGTTTGAGCTTGTGTACAATAACCTCTGCATTTTGGAACTGAATTAAGCCAACACAAGAACTAACAGGAGGGACTCAAGAGAGACTTCTAGAATTACTCTATTGTCAGCCAACTCTCTCACTGAATGGGCATATCGTTGGAGTTTCATGACATTCTTCTTTCTCTTTGTTCTTCTGGGTTTTTTTTTTTTGTTTTAAGTATTTTAAGCCCCAGTAGATGACGAATTCAGAAACCTGCATCCCACAAAATCTCACATGCGACAATAGCAAGTTACAGCGTTTGCAAGGAGCCCAAATTGCGTGATAGTTCAGCTTATGAAGATTAGAGAGCTTTTTTCCCCTCTCTCTAAAACACATCTCGTAATGGGGAGGCCATCAACTCCCATGTATTTACCACTTAATTTACAATTGAATAAATGTAGTTTGATGGTTGAAGGTGGCTGTGGTTCCTCCTGAATGGGAATGCTTCATTCAATCAAGAAAGAAAGGATTTCTCTTTGAACAAGAGTACTTTTTTTTTTCTTTTCTTTTCTTTTTTCTTTCTTTTTTTTTTTTGTTTTTGTAACAACCCAAATATCATTAAAACATAGGAATAAGAAAGTTACAGGACAGACATATAAAGCTATACTGCTTTAGACAGATTAACCCAATTCAAAAGATTACAAACTCCTCACAGCGAGTGATAAGTAAAAACAACTGCGGATGCAGCCAGAGAAAACCCTTGCCGCGGCGCATTTTGATGGACGAAACCATCGGGAGTACAAGTACTCCATTAAAGCATCTAAACAGACTTTTGCAAAAGTCATGGAGATTCAGATGCACAGTAACAGTGGAAAAAAGGTTTCCAAAAAGAAACCAAAAAGAAACTACACTAATGAGGAGTTCAAAACCTAACTGGATCAGGGTTAACAGAATCCAACACAACAGCGTTACAGAAAGTAGAAGCAAGCTAAAAAGTATGGTAAAATGTCCAAAAACCAGCAACGGCAGAGTAGTCAGAGACGCTCGTGCCCACGAACTGGAGAGGGAACCCGAAGACCGGTGGGTGGAGGTGGAGCAACGCAGAAGAGGCCTCACACGCCAGCGCGTGGGGGATACGCGCCCGCGAGTAAGATCTACTCGCAGGCGCGTGTTGAACACGCATCGGCGCGTGGTGATCGAATGAACGGATCGCTGGTGGCGAGTGAAGGCGGAGTCGGCCAGGAACCTTGAAGAGTGGCTCGTGTGCATCAGGGACATCCTGAAATCAAGAGAACAGATTTTGAAGAAACCATGTCCAAAGATTTCAAGAAAAGAACAAACCACAGACTTTGAGCGGCTGAAGATGGAGATGGTCGAAGGTTTTGCGATGGAGGATGAGCCTTTGCAATTTCTGGACATAGATAAGGCCTCCAAGGAGGCGGATAGAGTCTCCAAAGAGACAAGTTTTGCCTCTGAGGAGGCGAGGAAGGGTGGGGGAGAGGGAATATGGAAATAGAGAAAAGAGAGGGGGAGGAAGAAGCCATCGCTGGCTTCCTCCTCCAAGTCGGCCGAGAATGAGGTTGGGGGATTTTTCTGGAGGAGAGAGAACAAAGCGTTTGTGTTGGTATTATTTTATTTTGCGTGCACTTTTATTTTCTTTCTTTGATTGTATGCGAACGTGTTCTTTATTACTTGTGAGAAAAGCTCAAATAATAAAAGCTAAGTTGTCATCTTTTTATTGGATGCTGTAAAATACTCGTTTTATATCATGACATGAATGAAGTTATTCTCATACATATTACGAGCCTTTTAATTAAGGATTTTTTTTTTAAAAGAAAAGATTTTAGAAGCTATTCATTAGAAGAAAGGGGAAATGAGAAATAGCACAAAGAAAAAGGAGGAGTAGGGTACCCCAAACAATAATCCAAGTAACCACAACTTACGGTGTAGAAAAAACCTATAACTATTGGGAATGGGTCAAAAGAATGACCTGGCCCATTTGAGTGGCCGCCATAAAAAGGCGGTTTAAAAAGATGCACGAATCTCAAAAGGTTACCCAACCCGATCTATACCAAAGATGACACAACTAATAGTCACGAGAATGTGCACAAACCTCAAAATGTCTCTCAAACCTTTCAAAACCCTCCACGAAAACTACACCCACAACAACGACCAAAAATGAGAGCCACGACATGGAGAAAAACATTGAAGAGGAGCGGATTGTCGTAGGCAGTGATAGAGGGAAGGGTGGCTGATATAAGCCATGCTCCCCTCCCCCCAAAAATATTTTACCCTCCTAAACTATTCACACATTTGCACTTTTAACCATAATATTTAAAATGTGACACTTTATCTCACAAAGTATCTAACATTGATATTTGACCCCATGAAGTACATTTTACTTCCTAAAATATTTTAAATTGACACTTTACCCCCCTAAAGTATTTTGAATTGACATTTTACCCCTATGAGTTGACACTTTACCCCTCAAAACTTAGTTACTTTAGGAGGGTATAGTTTCAACTCAAAATACTTCACAAGGGTAAAATGCACTTCATGGAGTCAAGTGCCAATATTAGATAATTTAGAGAATGTCACATTTTAAACATTGAGGGTTTAAAGTGCAAATGGGTGAATAGTTCAAGGGGTAAAGTGTATTTAACAAAAAAATAATAATTTATGCCTTGGCTCCTACCCATTATACATCTGGAATATGATCCTCTTCAGTCCAAAATGGACTGGAGAATATCCAAATTATGGCTAGGATTTGTTCTAAGAAATCATAAAGCCACAAGTAAAACACATGTCCCACTAACCAAAAATAATAATAAAATATTATTGTATATTAAAAATAATAAAATAAT
>CM017327.1:29259509-29402263 GCA_006937295.1 Carpinus fangiana
TAGATTTGGCCATTAGGGGTGGCCGGACCACCCCCAAGGGCCATGAGGGTGGCTTCAGGTTGGTCTGGGGTGGCCAAAGCCAACCCCAACCCCCAATTGGGGTGGCCAACCACCCTTTTTTTTTTAATATGAAATAATATTTTTATTATTTTTTATTAGTGGGACAGGTGTCTTACTTGTGGCTTTAGGAATTTTCAGAACAAATCTTAGTCATGAACTGGATATTCTCCAGTCCATTTTGGACTAAAGATCCTATTCCTATACATCTTGGCTCCGTCCCTAGATGTAGGGGAGCACCAACCAGGCGTTCAAAAGAGCAAACCAAGCACATGAAGCTTGTAGGACGCCAAAGAACAAACAACAAGAAGATCTGGACACCTCCATAGACCAAAACAAGAAACTAACTATGAAAACACACCAATTGAGTAATGAGGAAGACGGTGAGCTGACGCTTGGCAGTGGCGCATGGGCAACACGCACAGTGGTAGATAGCGGCGTTTGAAGCATAAAATGTCGGTAAAGGTAGAGAAAATTTGAACATGAGAGGAAAAGTTAGGGAAAGGAAGGAGAGGGGGATGATGAGAAGGCCATTCCTGCTCCTATCCGTGGAGGCACTCACAATAAGGATAATTATTCATCATTATAAAGAAATAACTATTATTTAAGAATAAAAATGAAATACTACCTTCTCTTTAGAAATCATTTCTTTCATCTTACTCCAGGCAACAAAACTAGTAAAAAACCTTGAGGAGGGAAGATCTAGATTTAGATCTAAATATTCCCTCCTTCCCCCTCTACGGCAGCAGTGCTCGGTGTTTCCTCCGGTCTCCATTTCGGGCGGGTATTTGTTTCAGATTTAAGTTGTATTCTTAGATCTTGTTCCAAATCTAGTTTTTTCTTTTTTAGATCTGTTTTTTTTCATCGGCCTTGGTGCGTCTTCCTAGGATCTCTTTGATGCCATGCTCCTCCGCTGTTGCTTGTAGAGTTTTTTAGTTTTTGAAATTTTTTTTTTTTTTTTTGGTTGTATTTGGGCTACTCATGTCCTAGATCTTGGCTGTTTGATGTAAATCTGGTACATGAGTTAGCTTTAGTTGTTTTTCTTGTAATAAGACATCCTGGCTTTTTTGGTTGTGTATGGTTTAGTCCCTTGGCCTTGGGTTGTGGGGGTTCTATTAGGAGCTACACCTATGTTTTGTTGATCTCTGCTTGTTACAGATATGTTCTAGTATCGAAAGTCACACATAGGTTAGCCGGTTGGTGAAGTTGCAGTTTTGGCTATGGTTTTTGTCTTGGCTATGGTTAAGATTTGTCATAATTTTGTTGTTTTGCATTGTATAAGCTTCATGCTTTTAACTTCTACTTAATGAGATCGGTATCTTTTAAAAAAAATAAATTAAAAAAAAAAAAGAAAAATGAAATAAGAAAAATAAAAAATGTAAACCGTATTAATTTACCTATTGCACCCTGCCAAACGTGCCCTACCTTTGGTGGAAACAAACAGCGGTCGGGCCGAGCGGAGGCGTTGGTGGAGAGCGAGAAAAGAACAGAGAAGAGCGAGGAGAAGCTTTGGAAGGGAAGAGATGTCGACGATATACGTGTTGGAGCCACCGACGAAGGGAAAGGTGGTGTTGAATACGACGCACGGGCCGCTGGACATCGAGTTGTGGCCCAAAGAGGCCCCGAAGGCCGTCCGCAACTTCGTCCAGCTCTGCCTCGAAGGCTGCTACCACAACACCATCTTCCACCGCATCATCAAGGGCTTCCTCATTCAGGGTGGCGATCCCACCGGTACTGGCACCGGTACGTACTCCCTCCCAATTCAGGTTTTCCACGGCCTCAAAAATCAGAGAACACTTCCTAAATTAAGCTTTATCTACTTACAGTTTCGGTCTATAGAACTTAGATTTGAATACTATTTGTTACGGAAAAAGATTAAAAAACAAAATTAAGCTTTTTAGACTTGTTCAATTTCGGGAAAAGTCATTTGGGATTAGATAAAATTCGTCAATTCTTACAATACACCACCAGCTGGAGAGTGTAGTGGACGTTGTAATGTTCAGTGCTGTTTATGGACGTCAGTGTTTGTCAAAATTTCCAGGTGGTGAATCTATTTATGGGGGCGCTTTTGCCGACGAGTTTCATTCGCGATTAAGGTTCAAGCACAGGGGCTTGGTTGCGTGTGCTAATGCTGGCTCGCCAAATTCGAATGGGAGTCAATTCTTTATATCGTTGGACCGCTGCGAGTGGCTTGACCGGAAGAATACTATTTTTGGGAAGGTGATTATGACTTCATTTCACGATCCCTTTGCCAGACATTTTGAATATTCATGGATGAATTTTTGAACTCGTTCGTGGGTTTCAGGTGACTGGGGATTCGATATATAATCTTACGAGATTGGGTGAGATTGAAGCTGATCAGGATGACCGGCCATTGGATCCGCCAAAGATTAACTCAGTTGAGGTAGGTTGTAGACAAACAATGCGTTGATATTGGTATTACTTGTCCTTACCTTCCGGTGTTTGAAACTGTCGATGTTTTTCTTATGCTTTCCTGTTGGCGTCTACTTCTGTGATGTACTATTTTCTTTGCCTATTTAGTTATAAACTTATTGTGCGTATAGAGAGTCTGATGAGCCGGCATTCTTCTTAAAATCACTACTGTAGGTGTTATGGAGCCCTTTTGATGATATTGTTCCAAGAGCACCTCCAAAGGCTTTGATCAATGCCACAACTGATACTGACAAGAAAGATACAAAGATAAAGGCTGTGAAGTGAGTTTTTTTTTCTCTCTTACCCAGTGTAATTCTATCTTCTGCGGATGGAATACAGAGATTTACATGTTGAATTGTGTTATCACTTCTCTTGCCTGAGTTATGTGCATATTATATTTACATAATGCAGAAAGCTGAACTTGCTTTCATTTGGAGAGGAAGCTGAAGAAGAGGAGAAAGAATTGGTGGCTGTAAAGCAAAAGATCAAGAGCAGCCATGATGTATTAGATGATCCTCGTCTTTTAAAGGTAGAAATTCCGAGTAATGAATTGGTAAAGATCCACTATCTGTTTTTTTGAAGCTGGATTCAATCTGAGCTTACCTGCTATGGAATTTTCAGTTATTTGACATTTTCATCTGTGTTATTCCTATCTGAAACAAAAGAGAGAAAAAGAAAAAAAAAAATCATCATGTACTGTTTAAGTTGATTACATTGAGGCCTGCTTTGGCTTAGTGCAAGCACAATCTTAAACCAGTAATTTCACTTGTGAAAATCATACTATTCTGGAAAACAAATTATGAAAATTATGCATTATGTCTTATACAAAAAAGCAGTTTGACTATCAGCACGACCTATCTCTAACAGAACTTTTTGAATGCAGAGCTCATCTGATGTCAAAACAACAAGGGATGTTCAGTTATCTATAAGAGAAGCTTTAAGCTCAAAGAAAGAAGAGTCACAGAAAGATTCAGAAGCTGAATTTTCTAATCCCCCTGATTATAGTGATGATGATGAGGCCAACTTTGATGAACGAATGCGTTTGCAAATACTTAGAAGAAGGAAGGAGTTGTCGGATATTCCATCTAAGCGAAAATTGCGGAAAAATGGTACCTTAATCATCTCAGTAACTCAGTGAATTTTCAAAACTGTGTATGCTTGCATAGAAGTCTTTTTATTTTTACTTTTCAAAAAAAAAAAAAAGTCTTTTTATTTTTATTTAACATTTTCTGTATAACAAGGAAGTCGGAATACAGCAGAGAAAACCTTGCATAAGAAGCTAACTTGCTGCACAGCAAATATACATATTAATAAATAAATAAAAGGCTAAGTAACCTTTTGCATGGTTATTAAAATTAAAAACCTCCCTATCTTCAAAAGTGGTTTCTCCTTGTGATAACGAAAACCAGCATGGAAAACTCCTATTGTTGCAAACTAGTACACACACACAAACACACAGTAAAGTATATTGAAATGGCAAGCTTTTAAGATTGCTCTATTATTGTAACAGAACCAAAAAAAAAGAAAAAAAAAAAGAAGCAAAAGAAGGTGGCCCTAGTTTTTTGCGAAAAATGTGGAGTTAGAGTACTAGCAGCAGACCCCCTATAAGTGGTTCTGTTCCCTTCATTTAGGGAAAATGTCAAAAAAGTCACAAAAAATCATCCACAACAGATTCCCTAATTCTGTGGAAACATTGAGATTGCTACAGTGCTTCCCAATGCATTGGGAAGCACTGTAGCATTCCCATTCATTATTATAAGCATAAATAAAGTATTCTCTCTCCTCTCCAACCCGCTCTCACATCCATGCCCTCTCCTCCATTCTCTACCATTCCTCTAATTCCAATTCCTCATCCTTCTCCTTCTCTTCCCTCGCTGACTCCAACCGCCCGGCTCTGTAGAAATTCTCGTCCCACACTGCCTACTCCCCTCTCTTCCCTCGCCAGCTCCGACCCGCTCTGTCAGTGGCTCTACGACACCTACCTCTTCTCCGACCCCCATCTACGACTCGTCGTCCTCTCCTTCCTGCCTCTCGTCTCCGCCCTTTACCTCTCCCGCATCCACACCTCTGAAACCCATCTATAACAAAGTTTGAAACCCATCTGCAACAAAAAGAAGCATTAAAGATTCATATTGGAGCAGCATTAAAGAGTCTTTTTTGCGGTGGGGAAACTCTTCGAAGGGGATTTCCGGCGGGGAGAAAAATCGAGAGATCAGAGAATGAGAGAAGTGTGGGAGAGAGAGAAATCGGGGAAGAAGAAGACATGAGAGGTGCGGGAGAGGAAAAAAAAAAAAACCAGAGAAGACGTGTGTGGGGAGGGGAGGGGGAAGAGAGAGAAAAGAAGTAAAAGTAAAAAATATTATTTAAATGATATAGAAAATATTAAGGGAATCTATTGTGGGGTGTTTTTGGATAGTGAATCAAAAAGTAGTTTTTTTTCCTACATTTAGGGAAAATGGTTGGGAAGCTGCTGCAAGTGCTCTTAGTGGATAAAACTATTACTACTTTCTAGTAGAAAAAAAATGAAGAGTGGTTGAGGTTCCTGCAACTGTGGTTTAGATATATGTAAATCGGAGATCTATGTCAACAAACAATTTGTTTTGTTTTTCTATTTTATTCTTCTTGATAAGTAATAAATTTATTGAAATAGAAAAGGTGGGGCCCAAGTACATGGGAGATGTAGAAGAGGTTCTCCTAAGAGATCATTATCTAAATTTTAAATGATCAAGAAAATGTAAAAAAGAAGAAAGAAAATATCTTGGTTGGTGGCCAATTAGCTTCTTCACTACCTATGCACATTGCACGATAAAGCCGTTTAGAAATCAAAATGCATTAGTCAAAAATTGATAATGGGAGTTTCAACCAACAAATGTTGAGTAACAAACTACGCTTAGTGAAGGGGGGAATATTTGTCAACATCAAAACCTTGAAAATGACTGTTATTTAGTGATGCAAGTTAAATAGGTTTGATATCCATTGCCAATGCCACTGTCTTTTGCTCCCTTCTTCCTTTTCCAAATTATTTTTTGTTCTTCATAATGGCCTTAATTATTGACGCAAGTTGCCTTATTATCTGTACATGCAGGGAATTCTAGTCCAAAACGCAATGAAATATCTACATCAAGGTAAAATATATATGTATTAATGTATATATGTATGTTAGCTATTCCCACAGGTGCTTTGCGGCAATTTGCATGTGCGCATTTATTTAGATTCTTAAAATTTTACTAATTAACACAGATGGGGAAGCAATAAGGTTTTCAACAAGGTTTGCATGGATATAGTTTGGTACAGAGCTTCAGTTGCATGTCTAAGATCTTTGATTTCAACATGTCATATCTGAAAGTGAAGGCATCATCAATTTGGTGGCATCCACCAAAAGAAAACAAACTAAGAAGTAAGAAGACTATGGGACAATTGGATTTAATGTTTCTTGGAAGAACAAAAATTACAGAAAGGAGCAATTTCACCAAGCCATATATGGCTGTTAAAGTCCTAAAATACTAAGCAGCAAGCTACATTGTTAATTTTAACCTCGTTATTAGGTGTATATGTGAATAAAATGAAAGAGCCATTACAAATCCATCCCCTCTTGGTGTCAATTGAACCCTTGAAACATGATATCTAGAAAAATTCATTGCAAGGCATATATTTTTTCTTGCTAGATGGTGCCTTTCCATATTTTATTAAAGACCCTTTTCATATTATTAGTTGCACGAATGATGATAAATTATCAATTCAGGAAATAGAAGTTTAAGAGCATGTAATATGCGGTAGTTGATCATTAACTACTGACAGGGGCTAAGAGAGGTTTCCTCTTGATTATTATCAAGGTTCAATTGCCAGGGTGGGGGAATGGTGTAATTCATCGTTTGGATAGGAGTGGACATAAAGTTCTTTTTTCTTTTCAGCAAAGAAACTCATCTTCAGCATTATAATTTCTAGAAAAGGCGTAAGCCATTTTTTCATTTCTTTATATCTTTTTTTCTTTGCATACAACACAGTGCTGACATAGGGGCCTGTGGATGCTATGTTGCACAAATGACAGCAAACAGTTAGATATGATGCCTGCTTGCTTGCTTGCTTCATATGCACGCAGGTAACCTGCAAGCAGCAATACTATTGTCTTTGAAAAATTCAATTAACAAAAGTGAACTGCATTAGTACTTATCAAATGAGTCATTGAAAGATCAAAACATCCTCCTCTTGGTCCTATATTTTTTACAACTTTATGGCCAAGATAAAGATTTGTTCATTAAAAAAACTAATTGTGGCCAAGATAAAAGTTTTCAAATATGTTTAATTTGGAAATATAATTTCATCTTCTTCTTACCAGGCCTAACACTGAAAGCATTGATGATGATCAACCAAGGATAGAAAAGCTGTCTTTGAAGAAAAAGGGTATTGGATCAGAAGCCAGAGCAGAACGAATTGCTAATACAGATTCGGACTTACAGCTGATGGGTGAAGCTGAACGAGGAAGGCAGTTGCAAAAACAGAAAAAGCGCAGAATTCAAGGACGTGAAGACGGAGTAAGTTATGAGTTAGTGGTTCTTATTTGTTTTGTCTCTCTTATATCATCTTATTTCCTTGGTTCTTCCCTTTTGGCAAAAGCATTACAGCAAGTGGTCCATCTGTGGACCATTGAAATATGTAATTGATAGGAAATAATGACCTACAAATGACTAATAGAGACAAAACCAGTACTCAAATATTGCCCATAGTGCTCAAACTTGGAATCAAGTGTGAGAAATGTCTTTTAATAAGTTTGCATGCGAGGAGAAAGAGGCTGGAAATTTCAAGATGTCAGCAACATTTAGACTAATATCATTATGTTCCTCACTTGCTTGAGAGCCTATCTGGAACAACACCAAAAAAAAAAAAGCGCTAGCCACATCTGCGCTATGTCCCAAAAATGACTAGTCAATTTAGAGCTTCCCTATAATTTCTCATAAAACCCAATTTCACCTCGTAATTAGGCAATGTAGAACTTAGCACTCGTGACTATCTTTTATAAACCACCCTTCCAAATATGGAACCACAGTTTTATAAGCTCCCCCCTCTTAAACTCATGACGCTCTCGTCAAGGTTACGTCATGCAGTGTTCCAGTACCACATGGCCTGACGTTATTAGGTGGTTCTAATACTATTTGCAATGACCCAGAAGAAAGCGCTAGCCATATCTGCGTTATGACCTTAAAAAGACAAGTCAATTTGGAGTTTCCCCATAATTCCTTATAAAGTCCAATTTCACCTAATAACTAGCAATGTGAGACTTAGCACTCATGACTATCTTTTATAAACCACCCACTCTATGTGAGCTACTCATCATCTTTCTAATATAGGATCAAGATGTTACAATATCACTTTATGTCTGGGACATTTCCCCTAGAAAACACAAGCCATCAATGGATGAATGAGTTGTTAAATATAAATCTGAACCTTTTTGTTTTTTTATCCCAAGTATTTGGAAATTAGAAAATAGAAATTGACTTCCATATTTGAGATCTCCGTTTGATTTATGAGATCAAAAGAAATATTGGATGTTAGGTTCATAACATTAATAATTTAGGGTTATAATTTTTTTTCTCTTGTATGCTCAGGAACTATATGAACTGTAACATATTTTTTGTTGACCATAGTTTACTTTTATTAAATCATGGAATTTAGTCTCTGGCAGTGATTTAGAAAAAAATAAAAAGGAAAGTGGGGAAAGATAGGGGGGCTGGGTCAGAGATGTCTTCTTATATGGAATTTGGGACTGTGTTGACTGCATCTATAGGCCTCAGAAAGCTTTAACTTGTGTAATTATTTATATGCCCCATATGTAGTTATTTAAATTTGCGCTTTTTGATATAAATTCTTCTGACTTATCAAAAAAAAATATGTAGTGCTATGTTTATATAATTTTCTTACCGGCCAGTTTCTCGTTTTGTCACTATTAGGTTCTAGCAAAACTTGAGAAGTTTAAGGCCACCATGTCTGGAAAACCCACGGACTCAGGTAGTGGGTCTGGAGATGGCAATGATGAATTATCTGACTGGGGAGCAGTTAAATTAAAGTTTGGCCCTGAACCTGGCAAGGTAAGCTTCATATATTTATATGCCATCTCCATTGTGAGTTCTTTTCAATTGTTCAAAGGGTTTCAGAAACCAGGTAGAATGAGATCATTCCATTTCTTTGCAAATAGCATTTGAGCACCTATTGTGTGGACTCATTCCGACTTAACTGCAAATTTGCCCCTGTAGGGAGGAAAATGCTTACGCCTCTAAAGAAGCATAAGCCATTTTCCAAAACTTGTCTCCCCCTCTTCTGCCGCCATCTCCCTGAGCCGTAACACCATTCACCCCTCGCTGAGGAACCCAGCTATCCCTATCCCTGTTCCACCCTCCTTAGCCTCTTGGTGGCAATCCCCTTACCCTATCCCAACCTTCCTTCCTACGGCGGCTTCTGAAACCTTGTTGTCCTCTTCCTCCGGTGCCACTATTTTCTGATTGTAGCCTGACATCCTCCTTGCTCCATTGTAACCACCTCACGATTGCCCCCGTCACCCTGTGTCCCAAAAAAATAATAATAATAATTGCCCTTTTCCCTTTTGGAATTCACCCTCCCCAGTTTGATTTCTGTTCTTTGTTGGCTTAATTACCAAGCGATTCAATTTTGTGGTGAACCATTTTATGCAGGACCGCATGTCTCGCAGTAATGACCCAAACGACTATGTTGTGCATGACCCTCTTTTGGAGAAGGGAAAACAGAAGTTCAACCGGATGGTAGCCAAGCAAAAGCAACGAGAACGGGAATGGGCTGGCAGATCTCTTACTTGATCTCATATTTGCTGACTACGTAAGCAGGCTTGTGAATATTTAAGACTAATGAGGCGACGAGTTTGGTCTTGTGGCCGTTTGACTTTGTTATGTATTTTTAGAGCTACAAGGTTGTACAGATTTTTGAGTCATGCGGGAAAAGGTCCTGAGAATCCAGGGAAGCTTGAGATGCACTGATGCCTATCACGTATGGTTTCATTTTTTATCTAGGAAACCAAATGCAATCTTTTGCTACGGCTCTCGTTTTCTCTGGTATTGATCACCTTATTCTTCGTCATTGTAGTTGAATTTATGCTTCAGGCTATCTGAGAGAAATATATGCAGTTAATTTTGTTGTTTTTGTTTTGAAAGATAATGAAGCACAGGTAAAATTAGGGGTGGGCAGAATATCCGATTGCCGTCTGCTGACTTCTGGCGGTCGCCGATCAATTAACCGACTTTGGCTCTCGATACTTTTTTCCATAACTTGTTTTTAGGCCCAAAAAAACAACCATTTGAGCCTATAAAAGTAGGTTTGGCCCAATATAAAACCCCATGACTAACCGACTTGATCGAAATACTCCTACCGTCACTGATTTTAACCGATACCCATATCCATAGGCAAAATTGGAAGGCCTGGCCCAAGCAATTGGATTTTATTGAGGTGGGCATGAATGTACTTGGATTTTGGCCAACCCCACCAAATTATGCTAATTAGAACAGAAAAAGCATTTCTGTGGTTTTGTCGTTGACAACGAGGAGGAGCCTCTATTTATTGTCCCGCTAGCTACAGGATCCCTAGTTTAGACCTTTTTCTAAGGAATTTAATTAATATATATATAGAGGTGGGTAAATTAACCGGTTACCGATTAATCGACCGATATAACTGAACTGATATAACCGTAACCGATAGTTATCAGTCGGTAATCGGTTAAAAAATTTATACCGATAAGCTTATCGGTCGGCAATCAGTCGGTCAAGAATTTATTATTGGTTAACCGATATGACAGAGAAATATTTTAAATTTTAAATTTTTTTATAATTTTATACTTTTACTTTTTTTATTTTTATTTTATAATATAAAAAAAGATGTAGTGGATCAATATAAAAAAAAATTCAATAAGCTATTTTAGCCATATATATATTTAGGCCCCCAGAAGGGCTAAAACAACTAATTTTTAATAAGTTATTTTAGACTTTAGCCCAACAAAAAGTATTTGAGCTCTCAAAACAACTAATTTTTGGTCCAATTAGCAACTACTAAAAAGATCAGTAAAAAGTTAACAAAAACCGGTTTAACCAGCCTGTTTAACCGATTACCTATATGACCGATTAACCGATAGCTTATCGGTCGGTAATCGGTAACCTATTAACCGGACCGATATGACCGATACCCAGTCCTATATATATATATAGGGTTTGCTATGGGTTCTCCGTTCTCCCCATAGTGTTTTCTTGGATTTTTTCAGACTTACATAAAATATGATTTAAGAAAAAATAAAATTGTAGTAACGTTTTTTTGCCAACAAATTAATTTTTATGAGTTAATATTTAGGTTATAATGCTCTAAAACTTGTTTTTTGATTCAAAACTAAAACATAGGGGTGAAAGGTTAACCCTTTAGGGATTGTATCACTCAAAATGGATTTGATCATCCTAAATTTAGTACTAATGCCTCAAATTTGGTGCTAATGCCTAAAAAAATCGGTGGTGGGGGCCACTACAATTTTATTTTTTCTTAAATTATGCTTTAGGTAAGTCTTGGAGAACCCAAGAGAACACTATAAGAAGAACCTCTAGCATTTTCCTAAATATATATATTGTCTTAAAAAAATGAGTTATTGTCCCCAAAATGTAGCTCAATCGGTTAGGATCACGGCTAATGAAGCGGAGGTCACTAGTTCGAATCTCCATTTTTTTCTTGTGTAAATATGTCAAAAAAAAAAAAAATATATTATTATTATTATTATTGCGTCAAGCATGACAACGCATCCTTGGCCAAACATCTTCCTCGTTGACCGCCAACTTGTCATACTTGTGAAGACTTCTACAACATGACCTTCGGCTTCTCCATGCAGAAAAAGGGTTTGGCTAACATGTGAATGCTTTTCGGCCGACCTAAAAACGATTATTGAAATTGAAAAGAAGTTTCCAATTGAATCAGGATTTCTTTATTATTATTATTTAGAGGGACTAAATTATGAATGTGATGAATTTTTAAACCTAAAAACAAATATATATTTAGCTTAATAAACTTAAAATCTCTCAATTTGAACCTTTCCGTCAGATTTAGCCGTTAACTTCTAACGGCAATACCTAAAAAGATCAAAATATCTCTGTTTTTCATTTTTTGTTTTTTAACTTTTTTTTATTTTAGAATTAAGGGTAAATTTAGAATTTTATAAAAAATTCAGGGGTATAAAACATCATTATCTCACTTTAGGGGTTCAAGTTAATAGGCTTTGAAGTTTGAGAGGCTTGTCAAATCGCGTAGTAATTCAAAGATTTAAAGTAAAGTTACCCTAAAAATTTAAGAGAAATTTTTAAAATCAATGGGGGCATGACTCCCTTAACTCCGACTAATTAAAAAACATCTTTTTTCTACTTTAACTCTTTTGAAATAAATGAGAAGAATGATTTACCAAACTAATTGATATGATTTTTGCCTCGTATTAGACATATTTATATACACAATAGAATAGGCCAATAGGGAGATTTAATAGCCACGTTTTTCTTCTTTTTTTTTTTTTGAAAGATAGCCACGTTTATTTGAATTGGTAATCAATCTTGAAACCCCAAATGACACGTTTTTCTCTTTCATTCAAATTGTAACTTTGTTGATGGATCATCCGGTCTCTTGGGGGTCAATCCCAGAAGTGCCTACCAATTTTTTTTTTTTTTTACATTTTTCGCATAAGAGAAGGAGTAAGATTTGAATTAATGACCTCTGCTTTATGAGACGCGATTTCAGCTAATTGAGTTACCTCGTAGAGATGTCTACCAACATATTTTAATTTTTAGCTCTTCAACAATGAAAAAAATTCAGAAACCCAATATATATATGTTTGTGTGTGAATTTGTATTTATATATAATATATAGAAAGAACCAATTACTATATATATTGCAGACTAAGGAACCAAGAAGCGTAATAAATAAAAATGTAAATCTAATGGGAAAGAGTTAAATCCATGGCCACGGGGACGGATGACGGCGATCCAGCACAAGGACGAGAAAATGACGGAGATGCCCTTCTTTCTTTTTATCTTTATTCTTTTCTTTTCTTTTTTGTTCTGTACTTTGTTGACTTTTTATGTATCCGGCCACGTTTCGGATTGAGATCCGCAGCAATTGGGATTTTTTTTTTGAAATCCTGGCCGTTGCTTTTATCCAACAGCTGAAGATATGCCATGTGTCCTCAATCCCCATGTCTCAATCCCCATGTTTCACGCACGGTCAAAAGGAGGGAGCGTATATTGTTGAATTTTTGTTATCCTCGAGGAACGGGCATGTACGGGGAATGCCATCATCAATATTCAAGTCCTCCTTCCTTTTATTCCATAAATGCTATTTATTATTATTTGAATAAAATTAACTCTTTTTTAAAAAAGAAAATATATATATTTTATAAATTTCTTAGTTAACGCCACAAACGTGACAAAAAAGAAAATACTCCCTGAACGCACCATCAACATATTAATTTAATTTAAAAATTAAATCTAAAAATAAAAATAAAAATAAAAGTTTGAAAGGGTGGCCTTGGCTAAGTTGGCTTGCATCCACTCCCATGGGATTAGGGGTGGCCGGAATGGTGACTTGTGGCCACCTCCAAGGGGTTGGGGTGACTTTCCGGCCACCCCTTCAATTATTTATTTATTTATTTTTATTTTTTAGATTTAATTTTTAAACTAAAATATTAACATAGCAAAACGATACGTTAAGCTGTGATTGACGGACGTTAAATATTTGGGAGAAAATATAAAGGTAAGAGTTAATTTGACTTTTCGATTAACCCAAGGACTAAAAAATCGAAAAAAATAAAAAATAAAAAGTTATCTTTTTTGACGCTCTGACTTAGGGATTTATAAGATATTTACCAAAAAATAAATAAATTAATACATATATTCTTCTCAAATTCATATCTCATTGTCATGTCTCCCTCAAACTATCAATTATGTAAATATTTCTTTAAACTATCAAAATCATTTCAATATCCCCCAATTTTCTAAAACCAACGTTGATGGTTATAAATTATAATGGATTGAAAAACTAAATTTGACCGTAATCTTCCAAAAATACCTTTACTTTGGTAATTATAAAATCCAATTTACCCTTTTTTAATTATTAATACTAAATTTAAATTAAAAATAAATAAAGTGGTCGAACCACCCTTCATGCCCTAGGGTTGGCTGTCAACCCTCTAAGGGTGGTCAATCAACCCCATGAGTCCATGACCCTTTTTTAAAAAAAAATAATAATAATTTCAATTAATTTAGTTTTTTATTATATTTTTTTATAGAAATAAGGATATTATAGAAAGAAAAACAAAAATCCATCTAAGCTAACGAGGAGATGTATCAAATTGTCTCGCTTGTGACTTTATGATGTTGGAGTAGTGATATTTTACAGGCTGGCGTGAGTGAACAGTATTCACGTCAGTCTTTTAATAATATTTTTTGAAACTTAGTTTCATGTTAAAGAAAAAAACAAAAAAAAAAACCTTAATTTTTTTTTTTCAAGGGAATAAAAGAAATTCATATCCATCAAACTCCTCCAAAAACTAGTCAAGCTCGCAATTTTCGCATCTAAGAGTATGTTTGAGATTGTGTTTGAGAAATAGATCTTTTAAGTCAAAAAGAGCTTTTGGGCAAAATCTTTATTTTGAAGTTTTTGTCAAGAATGGTTTTTTTTTTTTTGGGGGGGGGGGGTTTTGAACCATTAAAAGCGCTTTTAATTTTTTTTACCAAACGAGTATGTTTTTCTTCAAGTAGACTTTTTGAGTATTAAAAACATTTTTATGCCCTTCAAACGCAATCCTAAACAAGCCTAAGGGTCTGTTTGAGAGTGCATTTTTAAAAAAATAATCTGCGTTTTTAAACCAAATCGTAATTTTAGAGTGTTTGGGATTGCGATTTTAAAAATACAAATTTTAAAATCATGGAAAAATCTGCGATTTCAATAAGCTGACTAGATGATGCTTATTTGAAAAAGTGCAAATTTAAACCAAAATCACGATTTCACTTAAAAGGCAATATTTACCTATTTGGTTTGAAATCGCAATAATATGCTAATTTTACCCAAACACTCGATTGATAAAAAAAATACTTTTTAACATGTTTTACCAAACACCCGTGTGATTTTAAAAAGTGACGATTTCAAAAACACAATTTTTAAAAACACAATTTTTAAAATCGTACTTATTAAAATCGCATTCCCAAACGGGCCCTAAATGGAAGAGAAACGTACGATGACCATGAAAGTCAAGTCTTCCATCTCTTTCTTTTTTAAAAAAAATAAATAAATAATAAAAGATTATTATTTCCTTAAGCTTCACTTAAAATGCATGTATTTTGTTTCAAGTAATGCTGTGGAAAGTGCAAACTAATAAATATATAAAATAATATTATTAGAAATTATGTTTGTATCTCGCAACTATTTTAAAATGGCGACATGGTTTTATACACATGTCAAAAAGTAGCGTACATTATTGAATTTTTGTAACCTCGAATAACAAGGGAGTATCATGAGCGTCCTCCCTCAAATCCAGTACTTAAAAAAAAAAAAAAATTTCTCAGAGAATTTATATGATTTAAATCAACCAACAACAGATCCAAAGCTACCTTCAAGATCAGAATCCATTTCAAATGAAGATTTTTTAAAAGACATTTCAATATCAATTTCATATATTCCGTTAGATGCACAAACTTTAAATTATAATCATGAAATTAATAGTATCCATTACAAATGAAATGAAAAGGATTGACCAGGGATAGTCATGGCCCAAAGTCTCCAAATACATTTAATAACATTACTAAGTGACTTCAATAATAAGTATTGTTGGGTCATGAATCAACCCCGCAGAACCATTCCAACGTGTACTAGGCCCAATGAAGGCCCATGTTCTCAAAGCCCAAGAGCATCTCAAGGCTCGAGAGCCCAAGAGCGTCTCGAGCCTCGAGAGCCCAGGCAGGCCTCGAGCACCCGAGAACGCCTCGAACAGGCAAGATGGCCTCAGGCCTCGATCATCCGAGAACCGCCTCGGACCTCGATCACCATATACCATCGATACTTTAAGATAAAGGCTTCCGAAGCCCAAAAAGCTAGGGATTAGGAGATTAAATTCGAAGATCCTATCTTATCCGCCCCATTCAAATGCCAAGTACCTAAAAATACGAGACCAGATATATTATCTACAAGCATTCAAAATTTAAGACGCCATAACAACCAAATCCTATCTCGATCCCATCAGATCTTGATACGGATAACTACTCAAATCCCTGATAACAAACTGCCTTGCAGAAAATCAGGGAAGAGTCAGTCATTGGTAAGGGAACAATCACTCCATGCCTATATAATGCAAGTCACCTCCACACGTTCTGGTAACGCAACTCTAGTACTCTTAAAGCTTCTGTTGTTTTCTCATTATCTCAAAAGCAAACACTGACTTAGGCATCGGAGTGTCCCCGCCGGCTCACCCCCGGTCTCTTCGATCCTATTCCTTTCTTGTTGTGCAAGAAAAGTCAAACTTGGATCACATTCATCAGGAGGTCAGCAAGCGTGCCACGTCACCAATCGGAAACTGTGTATCAACAAGTATTATGTAGAAATTCAAATACAAACTACTTTAATGATATATATAAAATAAATTACTTAAAAAATATCTCGTAGAGTATAACCACATTGCTTCCAAACTAAAAAATCTAGCTCTAGCACTAAAATCAACTCAAGTTTGTTATGAAAAAAGAAGAAGAAGAAGAAGAAGAAGAAGAAGAAGAAACTATATATATCCTTTCTCTATCTTAACATAATTTAAAAGGCAAAATATCAATTATTTGTAAGTAATTATAAAGTTCAGCAAAATTTAATTGATTTGTAATGACCTAATTATAGATGGAAAACCCTACAAAAGAAATTCATATCCATCCAACTCCTCCAAAAACTAGTCAAACTTGCAATTTCCTCGTCTAAATGGAAGAGAAAACATACGATGGAATGATGGATGACCATTAAAGTCAAGCTAGCCTTCCATATTTTATTCAACCTCCTTAATTATGTTTGAACTCTAGCTAAACCATTAAAGATCAAACTCATCGTTTTTTTCTTTTTCTTCTTCTTCTTCTGTCTTATTATTAATTCCTCAAGCTTCATTTATAATGCATTTGTCGTGTTTTGAGTAACGTTGATCTACAGTAATATAGGCGACAGCAATCTTAAGAAGACTCAACTGGTGAAGACTTTGAATTTTGATGGCTTCTCATCAAGTACTCTAAGATTTGAATTCCCTTTTGTGCAAATAATTCTTTTAGGTCATATCTACCATGAAGCTAAGTCTTACATGATCTGTTTGGAAAACCTTACACGGGCTCGGAGTTTGCCTTTTAAGGATGAATATACAAAGTGGTCTTCCTCGAAAGGCCACTCCACATCCTCCTCCCTTATAAAACTTGCTAGATGCAGAGGAATGATATATATATATATATATATATAAACAAATGGAGCCAATTATATTAATTGTTTTGTGACAAAAGTCTCATAAAAGAAGAAATTGATAACTTCATACCCACCAAATTAAAGGCCACATACATAATTGGCCGTTGATCTTGCTTTTTTTTGTCCATTAGGTTGACTATCCAAATCAGCATCATCGAGGCCCGCCGGGATTCGAGATACCTGATCCACTTTTGGCCCACCACTCTATTTGGCAACCAAACCCCAACGCTTTCGGCTAATTGTAAATTTTCAAATCATGTAATTTAAGTCATTTATTTGTAGGCACGAAAATGCTTAAAATTATGGGAAATTACATCATAACACTTTGGGTCAACACTTGAATTTTTTTAAATTCTTAAGTTTTCTTTTGATAATTTACTATGAGTAAATCAAAATCACAATAAAATTCATGCCGTCAAAATTTTTTAACATTCGTTAGTCTGGGTCAAAACGTTAGACCCATTAAAATATTTTTTTTAAATTTAATTTTAAAAATTAAATCTAAAAATTAAAAAAAATTAAAAGAAAGAGTTTTTACAAGGGTGGGCGAACCATCGCCACCCCATTTTGCCTGGGGGTGGTTCGGCCCCCGAACCACCCCCTTAGGCCATGGGGGTGGCTTGACCACCCCCATACCAGCCATATGGGGGTGGCCGAGCCACCCCATTGGGGGCCAAGGGGGTGGTTCGGCCACCCCCTAGGGCCAAACCCTCAACTTTTTTTGAGGGTTTGGCCCAAGGGGGCGGTCGAACCCACCCCCAGGCAAAATGGGGCGGCCACTCCTGTAAAACTCTTTATTTTATTTTATTTTATTTTTGTTTTTTAAAATTAAATTAAAAAAATAATATTTTAATAGGTCAAAACAGTGCGTTTTGACCTAGACTAACGGATGTTAAAAATTTTGACGGCAGAAATTTTATTATGATTTCGATTTATTCAGAGAGTAAATTGTCAAAAAAAAAAAAAAACTTAGGAATTTAAAAAAATTCGAGTTCTGACCTAAGGTGTTATGATGTAATTTCCTTAAAAATATTACTTATTAAAAATGTGGCATGTTATTCAGGTAAGCAAAACGCGAAAAGAATTTTCCTCTTAAAATGCATTATTTTCACTTTGTAGAGACGCTCCTTATTCATAAAATTAAAAGATAATTTTTGACTCAAAGCTTTTTTATAACAATGAGAATAAAAACTTGATGAAAATATATTAAAATTCTCAACGGTAGCATATTATTTTCAAGCATTTTGATGCTTATAATTTGATAATTTATTATAAGAGTAATGCGATACGCAAAAATTTTATTTTATTTTTTCTCTTTAAAGATGATGCGAATTTTAAAATTATGATTATTTTTTATCCAAAATTATTATGAAATTTGAGATTAAGTTGGACAAAATAGAAATTTATTTTAAAAAATACATCTCATGCTGAAAATATCCCACCAAAAAAAAGAAAAAAAAAAAGTTTACAAAAATCCAAGCCGCGTTATCCCAAGTCACCGTCCCTACCTACCGTCAGCACTCACCACCTCCCCACATATACTATTCTACATACTTCCCCCGAACCGCGTTCACACCTATACAACTTGACTGGGTTTTATTCAGTGGGTTGGTGGTCCATCGCCACTCGTGAGCCTGCATTGTCTTTGTCAAAATAATTTTTGGACCCTCTAAGATTACTAATTTTTTATTTTATATATATCTTCAATAACAAAAAATCACGTCTCTAAGGTTTCTCAAAATATATAAATTTTGAATATTTGATCCATATATTTATTTTTTCATTTCATCGTGGCATTTTATTATGAATTATAATTTTACTCTAAACATTATATATATATATATATATAACCAAAAAGATTGGGCCAATGCCAAGGATAATTCAGCTATTCCCTCCACCCCCCTCTAATCGGCTTGGGAGATGGTTGAACTATCTCCAATATTGAAATAATTTTTCTCTAAACTGAGTTGAAGAAACTTTTTTCAATTCGGTCTATAAAAATAATATGTATTTATTTTTTTAATGACATATGAGATGCATATGAGTTTTTAATATTATTCATTCTAACTTTGTTCTTACCATTAAAAATACATGTGTCTCACATGTTCAAATGACACATATTATTTTTGTAGACTGAGTTATTTAAAAGGAAAACTCTGTCCCCCAACAATAGCCTCAATTTTTTTTTTCTTTTTCATTTTGTTTTTGGTTGTTTCTTGAAATAAAAATTTATTAAACTCTGTCCACTGAAAAAATAGTCATAATGTGTACAGAATGAGTTATTTTGTTGTTATAAAAGCATATTACAGGGTAATATTTGTCATTTTTAAAATATTTAATACACGAAAGAAAAAAAGGGACTAATTTAATAATTAAAAAAAAAAAAATTGTCAACAATGATTTTCAACGGGGGATGGGTGGAGTCTACATTAAGGACAATGGAACGCAACGCACATCATAAAAACGGTAAAATAATTATAATATTGTATAGAACTCGACGTCTCTAACATCCCCATTTGTCTAATCACTCAATCTTTTGTTCACACATATAATCATACAGTTGACAGCCAAAGACTAAGACCTTCCCCTCTCCTTCGTTTTGGGCATCGTCGTCGTCGTCTATATGAAACTCCCTCTCTCTCCCAACCCCATAAGCCTTCCCCCCATCTCTCTACACCTTCGCTCCCAGCTCGCTTTACCCAAATGAATGATACCAACAACACCAGGAAGCGGCAGAGAAAAGATGACGGCGACGGGGACAGTACTGACGCCGATAAACAACCCGACAAGAAGAAGGATTTGAAGGGTATTCTTACATCCTTGTTGTTGTTTGAGGAGCAAGAAAAGCGGGACCAAGAAGAGCTCGACAGGGCCTCCGAGGAGGAGAAGCAGTTGTTCGAGTCAGGCCATAAGAATAAGACCAAGGCCATGGTCGAGTATTACTCCAATCTACAAGACTATTACACCGAAGCCGAGGAAGTAGAGCGGGGCAAGAGGAAGAAGTCCCGGCTCGTGGCCGGTGCTGTGGCCGTGGCTGTCGCGGACTCTGCCTCCGATGTGCTTGAGAAGATCGATAAAACAGAGAAGCGTGGAAGTAACAGCGGCCATCACCGGAGATTGTGGGTCAAGGACAGATCGAAAGCTTGGTGGGATGAGTGCAACAGCCCGGAATATCCCGAGGAAGATTTCAAGAAAGCCTTCAGAATGGGAAGGGCGACATTCGATATGATTTGCGAGGAGCTCAATTCGGTCATCGCCAAAGAGGACACGACTCTCCGCAACGCGATTCCGGTTTCCCAAAGGGTGGCCGTGTGTTTGTGGAGGCTGGCCACCGGCGACCCACTTCGCCTCGTCTCCAAACGCTTCGGCTTGGGCATATCCACCTGCCACAAGCTGGTTCTCGAGGTTTGTTCCGCAATTCGGACGGTGCTGATGCCCAAATACTTGCAGTGGCCGGACGACAACGCGTTGAGGAAGATCAAAGACGAATTCGAATCCATTTCGGGAATACCCAATGTGGTGGGGTCTATGTATACCACGCACATACCCATCATTGCGCCCAAGATCAGCGTGGCGGCTTATTTCAACAGGCGCCACACGGAGCGGAACCAGAAGACGTCATACTCTATCACGGTTCAAGGAGTTGTCGACCCAAGAGGGGCGTTCACGGATGTGTGTATTGGTTGGCCTGGGTCGATGCCTGACGACCAGGTGCTTGAGAAATCTGCGCTTCACCAAAGGGCTAGCGGCGGGCTTCTCAAGGGTGTGTGGATTGTTGGGAGCTCAGGGTACCCTTTGATGGACTGGGTTTTGGTGCCTTACACGCATCCCAATCTGACTTGGCCGCAGAATGCGTTCAATGAGAAGATTGGGGAGATCCAAAGGGTCGCCAAGGATGCGTTTGGGAGATTGAAAGGGCGGTGGTGTTGCTTGCAAAAGAGGACTGAGGTGAAACTCCAGGACTTGCCTGTGGTGCTCGGAGCCTGTTGCGTGTTGCACAATATCTGTGAGTTGATGAATGAAGATATGGACCCGGCGCTGCAATTTGAGCTTGTTGACGATGAGATGGTCCCCGAGGCTCCTTTGAGGTCGGTAAGCTCCATGAAGGCTAGGGATGCCATTGCTCATAATATTTTGCACCATGGAATCGGTGGCACTCGTTTTGTGTAGTGAAAATAGTTGCTGTTTTGCTCATTCATTCTCGTACTTGTTTTATACAAGTCATTCATCATTATGTTGTACAAGGTAACCATAGTTGTCCCTTCCCTTCCACAAATGGGGATGGTTTGTAGTCTTCGTAGGTTTAATTTATACTTGAAACATCACAGATTCACAGAGACATATGTCTTAACTAGGTTCCATACTTCCAATTACCAAATAAGAATTAAGCAACTTGATATTCTTTTGTGGCATTCTTTTGTGTCCCATGTAAAGCAAGACTTCTCCCCCCCCTCCCCCTCCCTATATATGGTCCTTAAGTTTGATTGACAATGCTTTTCATTTTTCTTTTAAGCATATGCTTCTTCTTCTAATTTAGGTTTTCCCATTGCTGAGCTTTCTCTCTTCATGACTAGCAGATGACTACTTCTTGATGTGATTAGCATTGCATGTTACTGAGTGTAGGTTGGAGGTGGGAAAATTTCTCCACTTGATGTCAAGTGCCTAGACCTTGTCTTTTGTTCGATGCTGAGTATTTCATGATCTGGACACAAAAGTTTAACCATTTAAAAAATTAGTAAATTTTATTGGTAGAATTGATGCTCAGAGTTTAAAGAGAAGTTCATTTAGAGGAGGAAATGTTGTTGTTTTTTGGATTAACTTGTACAATGGGAAATCAATCTTTGGAACCATCACAGATTGTTAAGAGAACTGGCATGGAAGTTGATATTTTCAGGGCTACCAACAGTGTTACAAAGATGCTTGATGTAATTGCGTTGAAGTTTTAAGATGCTTGATGTAATTGCGTTGAATTTTTCCACCATTTTTCTCCCGACTCAGAAAATTTATGAGAGTAATTTTAAAAGTCTCTTTTGTGTCTTACAAAAGTGAGGTAACTTTTCAAAATTCAATAATAATTAATCACAAGTCTAATGATAATTTTAAGGGATCAAGAACCCCAGCAATACCTTAAAAATTGCCAGCTAATTTTTTTACAAATCTCAACCATTGAATATATCTAAGGGCTTAGAATAAGACACATACTATTAAGATAGCCTCGGGAATATGTATTTGCTTAAATTTGAACTTTAAAATTCAATTAGCCTCGGGAATATGCCATCTACTAAATAGTGGATGTCTTACTTTAAGCCCTTAGATATATTCAATGGCTGAGATTTGTAAAATAATTGCCTCTTGATCCAATTTGAAGAGCCATATTATTCTTGAAGAGGCACGAGAAGAAGTTCTACGCCTACCATTACTTTTCACACACAAGCGCTCATTACTTTGAATTACTATAACATTATTCTTGCACTATTTATGTGACTATAAATAGAGATCTCATGTAAAACAGGCTCAGATCATTTGATATTTCGCAGTTGTTTAACAGGTCAGATTTAATTCCAAGTTAACAAAAGAGAATTAAACTAAACTATTAAATTGAACCATTAAAAAATTATAGAAAATTTTCATTAATTTTTTTTTATAGAGAGATGCTAGGGGTACCAAATCTTTTACTAAGAGAGTCTTACCAAACTGATGTGTAATTCATTTATTGGAGAGGAACAAAATAATTAATTAAGATAAATGTAACGAATACCAATGAAGAGTTACACATCAGTTTGATAAGGCTCTCTTGATAAAAGAGTTGATACCTTTAGCATTTATTTATTTGTTTATTGACATGTCCACACAAGGGAATGGGAAGAAAGAATTCGAACTAGTGATCTCCGCTTCATAAGGCGTGATTCACAGTCGATTGAGCTATCCATTGGAGACTCATTTATCTTTTTAATAACACTATCCTAAACACAATATACCTCTGTTTCTGATATTTTGGAATATAGCAATACAGCAAAGTGTTTTTTAGGGGAGCCAAAGTTAAGTGAGGTCATATATGCAATAATCAAAGAATTTACATACATATCACTCTCAAGCTTCAATCACCTTCTTTTATAGTTTAATTTGTAAATCACCTTGTTCTCTCCTCAAATTGGTGGTATGGACCATGCCACAACCCATGAAGTGGACAGGCCTACTCTAAGCGACAAGAAGGAAAAACAAAATCATATATCCCTCAATAACTATAATATTGCATAATGTGGCATCTGAAAACCAATTTGAAAATAATTACAATGTGTTGAATAAAAAATTATAAAGAATTTGTAAAATTGATAATTAATTCCAGCCAAAAGGCGAGTCCCCCGGACCGGGAGAGACGGAGAGTGCTTACTAATTAGTTTTTTTTATATTCAAGTCTTACTGATTATTCTTCTCACTTTCTAAATAAACAACTGTAATAAGTATTGTCAAAAGTTTATTACTGATACATGCATTTGAAAGAGATTCAAGTTTTTTATTTATTTTTTAATTATTTTTTTAACATAATTTAATATATCAATTGGAGTACTTTCTTCTATTGGTAAAATTTATTTTAAAATTTTTAGTTTTAAAAAGAAATCTAAATAATAATTAGGGAATTTATATTAGAAAGACTAGATCAGCAGTCCAAAATTTTAAAATCTTTAAGTTTTTTTATTTTGACAAATTACTCCTTGGGTACGTCGAACCTTACAATAAAATCCATCCGTCAAATTTTGTTAATTGTCGTTACCTTACTTGAAACGCACTATTTTTGACCCATTAAAATATTAATTTTTTTAAAAATTAAATCTATTAAAAAAAAAAAAGGTGGCTCCCTGTTAAAAATAAAAAATAAAAAATACAGGGGTGGTTCGGTTTAAAAAAAAAGGGGTGGCCGAACCACCCCATAGCCACCCCTTAGGCCATGGGGGTGGTTCGGCCACCCCCATTTTTTTTTAATAGATTTAATTTTTAAAATTAAATTTTAAAAAATTAATATTTTAATGGGTAAAAAAACGGTGCATTTCAAGTAAGGTAACAGCAGTTAACAAAATTTGACGGATAGATTTTATTGTAGGGTTCAACATACCCAATGAGTAATTTGTCAAAATAATAAAAAAAAAACTTAAAGAATTTAAAAATTTTGGAACTCATGCTTTTCTAATATAAATTTCCTAATAATAATAATAAATGAGCTGGACGTTGACTAAGACGAATGCAAATATGATAATTTATGCACTTTAAAGATATTTCATTATCTTCTTAGAATTTAATTCAAATTTACATTGGAGAAAAAGATGTGGGCCTTGAAGACTTTTGAGGAATGTGAAAATAAGACTATTAGAAATGTGAACAAGTAGCACATTTCAAGAATTTATGAACATTGAGACTTTTCATAAATGTCAATTAGTAATTTGCTTTTATCATAAGTTGGGACCTTAATTTGAGCCTATTTATTAACGTTAAATATTTTTTTAAAAAAGGGTAATTTTGTCATTTTTATTGGGAGGAGGCCTTAGATGACTGCCTAAAATCGCCTGAGGCTTGAGCCTGTAGTGCCTCTAAGATATAATCAGCCAAAGTGGGTCAAAGCGATAATTTTCATCCAATCCATGCACTCTGGTCTAGTGCCAAATCACAAATAGCTCCTATCATTTGTTTCAGTTAAAACTATTATGAACCTAAGTTTGTAACGGAATAAATTATGTTATAAGAAAATGTAGACCTTAGATTCTGAGAAAAATTAGACCTTTCAAACACATGGTTTTGGATTAATTCTTTTCACGTGTTCATAACCCCCTTTAAATTGAGAATTCATTACATATTACATCAGAGATTTAGGGTTGAGTCAACAACTTTTATTGAAATATAAACTAGGGTTGAGTCATCAAGATTACATGAAAATAAAACTAACATAGAAATATAGACAAATCTAAATAAAATAAATTACGAAGAGATAGGTAGAGATTTGGGGACCAAAGTCCTAAAGGACGGTAACAAAACTCTAGCACTTTACTAAGGGGTCAATCCCACACTCCTACGAAATTAGAGTATGAGCAAAATGTTTAGCAACTCAGTACATCTCTTTGTATACATGTTGTACTAGGAATTCTCTATAATTATTTAACACCGATGTTGAGAGATTATCATATTTGAAGCTACACTTTTACATGGTAAAACAATTGAATATTTTGTTTAGTGACACGTGCCATAATGCTAATAAGCATTAGGATTATTCAATCTCCTCGAGGTGCTCTTTCATATGAGTGGCACTATCTGTACTACCAAACAAAAAATAGGCTAGGTCATCAACAGTCACCCTAGGGGACGGGATTTCCTACACCATCTCCAAGACTAGGTTTCATTACTTTATATGTGAAAACATATACAAATGATAAGTCTACGACTTAATAAGTAGTAAGTTTCATTACTTTATATGTGAAAACATATACAAATGGTAAGTCCACTACTTAATAAGTAGTAAACCCTCATCAACATGGTAATGTTATAAACCCTCTTTTAATGCAAGTCAAAAGTAAAACATTACATGCAACAATTTATCATCTTTGAAATAAGGCAAAAAAAAAAAGAGCATACCAATGCATTACATATTTCTAAATGTATTTATAAAAAAGTCATAATTGTGTTTGATATGACTTATCTGTGCCCTTAATCCCTTTAAGATAGGTTTGTGCATCCGGTGGGACCTCGAGTACATTTTCCAATGCCCTGGAATGCACATATCAAGCCATTCCTTAGTTATCTTAACAGGGTATGAGCCCAGGTGATTCACCCAACTAGTGATGCAAGCAAGGATGAACCCACCCGTACGTGGTTGAGTTGGTCACAATAACCCTAAATCCAAGGTAGGCCACGAGAGGTAAAGTCTATACCATGTATGACAAAGTTTGACAATATTTTACAAAAGTTGACATTCATATTTATTACATGCATGTCAGCATGTTGATTAAAAGGACATCTATCACATCGTATCTTATTTATGATACTGTAAAAATGCAGAGTTCATAGCAAAATATCCATGCTTGAAAACCTTTGTTTATAGTCCCATCTGATTACCATTTTCCCTGGCATTGCAAATAGTTGGTCACGATGTAGAAGAACCGTCGTGCAATGGGCTCAAGCCACCAGCATCTTTAGGAACATCATTGGCATAAAACTTACAGCTGCACAACCCTGTCTTTTCACAGAATTGACTTCAAATAATTCCTAATTAATTCCTCAGGAAAAGTATAACCAATACAAAAAAAAAAAAAAAAAAAAAAAGCCAATTTTTAAAATGACAGTTTTCTTCTAAATTGGGATAAAAAAATTTTTCTAACCTAGTCTATAACATTGTCACGTGTCTGTCTCTTAAACATGTGAGAAATACATGATTTTTTAATAACATTAAAAGAGTAAAAAAAAAAAAAACATATGTTTCTCACATGGTAATGGTATGGCTGGCAATTTTATAGACCGAATTAGAGAAAATTTCTTTGACCCGTCAAAGGAAAACTATCAAATATCTCATCAGCACAAACTTTACTTATATAACTACAATGTCAGAGCACCAGAACAAATGCTCAAGAAAAATCAACCACCACCACACAATTATACACATGACAAAGGTCAAGCTTTGACAAAACTGATTTTAGTTCAGAATGGACAAGCATTTTTTTCTTTTAGCAATTGTAATCCCAGTCAGGTACTTGTGGTCAGCGTGGGACTGCATTGCGTTCCTCATCATGATCAGAAGGTTGGCGGAATGGAAAATGCGCAAATTGGACGCTCAAGGCAGAAGAGTCAGGTTTCTTGTCATCAAATTTGTAGCCTGAAGGAAATCCCACATTTTGCAGCGTGATTAAATGATGCATTACTGATGGCTTTATATTGATCGAGAATTTTCAGATATAACAAAGAGATGTTCTGTTTCCTTGTTCCATTATCTCTTAAAGCTTCCAAGGGGTAAAAGACTATACCCACAAGTATTAGCAGTTTTACATCTCAAATGATCATAAATTATTATAAATGACTTACCTTGAATAGCTTCCATGGCAGTCAGAGCACATTTAGAGTCAGCAAACTCCACAAAGCACAAAACCTTAGCCTTATCTCCACTCTGCGGTTTACTTGTTGATCAAATGATTAGTTAAACATGGAAAAAGAATCAAAAGAAGATGTCATGAAATTGTCTTATTTTCAATACATGTGTAGCAACATTAGCTATTCAACCTGAAAAGAAAATAATGACAAGTTAATATGTACAAGATATGATATTTATAATAGAGGCCTAGGTAGACCAGATTAGCAAAACTTGAACAGATCAAATGACCGTCTCTAATTAGATCTTCATTCTTGTCTAAAGAATAAATGAGCAGAACTTCTCAGGAAAGTAAAAATACGTCAAACATTACTTTCTAGGATTTCTTGTGATTTACCATATTGGACTGGTTTCAAATAAAAGGAAATCAAGTTCTTAAAAAATATTGCCAAGTAGACTTAATAGTCATTGGATTCTAATCTATTTTACACAACAACAAAACACAAACCTTTAGGCAAGCAACATAACACAAACCAATGCTGCTGACTCTCACAGACACATACACACCAATATCTCTCTCTCTCTCTCAAACACACATACACGAAGAAGAAAAAAGAAAAGAAAAAAAGAGGATGATAACACGAACAAAAATAAAAAAGCAATGTTGAACTTATATTTTGCACACAAGGTCGATGGAATTTCAGTATTCAAGACTCAAGGGGGAAAAAGTAAAGAAAGAAAATAGAAGAAGCTAAATCTTTAGACTTACACGTCTGGGCTCCCTGTGAATAACTTTAACATCTTTATAGCCAATAAATGGACGGAAAAGATCTATTATCATAAGTCAAGGTTCCAAATGGCAGCAGCAAGCAATATAGCTAATTAATCTTCAGGAACATTTGAGTAACATTTCCATAACTTAGAAGGCACATTTCTAATTCTTGTTCTTTTTCTTTTTTCCTTATAAAAAAGAAAGCACATTTCTTTCATTTAGAAACAGTTCTCACCAAATAATGGATGAAAACGTTATGCAATCAAAATTCTTACTGGTACCTGAATTCTTCTTGCAATAGTCCAATATAGCACTGAGCAGCACAAGATGTCACACAACAATAACACAGAGATGCTTATGCACAAACACAACGAAAAGGATACGACCCACTTCTCTTCTGGTACAGTCATTTGGAAGTTTATCAACAAACAGAACGTTTGATTCCCTAGCTATAACTGGGAAGCCATCAAGACTTCTCAAAGATCCAGGTATTTCATTACTCATGGAACGAATTCCCGGACTAACGCCTGGTGCAACATCTCGTCTTTGGTTTGGATCTTCTAGAGGAGATGGGAAGCCATTAGTGCTAGCTACTGCCGTTACACCACCAAGACCAGGATCAGGACGAGCTCCAGCACCCGAATTATCATCAAAGCGATATGCGCCAGGTTGCAATGAGTTTATCTGCACCTAAAGCCACACAAGACATATCTTTGTTACACATATTATAGATATAATAACTTGGGCCCTAGCTCGTATTTGCTTACATCTTTCTGCAGGAAATTTGAAGAAGCAGCAAGCAAATTAGTAGAACCCAAAATAGGATAAGACGGCAATGGTGGTGCTTCAGCCGACAGGTAGCCAGGAAAGCTGGGCCTTGCAACACTGGATACTAAAATAAATGCCGAAAAATCTGTGTTACTATCAATTGTACAACTATACACAAATAGCAAGACAAACTTGCATTCTATCATGAGGACAATATCAACTCTAAATGAATTTCATACCAGAACAGTCTAATTTACTATCAATTTGAACAATAATCGTCACATAACCAATGGGGGTTCACCTTAAACGCATGTCTATCATGCAAAGATAGAGCTTATAATTCATGAAATAACGCCAAGTTTGGACTCTGAGAATTTTAGAGAAAATAAAGGAAATATGCAAAGCTGTGTCCTATCTTGTTTAACTCTCCACTAACTAATCAAATTAGTTAAATTCCGTTTTCTTGGCAGCCAAACGGAGTGATAGAAAATTATCCCCATGTTTCGCGAGGTTCAATAATCGTAGGGTTTTATGAAATTTAGAATCGGTGGAATTAGGGTTACCTCTGTCCTCGGATGCACTGTATCTGTAGTAGGGATCCGCCATGGCTTCTATCAGCTTCAGCTACTCGTTGGAGCTTGGCCTAAGACGCCATCATTGATTGTTGCTATCTGTCCTCCGGTTCAACGACACAGTTTTGACAGGTAAAAGGGCTTTTGGCCGGTGTCACTGGTTACACTTCTGGACTTTGGACGGTTGTGTTCTGTACTTCTGTCCCTTCCGTGTATCGAACTAAGTGCTCCTTTTTTTTCCGACTGCTTCTCAGCGTCTGGATTGGGTTAATTAACAGCTTTAACCAAAAATTAAGAAACCTTATGGGAATCTTTATGCTTCGGAGCATTTTTTATTTTATTTTATTTTATTTTTTCTTTAAAGCTTCATTTTTAAGTTTTTTTATTAAAAGTGTGTTTAGACTATTTTAATTTTTTAACCTTTAAAAATACTTTTAATTTTTTCACCAAACAAATATATATATATTTTTTTCAAAGAGACTTTAATGTCAAACCATCTCCAATAGTTTGCAATCATTTTCTCTCCGCTTTGGTTGTCTTCTCCTATTTTCATATTTTATCACAAATTTTTACAAAATACTTATTTGTCATATGGACAAAACTTAAAAAAGTTTGTTGATAATTTATACAGCTATAATCAAACCAAGTTGAACCGAGCTTCAGGGCTTCAAAATTTGCTCGTTTATGAGAATAATTATTGGAGTTGAGCTATGAAATGTAGGGTTGTATAAGTAGACAATTATTAACCGCAACTAACCGTTATCTGCATATGCATATACAAAACATATATATAAACAAATTCACTAAAATGACATTGTTTAGCTGGAATGTGGAATCAAGATATGGATTTCATTTAAAACACTAGAGCTTGAAAAGAACACTAAAAAACAATATTTTCAAAATTGTTTAAAATAGACCTTAATAGAGGCTCAAATAGTGCCCAAAACACTAAAATATACAAAAAATGATTAATAACTGCATTCAATAATCACAATAACCACACGGATATTGGTTAATAACTGCACTTAAAAGTAACTATCGGATGCAGTTATCCGCATGTACAGTCCTAATGAAATGCATGTCAAAGCTCGACTCCGTTCACTAGACTAATACCATCCGAGTCTTATGCCAACTCATTGGCATTGTTAGCACTCATTTTCCACCGCATAATTCATCAAAGCCTCTATCAAGAAAAGGAAAATTGAATGTGTCTGTATTTGGTGCTATTCCATTTTGTTAAATCATTGGTCATGGACATGTAGGTTATCTCTTCTAACCAAGTGATTGTTATGTGATAGTCAAGCTGTAGTTTGTAAATCATCGTACTTTATAGTCGTACTTATATTTATATTATATACTATACACTTTATACTATATACCTTATATTAACTATAGGATATACTTTTTGTTTATCAAAGTAACTTAGACTATAGTTAACTTCTTAACTATGCTTACATAGTTAGTTAGTTGCTAGTATATATTAACCAATTAGTTAATACTAAGTTAGTATATGTTTATAAACACATATAAAACATATGCGTGTATACAAAGTAGGCTCGTGAGCCTTAATTGAATTGGGTTGGGTTTTATACAAGTTAGGCTCACAAGCATTAATTAAAATTTGTTGAGCAAATCGGATATGTGTCACTTAATAATTGAGCAAGTTCTAAAAGTTACGAGTGAATTCCAAGAATTACGAATTAAATTTAAACAAATAGATATCAAGTGAACTGTAGAACAGATTTGGTCCATTTGCGATTCTACGTATATGGTAAGTAAAACAATTTCGCCTAAAATCTATTTTAATAAACATCAAAATGATGTTACCAAACATTGTTTCTTAATTATTCCATATGTGAAACCCCAACAATTACCGATGGATAGAAATTTTCTCCATACAAGAAAATATCCTAAAACTCATTTTTTTTTTTTTGACATGTCCACATAGGGGGGAGGGGGATTTGAATTAGTGACCCCCACTTCATTAAACCCCCACTTCATTAAATGTGGTCCCAGCCGATTGAGCTACCTCTTGAGGATCCTCAAACTCATTTAAAATAGTACAAAGTGTCTACAAACATTTAAAACGCACATTAAATTTTTAAGGTCATTAATTTCGATTTACTAATTTAAAATCTTTTTTTAAATATTTATAGATACTTGACACTATTTTAAATAAATTAGAGAATATTTCTATTTATTCCCGATCATATATATATATGTAATTTTTTTTTTTACGTGTATATTTGTGTGCCTCGGATCCGCAGGGCAACACACATGTGTGAGAGAACTAGAAAAAAAAAAAATAAATAATGTCTGTTCAGAAAACGAAAGAGAACCAAGCCGCAGCATAGGCTGTCTAAGCCAGAGACAGCCAATCCCTGACCAAGAATTTAATATAATCCCACAATCTATTAAAGGCGAGTGAACAACACGCCCCAACCACAGCGAACAGTGTGGAACTCCTCGTGGTGTTGATGTACTAGAATAGTAGAATGTGCCGAAATGCGTCACTGGAAGATCTGACACTGACACTTTGCCCTACCACAACGTGGAGTGCTCCCCACGCACGTTACCCAGAGCGTGAAAACACATCACTCGCCTTCTGACAACTATCGTGGAACTTATTAAATAATTAATAAACAGCTATGATCCCCTACTCTCCACCAACAAAGAATTCCGATCCGACCGGGCACAAGATGCCGCCACGTTTCTAAAAGTGGAGTTGGTGATTTTAAACATCCACGTGGCGTTTGAGTGAGGGTTGAGGCGAAAGATTGTGTATAAGCCGCCGAAGCAGCGGAGAAGGAGGACGCCAACTATCGGGGTTTCTCCAGAGGGGGGTTTCGAGGTTCTCTTGCATCGTCTCTCCTCGTCGCTGCAATAAACGAGAGCTCTTACTCTGAGAGAGTGAGGGAGAGAGAGAAAATGGAGGAGGAGCGAAAGGAGGAAGAGGAGTCCACTGGGTCGAGCTTGACAATGGAGAAGGTGGCCGCAGCGAAGCAGTTCATAGAGAACCACTACAGAGCCCAGATGAAGAACATTCGAGAGCGGAAAGAGAGGTAGAGTAGGAATTTGATTATGCTATGCGACTGAATTTACTTTAGAGGAAAATGTAGGAAAGGAAATTAATTTTTAACTACGAATTTTGGAGTTTTAATTGGCTTTAACTAAGCACAGTTTGCCAGTGCAAGTGCGCGGATTAGATCTTGTTATTTAAGTGTTTTCAGTTTCTTTGATTGGTAGCTCTGAAAATATAGGAATTAGTCAATAATCTATCAAATTATTGGGCATTTAGAAACAGGAAGGTCCACTTGAGTGAGACTCAAAAGAGGGTAATTTGACTGTTGGTTTTAGACTCTATAGCATAATATATAAATTTGTGAAATATCAGCTTCTTTTTCCATCATTTTCTTAGGAATCAAAAGGGAGTTCTTGAATCTGATCCAGCTGGGTTAATGTGTTAATTCTGGCCACTCTGTCTTTGTATGATATGGTTGATACATCGAATTACTATATATTGACTAGATTATTAGATGGAGAAAATCATGGGTTAGTGAATAAAGAGAATTCCAATAAAGTGTCACTCCCAAATCATGGAGGCCGCTCATATGAGAACCATGTCAAGAGTGACTCAGTAGTTTGATACTGTCCTGTGTAACAGGAGCTGCTTCAGTTTCACAATGATTTCACTCTCCATAAGTGAGGAATGATTGGCTAAGATGACAAATCAAGAGAATTTGAGGTCATAGATATTTAGAGATAGAGAATTGAAATTTAAATTAAAGCACTGAACAGCTCAGGTCGAACACTCTGCGGTTGACTGTGTGCATTTGTGGTGATTGATCTTAACTAAAATGGGTCAGAGATGCCCTAACCTAATATAAAGAATAAAGATTGCGGTGCAAAATTTCAGTTAGATAAGTAATAACCTATATTTGATTTGTCTCCATTGCAGACGATGGGTGTTAGAGAGGAAATTAGCTTCCTCAGATGTGCCCAAGGAGGAACAGATCAACCTGATGAAAGATTTAGAGAGAAAAGAGACAGAATTTATGCGACTTAAAAGGCACAGGATATGCGTTGATGATTTTGAGCTTTTGACGATTATTGGGAGGGGGGCCTTTGGTGAGGTTAGCATTGTCCTTAATATACTTGCAATGCATTGAAAAATTCATAATTGGTTTGGTAGTCATATAAACTATTTGACCAACTGCTTGCATCTTATATAAGCCTGTTATGAAATGACTATTTAGCATTTGTTCGCTTAGACTTTCCCAATGTACAGGTCCGATTGTGTCGGGAGAAGAAATCTGGAAATATTTATGCCATGAAAAAGTTGAAGAAATCTGAAATGCTTATCAGAGGACAGGTGAGAACATGGATCATATTTTCTACAGAACCTACAACTGAAGCTTAACTTGAGGGGGTTACTTTTTCGTTTCCTATTTACCTATTAGTTACCATTTGCACCGAATGGTCATCTCCTTTTCCCTTGTATTATTGGACTCTTGGTTTATTATCAACCCCAATTATTCTTCCTGATGCTTTTCAAATGTCCTGTATATTAAAGATCTTTGCTATGTACCTTTTAATTTTTCATCTTTATTATGATTCCCAAAGTGCTTTGGCTTTTGCTTGATTTATCTAGGATTTTTCTTAAAATGAAAAACAAAAGAGATCTTTTGTTTTGATTTTTTGTTAGGGAAAAGAGAATTTACTCATTTCCCACAAGTTTATGTCGTGTGTGGGATCAAATTAGCCCATGGGAAAGCAGTTTTTTAATGTTATATTTTATGAATATATATATTAAAATTTTCTGTACTTCATATAATGTTGCTACATTTTATTAAATGTGCTGCCTCCATTTACATCCTAAAACTATTTACTCCTTGAATTTTGTTTGGGCATGTTTAGTTAATGTTCGTGATGTGGCATTTTTGGTCTTAGGTGGAACATGTTAGAGCTGAGAGGAACTTGCTGGCAGAAGTTGCCAGCCATTGCATAGTGAAACTTTATTACTCGTTCCAGGATGCTGAGTACTTATATTTGATTATGGAATATCTGCCTGGTGGTGACATAATGACTCTGCTGATGAGGGAGGACACCTTAACAGAAAATGTGGCTAGATTTTACATTGCACAGAGTGTCCTGGCCATAGAGTCTATTCACAGACACAATTACATTCATAGGTGAATATATTCTGTTGCTGTAATGTCATCAAATTAATGAGTTAGATGCTGGACATGTTGAAATTTGGTCCGATATTTCTGATGTGTTAAATATTAACATCTCTTATAAGCTTACCTCCACTTTCTTTTCAGAGACATCAAGCCTGACAACCTTCTTTTGGACAAAAATGGTCACATGAAGCTCTCAGATTTTGGCCTTTGTAAGCCTCTCGATTGCACTACTTTATCTGCACTGCATGAAAGTAGTACCAGGGATGAAAATTTGACAGAACCAATGGATGTCGATGGATGCTTTCCTGATGCGGATAATGGGAGGACTTGGAAAAGCCCCCTTGAACAGCTTCAGCACTGGCAGAGGAACAGGAGGAAGTTGGTAAGCTAATTTCAGTGATATATTGATGGAGTATGTCTGTTCAAAGTTTATTTCGGTTAATAGAGTAGGACAAATATGACATCTCAAAAAATATAAGGTCATTCTTTTGCAGATAATTGATAGATGAAAACATGCTCTTCTTCTTTCTTTTCTGACTGGAATGTGGTATATTATTGAGGCAATGGCCCACTGCAAGGCTCTCCTGCTGCATGTCACATTTGCTAGTTGAGTGTGCCTCGATGCATCTAATGACACAAGTACATATATGATTTTCTAGAAAGTCACACTGATCCCTAAAAAGCCACCCACCCACCCATCAAGATATTGTGAAGAGTTTCCATGTCGGCTTCCCTTTTTTTTTTTTTTTTTAAGGTATGGAAGTGAATTCACAAAATAATTCTCACTGTGGCTAAAAGGTGCAATCATTGAAACTTTAAGACCCATGCACGCAAACAATAAAGATCCTATATTACGGTCATAAAGTTACTAGTTTGTTCATGCACTATTGTTGTTTTTAAAATTATAAAGCACTTATTTATTCATAATTGGTGTTTTTTTTTTTGGAAAGGCCTTTTCAACTGTCGGCACACCAGATTATATAGCTCCTGAAGTATTACTGAAGAAGGGATATGGAATGGAATGTGACTGGTTAGTATATACTTGCATGTTTTCTATCTTATGATTCTTGCAGAGTTGCCATAGGTGGTGTTAGTTCCTGATGTTAGAAGTGGTTTTTCCTTTGCATTTAGTCTCTTTTCAGATTGCCAATGTATAAATTCATTTGTTTTTTTTTTGTCCTTGATGAAGTAAGTTGTGACCTTGAACTTTGAAATGTCATTCATGCGCTTTTGTTGCGCTGAAAAGGGCTGGAGAAATCTTAATTGTCTTTTTAAGGAGTGATGAACTTTCATTGTATTGCTAGTTTTTAAACGAACACTTAATAAATAAGAGTGTTTCTACTTCTACAATTTTCTTTAAGGAGAAATCAATTACTAAGATTGCTAATTCTATTGAAAATTTGTCTAAAGTTCTCACATTGATCTTTTATTTGTTGTGTATGGAGGGCACGTTGAGAAAATTGTATTAGCTTTTCAGTATAGGTCCAAGAAAATCCCTAGCTCTCCTTGTTGAAAGCTATATTTAACCTCTACATATTGTGGTTTTAACAAAGTGATAGCATCTTGAATTCTCCATTTGTGCGTATGTGTAATATGTTTATGCTAAAACATTAGTATGGTTGCTGATTTCTTAGATTTTTTTTTCCTATAGGATAGATAAGTATTTTTTTGACTTTTTTTATTCTTTCTAATTTTTCAAATTCCATTTCTATGACAAATTTAGTTTTATGTATACTATGCATGTACTTAATGCTACTTTTTGTCCCTTCTTTTGAGATACTGTGATGCACTTAGTTATTTGGACTTCAAACAGGTGGTCACTAGGAGCAATAATGTATGAAATGCTTGTTGGCTACCCTCCTTTTTATTCAGACGACCCAATGTCTGCATGCAGAAAGGTAACATGCTCAAAACTCTCCACATAGAAGTTCAATTTCTATAAGTATAAAACTTTTGCATGGCCTTGTTAGTTTGGGCTAATTTATAATACTTAAATGTTCCTTATAAAAAAAAAAAAAACTTATATGTTCCTTTGTCTAGTAAATGGCATGTTTTGGAATAGAGATCTTTAGTTCCGCCATGACTGAATTTACTGTCATATGAAATGTTAATTTGAGTTACATACTATGAAAAAGGATTAGTTTACTACATATGAGTCAGTCAGTGGTGGTTTGGTCTTGATGTAGCTTGCAAGATTGTTGGTACAATTAGAATAAAGATGCATGACAGAATTGTTATAACCTTTATAGATGTTTGATATATACCATATTTAAAAAAAAAAATCTTATTTCTTTTTGGACATTTTGGACTCCTTTGAATACAAGTATTCCAGTGCAGGTGAAGTCATTAGAGCTAGTAAATGCTCATTGGTTGTGATGAAAGGTAACAAGGTTGATGACCTTTAGTTTGTTTAGGGCAGTTTGATGACAAGTTTAGTTGTTGTGTGTTCTTTAGACGATCCATATTCAAATACTACTAGGTTATGGCATATGCGATTGGGTGATATGACAATCTTGAGCAAAGGGGGTTTACTTTGTGACCATAAAAGATGAACACTCGACTTTTGTGAGCATTGTGTCTTTGGGAAGCAGTGCAGAGTCAAGTTCAGTACATGTATCCATAAAATGAATGGTACAGTGGATCATGTTAAAGCATTGATTAAATGATTAAATTTACCTTTTCCTATTAGGTTAAGCTTTTAGGATAGTTGGTAATTTAACATGGTATCAAAGTCAAAGGTTCTGGGATCGAACTTTGACTTCGTCAATTTACCCTCATTTAAATTAAATATTACATGTGTTGGGCTTCCAACTATTGAAAGGAAGTTTTGAGCCCACATGTGAGGGGGAGTGTTTTAAGTGTTGATTAAATGATTAAATTTATCTCTTTTTTATCAACTTAAACTTTTGGAATAATTGGTAATTTAACAATATCCATTTAGATCTTTGGGGTTCCTCTCAGGTTCCATTGAAGGGTGATGCTTGGTATTTTGTGACCTTTATTGATGATTGATGATTGTGACATTTCGAAGCCATCTTGGGCTTAAAGGTGAATATGACCAAGTCGGCTTTGGTCTCGGTGGGTAATGTGGATAATGCGGTTGTGCTGGCTGGAATTTTAGGATGTGACGTCCTCTCTTCCTTTAAAGTATCTTGGCCTTCCACGATTCAGAAAGAAGTAGGGAGGAGTTGTTACATTTTTTTTTTACTACCCTTTTCACTTGGGTGGCAGCTTGGCTTGCCCCTATAGTGATTTCTTATTCTGATTTTCTTTCTCTTCTCTAGCCCCCCTTAAGCGTTCTCTTGTATATTTCCTGTGTACTAGGGTTGCGCCCATCTGCGCGTTTTCTATAAAATATTACTTATCCAAAAAAAAAAGTATCTTGGCCTTCCCCTTGGGCTCATTTCAAGGCCAAGGCAATATGGGACGACATTGTGGAGAAAATCGAGCGTCAGTTGGCTAGTTGGAAAAGAATGTATTTGTCTAAAGGTGGGAGGGTTACCCTTATCAAAAGCACTCTTTCCAACTTATTTACGTACTTCTTGTCTCTATTCCCCATCCCCCTATTGGCAAATCGTATAGAGAAGCTTCAATGTGATTTCCTTTGGGGTGGGTTAGGTGAAGACTTTAAATATTACCTGGTCAATTGGTCCAAAGTCTGCTCTCCTATCTTTGAGGGAGACCTAGGGATGTTATGCAAATGAAAGTGAGGCTTGGTGGAAAGTCGTTGTGGATGCCAAATATGGTTGCAGCTGGGGCAGGTGGTGTTCTTTCGATCCCCCAGGGGCATATGGGGTGGGCGCCTCTGGAAGTATATCAGAAGGGGTTGGAGCTTCTTTTCTAGTCATGCTAGATTTGATCCGGGAGATGGCTTGAAGATTAGATTCTTGGACGATGTGTGGTGCGGCGAGACTAGTCTCAAGGTCGCTTTTCCTATCCTTTACAACATTGCCAATGTGAAGGACGCGACTGTGGCTACAAATATGGATCTTTCGAGTGGCACCTTTCAGTGGAATATTAGATTTATTCAGTTGATTCATGATTGGGAAGTGGATACGTTGGCCTCCTTCTATTCTTTGCTCTACTCCCTTAGATCAAGAAAAAAAGGGGAGGACAAGCTTTGGTGGACCCCATCTTGCAAACGGACTTTCGACGTTAGATCCTTTTACAAGATCATCGCATTCAAAGACAATCCCTCTTTCCCTTGGAAGAGCATTTGGCGAACTAAAACTCCCTCGAAAGTTGCCTTCTTTATTTGGTTGGCGTCTTTGGGGAAGATTCTTACTTTGGATAATCTTAGGAGAAGACAAGTCATCGTGGTCAATCGGTGTTGTCTTTGTAAATTGGATGGGGAGTCTGTTGATCACCTCCTCCTCCATTGCGAGGTGGCTCGCGCTTTATGGAACACTATTTTGAGTTGCTTCGGGCTTTCTTGGGTTATGCCTAACAAGGTGGTGGACCTAATGGCTTGCTGGTGGTCTAGGGCGATTCTAGGAGCGCGGTCATTTGGAAGATGATGCCTCTCTACCTGATGTGGTGCATATGGAGGGAAAGAAATGATAGGAATTTCGATAATCTTGAGAGGATTTTGGAGGAGTTCAAGTCTTTTTTCTTTTATTCCCCCTTCATTAGGACATTTGCTTACTTAGCTCCTATAGTTATTAGCTATTCAGATTTCCTTGCTCTATTTTTTCCCTAGTTTTAAGCATTCTCATGTATACTTCCTGTGTACTAAGGTTGTGCCCTTCTACGCTTTTTGATATATACAACATTACTTATCAAAAAAAAAAAAGAGAGGTTAGGGTGTAATTTTTGAAGAAAATTGATGTGTTCATTACTTTCAAACAATGGAAGGTGTTAATTGAGAATCAGTCTGAGTAGAAAATTAAGCGACTCAGTACAGTCAACCACATGCAATTTTGTGGTGGTGATTTTGATAAATTTTGCAAGAATGAAGGCATCACTAGACACCATACAGTTAGACAAACTCCACAGCAGAATGAGGTTGTTGAATAGATGAACTGGACTCTCTTGGAGAGAGCACATTGAATGCTTTCGAATGTTGGATTGTCTAAGGATATCTATGTTGAGGTGGTCAGTACAACTTGCTATTTGATAAATTTTCTCCATCGATTGCTATTGATTGTAAAACTCTTTGAGGTATGGTTTGGTACTTTTGCTGATTATTCGAATTTGAAACTTTTGGTTGTTCTGCTTATTGTTATGTGAATGAGGGTAATCTTAAGCCTAGGTCAAAGACATATATATTCTTGGCTATGCTGATGGAGTGAAATGATATAGATTGTAGTATTTTGATCCTAAATCACCTAAGCTTATTGTTAGTAGAGATGTTGTGTTTGATGAATCGACCATGCTTCATCCGAAGAAGGAGTTTGTTGTTTCTATAGGAAAAGAGCATGGTCATAGTAAGGAGGTTGAGCTTCAGGAGGAAGCTTCACAAAGGGTGCTAGATGGCATTTGAGATTAGCCCATTACAAATGTGCATGGCTTCAGTTCTGATGATGATCCATAAGAAGGGCAAGGACTTTAAATTTTAAACTATTTTTGTTGATTCCAAATGAGTTTATTTCCTTATTTACATGTACATAAAGTAATCATTTACTTTAATGATATTACAAGGAAATAAGTGCTGGGCAACGTGAGTGCTTAGGTCATGATCGTGAACGTGGAAATTGAGGAGATTGGATTGTGATTATATCTTCATGGCTTTGATTTCGAAAGTGGTGATGCAACGATCCAGCAGAGCTCCAAGAAGAGCATTTAGCTGCCAATAAAACTGAGCAGCCTTTTTCTGGGAATTTCTGATGAAATTTGGAGGGGCTGTATGAGGTTATAGACATTTATTTAGAGTCACTTGCGCATGGGGGTTGTGTATGACACACCACCCCAGTGCATCACATAGCCGCTGCATGTGATGTACAATGCCCATGCATGTGCTTGTATTGACCCTCCCTTGGCAGACAAATGTAACTTGTTGACTTTCTGTATTCTGGCACTTAGTTGGAAGTCTTCCCAACCTTTGTTTGAGGTATTCTTGGTGTGATTGGAAAGCCCGTGATGTCTCTTGCTAATGACGCTAATTTCACAGTGGTTGGGTCAGGGGTCTAGAACTTAAAACTTGGAAAGTGGGAAGAAAATAAGGGGTTTGTTTGGTGAAACTTTTTAGAAGGTGCCTTTTGCTTTTTAGTTGTGATGTAACATAAAGGTGAAAGTAGTTTTGAGTATTTTGTGTTTAGAGTTGTTCATTAATACTTTCGCTTTTTTTGCTAAAAAACATAAAGTTGTCCTAAAGTTGCCAAACAAGCCCAAGATTTTTCTGTCTGACATTTAGTTAATGACTTGTTTTGACTAGGGTTTTTCTTAATGATCACGAGTTTTAATTGAAAAGCAGTTCAAAGGGGTTGTAGAATTCGATTTTCACCACCTAACGGCCAGATCAAAGCTTGTCTTGTGGGCTTTCCAGCAATTCCTTGATCACATTCATCCAATACTGTTTGAACAAGCATTGGCCACTGTCAATTCTTTAGTCAAATCTTTCAACACATAGCTAAAAAACATAAATCAAATGGATTTTCAAAGGTCTATGTGATGATACCACATTTACTTTGATTGGGTGGCTGGATTTGTGGTTAAACTTGGTCAACAGAAGTCACGCTAAACTCTTAGCCAATAGTTTTAAATAAAACCTTCAATTTTCCATTGAACTTTTTCAAGTGTGCCCAAAATTGAAGAAATGACTTTGTTATTGTTCCTAATATAATCCCCTGGGCTTGGATATCATTCTCAGAACATAATTTTTTAGGTGTCCAAGCTAAATTTTTAGGTGCCCAAACACAATTAAATGGATATTCGAAAATTAGGAGGGGTAAAATGGTGTATCGACAGGTACTATTATTTTTCTTGTACTTAATATTACTGTTACCATTAGTGAATATCGTTGACACTTTGATGTGAGTGTTCTTTCCACACTTTTCTCTCTCTTCTCCCCCCCCCCCCCCCCCCCCCCCCCGGGCGGATTGTGCGAACATTTGATAACTTTGGTTTCATTGGACTTTTGTTGAAAAGAAAAAAAGTTTGTTTGCCCTTTTATGATCTTTAAACTGTGTCAATATTCAGAAGTTGATGCATTTTGGAGAAATACCATCTCCCCTTCCCCGCTTTAAAAATGGAAATTGTAACACCATCTTTACACTTAGCCTTTTTGTCATCTTCTCCATTTCCCCGCTTTTTTCTGCTGCTGCTGTTGCCAGTTTTCTGAACTATCCGCTCATATTTGACTTTAGTAGTGGGTCAATCATATCTATTTAAACAGATGGGTACACGCTTACTGACATTCTATTTGTCAATTGCTTTCAGATTGTTAATTGGAGAACTCACTTAAGATTTCCAGAAGAAGTAAGGTTGACATCTGAGGCCAAGGACCTCATTTGCAGGTTGTTGTGTGATGTTGAACATAGGCTTGGTACTGGAGGTGCCCACCAAATTAAAGTAAGGCTTTTTATTTGCCAAAATGTTTCAAGGATTCTGTTAGGCGTTTGTTCTGCATTATGAAATTCTGTTGCATCAGGCTCATCCTTGGTTCAAGGATGTTACGTGGGATAAACTCTACGAAATGGAAGCAGCATTCAAGCCAGAAGTCAACGGGGAGCTAGATACGCAGAACTTTATGAAATTTGATGAAGTATAACTCATCTGCACTATACTGTTACTGCTACTGATTTTTCGTCATCATACTATTATTGTTGCTTCTACTGTCATTCACGTGCTACCTCTACTACTAAATCCTAGTTCCACCACCTGCGGCCAGAGATTTTATTTTAGGATACTTACTGGTCCTCACTTTTGCTCATTATGAGTTGGGAGTTATTATTATTGTGATAATTTTTTTTTTCTTTAATAAAACATCTTATTACTTATAAAAAAAAAATATTGTGATAAAATTTAATGGACAATTTTTCTCATTAATTAAAAATTTAGAAAAATTAGTTGCTATTATGGTGTCACAACAACAAGCAGTGACATTCATAAACTGGTGAAAGTGCAAAATTACCATCATTGCAAAATCATGTCATTGAAATTACTTTGTTCTCTATATATTTCTTTGAAATTACCATCATTGCCTTTATATATTTCCGTATCTCATGAATTGGAAACTTGGAATTTGTTTTTAGTTGGATCCTCCAACCCCAGCAAGAACTGGCTCAGGCCCCTCACGGAAGGTTCGTGTCACTATTTATGCTGTGTTTGTATTAAATATGGAAGCATTAGCTTGTAATGAGAAATAAGCATCTAGGGGAAAAGAAAAAGAACTAGTGTCACTTTGATTATTACACCACATGCTTTTTTTTTTTTTTTTTTTTTCTGATATTAAAAGTTTTTTATTGACAATGAACACTAAACCCTAAAGAAAGGAATGCCTGTGATGTTGTAGCATTTCTTTGCTTTGGTTCTTATTATATGGTCTTAGTCCCAAACTACTAAGACTTGGTTTGGGGGCAGAGAGAGAGAGAGGGAGGAAGAGATCTTTTTCATGCTACAACCTCACAGGCATTCCTTTCTTTTGAGTTTAGTGTTCATTGTCAATTAAAAAGTTTGTCAGTTTCTCCAGACATCTGTCTGCTATTTATTTGAGTCCTACCATTTTTAATCCTGTTATTGTTCTTAGAATTAGTATGAAGTTTGATGATTCTACTCCTTAAATCATGCAGATGCTATTAACTCCAAAAGATCTAAGCTTTGTTGGTTATACATACAAGAATTTCGATGCTGTGAAAGGACTTCACCAATCTTTTGGTATGAAATTTTACTTCTGAGTAGAATAGTTGAGGATTTTCTTTTTCTTTATGATTGCGGCGTTTGTGTTTTGTGGCTGAAAGAATATGCAGTTTTGCTGTATTAGTCAACATCCATCTATTCTGCTCTTAGCGGAGATCTACTAGTGCAATTTTTTTTTTTTTTTTGATAAGTAAATGAATTTTAATAATTCGTTAATGCATCCTTTTAGTAATGTCTTTCTTTTCACTTGTTTATGTATACACGTCATGGAAGCAAATGAAGTCTAACTTTGCAGAGGGTGACTAGAATTTTGTTTCGCATATTACAGTGCTGGGCATTATACTTAATTTTCATTGCTTAATTTTGAACATGAATTGTTCTGTCTGAACCCTCTTTTCTGTCCTTTTTTCTCCTGGGCTGAACAAGATGTTATTGTAGAGCTCGAGGTTTGGGTGGACAGAATGTTATGAGCACTAATGCTTTTCAGACTCGAATGGTTTGCCCAACACATCTTCCCCCATTGGGTTTATTAGGTTGGGCAGATAAGTGGATCAAAAGAGTTGCTGGTCCTTTTTGTCTGTGTGAGGAGCAAAATCTAATGAATTTTGTCTCACAACTAAAATAATAAAGTAACATCATTATTACGAGGAATAAAACTAAGTGGGCAATGGGCATTATGATTTAGAAGCACTAGATTTTGACCAGCAGGGCACACAATGAGTGCAACCATGACATGGAACCAACCAACAGTGGTTTGGGCCCAATCATGGCCAGAATAGTGCCCTGGTGAGGGCTATAGCCTATATGAGGGTTCCTAGGTAGTGCATTCACATTGGTGAAACCCACTTAAGGGAGAACAAAAGGTTTCGTGTTTCTCATTAGATGCGCATAACTGAGTGGAGGTTTTTTGAAAACGAGGCAACTCTTCTCAACTCTTCGGATTAAGTCCTGAAAACAGTGTAACATTTCAGTGGAATCAAGTCTTTTGAAATATAGTTATTGGCATGCTCATCTTGCAGGATGGGATATTGAAATTATTAGGGGTGTCAATCTGGTCCGATTTTTTGCCTAAACCGGGGACCGGAACCCGGGTACCCGGTTCTGGGTTTTGGGAAACCAAAACCAGGAACTAGGACCCCGGTTAACCGGGGTCCCAGTTACCGGTACCCAGTTTTTATATATATTAATTTAATTACCTAAAGTATATATATATTAATTTAATATATATAAAAATATTAAAAAATATATTATAATATATATATGCACCCGGTTCCAATAACCTGGTAAATACCGGGTACTAGTACCGGGGTACCCGGTTTTTGGTTTTCCCAAACCGGAACCGGGTCCCCAATTTCCCAGTTCCTGTTCCGGTTCCCTGGTAATTTTTGACACCCCTAGAAATTATTATTAAGCATATGTGGAAAATAGAACGCCTATTTGCTTAATACCGTAGATACCAAGCCATGTTTTGTTTTGGTGTCATATCCAAATGTCCTTTGGAATTTTGAATTTCTTGTAATGGTAAATTTTTGAGTACTTTTACAAGTTCACCCACATTTTTACTTCTCTCTGTTAGTGAAGAAATATGATTTCTTGAACTTTTTTAATGTTTGCGGATCTCAAAAGAGGTCTGCCAGCCATCTATTGATTCTATATTTAGTAAGGAATCATCTTCATCATCTCCTGCTTCAAGTGAAGGGTCTTTTATTACAACCAGCAAGTTTTGTGTAATCTAAATGGATTGAAATTTGATAGCTAGTATTTGCAGGTGATCCTAGGACAGATTTTACTGCTAAACGGACGGCCGAGGAGACAGAGTTGCAGATGCTTGCATCATCAGGCGATCCCATGTTACCATAAGCCTGCTGCTTCCCTATATTAGCATTTATTGTAGATTGGCTTCCATGCAATTTCCATAACCACCACCTAAGTGTACAGCAGTATTTGAAGAGCTTCTTAAGACATCAGTGGAGGCCAAATGAGACTCTAGCTGAAATGATTTGTGCATTAGAACTAAGAATTTAGGGCAGAGAGTTATGGAACTTATGTCCTGGCTGCCCAGGTTGGCAGTGGTATGCTTGCCTTCTCTCGTGGCAGTTTCTGGTCAAATTTTAATTGGTGCCAAATTGCCAGGAAACTCAATAGATGTGTTGAAGAAATTATTTACTCTTACTATGTGTAAGCTTTGACGGGTAAAGACGACAAATTAGCTATTGAAATCATATATTATGGCCAAAGCAAAAAGCTATTCAAATATATATATATATATATTATGCCCATGCATGACTCTTGAGGTGTTAAATTGTTATGTCCTTATTTTTAATTTTTTTTATAATTGTTATATGCCCTTTTTGATACCTATATTATAAGTTTACAATTTGCAATTCGCAGGAATTGGTGTCTTTAATCCATCTCTTTCTCTCTCGTCTATTATAATTTTTAGTCATTTAATTAAATGAGTCGAATTAAGATTAACTTATATAATCCTATACCTATGTACTTTGACATGACTCAAATCTAATACACATTCGAATTGTCATCCTGTGATGGCTGGCATCTTTGTTCTGTAAATTAAGTCCACATGCAATATTCTCGAGGGTTTGGCTTACAGAGTAGGAATTTGGAATATCTAGTACTTGAATCAGTATAGCTCAATTTTCTTTGGCCGGTGATAACTTTTTCTTTTCTTTTTGAATACGTATGTAAAGATGTCATAAATATGTCCACAATTACAAGTATAAGTCATCATTCTTCTTCTAGTAATTTTAAAAGTTCATTTAAGAAAAGTTCATTTAAGAATGGTGCGGTTATTAAAATTATTATTAGACTTATAATTGATCATTATTAAATTTTAATAAAATAATAATTTTAATAGTCACATTATTTTTAAATGGACTTAAGATGAATACAAAAAAAACTTATAGCATTACTCTTCTTCTTCCTTGCACATATTAATATGATCATATATATACTTCCGAAGAAGAAAAATGAAGAGGAAAATGGTATGTTGCTATTTTTACATTTATAGAAAAAATTAACGAAATAAAGAAACTAATACTCATCCAAATTATTAAAAGAAAAAGAAAAAAAGAAAGAAAGTGAAATCTACTACAAAAGTAATGAAATCTATCTCGCTTTCAGATTATACGAAGTAAAAGGGACGTGAAATCCATCAAAATCAGAAGGGTTTTTTTTTCTTCTTTTCTTTTAAATCTTGAGGTAAACCCAGAAAGCAATATTGTACAGTTGTAGGCGTTATCGCCGTTATGTATGGAGGAAAAGTCCCTTTCGGGGGGTGGAGAATGAAAAGGGTAGGAGCATGTAAATGGGTGGAGATGCTTTAATATGCTCTTCTGGATTTGACACCTGTCCATTTCTCCCCCCTCTCTCACTCACGCACCCACCTCACTCTCTCCCTCCCTCCCTCTGACTTGCCTTTCTTTCTCTCCTCTTGCTTTTCTCTCAAATTCATTTTCTTGCATCTTAATTCTCTTTCCTCTCACTCCCTCTCTTGCTCGTCCAACCTAGATCAACATTTAACACAAAAGTATTATCAAGAACAATGAAGTCTTTTTAGTAATCACATTGAGATTTTATTTTTTTAATGGTGAGCGACCGCCCCATATGCCTTGTTTCTTGATATTTTTATTCGTTTCATCGCTTTCTGATGTTAAAAGTCCTTTCTTTTTTCTTTTTCTTTGATGGGTAAAAGTCTCTGGAAGAGAGAAATAAGAAAGGAAGAATTTCTTAAACCAATACAGAGAGAGAGAGAGAGAGAGAGAGAGAGAGGGGTAAGAGAAGACTTATCAGTATCCAGTTGACAAATTAGGTAGTGACTCCTTGTTTCGTTTCTTCTTTTACTTTCTTTTCTAGATAATTTGTCATAATTATTTGAGAGAGAAAGAAAGAGAGAGAGAGAGAGAGAGAGAGAGCTGGCTAAAGAGCAAGAGGCCGAGATGGGTTGCCTCAGATCCAGGGAACTCAAGTAATATGTGAAAAAGGGTGCTTTTCTAGGGTTTTCCTGTGATTCTTGGGACTCGGCCTTTCTTTGGTTCTTTCTCATGACCCCCCTTTTCTCTTTCTTTCTTGTGTTAGGGATAAGGGGTTGGTTTCAAATTTAATTTACTTATGTTGTCACAATTGTATTTTACTTGTTTTTTTCCTTTTGGTTTGTGTGTGTGTGTGTGTCCGTTTAATGTTCTTTTCTGGTTGTTTCTCTCTCATTGTAGCTGATGGAGGTAGATAAAGAAGACTCCATATAAGAAGTTGATAAGTTCTAGACAGGTCTATGCGATCCATTTTCGGTTAGTATTGCTATACATGGAAGTTGGGATTCACTGTTGTTGTTGACCAGATCTGACTACCCATTTCTCTTTCACCACCCTTTTTATCTCAAACATAAGAGTTGCATCACCTGAAATTTGCTTCCTCTATTGGTCTAACTTGATTTTCTTAGGCATGGGAAATGGGCGGTTGAAACCCACCATTCCATTTCCAAGATTATTCTCGATTAGAAAAGAAGGTGATGGATTAGTTGAAAAATGACAGGCTGTTTGATTTTAAAGGTGTTGGAGGGTAACTTTTTGTGCTGCCCAGATAGGGATATTGATGGAGGAGATGTCTCCGGCGGTCGCAGTGCCATTTAGAGTAGGTAACTCAGTCTGTGATAACCAAACCATCGCTACCCACATAGATATCACTAGACTCAAGCTTATGGCAGACAAGGGGGGTTTATTGTCTGATTCTGTTACTAAGGCTTCCACTGAGACGGTTGCTGCTGGCGTTGAGGATTTGGCTAATGAAGTTCGGATTTTGGCGGCTGCGGTGCCGAAAGAGAACAAGGGTGGAGGAGCTCGTATGTTGGATATGGTATCTCAAAATGAATGCAATTGGGTTGCTGGGGATGATGTGATAGTAGCCCCGGAAAGCGAGGAAGATGATTCATTGTCATTTGAGGGTGATCAGATTCTTGATTGCTCTTGTTCTCTTTCAGTGGCGAGTGAGAACAGTAGTTTGTGTGGAGAGGAAATCTTGGTTCTTGAGGCTTCTTCTGATGTAGGAACACAGAGTTCCATAGAAACTGGGAGGAGTTTATGCGGTGTTAATGTTGTTGCTAAGGCCGGCAATCCAGTGGAACCAAATGACGAGACAGAGATCGTGAGTGATCCTGTTGCTGTGGCTGTGAGTCTTGAGGAAGAGATTGGCGATGGCTCTGATCCAAAGCCGTCTGCAGTTCTTCTTCAGTTGCCTCTGGAAAGAGCAGTGAGTGGAATATCTGGCCGCAGTGTTTTTGAGGTGGATTATGTGCCTCTTTGGGGATTTACATCTATGTGCGGAAGAAGACCCGAGATGGAAGATGCAGTTGCCGCGGTACCTCGTTTTCTGAAGATTCCTGTTCAAATGCTAATCAGTGACCGGGTACTTGACGGCATGACTAATTTTTTACCTCACCAGACTGTTCATTTCTTTGGAGTCTATGATGGCCATGGAGGCTCGCAGGTACCATATCTTTTATTTTCATCCTTGTTGGTTTTCTTCTAATATTTTTTTTATACTACTGAATCATGCATATATGTCCTTGTGCGAAGGAATTTATTCTCATGAGGAACTTATTTGTTCAGGTTGCAAACTATTGTCGTGATCGTGTCCATATGGCTTTGGCTGAGGAGATAGAACTTGTTAAGGGAAGCCTAAGTGATGGAAGTATCAAGGGCAGTTGCGAAGAGCAGTGGAGAAAAGCTTTCACCGATTGTTTTCTTAAGGTTGACGACGAAATTGGAGGAAAAGCTAGTCTTGAGCCTGTCGCACCAGAAACTGTTGGTTCAACTGCTGTGGTGGCCATTATTTGTTCATCACATATCATTGTAGCAAACTGTGGAGATTCAAGAGCAGTTCTATGTCGTGGGAAAGAACCTATGGCATTGTCAGTTGATCATAAAGTAAGAGACCTCTAACAGTAGTTTTACATCTTTTGTTGTAATAATTGATTATAGGCAACTGATATCCATTTAATATTACTTGTTGTTGATATTATCTCAGCCAAATCGAGAAGATGAATATGCAAGAATTGAGGCAGCTGGAGGCAAGGTCATTCAGTGGAATGGGCATCGTGTTTTTGGAGTTCTTGCAATGTCAAGGTCTATTGGTGTGTGCTTCTTCACCATGACTTTTTCCTATCCATTTGCATGTTTTAGACTCTGAGTTTCCCTGAAGTTACCCCTCACCAGGAGTTTCTTCTGTCAACAGCTTTGTTATGGTCAGGTTGCTATTACAAATATTACAAGCATACATTGACCAAATTCACTTTGGGGAAAGGAATCCATGCTTCCCAGTGATTATCATGTCATGGATTATCTTTTCCATGATGATGTTAATCACTAGTTAAACTTAATACTTTATATGGTCAAATGAGATTACCAATTATGTTGCACTTGCCTGTTGGATACCAGCCAGGATTTCAGTTTATGAATGCATTGTGTTTTTTCTGCATTCAAGTTGTTGCTGCAATATTTTTCACAAGTAGTTTAAGGCAGTAAAATTAAAGTGTAGGTGTGTGCTGAGTTGTTATGACTTCCATAGATTATATGTCTAAGACTTACTTATCAAAAAAAAAAAAATGTCTAAGACCCATGAATTAATTTTGTAAATTTTTTACTTAAATAAAGATGAGAAAGGAATTATCAAAGTTTATGACATTAATGTGAGACAAGTCCACCCTTCATTTTCTTCTGGTTGTTATCATTTTTACAGGGAAGGAGATGATGCATTTAGTGCAAGTCATGAAGCATGTTCTTGAGCTTTATAAGTGGTTTCTTGGGGCTTACCTTGAGGTTTAAGCGTCATAGTGTTGCCAGATTAGGATTCTGATTGGATTAGGCTGATTTCAACATAAAATTGATTTGTGAGGAAAATGATGAGAAATTGAAAGGATCAGATCAGATTTAAGCAGCTTATGTGACTGGTTCACTTTCATTGTTTCACTCTGATATGAAGCAATTTTTGAGTTGTCAGTGAGGGTTCTCACAATTTCCAAGAGTCTTAGAAAGTGTATGGAATATCTATTTTATCCTGATGAGCCCTGTTGTGGGTTGCTTTTGATATATATGGACATTTTTCCAAATCATCTAGGATTTCAGTGAGTAAAATAGAACTTCCTAAAAGGACATTATTCTGTAAGGTTGTGCTTATATGCTGGAATTCAAATTAGTGGGAATTCTAATCTTATTAATTCAAATTTCTATTGTTACTTATCAAAAAAAATTAATTCAAATTTCTATTGTTTGGATGAATATATTTAACAATTAAGAAATAAGAGTATTAGGGTATTATAGTAGTTACAACTGTGGCAACAACATTGGCGGTGTCAGTTCAATGAGTATGGTAGGTATTAGAGTTATAACTATAAGATTTGTAAAACTATACCTTCTCCTATGGAATTTGAACTTGAGATTTAGATACTTTAAAATCTGATGTTCAAAATTCCATTTTTTTTTTTTTTTAAATGACTCTAATGTTAATCCAAACTAGAGAAATGAACACTAGAAATTCCCAAATTACAAAAGTAAAATCCCATCTTAAAATCTATCATGCAAACACACCATTAGGGAATTCTAATAAGGGGTATTTAAAACATGGATCTGCCGTACTTTTCATAAAGGTTGCATTCTGAAGGTTACATTATATATAGATAACTTATATGAAATTTTGTTAGTATAGGGCATAGTCTATCCAGATGGATGTAGGTCAGACTTCTTCACTTTTGATTGAGAATCAATATTCAGTCCTTTCATCATTCACCTATATTATTAGTCATATTTACAAATCCGACTTTTAGGGTTGGCTTTTCACATAAGAAGTTTAAAGGTTCCAAAATTATCCTCCTTAATTTATTCATAAATAAAACAAATGAAAAGGGGGTTGGCTTTTCAAATAAAGAAAGATTTTAAATTGTTTTCGTCGACTTTTCAAAATGGCAGTACTTTAAGGCATCCCAAAATATAATAGAGGACTAAAAATATAGGATGGAGGGAGTATTTGTTTTTAATTTCTAGAAATCAAGTCTTCTGTGTTAATTATGTTGGAGACTTGGACAAGCCTTATTTCTCAGACGTATCTTTAGATTTTGTCGAATGTCCCTAGATATTCAATTGTAACAGTGCCAATGCTGTCTCAATATATGCCATAAATTTCCATTCCAGTGACTTGAAAACCACAATGGATTGATTATATTTGTAAGGTACATCGATACTTTTTCAAACTTTATAATTTACTTGTGCAAAAAAATTGCAGGGAGGCTTAGTGGTTCTGTTTGGTTGTTCTGTTGTAACTGTCTATTCTTCTTCGTTGGAGTCATGTAACTCCTATCATTTGTGCATTACTATGTCCAAAAAATGATAATTTCAATCAGCAGTATAAGACATTATAATGTTTTCCTATTATGTCAATTTATCATGTTATGTGCATTCATTTTACTTGTATCCATAGTACTTGGACTCCAGTAATAATAATAAATACAACCAGTTTACTTTGTGGAAAATATTTTGTTTGACTTGCTTGTGGATTTCAGGTGACAGATATTTGAAACCATGGATAATTCCGGAACCAGAGGTGCAGTTTCTTCCACGGACAAAAGACGACGAATGCCTTATTTTAGCGAGTGATGGGTTATGGGATGTCATGACAAATGAAGAGGTGTGTGACCTGGCTCGGAAAAGAATACTCCTCTGGCACAAAAAGAATGGTGTTACACTTCCCACTATCAGGGGTGAGGGAATTGATCCTGCAGCTCAAGCGGCAGCGGAATTCCTCTCGAATCGCGCTATTCAAAAGGGAAGCAAGGACAACATCACTGTGATTGTGGTGGATATGAAAGCTCAAAGGAAATTCAAAAGCAAAACATGATGGTTCGTTCCTTCATCCTCCTCCTCCTCCTCCTCCTTTTAGCTATTCACTCCCATGATTGTACGGTGTAAAATATGATGATCCAATATAGTTTTTGCCCACCTAATTTTTCACCTGGGCCGAATACCAGTCTGTATTTACTATAGAACAACATCCACACCATTCTAGAAGAACTCTTGGCTGTTTCAAGTCTTGTTGTAACCCACGCTGAGTTCTGGCTATGTAAATCTTAGCAGCTTTGTTGTAGGACAGTCCCATGTTTTTAGCATTTTGGCTAAATTGTATTCATTAATACCTCCGAGTTAAAAGGCTCTGTGAGGTAATTTACTTCTTATTGTTTTTCAACCGCGGGCTACTTAGAAAAATAAAAAATAAAAAATTTACCAAATTCGGAAATAGCTTGAGTTTTGGTCTCCTTCCCTAGAGATTTATGCCTAATGCTTTTGCTGGAACTTTCTGCTTATTTGACTTTCTTCTCAGTATAGAGAAGAACATTGGAATTAGGAAACATGTTTTGTTGACTTTTTTTCAACAGGATGAGTTGGACCCTTGTCCCTTGTGGTCTGTAGAGCCACTTTATAAATGTTAATTGACGTGAGCCAGAGCCACCCATCCAAAAAGGGCAGCTTGGTTGGGCTGTCTACTCAGATTCAAAAGGAATCCGCTTTGGGTCAACAAGGTTCATGATTGTTGAAAACGACGACCGTTTATGAAGTTGGGATCAAACTTGGAACCATTTATTTGCCTTCCAGCCTCCAGTAGCCGATCAAACAAACTATATACAGCAACACGGTATGGTGCAAAGCGACGACTTTTTTTGTTTTTGTTTTTGGTGTCTGGGATTGTAAGTTATACTAGCTCATAACCTGCGCTATGCGCGAGATTCTTCATTATAATTTAATTTAAAAATTTAAATGCATTTTTATTGTATTTTTTATTATTTATGTTGTAAAAAATATTTATCGCACGTTTAAATATAGTAACACAATGTATGTTTGAATCATAGAAAATTATGTCACCTATTATATTTCAATAAAATAAAACTCATAATTATGAACATTAAAAAAAAATACAAAGCAAAATAAACAAAATCCTTTATATATATATTTCACTCAATATTCAATATTTAATTCAATCAAAATCAATCATCTAATATTATATTCAATGCTTAATTATTTATTTAATGTTTAAAAATTAAAATGAAGAACATCTCAACAAAAAATTAATAAACAAAACGGAAACATAAATGAAAAAATTGCGTGTTAATAAATAGAGAGATTAATTCATTAACAAAAATAGAAAAAGAAATTATCAAAAACCGGTTCAATCTCACGCACTCTTTGAACGGTTCAATTATTAAATTAGAATTCTAAGAGTGATTTAGGCTATTATATATATATATGACCTTTAATTTTAGTTTAATTTTTATATTAAAATATTATTGGTATGAGAAAAAAAAAAAATTAAAAAGAATAATTACCTCCAAGTTGAATTTTTAGGCCAATAGATTTTGTTTTTGTTAATGTTGAAGAGTGGAGAAAGAGAAAGATTGAAGTGGAGAGAAAAAAGATGAGAGATGTTAATGTTGGAGAGAGAGAGAGAGACGTGGAATGAGAGTGAAAGACTTGGAGAGAAAAAAGAGAGTGTGGCGAGAGAGGAAAAAAAGGAGAGAGAGAGAGAGAGAGAGAGAAACATATGAACGGATTCAAGGTATGAGAAAAAAAAAAAGGTTAAGAAGAATAATTACCTCCAAGTTAAATTTTTTGGCCAATAGATTATGTTTTTGTTAATGTTGAAGAATGGAGAAAGAGAAAGATTGAAGTAGAGAGATGTTAATGTTGGAGAGAGAGAGACGTGGAATGAAAGTGAAAGACTTGAGAGAAAAAAGAGAGTGGAGAGAGAGAGAGGAAAAAAGGAGAGAGAGAGAGGGAAACATATGAACGGATTCAAGGTATAAGGAAAAAAAAAAAAAGGTTAAGAAGAATAATTACCTCCAAGTTGAATTTTTAGGCCAATAGATTCTGTTTTATTTAATGTTGAAGAGTGGAGAAAGAAAAAGATTGAAGTAGAGAGAAAAAAGTTGAGAGATGTTAATGTTGGAGAGAGAGAGAGAGACGTGGAATGAGAGTGAAAGACTTGGAGAGAAAAAAGAGAGAGTGTGGAGAGAGAGAGGAAAAAAAGGAGAGAGGGAGATGAAAACATATGAACGGATTTAATGTATGAGAAAAAAAAAAAAAGGTTAAGAAGAATAATGTATTAATACATAATAATTTGATTTATATTATTTGTTTTCTTATTTTATTCGGACATTAATAATACTTAATTTGTTGAATAATTTATATATAAAAAACTCTTGAAATATAATTAATGCAATTAATAACCGGTTTTTTCTTAAAAAACCGGTTCACTTTTAAAAAGCCGGCTGAACATTACAATAGAAAGGGTTTACGCCACATTTTGCAATATTAAGACACTTTTAAAAGTGATTCGGCTTTTATATATATATGATATGATTTGTCATATGTTAAGACGAAGATTCTCTCTCATTTTTTTTTTTAAAATATATAAAATGCTCTTATTACAAAGTAAGAAATCAATATAAAAATAATAAAAATAAAGCTGTATGACTTAAATTTGTTTAACTCACTAAGACACTAACTAAATGTGATTGGAACTTATTATACAAGTTGAACTCGAACCATAATGATTACACGCACTAACTAACTAAATGTGAGGGTTAAGATTGGAACTTACCGGGTTGGCAGGTCGGCCGGAACCCGACCCACCGATCACTGCAACAGTGTCATCACGCAGATAACTGGGGCTCTTAGGAGTAAAAGGTTGTTGGAAACAACATGAAAATAGCTACTTAAAGAATTACGCCAATAGTTGTCCACCGATAAAGAGCTATATATTGTACTTCTGGTGGGGAATTGGCACTCTTTTAGTTGCAAAAAGAACCCCACCACTGCCCCCTCTAAGAGAGGAGACTCCTGCTGAGCATTGGATTAAATACTATCCATTGGCTTAAAAGAAAACATTTTTAACTGTGGCTAATTTTGGGAAACATATGATGTAAACTTCCATGAAAAATAAATAAATAAGGAGGAAAAAACAACCCTTTCATCCATGCAAGACAAAAACCGTAATAAAAATTCAACTTCAGAAGATAAATATGATCAATAGAAAAATGGTTGCTTATGTCCCAGATTCATTATCGTCACGCATGTTCAAGAAGATTTTAAGTTATGAAAGTAGTGAAATTTGATCTGATTGCTTTCTTTTTTTAGAACAAAGGCCATTTTCAGAAAATATATATATATATATATATATATGGAAGAAGAATTGCGGAAAATTTTTGTATTTGCATTAACGAAAAAGATTACAAGAGTTTAGTATTTATACAATGAACTAATACACTGAAAATAGATGAACTAATATGTAACTAATCTATTAACTGAATAACCCAATCTTTCAGATCATCTTCATATTTTGCAAGTGCTAAACACTTCTTAAATCGAGCTCATCTTTTAACTGCTAACTCATAAACTGTAAAAGCCCAAATTAAGTGTCACTTAGTACTTTCTGTATGCCACCTCCTTCACTGCGTTGGCAAGATGTTCCTCATTCTGAATACTCTGAACCCAATTTGCATTAATGTAGACTCGCTCAATGCTCTGTTTCAAGGTTCTAGCAATTGACGGCTTAGAACGGCTTGCAAAAAACTCCTCTATTTCTTTGGCCTTCTCAAATGAAGCAAACTGGAGGAGAGGGAGAACCAAACAAGAAAAGAAAAACCGGTGAGCATATCAATAACTAGTTCTATTTGACTTTGCATTCTGCATAACATTAGCGATTGAGATACAAAAGACAAAAAATGATACTTGTGGAATTAACAACAGAAGAGAGAGGGAGGGAGGGAGAGACAAACCGGTGAGACAATTGCACTGACGAAGTGAGGGAGAGACAAACTTGTTTTTGAAATATACTCCCACTTATCCTGTATTATGATCATATTTAATAGGGATAAAAAAAGCCTCATTAGATGAAAAAACATTGGTATTTTGTCCATCCTTCGGTGGTCTCTTTAAATCAACCCTGTGAAAGATTACAGGTATGCTGACCCCAAAAATAGACTAGAAGGGGCTCATTGCCACAGAAAACCAAAATAAATTTCCCTTTCCTTCATGTTATACACAGATTTTAGAAACAATAAGCTAAAAATAGAATTGCTATACACAAGCATCATGGAATTTTTGAACAATTGGGGCAACTTCAGTTGGTTTCCTTGATTGACGGCTCAATAGTAAGTAAACTTGTACTTGTGTTTCAACTAGCAATTCTGATATAGATGTGGCCTGACTTTATATTTCCAATATCAAAAGTGTGATATTCTGAAATCTAGGCTCCTACAAGATATTGTCCTCAGTCCACCTTAAGCATGTACGTCCTCAGATTCGCTTGCTACTTTCACAAGACAATATCTCATCTCCCACTGGAACTCACTCATTTGATTCCCATCAATCATATTGGATTTCACAACTACTCAATCCTTAATCCCCAAAAACGTGGACAACTTGAGCATTTCTAGCAGTTCTTCTCAAAACTGGTCTTAGTATGGAAAAGGTCTAAGCTCAACAAGTTACCTTTTTATTTATCAAACCCCTTGTTTCTTCTTTTGTGCAGGTAGGGGGAGAACGGGTTGTGAAGCTATTCTAATTTTTCCTAGCATACCATACAGAACATAAAAGCACACTGCCCCTCAATTCTAGTATCCCTATATTTTCCTTTTTATCAGCACCAAATGCATAAGATGCACCACAATGCCTGTTATTCTTTCAGGAAAGAAGGTGAGTACCCTGTCCCCTTGTATTTACCTAAATCTATATGCAATATCTCAGACCAGTCTCTTTTAAGTATCACACAAATATAGTGCATGTGCACGAATGTTTGTAATGCTTCACCCGCAATATGCTTTTTCCTTTTAACATTACTAATTAAGTATTACCTTCAGCCACGTCCAAGCTGTTTTGCGTCCTTCAAAACTAACAGCAAGTCCAAAAACAGCATCTTGGCTACGAACCTAGATCAAATGGGAAATAAAGTCCGCATCAGCATCCCGAGCTCCATCAGACCTTAATTTATCAACTTGTATGAAAAAATTTTGATTCCCAAAATTATATAAAACTCAGATACCTCAGAAGACAGCAGGAAGTCGAGAACTTCACGAATTATGTTGGGATCTGAACAAGATGCTAATGAACCTACAAGTACAAAAAAAAAAACATGATTCCAATATCCTAGAGAGATTTGGATGGTCTTGCATCATTTTTAATTATCTGTTATTACCTAGAATGCGTGTTTTTTCCTGACTCAGATCAGTCAATCTATAAACTCTCAACAGCGATTCATAATCCAATCTGTTTGAGGTGCTGACTCTCTGCATTACACACACGTATGCTGCCTGCAAACCCACCCGGTCCATAAATATCCATTGGAATTGTAAATGAAGAAATACTAGAAATTGGCCAATGTTTCCTTCACCAACCTTTCTTATGTCAGGAAGGAGAAGTGATGTGTTTCTGTCATCTAAGAAAGCATGAAAACGCCTACTTGCTTCATTTAGTGTCAGATCATGTCCAAACACAGCAAGGGCAGTCAAAATCTCTCCTCTCAACATTGCATCTAGATGACTCTCCCCTTGCTTAGGCTCCCAACCAAGCTTCCTGCAAAGAAATTCAAACATAAAAGAAAAATAAATAGAAGAAAGCTAATCTTGCTCAACGGAAGTTTTTGAGTGCTTATTGTATGGGTCAGCAATACACACTGGGTTCCTATTTGCTCGTACGGTATTGTATAAATTTATGGTCTACAACCATCATCTCAAAGACTGTTTCCGCCCAAACTTTTCTGACACTCTAGAACCTTTCTCAGCTAGTTCTGTACAAATTGCATTAGTGACTTCAAAGGAGACTTTTATCGACTATTATCAACAGTATGTATGACAAACTTTCTCCTGACTATGTATCCATAAAGTATCTTCAAGTATGAGAGATAAACATGCATATACAAATTGCCTGATGTGAGAAATATCTACATACTAGATTCTAGGTTTAAAATCTGTCAGCTTATCCCTACAAAACTTGAAAAGGGAATGAACATAATTGTGTGTTTTTTTTTTATTTATTTTTTTCTCCATTAAAGATGTCTTTATCCATGTTTAAGAAATAAAACATTTCTTTTTTAGATGTAATTGAGATATCATTAAATGCATAAGGAACCCCAGGTACACATGGAGTATACAAGAGAAACCACCTATTTAGTAAGAGCAAAGAGAAAAGAAAATGTTATCACTACAGGAAAAAACAAAAGCAACTGTCCAAATGTTTAAGAAATAAAACATAAAGAGAGCATTAATCCCAATCAAATGGAATATAATCATAGAGACCACTTAATGTCAAAATACCAGTTTACTAAGCAAACCCGATGGCTTATAAAACACAGACCATTGTTGAAATTTCAATTACTGATTTATAAAATAACTTACTCTGCAGAATACTGGAAAAGACTAATAAAAAATCGTTTAATGTCATTCAGCAACTCAGGGCTCGCATCAGCTACGATTCTTGCAACTTTATAACTTATCTGTGAACAGAGGGACCAGAATTAGGACTAAGAGCATAACTGAAATAAACTTAGACAAGATAAGGATGTGACCATTACAGTGATCAAATTAGACAACACGGTGTATTCAACTTCTTCCTTGTAAGCTCCCATCAAGATTAGTAATGACGTCAAAGACTGCTGGCGTGCCATACAAAGGGAAAATGAGTCATCCAGAATGCCTGTTAAAGGAAGATACTGTTAAGTTCTCTTTACTGCCATCAATGGGACAAAGCAAGTATGAGTACAAACATCCAAATTACCAAATCTGTCTGTTGCAGATAAGTATTTGCTGTCTATTGCATATCTGAGTCTACCTGCAAGGTCTTCATCATATTTCACCCTATAGAAACCAGCCTGATCAACATTAAGTTTTATCCAAGCAAATGTTGCACCGCTTCTATCACTAAGGAATTCCTTGATATCAAGAGTTTCAGAAATTGTTTGCAGTAGTAAATTCTTGCGCACATCATATGTGCCACAACACAATGTTATTGGCACAATCCACTGCCCTTCCCCATGAGCACCACTTGACAAAAATTGCGACTGCCATTATTATATTTATCTCAGTAAGTTCTCAAAATATTATTAAGTGAAACACTACAAAATAAGACAGCTGACCATGCATCCGAGTTATGACGTTATCAATAAAATAGGTGAATGACATAAGACAAAAGAAACCTGCTCGAACACCAATTTCTGATCTTTGACTTCGACAGAGACAACTGGGTATCCCTTTTTCTTTGCCCATGAATTCATTAGCTTGTTCACAGGCTCACCAGATTCCTCCTCAAGGGTAGCCCATAAATCTTCTGTCTTCGCATTTGAGCAAGCATATTTTTTTTATATATGAAGCAAGTGACCTCTGATTACATAAGCAAATCAGAAAAACAAAAAATAAAAAGAGCAAAAACAGTAAACTAAAAGCAGGAAATAAAACTTATAAATGCTAGGGAAAAAGAAAAAAGAAAAAAGAAAGAAAAGTAATTGACACAATTACAACAGAAATATTTCCGAAATGAGCAAGCCCTATTATTCTTCTAAATTTCTTTATCAGAATAATGATCAGATCTAAAAAGCACCGCCCTTATATTTCCTTACCAAACAATATGGAGGATAAAAGTACTATTCTTTGTTACTTTCATACACAGAATTGATCCATTATTTGAAAGCATTGACATTATCTTACCTTTTTTTTTTTGATATGTACTGAACATCATCTTACCCTTCTGATATGGATATTCTTAGTAATGATATCCAGAATCAACAACCATCACACTCAACTCCATTATGCTTTAAACCAATAAATCCATAAACCATCATTTGAACAATCAATCCCATAAATCACAGAAGATGATTGGCTGACACAGATGGAACTCAAAAATAACAAACCTAAACAGCATTTATTTGAATAACACTTGGCAGCCAGGAATGACACCGGCAGCTAATATAGCTGAAGCTAAGTCACCAGATATCCACTAGATATAATTTCGACTTATTTCTATATATATAGTAATACCTCTATTTTTTCTATTTTATAAGTAGAATTTGACTACTTAATGGTTATCTCAACCTCATTCATAAAATAAATTCTATAAACCCACATCGCCATCCAACTATTTTCAGAACAAAATGTCTCTGATCTCTTCAGAATTCAAAATAAGAAGATTCCTATTGCCTACTCTTTTATGTCTAGAAGACTTCATTTTTTTAAGGTTTCCTATGACATAAGTTTCATGTGAATTTGGTATGGAGAAAGAGAAATAAAAAGAGAAAAACAAAGTCTCTTCAATCATAAGAAATACTTTTAACTTGTACAAGAAACACATACAAGTAACAAACCTAATGACCAACCTGAAAAGATTCAGCACCAAGATAGCTTTGCAGCATCCGAATAACAGATGCACCTTTACTGTAACTTATTGAGTCAAAAATTTCATCAATCTCACCAGCATGATTTACCTCCACCTAAAAGAAATATGCTTAAATTCACCTATAATAAAAAAAGTAATGACACTGATTCGGTGATTCCTTATGGCTGATTATACCCAGGAAAAGAAAATAGCCATGCAAATTACCTCAATGGGATGGGACTCTGCAAGACCATCCAGTCTAAGACCGTCTGCAGATTCATCAAGAAACTGAGTCCATATTTTCCATTCTGGGAACAAGCTATCAGTTGCTAAATAGCTAATCTGTACAAATATAATTACGGATACATAATCTCCAAGCACGTGGTCATTAGGTATGATAATATAAAGAGATATGACCAATGCAATATACCCATGTTGCAAACCCCTCATTCAGCCACAAATGAGTCCACCATTCCATCGTTACAAGATTGCCAAACCACTGGTGTGCCAGTTCATGAGCTATGACAGTAGCAACCTTTTCAGTAGCCAAAAATAACAAATAAACATTCCGTGGGGTGTTATTGAAACAACGGCTCCATATTAAATTAGCCAAACTAAATTCTAACAACGAGAGAAACATTCAAAATATGCACAATACTCGAGTAATTTTATTCATCACCTTATTATCATCTTCCCACCCCATCCCCCAAAACTGATGTGGCATGGTCCCCATAGCATTTGGGTATGGGGATTGATATTCTGGTTGGGGTGACCACATCACATCAGCTTTGAGGGGATGGGAGGGGGATAATGGGGCGAGTATAGCATTACCCACATTACCCTCTGCTTATTGGCAGCCGCAGAATGCTGATCGTCATAGGGCAAAGCTATTTCATGGTATGTAACTAAACCATAATTCTCCATGGCCCCAGAAAAATCTGGGATTGCAACCATATCCAATTTAGGTAGAGCGTAAGGCACGGCAAAGTATCTGTACATTTATCATGGTTAGTTTGAATTCCAGATAATGCAGCATAAGTACAAAAATGGAACTAACCGATAACCAGTAATCACATTCCAGTGTACAATTAAACATAGTCTTTAGCTAAAGAATTGTAATGCTTTGACTAGTGCTCAATAATTTGGTAGTAATTGACAGGACAACTTACTCTTTGTAGAATTCAAGTGTTCTGAGAGCAATAGTCAATGCAAATTTCCCTTGATTTGCCTTACCAACCTGACAGTATACTCGAACTTTGACCCCTGTATACAGATGTAAGGTTACACTATCAAGATCAAGGGCTGTACTGCCATAAGAAACAATGGGCATAGTGTTTGATTTTACCATCAGATGTACAATCTTCCACATAATCAAACAAACCAACAACCACTGCCACCAAATATGTAGACATTAATGGTGATTCCTGATATGAAACTGTCTTCAGATGCCCATCCACTTTTTCTTCAACAATTGGCATGTTGGAAAGAGCTACTTGTTCAGATGGCACATCCAATGTGATTTTGAATGTAGCCTGCTTTGGGAAGAAGAGCCAAATTAGCTTTTGTTTGCATTCATTTGTAACACAATCAGGCCTGTCTACACTAAGCAAGCATTATGAAGTGGATTGGGAGTTAAGATTTGATTTCAGCATAAGATGCACAAAAGTACAAGAGCTTAAATCAACCAAGAGAGAGAGAGATTGCAAACACCTTGCAAGCAGGTTCATCCCAACACGGAAAGCATCGCCTAGCACCAGCCGGTTCAAAGTCCGTAACGGCCATATTCTTCTTCTCACCATTATGCTCATATGTACTGAAAGAAAAATAATAACTCAAATATATCCACACATACTTGATAAAATAGTCATCATCACAACCGCGTCCCAACACTACTTGTCGCCACCAGTCCAACTCCTTCCTTTTTAGTGCACATTATTTCTCACCAAATGCACTGAAAAAGGTATCATAGAAATGATTCCAGACTTCAATGGTTGTATTTAACAAAAAAGTCTAATCGAATTCCATACAAGTCCCGCTTAAAGCTTCGGCACTAATACTTCAGCTCTGAGATTTTCAGTTCTATCAAACAGAAGTTAACTCCAACGCAAATATAGAACCTCTAATTCCAATCTCTTTCTTTGCTTACATTTTCTTAAAAACGAAAAAAAAAAGGCACTACTGATTAACTTTGTATACAACGAAACAGAGGAAATAGATTATTGTATCAAGCTAGGTTCAATTAAAAGTTTACTATTTTCTCTAGAAAAAAAAAAAAATTATTTCATTTAATATTCTCATCAACAAATATAACACATTAAATTCTACCTTCTGTAAAACCCCTTCATTTTGTCGTTCAAAGTTCCTTCAAACCCGATACGGAGAACTCCGATCCCAATCGGAAGTGTCTCCGCGAACTCCAAAACCAAAATCTCGTCTGCTTCAACCAAATCAATTTTTGAAGGCTCCAACACCTGCCCAAAATATCATTCATTCATTAAGCATCAACGGCAGTGCGGTTGGATGCCTTGGGAAAATAAATCAAAACTCAGTCTCGCATAAAAAGGTACCATAGGGGATACCTTAGAAAAGCCTCGGTTGGCGAACGAAACGGAGCCAGTAACGAGGGAGAGGTCGGCGGCATTGAGGACGATGAACTTGGTTGCGGCGATGATGTCGAGGTCAACGGCGACAGAGCCGGCGAACTTGCAGGCGGAGAGGTCCGGTTTGAGGCGTAAGTCGTAGCGTTTCGGGACGGCGAATTTTGGGAGGCGAGGTTGGCCTTTGAACTGCTCCATAGTCGCACTACTGTCTTTCTCTGGTTTTACTACAAGCAGGGTAGAAATGAGTGAGCGAGGTGGTGGCGCGGAATAGAAGAACCGATGCGTGGGAATTTATATAGTTATCTAACGGTCAATATAAAGACGTATGGCGTTGGTTGGTTGGGTTAATTGAAATTGTAATTACATTTTAATAATAGTTTATTTTAAAAGTTTGGGCTAAATTGATATTTCGGTTAAAATTGATTAGTTAATCAGTTAACGATCTGCTTTTTAATTTGACCAAAAATTAATTGTTTTGGGGCCCAAATTGTTTTTTGGGCTATAATAACTTATCGAACCAAATAAATTTTAAACGAGCCCATTAATTAACACAATAAGAATTGACCATATATATTTGTTCTACTAATAAATTAGTCATAGAATCCGCCAACTAATATGTTCTAGTAAAAAAACATAGCTAATGCCTTTGTAATTATCATTCTACTAAAAACAATTATTATCAGTTACTTGTCGGATAACCAACAAAAAAATAGTTATATCGATTAACCAAATCAAACTAACGTTGGTATAAAAATCCTTAGCCGATTATCGAATGACTTCTGGCGATAGGCGGTAAATGCTAGTTCGGTCACAGTTGCCAGTCGATATGCAATAAACAGTTAATATGCCCAACCCTATAAAGACGAATGAGCCAAACTTGATATTTTGGCACTATAAAGAGAGAATAAATGGGAAATGCGATTTTTTTTTTTTCAATGAATGAGAATTTTCATTAAAACCACATCTCAAAATCAGAGCAACTCCTCAAGCACATAACAATCCCTTACAAAAGTGATAACCAACCAAAACAGGGGGAAAAAATTCCTCAAAACGGAAGAGGAAAACAACCAACACAAAAAAAAATACAGCCTATTGCCAACATTATACAAGCATCTCAGTAGGTAAATTCCAACAAGGAGCAAATTTTCTCTAGTTTCTAGGAAAATTTCCTTTCTCGGCCATTCTAGTACGGACTTCCCACATGACTTTTTAAGGATTTGCTTTTCTGTATTCAGAGAACCAGCATGTCTAAACTCATTTCTGGTGCACTAAAGATTGTACACAACAGACCCAAGAACCAGACAACAAAGCAAACAATGAAGAGATTTTTTCCCCCAATTTTTACAGCCTAGCTGCAAAATATCATCCCATATAATAGGAGGCTGCTCAACTCTGCATCGAAGCATGCAGAATTTCCAGATTCTAGAGCTAAAGCTAAACTCAAAGAAAAGATGATCACGAGTCTCCACATAGTTGTGACAGAAACTGCATTGCACCTCACTCTTATAGCCCATTTTGAATCGTGGGCTCAAGGGAATACAAAAAATTAGATTACCTGCTCAATATTTTTGAACAAATTCGAGCGTGTTTTTAAGCTAATTGAATAATTTGTTCATTTCTCATGTATATGTAATATCATCATTCTTCATAATAAAAGTACTATACTTTTTCAAATTTAAATAACTGAGTTTAAATATATATATATATATATAAGAATTTAAGTTATATGTGTCATATGTTAGGAAGAAGATTCTCTCATTTTTTTTTTAATATATAAAATGTACTTTTTACAAAGTAAAAAATCAATATAAAAAAAATAAAAATAAAGCTATGTGACTTAAATTTTTTTAGCTCACTAACTATATTTGATTGGAACTTTTACGAGTCAAAACTCAAACGGTTATATTAACGCACACTAACTAAACTTGATTAGAACTTATACGAGTATAGTCGAATGAAATAGGATTCTCTTAATTTTATGATAAATATTTGAAGTTAGTGCATCTAACGGTATATATAATATTACATTATTTATATTTTTTAAAAGAACATGTCAACATAAACATTATATACATCTAGATGCAAACATTTTAAAAAAATATTATTCATTTTGTTTGAAATAGAGAATCTTGTTTGTACATGTTATGAACATTATTATTATTATTATTATTATTTTTATGAGCAAGTAGGAAAATGGTTTTAAACAAAAAACAAACACATTGTGAACATTAGAGTAAAAGTCAATGATGAATATAAAAAAAAGGTTAAAGTCAATGAGTGTCTCTCTCTCTCTCTCTCTCTCTCTCTCTCTTGTTTTGGGTCCTTTCGTTAGGTAGGTCCATAGGATACATAAACTTCGAAACTTACACATTGTGATGTAAACATTGAAGTGAAAGTTTATGTATGGGTCTCTCTTTTCTTTGGATTCCTTTTATTGGGCCTCAAGTTACGGATATTTTAAACTTAAATGAGATGGGCACATTGTGAACATTAAAGTCTAAGTCTATGGGCCCAGCCATGAATTAAAAACCCTCCTTTGGAGTGTTTGATCAATATTTTTAAGAGGGATTTTTTTTTTTTTGGAGAAACGTTGATGTGATATGAACTATAAAGTGAAAAGAGTTCTGATTTTTTTAGTGAAAATTGAAAAAAAAAAAAATATATTTGTTAATCTTTCGATTTTTTTTTTTTTTTGGATATAAAAAAGAAAGGAAAAGCATATCTCAATTTTTTTCTTTTAAATAAATTCAAACGTAAGAGATTAACCATATTTCGCTTGCTCGCATGCGTAGGTTCCATCCTAGCATCTTACTCAAGCACACGGTGTACTGCAACAGTGTCTCCATGAAGAGAACCAGGGCTCTTAGGAGAAAAAGATTGTTGGAAACAACATGAAAAGAGACTTAAGAGTTACGACAATAAGAGCTATATATTGTACTTCTGATGGGGAATTGGCATTCTTTTAAGTTCTGTTTATTTTGGTGTAAAATAATTTTTAAAATATATATTCCATATTTTTTTTTACGTTTGATGCCACAAAAAATCATAATCAATGAAATATTTTGAAAGTTGGAAAAGAACCCACCACTGCCCCCTCATTGCTCCTGCTGAGCAGTGGATTAAATACTATCCATCGGCTTTTCCTTCATTCTTAAAAGAAAACATTTTTTAACCGTGGCTAATTTCGGGAAACATGGCTAACACCAAATATAAGAAGGAAAAAACTACCCCTTTAGCAGTTTCATCCATGCAAGACAAAAGCCATAATCAGAAGAAGAAAAAAAATAATAATAACCAACTTCAGAAGATACATAATCGACAGACAAATGGTTGCTTATGTCCCTGATTCATAATTGTCACACATGTTCCAGCAGATTTGAAGTTATGAAAATAGTGAAATTTGATCCAATTTGTTTCTTATTTAGAACAAAGGCCAAATAAGTGTCACCTAGTACTTTCTGTGTGCCAACTCCTTCACTGTGTTGGCAAGATGTTTCTCATCCTGAATACTCTGAACCCAATTTGCATTAATGTGAACTCGCTCAATGCTCTGCTTCAAGGTTCTAGCAATTGATGGCTTAGAACGGTTTGCAAAATACTCCTCTATTTCTTTGGCCTTCTCAAGTGAAGCAAACTGGAGAGGGAGAAACCAAACAAGAAAAGGAAATTAATGAGCATATCAATAACATTCTTTTTGACTTTGGATTCTGCATAACATTTGCAATTGAGATACAAAGGATGGAAATTGATAGTTGTGGAATTAACAAAAGGAAGAGAGAGAGAGGGAGGGAGGGAGGGACAAACCGGTGAGACAATTGCACTGACGAAGCGAGTTATTAGAAATCCAGTGCCCCAGGTTTTTGCAATATACTCCCATTTCTCCTATATTATGATCATATTTAAAAGGGATAAAAAAAAAAAAAAAACGCATTAGATAATAAAAATGAATAAATAAATAACCATCGGTATTTATCCATCCCTCAGTGGTCTCTTCAAATCAACCGTGAGAGAATTCAGGAATGTTGAACACAATAATAGACTGAAAGGGGAGCATTGCCACAGAAAGTCAAAACAAGTTTCCCTTTCCTTCATGTTATACACAAGATTTCAGCGATAATAAGCTAAAAAGGGAATTGCTATAGACTAGCATCATAGAATTTTTGAACAACAATCAGGGCAACTTCCATTGGAATAGGATCCTCTCCATTTCAAATGAAATGGATAATATCCATTTAGTGTAAAATAAGGGGTAATATTGTCTTAATATTAAAGTTGAAGGACTAAATTTACAATATTACTTATCATTTTACATTAAATGGATATTATCCATTTCATTTGAAATGGAGATGATCCTATTCCACTTCCGTTGGTTTCCTTGATTGATGGCTCAAGATTAAGTAAGACTGTACTTGTGTTTGAACTAGCAATTCGGATACAGATGTGGCCTAACTTTATATTTCCAATATAAAAAGTGAGATATTCTGAAATCTAAGCTCCTTATCCTCAGTCCACCTTACGCATGAAATCCTCAGATTCGCTTGCTACTTTCACGCCTACCTAAACTTCTCTAGCTTTAGCGCAAAAGAACGGCGGAGAAAAGATCTCATCTTTCTTTGGAACTCACTTATTTGATTCCCATCAATCATATTGCATTTCACAACTACTTGATCCTTCAATCCCCAAAAACGTTGGCAACTTAGGCATTTCTAGCAGTTCTTCTAAAAACTGGTCTTCATATGGAAAAGGTCTAAGCTCAACAAGTTATCTTTTTATTCATCAAACACATTGTTTCTTCTTTTGCGCGGGGAGGAGGAGAATGGGTTGTGAAGCTATTCTAATTTGTCCTACATACCATACAGAACATGAAAGCACACTGCCCCTCAATTCTAGTATCCCTATATTCCTTTTTATCAGCAACAAATATGCATGAGATGCGCCACAATGCCTGTTATTCTTTCAGGGAAGAAGATGAGTACCCCGTCCCTTGTATTTACTTAAATCTAGATGCAATATCTCAGACTAGTCTCTTTTAAGTATCACACAAATATAGTGCATGTGCACGAATGTTTGTAATGCTTCACCCGGAATATGCTTTTTCCTTTTAACATTACTAATTGAGTATTACCTTCAGCCATGTCCAAGCTGTTTCACGTCCTTCAAAACTAACAGCAAGTCCAAAAACAGCATCTTGGCTACGAACCTAGATCAAATGGGAAATAAAGTCCGCATCAGCATCCCGAGCTCCATCAGACCATAATTTATCAACTTGTATGAAAAACTTTTGATCCCCAAAATTATATAAAACTCAGAAACCTCAGAAGACAGCAGGAAGTTGAGAACTTCAAGAATTATGATGGGATCTGAACAAGATGCTAATGAACCTACAAGCACACAAAAAAAGGAAAACAAAAAAAAACAAAACACCATGATTCCAATATCCTAGAGAGATTCGGATAGTCTTGCATCATTTTAATTATATGTTATTACCTAGAATGCGTTTTTTCTCCTGACTCTGATCAGTCTCTCTGTAAACTCTCAACAGAGATTCATAATCCAATCTGTTTGAGGTGCTGACTCTCTGCATTGCACCCACGTATGCTGCCTGCAAACCCAGTCCATAGACATCCATTGGAATTGGAAATGAAGAAATACTAGAAATTGACCAATGTTTACTTTACCAACCTTTCTTATGTCAGGAGGGAGAAGTGATGTGTTTCTGTCATCTAAGAAAGCATGAAAACGCCTACTTGCTTCATTTAGTGTCAGACCATGTCCAAACACAGCAAGGGCAGTCAAAATCTCTCCTCTCAACATTGCATCTAGATGACTCTCCCCTTGCTTAGGCTCCCAACCAAGCTTCCTGCAAAGAAATTCAAACATAAAAGAAAAATAGATAGAAGAAAGCTAATATTGCTCAACCGAAGTTTTTGAGTGCTTATTGTATGGGTCAGCAATACACACTGGGTTCCTATTCGCTTGTAAGGTATTGTATATGTTGAGAGGTTTCATGAAAAATAGAGAGGAACAGAGGAGGCACGTCTCAATTTCACGTAGCCTCCCTCTCTCATAATGCAAATATATATATTGTAACTTTGAATACAATTACCAAAATACCCACATAACATATTAACCCTAATAAGCTCTTCTAACACTCTCCCTCAAGTTGGAGCATATATATCATATAAGCCCAGCTTGGAACAAAGAAACTCTAGTTTCTTTCGACATAAGGATTTTGTAAACATATCAGCTAATTGATCTCTAGACTTCACGAACGGTGTAGATATATCTTTGCTGAGTATCTTCTCTCGAACAAAATGACAATCGACATCAATATGCTTGGTTCTTTCATGAAACACGGGGTTGGACGCAATGTGTATAGCAGCCTGGTTATCACAAAATAACGGGATAGGAGTAGGTGCTGGGAATCCAATTTCCTGGAGAAAATGTTGTAACCACGTCAACTCACTGGCAGTCTGTGACATTGCCCTATATTCTACTTCGGCACTGGACCTTCCCACTACTGTCTGTTTCTTACTTTTCCAAGTTACCAGATTACCGCCCAAGAATGTACAATATCCTGTAGTAGATCGCTTGTCTATGGGAGAACCTGCCCAATCTGCATCAGTAAACCCTTCTACTCGGAGATGTTTATTCTGTCTATACAATATCCCAAGGCCAGGAGCTCGTTTCAAATATCGAACAATACAAGTAACAGCTTCCCAATGTGAAACCCTAGGAGCCTCCAAGAACTGACTAACAATACTAACTGCATATGAGATATCTGGCCTTGTAATAGTGAGATAATTCAACTTCCCAACTAAGCGACGATACCTACTGGGATCTTCAAACAATTCCCCTTCATCCTTTAGTAATTTCAGATTAGGATCCATTGGGATGTCAACAGGACGAGCACCCAAAAGACCAGTCTCTTCTAACAAATCAAGTACATATTTTCTTTGAGATAAATTGATACCTACTCGAGATCTAGCAACTTCAATTCCCAAAAAATATCTTAGCTTTCCCAAATCTTTTGTATGAAACCTCTGTTGTAAAAATAGTTTCAATCTAGCAATTCCTCCTGAATCATCACCTGTAATCACAATATCATCTACATATACCACAAGAAGAATGTAGCCTACACTAGAATGCAAATGAAATACTGAATGATCTGTCTCACATCGCTGAAGACCAAACTCCAAGACTGCCTCAGAGAATTTCCCAAACCATGCACGAGGTGATTGTTTCAAACCATACAAAGCCTTTTTTAACTTACAGACACAACCCTGATACTCCCCCTGAGCAACAAACCCGGGTGGTTGCTCCATATAAACTTCCTCATGTAAGTCTCCATGTAAAAAGACATTTTTAACATCTAATTGAAACAAGGGCCAATCAAGATTAGCAGCCAAAGAAATAAGAATACGAACAGAAGAAATTTTAGCAACAGGATAAAACGTCTCATCATAATCAATGCCATATGTCTGTGTATAACCCTTAGCAACCAAGCGAGCTTTCAATCGTTCAACTGAACCATCAGGGTTAAACTTAACTGTGTATACCCATTTGCAACCAACAGTCCTTTTTGTAGATGGTAAGGGAACAAGCTCCCACGTCCCATTGTGATGTAAGGCTTTCATCTCCAATTCCATAGCTTTCCTCCAACCAGAGTCAGATAAGGCATCCTGCACTGTCTTTGGAATGGAAATAGTAGAGAGATGGGAGATAAAACATGAAAATGAAGGAGATAAACGACTAGTGGATACAAACTGACTGATGGGATGGTGAGTGGTGCAAGAACGTTTACCTTTCCGCAAGGCAATAGGCAGAGACAATGGATCTGAAGACGGTAAGGATGATGGTGGAGAGGCAGGAGCTGATGGCGTGGCCGGCGCGTATAAACCTGGAGTGGAGCAGGCGAGCATGGAGGAGACAAGACCGTAGGAGGAGAGGCTGACTCAGATAGATATGGAATAGGAAATGGAATAGAGACAACATCAGGCTCAAGGGATGAGTCACGCAAAGAAGTAGGAACAGGAAAATAGGGAAGAGACTCAACAAATGTGACGTCTGCGCTAGTGAGGTAGCGGCGACTAACCGGACTATAACAACGATATCCCTTTTGTGTTGTGGAATAACCAAGGAAAACACATTTAGTAGCACGAGGGTCAAGCTTATCATAACCAGGACCCAGATTATGAACATAACAAACACACCCAAAGACCTTCAGTGGCAAATGGAACGGAGGTGTAGAAGGATATAATAGAGAATGAGGAGAGGTACCATCTAACACTGATGAGGGCATCCGATTAATGAGATAACATGCAGTGAGAACAGCATCACTCCAAAACTGTTTAGGGACATGCATATGAAATAAAAGACAACGTGCAACTTTCAATAAGTGATGATTCTTGCGTTCAGCCACACCATTTTGTTGTGGAGTGTGAGCACATGAGGTTTGATGGATAATGCCTTTTTCAGACAAATAAGAGGCAAAAGAATTAGATGTATATTCTTTGGCATTATCAGAACGCAAGACACGAATCTTTTGAGCAAATTGAGTTTTGATCATATTACAAAAAACTTGGAAAATTGAAAATAGCTCGGAACGATTTTTCATTAAGAATAACCATGTCATTCGGGAAAAATCATCCACAAAGGTTACAAAATAATGAAATTTATTGGACTCTAAATTAATGGGACCCCATACATCAGAATGAATTAACTCAAAGGGACTCGAAACCCGATGAACAACTCTTGACGGAAAAGAGACACGGTGATGCTTACTAAGCTGACAAGCTTCGCAAGGCACAGAAGACTCATGACGAAGATGTGGGACTTGATGCTTCAACGAAGGAAGGGAAGGATGACCAAGACGACAATGCCACTGAAGAGCTGAGGTTGAGGTTGATGACTGCAAAGCCTGAGAAGACGTAGGTGTAAGATCCAGGTAATATAATCCACCAACTTCATGCCTCATATCAATCATCCTCTGCGTCTTGAGATCCTGAAAAATGCATAAGGAAGGGTAAAAACTAACAGAACAATTAAGGGCTTTGGTAATTTTACTAATGGATAGCAAGTTAAAAGGAAAACCAGGAACATGTAAAACAGACAACAATTCTATATCAAGACTTAGATGTGTATGGCCTGAGCCGGCCACATTAAAGCGAGAACCATTGGCTAGGGTGACACTGTGAGGTGTATCAATAGGATGATAATTAGAAAGTGAAGAAGATGAACCAGTCATATGTTCATTGGCTCCAGAGTCAATAATCCACGGGTCGCTAGTGGAGGATAAAAGACAATGAGATGCAGTACCTGACTGAGCAAGAGTAGCAGTGGAAGAGGAAGAAGCCCGTTGATGGGCTAAAAACTGAGCATACTCATCTTTCGGAATGGAGATAAGATCATGCTCTAAGGGTGTGCTCGAGCTAACAGGCGGTCCATATGTAGCTGGAGAATCCTCATGGGAAGAAACCTGGTTGGCAAATGTAGATGGTGTGCCATGTAAATCCCAACAATAGTCCACAGAATGATTAGTACGGCCACAATGAGTTCACTTGAGAGGCCCACGTCCCCTAGTCCTACCACGCCCTCGGGGATCACGTCCACCACGAATACCACGACCACCACGACCCCCATGGGAACTACCAAAGTTGCCTCGAGTAGCAATAAAAGCAGCGCGCTCACCATTACGCTCAGAACTCAGTTGAGGACCATGGTCAGAAAGAGTAGCACGCTGAATCCTAGAAAACACCTCAGGGAGAGATGGGAGGTCTGAACCACCCAAAATCTATGCACGAACAGACTCATACTCGGGTTTTAAGCCAAGAAGGAACCGAACCACATCCACATCTTGGCGTTGCTTTTCCATTTTCTTCAGATCAGTAGAGAGTGGTTGATACATATTCCTCTCCTTACAGATTGCGACAACCTGATTGTAGTATTCGTCTACAGTTTGAGCACCTTGCTCAAGTCCAAAGTATTGTTTGCACACTCCATAAATTCGAGTAATATTCCCAGCACCAGAGTACATATGACTAAGATGATCCCAAATATCCTTGGCAGTAGGAAGATAAATACACGAAGATCCAATATGAGGCTCAACACTATTCAGCATTAGAGAAATAATTTGGTTGTCTTCTTGGTCCCAACGGCTAGCTGAGCTAGCATCAGATGGTTTTCCTGATGTCAAATGATCATATAGACCTTTTTCTTTCAAGAATATCTCCACTGATCGTGCCCAATAAACATAATTTTTTCCATTTAGTTTCACATATGTCATAGGGGTATTACCCATAGTAGCCATTGGGATTATATTTGATTCAGGAGCTAAATTTGATTCAGGAGCCATGTGTGTCTTAATCTACCACAAAGTATACCAACAGCCAGTAATAACAGTTGAGGCAAAAAAAAAAACAGCAACTAAACAACGAATAAAGTCTGTACCGGGAGCCAAAGAATACCTGAAATAAGCTTGTATCAACTGGAAACCACTCAAACCTGGCTGGAATAGGAGACACTGAACTAAACAAAACTGAACCGGCTGTGAAAACAATGTAAAACTGAAACTGAAACTGAACCAGGATATCCTATTCCAGATTAGGAATAGCCTATTCCAGGATTAGGAATACCTTCAGGATATCCTTATCCTGGATAGAGGACAGACAGTACCTGTAACCAAACAGGATTCTCTTCTCCAAATAACAACCAGAATTTCGCCGACAACACTCAGACCATGCCGGCAACCACTGTGACAGCGAAAACAGAGTACACCGGTGATCAAACGTGATCAAATCCACGCAATATCAACCCACGGTCGGCTCACCGGAAGACGCACCACAACTTAAACCAACAACACGTGTCTCCAGCCACCACAGACAGCAGTAAACATCACAGAGAGAACCGATGACACCAAACAAAGAGAACCCACGACTCCAAACAGCTACCCTGAAGCATTCTTTTAAATCAGGAATTAAAAACAGCACCCACGGAACCCACGACGACGGAAACAACCACGGCGATGACGGCGACATCACCCCATTGATGACGGTGATCTCGACACCATCGCTCTCCTATCACGGGCATGGAGCCCGGAGCCTCAGTCTCCTTGTAGCAACAACACGACCAGTTTTTTTTTTCAGGAAAAAGAAATAGGGAATAAAGGAGGGAAAGGGAGTGGGGAACGATTTAAACAGGCGTACAGTATCAAGAACAGGATTAAACCCTAGGCTCTGATACCATGTTGAGAGGTTTCATGAAAAATAGAGAGGAACAGAGGAGGCACGTCTCAATTTCATGTAGCCTCCCTCTCTCATAATGCAAATATATATATTGTAACTTTGAATACAATTACCAAAATACCCACATAACATATTAACCCTAATAAGCTCTTCTAACAGTATAAATTGATGGTCTACAACCATCATCTCAAAGACTGTTTCCGCCCAAACTTTTCTGACACTCTAGAACCTTTCTCAGCTAGTTCTGTACAAATTGCATTAGTGACTTCAAAGCAGACTTTTATTGACAATAATCAACAGTATGTATGACAAACTTTCTGTTGACTATGTATCCATAAAGTATCTTCAAGTATGAGAGATAAGCATGCATATACAAATTGCCTGATGTGAGAAATATCTACATACTAGATTCTAGGTTTAAAATCTGTCAGCTTATCCCTACAAAACTTGAAAAAGGAATGAACATAATTGTGTGTTTATTTATTTATTTTTTTCTCCATTAAAGATGTCTTTATCCATGTTTAAGAAATAAAAGATTTCTTTTTTAGATGTAATTGAGATATCATTAAATGCATAAGGAACCCCAGGTACACATGGAGTATACAAGAGAAACCACCTATTTAGTAAGAGCAAAGACAAAAGAAAATGTTATCACTACAGGAAAAAACAAAAGCAACTGTCCAAATGTTCAAGAAATAAAACATAAAGAGAGCATTACTCCCAATCAAATGGAATATAATCGACTTCATAGAGACCACTTAATGTCAAAATAACAGTTTACTAAGCAAACCCAATGGCTTATAAAACACAGACCATTGTTGAAATTTCAATTACTGATTTATAAAATAACTTACTCTGCAGAATACTGGAAAAGACTAATAAAAAATCGTTTAATGTCATTCAGATACTCAGGGCTTGCATCAGCTACGATTCTTGCAACTTTATAACTTATCTGTGAACAGAGGGACCAGAATTAGGACTAAGAGCATAACTGAAATAAACTTAGACAAGATAAGGATGTGACCATTACACTGATCAAATTAGACAACACGGTGTATTCAACTTCTTCCTTGTAAGCACCCATCAAGATTAGTAATGACGTCAAAGACTGCTGGCGTGCCATACAAAGGGCAAATGAGTCATCCAAAATGCCTGTTAAAGGAAGATAATGTTAAGTTCTCTTTACTGCCATCAATGGGACAAAGCAAGTATGAGTACAAACATCCAAATTACCAAATCTGTCTGTTGCAGATAAGTATTTCCTCTCTATTGCATATCTAAGTCTACCTGCAAGGTCCTCATCATATTTCACCCTATAGAAACCAGCTTGATCAACATTAAGTTTTATCCAAGCAGATGCTGCACCGCTTCTATCACTAAGGAATTCCTTGATATCAAGAGTTTCAGAAATTGTTTGCAGTAGTAAATTCTTGCACACATCATATGAGCCACAACACAATGTTATTGGCACAATCCACTGCCCTTCCCCATGAGCACCACTTGACAAAAATTGCGACTGCCATTATTATATTTATCTCAGTAAGTTCTCAAAATATTATTAAGTGAAACACTACAAAATAAGACAGCTGACCATGCATCCGAGTTATGACGCTATCAATAAAATAGATGAATGACGTAAGACAAAAGAAACCTGCTCGAACACCAATTTCTGATCTTTGACTTCGACAGAGACAACTGGGTATCCCTTTTTCTTTGTCCATGAATTCATTAGCTTGTTCACAGGCTCACCAGATTCCTCCTCAAGGGTAGCCCATAAATCTTCTGTCTTCGCATTTGACCAAGCATATTTTTTTATATATGAAGCAAGTGACCTCTGATTACATAAGCAAATCAGAAAAACAAAAAATAAAAAGAGCAAAAACAGTAAAGTAAAGCAGGAAATAAAACTTATAAATGCTAGGGAAAAAAAAAAAAGAAAAAAGAAAGAAAAGTAATCGACACAATTACAACAGAAATATTTCCCAAATGAGCAAGCCCTATTATTCTTCTAAATTTCTTTATCAGGATAATGATCAGATCTAAACAAACCATCTCTGCACCGCCCTTATATTTCCTTACCAAACAATATGCAGGATAAAAGTACTATTCTTTGTTACTTTCATACACAGAATTGATCCCTTATTTGAAAGCATTGACATTATCTTACCTTCTTTTTTTTTTGATATTTACTGAACATCATCTTACCCTTCTGATATGGATATTCTGAGTAATAATATCCAGAATCAACAACCATCACACTCAACTCCGTTATGCTTTAAACCAATAAATCCATAAACCATCATTTGAACAATCAATCCCATAAATCACAGAAGATGATTGGCTGACACAGATGGAACTCAAAAATAACAAACCTAAACAGCATTTATTTGAATAATACTTGGCAGCCAGGAATGACACCGGCAGCTAATCTAGCTGAAGCTAAGTCACCAGATATCAACTATAAATAATTTCGACTTATTTCTATATATATAGTAATACCTCAATTTTTTCTATTTTATAAGTAGAATTTGACTACTTAATGGTTATCTCAACCTCAGTCATAAAATAAATTCTATAAACCCACATCGCCATCCAACTATTTTCAGAACAAAATGTCTTTGATCTCTTCAGAACTCAAAATAAGAAGATTCCTATTGCCTACTCTTTTATGTCTGGAAGACTTCATTTTTTTAAGGTTTCCTATGACATAAGTTTCATGTGAATTTGGTATGGAGAAAGAGAAATAAAAAGAGAAAAAAAAGTCTCTTCAATCATAAGAAATACTTTTAACTTGTACAACAAACCTAATGACCAACCTGAAAAGATTCAGCACCAAGATAGCTTTGCAGCATCCGAATAACAGATGCACCTTTACTGTAACTTATTGCGTCAAAAATTTCATCAATCTCACCAGCATGATTTACCTCCACCTAAAAGAAATATGCTTAAATTCACCTATAATAAAAAAAGTAATGATACTGATTCGGTGATTCCTTATGGCTGATTATACCCAGGAAAAGAAAATGGATGCAAATTACCTCAATGGGATGGGACTCTGCAAGACCATCCAGTCTAAGACCGTCTGCAGATTCATCAAGAAACTGAGTCCATATTTTCCATTCTGGGAACAAGCTATCAGTTGCTAAATAGCTAATCTGTACAAATATAATAACGGATACATAATCTCCAAGCACGTGGTCATTAGGTATGATAATATAAAGAGATATGACCAATGCAATATACCCATGTTGCAAACCCCTCATTCAGCCACAAATGAGTCCACCATTCCATCGTTACAAGATTGCCAAACCACTGGTGTGCCAGTTCATGAGCTATGACAGTAGCAACCTTTTCAGTAGCCAAAAATAACAAATAAACGTTCCGTGGGGTGTTATTGAAACAACATCTCCATATTAAATTAGCCAAACTAAATTCTAACAACGAGAGAAACATTCAAAATATGCACAATATTCGAGTAATTTTATTCATCACCCTATTATCATCTTCCCACCCCATCCCCCAAAACTGATGTGGCATGGTCCCCATAGCATTTCGGTATGGGGATTGATATTCTGGTTGGGGTGACCACATCACATCAGCTTTGAGGGGATGGGAGGGGGATAATGGGGCGAGTATAGCATTACCCACATTACCCTCTGCTTATTGGCAGCCGCAGAATGCTGATCGTCATAGAGCAAAGCTATTTCATGGTATGTAACTAAACCATAATTCTCCATGGCCCCACAAAAATCTGGGATTGCAACCATATCCAATTTAGGTAGAGCGTAAGGCAGGGAAAAGTATCTGTACATTTATCATGGTTAGTTTGAATTCCAGATAATGCAGCATAAGTACAAAAATGGAACTAACCGATAACCAGTAATCACATTCCAGTGTACAATTAAACATGGTCTTTAGCTAAAGAATTGTAATGCTTTGACTAGTGCTCAATAATTTGGTAGTAATTGACAGGACAACTTACTCTTTGTAGAATTCAAGTGTTCTGAGAGCAATAGTCAATGCAAATTTCCCTTGATTTGCCTTACCAACCTGACAGTATACTCGAACTCTGACCCCTGTATACAGATGTAAGTTTACACTATCAAGAACAAGGGCTGTACTGCCATAAGAAACAATGGGCATAGTGTTTGATTTTACCATCAGATGTACAATCTTCCACATAATCAAACAAACCAACAACCACTGCCACCAAATATGTAGACATTAATGGTGATTCCTGATATGAAACTGTCTTCAGATGCCCATCCACTTTCTCTTCAACAATTGGCATGTTGGAAAGAGCGACTTGTTCAGATGGCACATCCAATGTGATTTTGAATGTAGCCTGCTTTGGGAAGAAGAGCCAAATTAGCTTTTGTTTGCATTCATTTGCAACACAATCAGGCCTGTCTACACTAAGCAAGCATTATGAAGTGGATTGGGAGTTAAGATTTGATTTCAGCATAAGATGCAAAAAAGTACAAGAGCTTAAATCAACCGAGAGAGAGAGAGAGAGAGAGAGAGAGAGATTGCAAACACCTTGCAAGCAGGTTCATCCCAACACGGAAAGCATCGCCTAGCACCAGCCGGTTCAAACTCCGTAACAGCCATATTCTTCTTCTCACCATTATGCTCATATGTACTGAAAGAAAAATAATAACTCAAATATATCCACACATACTTGATAAAATAGTCATCATCACAACCGCGTCCCAACACTACTTTTCGCCACCTGTCAAATACTAAAGAAACTAAAGAAACTTAATGAAAACAGAATAGAGAAAATGGAAACAGAAGAGAGAAGTGAGAACTGAATTGAACTTCTCGTATTGACTTGATGATTTACAAAGGAATACATTGAGCCTTATATACTCTGTTTTACAACCATAAGTAATAGAATATGAAACTAACAAACTAACTAGCTGATATAACTAACTTATACACGTGTGTAAACAAATTAGGTAATCTGGTTGATGAGAGCTTCTTGATGAGCTGCTGTTACTCCCCCTCAAGATGATAAATGTTAAGTATGTTCATCTTAGACAGCAAGGCACTAAACTCTGCAGAACCAAGAGGCTTGGTAAATATATCAGCTAGGTTGACTGAAGAAGAAACATGTAACGTATGTATAACACCTTGTTGAATCTTTTCCCCGACAAGATGACAATCTATTTCTACATGTTTGGTGTATTCATGGTACACTGGATTGGCCGAAATATAGATTGCAGCTTTATTGTCACAGAAAAGAGCTGCAGGCTGTGGATGAAGGACATGTAAATCCTTGAGTAAGCTGAATAGCCAAGTAACCTCACAGCAAGTGGATGCCATAGCCCTATACTCAGACTCAGCAGATGATCTGGAGACAGTTTGTTGTTTCTTGGACTTCCACGAGACTAAGGTATCACCAATAAAAATGCAGTAACCAGTGATGGATCTTCGAGTGTCCAAGCAGCCAGCCCAATCAGCATCACAAAAGGCTTTAACTCTAAGGTCTGATGAAGAAGGAAAGAACAACCCTTGACCAGGAGAAGTCTTTAAGTATCTTAACACCCTTTGTGCAGCATCTAAATGAGGCTGCCGTGGCTGATCCATGAACTGACTAAGAGTATGAACCACATAAGCTAAATCAGGATGTGTGATTGTGAGGTAAATCAATCTGCCAATGAGTCATCTGTAGCTTGTGGGGTTAGTCAATAAGGAACCAGCATCCTTAGACAACTTAAGATTTTGTTCCATAGGGAACTTTGATGGTTTAGAAGCTAATAAACCAGAGTCTTGAAGAATCTCCAATGCATACTTCCTCTGTGATAAAGAAATTCCTTTTACTGATCTAGCTACCTCTAAACCAAGGAAAAACTTTAACTTCCCCAAGTCTTTAAGCTTGAATTGCTCATTAAGTGAAATGATGAACTTCTTTATGGCTGTTGAATCATTACTAGTAACCACAACATCATCTACATCAACCAAGAGAGCAATAAAAACAGAACCCTCAGCTCTAGTGAAAAGACAATAGTCAGCCTTTGATTGAACAAATCCTTGAGCAATCAATGCATTAGAGAACTTGGAAAACCACTGACGAGAGGCTTGCTTCAGGCCATATAGAGACTTAGTCAATCTGCATACTTGAGACTCCCTCTTGATGGAGAAACCAAGTGGAACACTCATATACACCTCCTCATCAATACTTTCTTCTTCTTTTTCTCTCAATGACAATGCCTCTAGCACTTATTATCTGCATAATGGTGATAATCCAAGGCTATTGTTGGTTCCTCAACCATTAACTGGTGAGAACTACAATACCTGGAGCCGATCAATGACCATGTCTCTCTCTGCCAAGAACAAATTGCAGTTCATTGATGGAACTCTTCCTCATTCTTCCACTCTGAATGGACCTGAACTCAAAGCATGGAAGAGGTGCAACGATACAATATCTTCATGGATCATCAATGCAGTATCAAGGGACATTGCTACCAGTATAATCTACATCAACGGTTGTTAGGAAATGTGGTTGAGTTTGAAGGAACGATTCTCACAAAAAAATGGACCTCAAGCCTTTCAACTTCAGAAGTCTATCTCTTGCTTATCACAGGATAGCATGTCTGTAAGCTCTTACTTCACTCGTTTCAAATCCCTTTGTGATGAATTTAGTAACTATAAATCCTTTTCTCCATGTTCTTGTGTCCTTGCTTGTTCTTGTGGTAGCCTACAATCTGTCCAAACATTCTTTGATGGGACTCAATGAGTCTTTTGCACACATCAGAGGTCAAATCCTCTTGATGGATCCACTTCCTCCAATAAACAAAGTGTTTTCACTAGTTGTTCAAGAAGAGAGCCAAAGGCAAATCTTCATAGGAACCATGAATCCAAACCCTACAGCCTTGATAACCAAATCTGTTCCCACACAGCAGAATAGGTTTCCTAGGCAGTTTCCTCGGAAGGAGAAGCCAGTTTGTACTCATTGTGGTATCACTGGTCATACAGCTGATAAGTGCTATAAATTGCATGGTTTTCCCCCTGGATTCAAGCTCACAAAGAGGCTCTTTCCTAGTTCAAGTGTTAACTATGCTGCTCAGAATTATGGAGAGAGTTTTTCTGAAAATTCACAAGTCCCTCAGCTGCCTATCACTGCAGAGCAGTGTCAAAAGCTTCTGGAGTTTCTGCAGACTAACCCTCATCAAGCTTCTGCCAATCAAGTAGGTTCTTTACCTACTAATCAAGATCGCATCTTCTCGAAGATGTCAGGTAACATCTTTACCCTCAATGTTAAACATTTTGTTTTTCATTCAAGCCAAAACTTGCCTAAACTCAAACCAAACCAGATAGACACTCCTTGGATCATTGATATAGGAGCTACTGATCATATGGTTAATTGTGTTTCTTTGTTTCCTACAATCACAGCCACTTTATCTACATCTGTCAAACTACCTAATGGTGACTTAGTTTCTATCACACACATAGGCACAGTTAGAATTTCAGAACACCTCATTCTAACCAATGTCTTATGTGTACCATCTTTTGCATTCAATCTGATTTCTGCTACAAAACTCATCAAACAACTTAATTGCTGCCTCATTTTCATTACCTCTTATTGTTTCATACAGAACCTGACCAATTGGAAAATGATTGGATTGGGTGGGGAGAGGAGGTTTATTTCATTTGTTGCAGCCTGCAAGCAAGTTTTCTGCAAACCCTGGTGTTAATTTTGCAGTTCTCAAAACTTCTTCAACAGACCTATGGCACTTTAGGCTAGGTCATTTGTCTAATTCTAGAACAAGCATGTTGCACAATCTTGTACCTTTCATTTCTATTGATTCCAATAAAATCTGTAACATTTTCCCTATGGCAAAACAAAAAAAGCTTCCTTTTCCCATCAGCAATAATAATTCCAAAGCTCTTTTTTATCTCATTCATGTTGACATTTGGGGTCCTTTCTCTCAACAATCTACCAATGGATCACATTACTTTCTTACCATTGTTGATGACTTTAGTAGATATACTTGGATTCATCTCATGTATCAAAAGTCTCAAACTAGGTCTTTCATTCAATCTTTCTTTAAACTTGTAGCAACACAATTTAATCTCAAAGTTAAAATCTTGAGATCTGATAAAGTTGCAGAATTTAACATGGAAGATTTTTTTGTTTCTCAAGGTACTCTTCATCAACTTAGTTGTGTAGAGACCCCTCAACAAAACTCCATTGTTGAAAGAAAACACCAACACTTACTTAATGTTGCTAGTGCTTTGAGGTTTCAATCCCATTTACCTCTTTCTTTTTGGGCAGATTGTGTCTTAACAGCAACATATTTGATCAATCGAATTCCCTCTCCATTGCTGTCTAATAAAACACCTTTTGAATTGTTGTTTTCTGAGGTGCCTTCTTATTCTCATCTCAATGTCTTTGGTTGCTTAGCTTTTGCCTCAACCTTATCTAGGGATAGAAACAAGTTTGATACTAGAGCTACTGCTCGTGTCTTTTTAGGTTATCCTCAAGGTATGAAAGGTTATAAGCTTTTAAACATTCATACCAATTCTGTTTTTGTATCTAGAAATGTGGTCTTTCATGAACACATTTTTCCTTTAGCATCGAATGATCTTACTCATTCAAATGATGCAGTTCATAAATCTGTTTTGTTCAAAACTTCTTCAAATTTCAGTGATGATATTAGTAATCATTCACTTCCTATAGCATAAGGTCATTTAAATGATGATCACTCCACTCATGACACAATTTCTCATGATTCACATGATCATCATTTACCTTCTTCAAATGTTAATCAACATTCAGATTCTGCTGCAGAATCTTCTATTCCCACTGAAAATATCAGAAAATCAAGCCGCACCAGGCAAGCTCCAACTTACTTGCAAGATTATCACCGTCAACTTGCTTCTTCTTCTTCTAACCTTAATTCATCTGATTCTATGGTTAGATTACATGATGATACTGTAATTGATAATGTTGATGCAGGTATTCCTTATTCACTTTCTTCTGTTTTGAACTATAACCAGCTTTCCCCCTCTCATAAAGCCTTTAGTCTTTCACTTATTTCCCACATTGAACCAAAGTTTTTCCATCAAGCTGTAAAATTACCTGAATGGCGTGAGGCTATGCAAGCTGAATTTGATGCTTTGCAAGCAAACAATACTTGGTACTTAACCACTTTACCCCCTGGAAAGAAAGCTATTGGCTGCAAGTGGGTGTATAAAACAAAGCTCAAAGCAGATGGTAGTGTAGAGAGACACAAGGCCCGGTTAATGGCTAAAGGCTATACTCAAAGTGAGGGCTTAGATTATCATGAGACCTTTTCTCCTGTTGCTAAGCTTACGACAGTTAGATGTCTCTTGGCAATTGCAGCAGCTAACAATTGGTTTTTCATCAATTGGATATCAATAATGCCTTTCTTCATGGAGACCTTGATGAGCTGCTGTTACCACATGTCCAACTCCTTCCTTTTTAGTGCACATTATTTCTCACCAAATGCACTAAAAAACGTATCATAGAAATGATTCCAGACTTCAATGGTTGTATTTAACAAAAAAGTCTAATCGAATTCCATACAAGTCCCGCATAAAGCTTTTGCACTAATACTTCAGCTCTGAGATTTTCAGTTCTATCAAACAGAAGTTAACTCCAACGCAAATATAGAATCTCTAATTCCAATCTCTTTCTTTGCTTACATTTTCTTAAAAACGAAAAAAAGAAAAAGAAAAAAAAGGCACTACTGATTAACTTTTTATACAACCAAACAGAGGAAATAGATTATTGTATCAAGCTAGGTTGAATTAAAAGTTTACTATTTTCTCAAGAAAAAAAAAAGGAAGAGCCCCTTGGGTCCTGATGGTCTGTAAAAGGTGGATTTTACAGCACCCAATTGATAGATGCCACATCATTCAAGTACACAAGCCCAAATAAACCCAAATGCACCGGATCATTCCAAAAATCAAACAGCCCCCTGCCTCCAGCCCCGATCGCCGCAGAGCGCCAAGATCGCCGAGCGCCAGACCGTTGGACTGCCAGTAGGGGTGGGCAAATTAACCGTTACCGATATTAACCGAACCGATATAACCGTTACCGTTAGTTATCGGTCGGTAATCAGTTAAGAAATTTATACCGATAATCTTATCGGTCGGTTAAAATTTTATTATCGGTTAACCGATATGACCGATAAATATTTTTTATTTTTTATTTTTTTAATTTTATACTTTTTACTCTTTTTATTTTTATTTTATAATATAAAAAAAGATGTAGTGGATCAATATAAAAAAAGATTTAATAAGCTAGTTTAGCCATATATATATTTAGGCTCCCAAAAGGGCCAAAACAACTAATTTTTAATAAGTTATTTTACGCTTTAACCCAACAAAAAGTATTTGAGGTCTCAAAATAACTATTTTTTTGCCCAATTAACAACTAGTAAAAAACTCAATAAAAAGTTAACAAAAACCGGTTTAACCGATTACCGATATGACCGATTAACCGATTAACCGATAGCTTATCGGTCGGTAATCGGTCAAGAATCGGTTAACCGATAGTTTATCGGTCAATAACCGATAACCCTATTAACCGGACTGATATGACTGATACCCAGCCCTAACTACCAGGTTCGCCAAGATCACCCAGCCCCGATCGCCAGACTGTCGGACCACCAGGTTCACTGAGATTGCCTAGCCCCGATCACCAAACCGCCGGATCTTTGGAGTCTCAGATCATCGAGCACCAAGATCGCCGAACGCCGGACCACCGGGTTCACCGAGATCGCCCAGCCCCGATCGCCAGACCGCCGGACCTTTGGAGCCTTAGACTACCGAGCGCCAGACCCGCACCTCCAAACCAAACCCAGACCGCCGGAGACCCGATGCTGCAGGAACCCAAGCCCCGCGACGTTGCCGGATCTCCAAACTGCCACATGCTAAACAGCATATTGTGCCGAGTGGCTCCTCGATCCGCCTCTCCCTCTTCTCTCTTCGGCACCCAACTCACCTCCCTGACCTGATGAACTCGCAAGAAACCCACAAAACCCATAAAACTTAGCCTAAAAAACCCAGTTTCTAATGCTCAAAATCCGTTTCTAATGCCATAAAAATTGTTTTTAATGCCACAAAATCTATTTCTAATGCTACAAAAATTATTTCTAATGCTACAAAAATCGTTTTCGGATTCAAATCTAAAACCTAGAAGAGGAAGGTTAACCCTTAGAGGATTTTATCATCTAACGCTGGAAAAAAATAACTCTAGTGCCGGAGAAGATTACTCCACAGCCAGACCCACGGGTCTGGCTGTGACCCGCCCAGTGACCCGTCACCCAGTCAAAATATGGTGTGTGTGAGTGTATGATATTTTTGTAGAATTATTTTGTATTTGCTTAGATGTCAACTTGTGAGTGGACGCTTTAAAAGTGGTGTTTTGCAGACATGACCTGATTCAAGGTTTTCTCAAAAAAAATTATTTCATTTAATATTCTCATCAACAAATATAACACATTAAATTCTACCTTCTGTAAAACCCCTTCATTTTGTCGTTCAAAGTTCCTTCAAACCCGATACGGAGAACTCCGATCCCAATCGGAAGTGTCTCCGAGAACTCCAAAACCAAAATCTCGTCTGCTTCAACCAAATCAATTTTTGAAGGCTCCAACACCTGCCCAAAATATCATTCATTCATTAAGCATCAACGGCAGTGCGGTTGGATGCCTTGGGAAAATAAATCAAAACTCAGTCTCGCATAAAAAGGTACCATAGGGGATACCTTAGAAAAGCCTCGGTTGGCGAACGAAACGGAGCCAGTAACGAGGGAGAGGTCGGCGGCATTGAGGACGATGAACTTGGTTGCGGCGATGATGTCGAGGTCAACGGCGACAGAGCCGGCGAACTTGCAGGCGGAGAGGTCCGGTTTGAGGCGTAAGTCGTAGCGTTTCGGGACGGCGAATTTTGGGAGGCGAGGTTGGCCTTTGAACTGCTCCATAGTCGCACTACTGTCTTTCTCTGGTTTTACTACAAGCAGGGTAGAAATGAGTGAGCGAGGTGGTGGCGCGGAATAGAAGAACCGATGCGTGGGAATTTATATAGTTATCTAACGGTCAATATAAAGACGTATGGCGTTGGTTGGTTGGGTTAATTGAAATTGTAATTACATTTTAATAATAGTTTATTTTAAAAGTTTGGGCTAAATTGATATTTCGGTTAAAATTGATTAGTTAATCAGTTAACGATCTGCTTTTTAATTTGACCAAAAATTAATTGTTTTTGGGCCCAAATTGTTTTTTGGGCTATAATAACTTATCGAACCAAATAAATTTTAAACGAGCCCATTAATTAACACAATAAGAATTGACCATATATATTTGTTCTTCTAATAAATTAGTCATAGAATCCGCCAACTAATATGTTCTAGTAAAAAAACATAGCTAATGCCTTTGTAATTATCATTCTACTAAAAACAATTATTATCAGTTACTTGTCGGATAACCAACAAAAAAATAGTTATATCGATTAACCAAATCAAACTAACGTTGGTATAAAAATCCTTAGCCGATTATCGAATGACTTCTGGCGATAGGCGGTAAATGCTAGTTCGGTCACAGTTGCCAGTCGATATGCAATAAACAGTTAATATGCCCAACCCTATAAAGACGAATGAGCCAAACTTGATATTTTGGCACTATAAAGAGAGAATAAATGGGAAATGCGATTTTTTTTTTTTCAATGAATGAGAATTTTCATTAAAACCACATCTCAAAATCAGAGCAACTCCTCAAGCACATAACAATCCCTTACAAAAGTGATAACCAACCAAAACAGGGGGAAAAAATTCCTCAAAACGGAAGAGGAAAACAACCAACACAAAAAAAAATACAGCCTATTGCCAACATTATACAAGCATCTCAGTAGGTAAATTCCAACAAGGAGCAAATTTTCTCTAGTTTCTAGGAAAATTTCCTTTCTCGGCCATTCTAGTACGGACTTCCCACATGACTTTTTAAGGATTTGCTTTTCTGTATTCAGAGAACCAGCATGTCTAAACTCATTTCTGGTGCACCAAAGATTGTACACAACAGACCCAAGAACCAGACAACAAAGCAAACAATGAAGAGATTTTTTCCCCCAATTTTTACAGCCTAGCTGCAAAATATCATCCCATATAATAGGAGGCTGCTCAACTCTGCATCGAAGCATGCAGAATTTCCAGATTCTAGAGCTAAAGCTAAACTCAAAGAAAAGATGATCACGAGTCTCCACATAGTTGTGACAGAAACTGCATTGCACCTCACTCTTATAGCCCATTTTGAATCGTGGGCTCAAGGGAATACAAAAAATTAGATTACCTGCTCAATATTTTTGAACAAATTCGAGCGTTTTTTTAAGCTAATTGAATAATTTGTTCATTTCTCATGTATATGTAATATCGTCATTCTTCATAATAAAAGTACTATACTTTTTCAAATTTAAATAACATAAAATTGAGTTTAAATATATATATATATAAGAATTTAAGTTATATGTGTCATATGTTAGGAAGAAGATTCTCTCATTTTTTTTTTAATATATAAAATGTACTTTTTACAAAGTAAAAAATCAATATAAAAAAAATAAAAATAAAGCTATGTGACTTAAATTTTTTTAGCTCACTAACTATATTTGATTGGAACTTTTACGAGTCAAAACTCAAACGGTTATATTAACGCACACTAACTAAACTTGATTAGAACTTATACGAGTATAGTCGAATGAAATAGGATTCTCTTAATTTTATGATAAATATTTGAAGTTAGTGCATCTAACGGTATATATAATATTACATTATTTATATTTTTTAAAAGAACATGTCAACATAAACATTATATACATCTAGATGCAAACATTTTAAAAAAATATTATTCATTTTGTTTGAAATAGAGAATCTTGTTTGTACATGTTATGAACATTATTATTATTATTATTATTATTTTTATGAGCAAGTAGGAAAATGGTTTTAAACAAAAAACAAACACATTGTGAACATTAGAGTAAAAGTCAATGATGAATATAAAAAAAAGGTTAAAGTCAATGAGTGTCTCTCTCTCTCTCTCTCTCTCTCTCTCTCTTGTTTTGGGTCCTTTCGTTAGGTAGGTCCATAGGATACATAAACTTCGAAACTTACACATTGTGATGTAAACATTGAAGTGAAAGTTTATGTATGGGTCTCTCTTTTCTTTGGATTCCTTTTATTGGGCCTCAAGTTACGGATATTTTAAACTTAAATGAGATGGGCACATTGTGAACATTAAAGTCTAAGTCTATGGGCCCAGCCATGAATTAAAAACCCTCCTTTGGAGTGTTTGATCAATATTTTTAAGAGGGATTTTTTTTTTTTTGGAGAAACGTTGATGTGATATGAACTATAAAGTGAAAAGAGTTCTGATTTTTTTAGTGAAAATTGAAAAAAAAAAAAATATATTTGTTAATCTTTCGATTTTTTTTTTTTTTTGGATATAAAAAAGAAAGGAAAAGCATATCTCAATTTTTTTCTTTTAAATAAATTCAAACGTAAGAGATTAACCATATTTCGCTTGCTCGCATGCGTAGGTTCCATCCTAGCATCTTACTCAAGCACACGGTGTACTGCAACAGTGTCTCCATGAAGAGAACCAGGGCTCTTAGGAGAAAAAGATTGTTGGAAACAACATGAAAAGAGACTTAAGAGTTACGACAATAAGAGCTATATATTGTACTTCTGATGGGGAATTGGCATTCTTTTAAGTTCTGTTTATTTTGGTGTAAAATAATTTTTAAAATATATATTCCATATTTTTTTTTACGTTTGATGCCACAAAAAATCATAATCAATGAAATATTTTGAAAGTTGGAAAAGAACCCACCACTGCCCCCTCATTGCTCCTGCTGAGCAGTGGATTAAATACTATCCATCGGCTTTTCCTTCATTCTTAAAAGAAAACATTTTTTAACCGTGGCTAATTTCGGGAAACATGGCTAACACCAAATATAAGAAGGAAAAAACTACCCCTTTAGCAGTTTCATCCATGCAAGACAAAAGCCATAATCAGAAGAAGAAAAAAAATAATAATAACCAACTTCAGAAGATACATAATCGACAGACAAATGGTTGCTTATGTCCCTGATTCATAATTGTCACACATGTTCCAGCAGATTTGAAGTTATGAAAATAGTGAAATTTGATCCAATTTGTTTCTTATTTAGAACAAAGGCCAAATAAGTGTCACCTAGTACTTTCTGTGTGCCAACTCCTTCACTGTGTTGGCAAGATGTTTCTCATCCTGAATACTCTGAACCCAATTTGCATTAATGTGAACTCGCTCAATGCTCTGCTTCAAGGTTCTAGCAATTGATGGCTTAGAACGGTTTGCAAAATACTCCTCTATTTCTTTGGCCTTCTCAAGTGAAGCAAACTGGAGAGGGAGAAACCAAACAAGAAAAGGAAATTAATGAGCATATCAATAACATTCTTTTTGACTTTGGATTCTGCATAACATTTGCAATTGAGATACAAAGGATGGAAATTGATACTTGTGGAATTAACAAAAGGAAGAGAGAGAGAGGGAGGGAGGGAGAGACAAACCGGTGAGACAATTGCACTGACGAAGCGAGTTATTAGAAATCCAGTGCCCCAGGTTTTTGCAATATACTCCCATTTCTCCTGTATTATGATCATATTTAAAAGGGATTAAAAAAAAAAAAAAAAAAAAAAACGCATTAGATAATAAAAATGAATAAATAAATAACCATTGGTATTTATCCATCCCTCAGTGGTCTCTTCAAATCAACCGTGAGAGAATACAGGTATGTTGAACACAATAATAGACTGAAAGGGGAGCATTGCCACAGAAAGTCAAAACAAGTTTCCCTTTCCTTCATGTTATACACAAGATTTCAGCGATAATAAGCTAAAAAAGGAATTGCTATAGACTAGCATCATAGAATTTCTAAACAACAATCAGGGCAACTTCCGTTGGTTTCCTTGATTGATGGCTCAAGATTAAGTAAAACTGTACTTGTGTTTCAACTAGCAATTCAGATACAGATGTGGCCAGACTTTATATTTCCAATATAAAAAGTGAGAAATTCTGAAATCTAAGCTCCTTATCCTCAGTCCACCTTAAGCATGAAATCCTCAGATTCGCTTGCTACTTTCACACCTACCTAAACTTCTCTAGCTTTAGCGCAAAAGAACGGCGGAGAAAAGATCTCATCTTTCTTTGGAACTCACTTATTTGATTCCCATCAATCATATTGGATTTCACAACTACTTGATCCTTCAATCCCCAAAAACGTTGACAACTTAGGCATTTCTAGCAGTTCTTCTAAAAACTGGTCTTCATATGGAAAAGGTCTAAGCTCAACAAGTTACCTTTTTATTCATCAAACACATTGTTTCTTCTTTTGCGCGGGGAGGAGGAGAATGGGTTGTCAAGCTATTCAAATTTGTCCTAGCATACCATACAGAACATGAAAGCACACTGCCCCTCAATTCTAGTATCCCTATATTTTCCTTTTTATCAGCAACAAATATGCATGAGATGCACCACAATGCCTGTTATTCTTTCAGGGAAGAAGATGAGTACCCCGTCCCTTGTATTTACTTAAATCTAGATGCAATATCTCAGACCAGTCTCTTTTAAGTATCACACAAATATAGTGCATGTGCATGAATGTTTGTAATGCTTCACCCGGAACATGCTTTTTCCTTTTAACATTACTAATTGAGTATTACCTTCAGCCATGTCCAAGCTGTTTCACGTCCTTCAAAACTAACAGCAAGTCCAAAAACAGCATCTTGGCTACGAACCTAGATCAAATGGGAAATAAAAGTCCGCATCAGCATCCCGAGCTCCATCAGACCTTAATTTATCAACTTGTATGAAAAAATTTTGATTCCCAAAATTATATAAAACTCAGATACCTCAGAAGACAGCAGGAAGTCAAGAACTTCACGAATTATGTTGGGATCTGAACAAGATGCTAATGAACCTAAAAGTAAAAAAAACAAAAAAAAAAAAACATGATTCCAATATCCTAGAGAGATTTGGATGGTCTTGCATCATTTTAATTATCTGTTATTACCTAGAATGCGTGTTTTTTCCTGACTCAGATCAGTCTCTCTGTAAACTCTCAACAGCGATTCATAATCCAATCTGTTTGAGGTGCTGACTCTCTGCATTACACCCACGTATGCTGCCTGCAAACCCACCCGGTCCATAAATATCCATTGGAATTGTAAATGAAGAAATACTAGAAATTGACCAATGTTTCCTTCACCAACCTTTCTTATGTCAGGAGGGAGAAGTGATGTGTTTCTGTCATCTAAGAAAGCATGAAAACGCCTACTTGCTTCATTTAGTGTCAGATCATGTCCAAACACAGCAAGGGCAGTCAAAATCTCTCCTCTCAACATTGCATCTAGATGACTCTCCCCTTGCTTAGGCTCCCAACCAAGCTTCCTGCAAAGAAATTCAAACATAAAAGAAAAATAAATAGAAGAAAGCTAATCTTGCTCAACGGAAGTTTTTGAGTGCTTATTTTATGGGTCAGCAATACACACTGGGTTCCTATTCGCTTGTAAGGTATTGTATAAATTGATGGTCTGCAACCATCATCTCAAAGACTGTTTCCGCCCAAACTTTTCTGACACTCTAGAACCTTTCTCAGCTAGTTCTGTACAAATTGCATTAGTGACTTCAAAGGAGACTTTTATTGACAATAATCAACAGTATGTATGACAAACTTTCTCTAGACTATGTATCCATAAAGTATCTTCAAGTATGAGAGATAAACATGCATATACAAATTGCCTGATGTGAGAAATATCTACATACTAGATTCTAGGTTTAAAATCTGTCAGCTTATCCCTACAAAACTTGAAAAGGGAATTGAAACAATATTAGGTGAACATGATTGTGTGTTTTTTTTATTTGGTCTTTTTTTTTTTCCTCCATTAAAAATGTCTTTATCCATGTTTAAGAAATAAAACATTTCTTGTTTAGATGTACTTGAGATATCATTAAATGCATAAGGAACCCCAGGTACACATGGAGTATACAAGAGAAACCACCTATTTAGTAAGAGCAAAGACAAAAGAAAATGTTATCACTGCAGGAAAAAACAAAAGCAACTGTCCAAATGTTCAAGAAATAAAACATAAAGAGAGCATTACTCCCAATCAAATGGAATATAATCAACTTCATGGAGACCACTTAATGTCAAAATAACAGTTTACTAAGCAAATCCAATGGCTTATAAAACACAGACCATTGTTGGAATTTCAATTACTGATTTATAAAATAACTTACTCTGCAGAATACTGGAAAAGACTAATAAAAAATCTTTTAATGTCATTCAGCAACTCAGGGCTCGCATCAGCTACAATTCTTGCAACTTTATAACTTATCTGTGAACAAAGGGACCGGAATTAGGACTAAGAGCATAACTGAAATAAACTTAGACAAGATAAGGATGTGACAATTACACTAATCAAATTAGACAACACGGTGTATTCAACTTCCTCCCTGTAAGCACCCATCAAGATTAGTAATGAGGTCAAAGACTGCTGCCGTGCCATACAAAGGGCAAATGAGTCATCCAGAATGCCTGTTAAAGGAAGATATTGTTAAGTTCTCTTTTCTGCCATCAATGGGACAAAGCAAGTATGAGTACAAAAATCCAAATTACCAAATCTGTCTGTCGCAGATAAGTATTTGCTCTCTATTGCATATCTGAGTCTACCTGCAAGGTCCTCATCATATTTCACCCTATAGAAACCAGCCTGATCAACATTAAGTTTTATCCAAGCAGATGCTGCACCGCTTCTATCACTAAGGAATTCCTTGATATCAAGAGTTTCAGAAATTGTTTGCAGTAGAAAATTTTTGCGCACATCATATGAGCCACAGCACAATGTTATTGGCACAATCCACTGCCCTTCCCCATGGGCACCACTTGACAAAAATTGCGACTGCCATTATTATATATATCTCAGTAAGTTCTCAAAATATTATTAAGTGAAACACTACAAAATGAAACAGCTAACTATGCATCAGAGTTAAGATATGTTAGTTCAACATAAAATAGATGAAAGAGATAAGACACAAGAAACCTGCTCGAACACCAATTTCTGATCTTTGACATTGACAGAGACAACTGGGTATCCTTTTTGCTTTGTCCATGAATTCATTAGCTTGTTCACAGGCTCACCAGATCCCTCCTCAAGGGCAGCCCATAAATCTTCTGTCTTCGCATTTGAGTAAGCATATTTTTTTATATATGAAGCAAGTGACCTCTGATTACATAAACAAATCAGAAAAACAAAAAAAGAAAAGAAAAGAAAAGAAAAGGAGCAAAAACAGCTAACTAAAACCAGGAAATTAAAATTATAAATGCAAGGAAAAAAAAGTACTTGACACAATTACAATAGAAATATTTCTCAAATGAGCAAGCCCTATTATGCTTCTAAATTTATTTATCAGAATTATGATCAGATCTAAAAAAACCATCTCTGCACCAACCTTATATTTCCTTACCCCAAGGCATATGGAGGCAAAAAGTAATATAATTTGTTACTTTCATACACAGAATTGATCCCTTATTTGAAAGCATTGACATCATCATACCTTCTAATATGGATATTTCTAGTAATGATATCCAGAGTCAACAACCATCACACTCAACTCCATTATGCTTTAAACCAATAAATCCATAAACCATCATTTGAAAAATCAATCCAATAAATCACAGAAGATGATTGGTTGACACAGATGGAACTGAAAAGAACAAACCTCAACAGCATTTATTTGAATAATACTTGGCTGCCAAGGATGACACTGGTATCAAATCTAGCTGAAGCTAAATCAACCAGATATCAGCTAGATATAATTTCGAATTCTCTCTCTCTCTCTCTCTCTCATTAATGGTTATCTCAACCTCCTTCATAAAATTATATCAACTAGATATAATTTCGAATTATTTCTCTCTCTCTCTCTCACACACACACATTAATGGTTATCTCAACCTCCTTCATAAAATAAATTCAGCAATCCCACATCACCATCCAACTATTTTCTTGACAAAATGTCTCTAATCTCATCAGAACTCTCTCTCTCTCTCTCTCTCTCTCTCTCTCTCTCATTAATGGTTATCTCAACCTCCTTCATAAAATAAATTCTACAATCCCACATCACCATCCAACTATTTTCTGAACAAAATGTCTCTAATCTCATCAGAACTCAAAATAAGAAGATTCCTATTACCTACTTTTATATGTATGGAGGAAGGCTTCATTTTTTAAGGTTTTCTATGACATAGTTTCATGTCAAATTTGAGATGGAGAAAAAGAAACAAATAGAGAAAAACAAAGTCTCTTCAATCATAATAAATACCTTAACTTGTACAAGAAACACATACAAGTAACAAACCTAACAACCAACCTGAAAGGATTCAGCACCAAGATAGCTTTGCAGCATCCGAATAACAGATGCACCTTTTCTGTAACTTATTGCGTCAAAAATTTCATCAATCTCACCAGCATGATTTACCTCCACCTAAAAGAAATATGCTTAAATTCACCTATACTCAAAAATGTAATGATACTGATTTGGTGATTCCTTAAATCTGAGGAAAATAAAGTAGCCATGAAAATTACCTCAATGGGATGAGACTCTGCAAGGCCATCCAGTCTTAAACCTTCTGTAGATTCATCAAGAAACTGAGTCCATATTTTCCATTCTGGGAACAAGCTATCAGTTGCTAAATAGCTAACCTGTACAAATATAATTACAGATACATAATCTCGAAGCAAGTGGTCATTTAGTATGATAAAATAAAGAGATATGACCAATGTGCAATATACCCATGTTGCAAACCCCTCATTCAGCCACAAATGAGTCCACCATTCCATTGTTACAAGATTGCCAAACCACTGGTGTGCCAGTTCATGAGCTACGACAGTAGCAACCTTTTCAGTAGCCAAAAATAACGATTAAACATTATATGGGGTGTTATTGAAACAACAGCTCCATATTAAATTAGCCAAACTAAATTCTAACAACCAGAGAAACATTCAAATGTGCACAATACCCGAGTAATTCTATTTATCACCCTATTATCCTTCTTCCAACCCCCCAAAACTGATGTGGAGTGGTCCCCATAGCATTTGGGTATGGGGATTGGTATTTTTGGTTGGGGTGACCACGTCACATCAGCATGGAGGGGATGGGATAGGTATAATGGGGTGAGTATAGCATTACCCACATTACCCTCTGCTTATTGGCAGCCGCGGAATGCTGATCGTCGTAGAGCAAAGCTGTTTCACGGTATGTAACTAAACCATAATTCTCCATGGCCCCAGCAGCAAAATCAGGGATTGCAACCATATCCAATTTAGGTAGAGCGTAAGGCACAGCAAAGTATCTGTACATTTTATCATGGTTAAATTGAATTCCAGATAATGCAGCATAAGCACAAAAATGTAACTAACCGATAACCAGTAATCACATTCCAGTGTCCAATTAAACGTAGCCTTTAGGTGTAATGCTTAGACTAGTGCTCAACAATTTTGGAAGTAATTGACAGGACAACTTACTCTTTGTACAATTCGAGTGTTCCAACAGCAACAGTCAATGCAAATTTCCCTTGATTTGCCTTACCAACCTGACAGTATACTCGAACTTTGACCCCTGTATACAGATGTAAGATTACACTATCAAGAACAAGGGTTGTACTGCCACAAAAAACATTGGGCATAGCGTTTGATTTTACCATCAGATGTACAATCTTCCACATAATCAAACAAACCAACAACCACTGCCACCAAATATGTAGACATTATTGGTGATTCCTGATATGAAACTGTCTTCAGATGTCCATCCACTTTTTCTTCAACAATTGGCATGTTGGAAAGAGCTACTAGTTCAGATGGCACATCCAATGTGATTTTGAATGTAGCCTGCATTGGGAAGAAGAGCCAAATTAGCTTTTGTTTGCATTCATTTCTAACATAATCAAGCATGTCTACTTTTGGTCCAAAAATTATTTAGCCACAACAATCGAAGCAAGTATTATGAAGTGGGTTATGAGTTAAGATTTGATTTCAGCATAAGATGCAAAGAAGTACAAGAGCTTAAATCAACAAAGAGAGAGAGAGAGAGAGAGAGCTTACAACACCTTGCAAGCAGGTTCATCCCAACACGGAAAGCATCGCCTAGCATCAGCCGGTTCAAACTGCGTAACTGCCATATTCTTCTTCTCACCATTATGCTCATATGTACTGAAAGAAAATAAATAACTCAAATATATAAACTCAAAATTAATAAAATTGTCATCATCACAATTGCATCCCAACACTACTCGTCACCACCAAATCCTTCCTTTTTAGTAAACATTATTCTCACCAAATGCACTAAAAAAGGTATAATAGAAACGATTCCAGACTTCAAGGTTGTATTTATCAAAAAACTCTAATTAAATTCCATTCTTATATCAGTCCCGCTTAAAGCTTCGGTGCTAATACTTCAACTCTGAGATTTTAATTTCTATCAAACAGAAGCTAACTCCAACGAAATTATAGGACCTCTAATTCCAATCTCTTTCTTTGCTTACATTTTCTTAGAAACGAAAAAAAAAAATGTATATATATATTATTAACTTGTATAGAACCAAACAGAGGAAATAGATTATTGTATCAAGCTTAAAAAAATTCAATTTCATTTAATCTTCTCATCAACAAATATAACACATTAAATTCTACCTTCTGTAGAACCCCTTCATTTTGTCGTTCAAAGTTCCTTCAAACCCGATATGGAGAACTCCGATCCCAATCGGAAGTGTCTCCACGAACTCCAAAACCAAAATCTCGTCTGCTTCAACCAAATCAATTTTTGAAGGCTCCAACACCTGCGCAAAATATCATTCATTCATCAAGTATCAACGGCTGTGCGTTTGGATGCCTCAGGACAATAAATCGAAACTCAGTCTCGCATAAAAAGGTTGGAACCAAAATGGCTGTGAATCCATCCATAGAATCCATGCTATCTTCGCATTTTCGATAAATTTCAGCAACTAAATCAATCACTGGAGTTTACAACATTTTAAGGTTCCACAGAGCGAAAAGTTAGCCAAATAAGCGATTACCTTAGAAAAGTCTCGGCTGGCGAACGAAACGGAGCCGGCAACGAGGGAGAGGTCGGCGGCATTGAGGACGATGTACTTTGTATCGGCGACGATGTCGAGGTCAACATCGACGGAGCCGGCGAACTTGCAGGCGGAGAGGTCCGGTTTGAGGCGTAGGTCGTAGCGTTTCGGGACGGCGAATTTTGGGAGGCGAGGCTGGCCTTTGAACTGCTCCATGGTTTTTAGATTCGTCCGCACTCTGTGTTTCTCTGGTTTCACTATAGGCAGGAATTAGAAATGAGCGAAAGCGATGTGGCAGCTCAAAGACAAGAGCGATGCGTGGGGGTTTATAGAGATTGCTTCTACGGCAAGGCTAGTCTACGGTAACGGACGAATCTTTGCGATGGACCTTGGTGCTACTATTGTTTTTTTTCTTTTATCTGTCGCATCTCGCATGGAATTCACGCATGGAATACCTTATTTACTTTAGAGAGATGCTATTATACATGGCATAAAAGTGGGGGTTTTTTTGTCCATCATTCATAAGTTGACACCTCAACATTTCAAGAAAAATGCACAAATTTAGAATGAAAACAAAACACTCAATCAAGCGAAACACCTCGCCGCCACCCACCACCTACCTTCGACGACTTTTTCGGCGAAACAAAATAAAAAAGAGATTCGGCCACTAGGTCACGGCCAAACCCAGCCGCTAGGTCACGGTGACCCAGGGTCATGGCAGACCCTGCCGCTAGGTCTGCCATGACCCACGGCTGGGTCGCCGTTGGCGAGGTGAGGTGAGCCTACGGCACTCTTATCGTGAGGGCGAGTCGTCGGCAATGCAAGGTAAGGCCACGACATGGCTATTGTGAGGGTGTGACTTGTCCGGTAAGGTATCGGGATTGTGGTCATCAACTTGCTACGAGGTGGGTCGCCGCGAGGTGTCTGGCTCGGAGCGATGGCGAGACATGGGATTGGTCGAGGGGGGAGATCCTTCCGGCAAGGTTAGGCTGGCTCACTGGCGAGGCGAGTTCGCGATGAGCTCACCGACGACGACGAAGCTGCGGCATGCTTACAGCGAGGTTGGGTCACCGACATCACCGGCCAGACTTCGTTTCTCTCAAAACCGTGGGTAAATCTAGTGTTTTGGGTTTACATAAGTTTTTTGCAATTTTTTTGCTTTAGATGAGCTGTCAACTTGTGAGTGGTAGGCAAAAAACTCCCCCTTTTTGTCATGACCGAATTGAAGTTATTCCCTTTGCTTAATACTACCACGTTATTGTAATTATATAATAGTTTATTAAATTACATTTTTCGATAAATTTACATTTTAGTGGATATTTGGATATACTATGGAAATATGATTTATGCAGATGATATGGTAGATAAGAATTGTTATTCTAATAATGGTAAAAAAAAAATGCAGAAATTTATGTGTTATCGAAGTAAGTAATTTTAGTTTTTAACATGTTAAACCCAATTGTCTCGGTAACACACAAAGGATTACGCATTTGTTTAGCTCAGAGTTTTAAATCTAAAAATCTCATATTTTTAAAAATCTGAGGAAATCCGAATCTCATACTCATAGCCTTTTATAAACTTGTCCTTAACTACTTTAACAGTACTGCTAACAAAGTCAAAACTCTTACAATTGAAATCAGTTAAAGTTCAGCTAACAAAGTAACAACTCTTACAATTGAAATCGGTCTAACTATTTTTTTTTCTAAGCCAATGAGTAAAAGTGATGTAGGGCACCCCCATGTGCTTGCCTAAATTTGCCTAACCACCTAGTAAACATGTGTGCCTAAAACTTGCCCAACCTCATGATATGCATGTTTGCCTAACTTGCCTAATTTTACCTAACAGCTTGCCTAACCTCATGGTAAGCATGTTTGTTTTCCTTTATTTTAATGTTTTGTAGTTTGTTTCCGTTTCCTATAAATAGCCATGGCTTGTAAGGTTTTCATTAATCAATCAATCAAAGTATTTGTGAGTTTTCTCTCAATTTTTTATGCGGAGAAGTTTGTCAACCTGAGGGTTGAGTGTTCTTGTTCGATTAAGAGACGAAGACACTCTTAGTCTTTTGTTACCAAGTCTTCTGCTACGTTAGTTGGTATTAGAGCAGGCATTTATCCTAGTCATGGCCAATCAACGCATCAGCGATAACCCCCTTAACGACATAGCTCATGACAGGGAGGCTCCTATGAGAGCCGAATTTCAAACTCTCCAGCAGTCCATTCTGCAAGAAGGTTGTGGAACATTTGCAAGCCGGGTTCAATCAACCTCCCCGAGATAGAGACGCCCTGGAAGACAATGGAATTCGAGTAAGGGCCTCCATCATCCACGCCCTACCCCAATCAATCAACCCCAAGTTTTTGACGACACAGTAGTGATGAACACACTGATAAAGTCTATGGCTGGGACTATGGTGTAGAATGAAGAGAAGGCAGATGCAGATGTGCCAGAGCTGGTGCAGGTTATAAAGGTTTCAGGCCCAGAGCCCCTGGCCATAAAGATGCTTATGGCCGGTGAACAACCTAGGCATCAGGAGTATGGTAGAGAAAAGCCCCGAGAGTACCAGATGAAAATCGATCTCCCTTCATTTGATGGCCATCTTCACATTGAAGATTTCATTGATTGGATCATGGAGGTGGAACGATTCTTTGAATACATGAGTATTTTGGATGAAAAAAAGATGAAGTTGCTGGCTTACAAGTTCAAAGGAGGAGCATCCGTTTGGAGGAAAGGTTACAACTCTCCCAATCTAGAGAAGGGAAAAGACGCATGACATCTTGATTCAAGATGAAATGGCTACTCAATGCCCAGTTCCTACCACCAGATTTTAAGCAACGTTTGTTCCAACAATACCAAGAGTGCCACCAAGGAGCCCACATAATCCAGGTATACGTTGATGATTTCTATCGACTATCTGTCCGAAATGATCTTATGGAAACTAAAGCCCAACTTGTGGCTCGATTTATTGGTGGATTGCGTCTGTCAATCCAAGACAATGTGTCTATGCAACACATCTTCACTCAAACTAAAGTTGTTAGCCTAGCCACCTGTGCAAAGAAACAGTTGGAGCGGACTAGAGCTTCAACATGGGAGTGGAATCCGAGTGATTCTGGAAGAGCCATGCAGAACTGGGGAAAATAGCCGATGGTTTCAATCAAAACTACCATTCAGCCCACTGCAACTGGAGGAAAAACAACCGGAGGTAGCAATAGTGGACTGAGGTAGCCGGTGACCATACTACCGTCCAACAATCCTTATGCAAGACCCAGACCCAAGAAATGTTTCAGGTGCAAATAACTAGGGCATCGGTCAAATCAATGCCCGAAGAGACAAATGGTGAATTTCATTGAGGCTGAAGATGCAGAGGATATGGAGGATGATGAGATCGGGGATGACATACCCGTATATGAAACGACGGACGCCAATGCCATCGAAGGAGTCCTGCTGTCCAAATCTTTAGTGATACGGCAGTACTCTTGACCCCGAGTCTAGAAGACCAATCCTAAAGGCACAACATCTTTCGTACTTGTTGCACTATCAATCAATGAGTTTGTGATGTAATTATCGATAGAGGCAGTGGGGAGAACATCGTGTCTAAGGTGATGATGGCAAAATTAGGCCTGAAAATTGAGAGACACCCGGCACCGTACAAGATCGGATGGATCAAACGGGGCACGGAGACACTAGTTACAAAAAGATGTTGTTTCACATTTTCCATAGGTAAATACTACTCAGACTCAATTCTTTGTGATGTTGAAATGGATGCTTGCCATCTTATTTTGGGAAGACTATGGCAATATGATGTTGATGCCCAACATAAAGGGCGGGACAATATTTATATTGTATTTCGAGAAAGCCGGAAGATAATATTTCGACCTATGAAAGAAGACGTGGTTAATGTTCCAATTAGGTCCAAAAAGCAACCAATCCTTTTGGCCAAGGAAACTGAGTTCCTAAAGGAAATCAAGGAGGTGCCAGAAATCCTTGCATTAGTACCCAAGGAGATCACCTCTTCGACTACACAAATCATTCCCGAATCAATGCATGTGATGCTAGAAGAGTTCCAAGGCATCATTCCAAATGAGATGCCCGAGCGTTTTTCCACCTATGAGAGACATTCAACATTGCATTGACTTAGTGCCGAGAGCTAGCCTTCCAAATCTCCCACACTACCGGATAAGCCCTAAGTAGAATGAAATCTTGCAGAACCAAGTGGAGGAGCTCATGAAGAAGAGGCATGTGTGGGAAAGTATGAGCCCATGTGTTGTGCCAACATTACTTGTTCCAAAGAAAGATGGTAGCTGGCGGATGTGTGTGGATAGCCGGGCAATCAACAAGATCACGGTGAAATATCGATTTCCAATCCCCCAGATAGGTGATATGTTTGATATGTTGTACGGAGCACGGATATTTTCAAAGATCGATCTAAGAAACGGATATCATCAGATTCGAATCAAACCCAGAAATGAATGGAAGACAACATTCAAGACAAAAGAAGGACTCTATGAATGGATGGTAATGCCATTCAGACTGTCTAATGCTCCGAGTACATTCATGCGACTTATGCACTAGGTACTTAAGCCATTCATCAGAAAATTTGTTGTAGTTTATTTCGATGATATTCTTATTTACAGTCACAACCCGGAAAAACATCTGAGTCATGTGAAGGAAGTCAAGGAGACCCTACGTGCAAACAAACTATTTATCAACTTGAAGAAATGCAGTTTCATGATGGTTCGACTACCCTTCCTTAGGTTTATAGTTAGTTTAGACGGGATTCGAGTTGATGAGGAAAAGGTGAGAGCAATCCGAGAATGGCCTATGCCCAAAACAATTGGAGAAGTTCAGAGCTTTCACGGACTAGCAACCTTTTACCGGAGGTTTGTTCGAGATTTCAGCAGCATTGTACCTCCTATCACCGAATGCATGAAGAAAGGAAAGTTCCATTGGGGTGAAGACGCTAAGCGAAGTTTTGAGCTTATCAAGGAGAAATTGTGCACAACACCGGTACTAGTTCTACCCGACTTCGAAAAAATGTTCAAGGTTGAGTATAATGCATCAATAGTAGGGATTAGAGCTGTGTTGACTCAAAAAGGAAAACCGGTGGAGTTTTTCAGTGAGAAGCTTGGCGAGACAATGCAAAAATCGTAAACCTATGAGCAAGAATTCTATGCCATTCTAAGGGCATTAAAAGTATGGGAGCATTACCTCATTCAGCGGGAGTTCATCCTCTACACTGACTATCAAGCTTTGAAGTTCACCAACAGCCAAAAGAATTTAAATCGTATGCATGCCCGATGGATATCTTACATCCAACAGTGCACTTTTTCCTTCAAACACAAATAATAGAAGTTGAATCGGGTAGCCGATGCCTTAAGCTGCCGAGCTACGTTGTTGTTGACCTTGGAAGCAGAAGTAACTGGGTTTGAATGCCTCAAGGAGTTGTATGAAGCGGATGAAGATTTCGGCAAGATCTAGAATTGCTGCAATATCGGAGACCATGTACCCGAAATGCACATCCAAAAGGGGTATCTTTTCCAAGGCAACCAGCCATGTATCCCAAGAAGTTCATTACGGGAGCAAGTCATCCGAGAGCTGCATGGTAGAGGTCTAGGAGGACACCTCAGACGAGACGAGACGAGACATGACCATAGCCTTGGTGGAGTATCGGTATTATTGGCCATAACCTTGAAATTCAATGGCACCAGCCATCCAAAGACGGACGGTCAGACAGAGGTTGTGAACTGGACTTTGGGGAATTTACTTCACTGTATTACAAGTGACAAACCGAAGCAGTGGGACCTAGCTTTAGCTCAGGCCGAATTTGCTTACAACAATATGGTGAACAGATCTACTAGGAAGGCACCGTTCGAAGTTGTGTATGGAAGAATTGCAGTAGATCTTGCAAATCTGCCCCCAAGTTGCCCAAAGCAAGTATAGCAGTCGAGCATTTGGCTGAACTGGTGAAGGAAACACACGAAGAAGTTCGGCAGCATCTTGAAAATACTTATGCCAAGTATAAATCAGCATTAGATAAGAGGTGGAGATCTAAAGTTTTTCGAGAAGGTGATTTGGTGATGGTATATCTACGCAAGGGACGTCTACCAGTTGGAACTGTAGGAAAATTGAGGAATAAGAAATACGGCCCTTTCAGAATCATTAAGAAAATTAATAATAATGCCTATGTTGTTGATCTTCTAGAGAATTTGGCCATTTCCTCAACATTCAATGTGGCCAACTTGTTTGAATACTTCCCACCATAAAAGTCTAACTCGAGGATGAGTTGTTTTCAAGAAAGGGAGACTGATGTAGGACATCCCCATGTGCTTGCCTAAACTTGCCTAAATTTGCCTAACCACATGGTAAACATGTGTGCCCATGCCTAACCTTATGATATGCATGTTTGTCTAACTTGCCTAATTTTACACTAAAAGCTTGCCTAACCTCATGGTAAGCATGTTTGTTTTCCTTTATTTTAATATTTTGTAGTTTGTTTCCCTTTCCTATAAATAGCCATGGCTTGTAAGGTTTTCATTAATCAATTCAATCAATCAATCAATGTATTTGTGAGTTTTCTCTCAATTTTCTTTGCGGAGAAGTTTGTCAACCCGAGGGTTAAGTGTTCTTGTTCGATTAAGAGACGAAGAAGCTCTTAGTCTTTTGTTACCAAGTCTTTCACTACGTCAAAAAGACTACAAGATAATATAACTACCACTTGAATGAGCCTAACTCTCAATTAACCTAATAGTGTTCTCAAGAGGTAGCTCAATTGGTTGGGACCATGCTTAATAAAGCGGATGTCACTAGTTCAAATCGCCCTCCCCTTCTTGTGCGGACATCTAAAAAAAAAAAAAAAAACTAATAATAGTAAATGGGCTTCAATTATTCAGCCCAACTACTGGTCACACCCATCATCCATGCAGATACAGGAAAAAGGTACAATTTGAAAGATCCAAGTCTATAGGATATATTCTTAATAGACTAATGCTTGCTGATGACTCCGAATCATTAATGTCTCCCCTATTATGCCAGATTTTAAGCTGTGCAATTTGATCCGGCTACCTTCTTCTTGAGAGCAATGGCCAAACAAATGTCTCCCAGTACTTACTAAGTGCCATATTTAAAAGAAGTGGAGAAAATGTGGCTCTGTGTGCTAATTGGGATATCCCCATTGTGTGTAGTGACTTAATCAGATTGGCCTGCTTGTTGCTGTATGGATTGCTAGAACTGGTTTGAGCTTCTGGTTTGTGTTGGCTGTATTTTGTTGGTTAAGGGGATTGCTAAGCATCTTCTCTTTCTTGGTGCCTTTGCTTGTTCTGGTTTGGGCTGGAAACAGGTGACATATGTTGCTAGCTTTGTATAGATTTTATTTGTATATTTTCTGTATTAATTTGTTTTGCTGGTTTATGGGGCTTCTTATCACCAGGGCCGGCTCAGGGGCTAGGCGACTGAGGCGGTCGCCTAGGGCCCCCAAGTAATAAGGGCCAAAAAAATTTTTAATAAGGCCCCAAAATTTTTTAAATAAGGCCCCTAATTTTTTTGCCTGNTAAGATTACACTATCAAGAACAAGGGTTGTACTGCCACAAAAAACATTGGGCATAGCGTTTGATTTTACCATCAGATGTACAATCTTCCACATAATCAAACAAACCAACAACCACTGCCACCAAATATGTAGACATTATTGGTGATTCCTGATATGAAACTGTCTTCAGATGTCCATCCACTTTTTCTTCAACAATTGGCATGTTGGAAAGAGCTACTAGTTCAGATGGCACATCCAATGTGATTTTGAATGTAGCCTGCATTGGGAAGAAGAGCCAAATTAGCTTTTGTTTGCATTCATTTCTAACATAATCAAGCTTGTCTACTTTTGGTCCAAAAATTATTTAGCCACAACAATCGAAGCAAGTATTATGAAGTGGGTTATGAGTTAAGATTTGATTTCAGCATAAGATGCAAAGAAGTACAAGAGCTTAAATCAACAAAGAGAGAGAGAGAGAGAGAGAGCTTACAACACCTTGCAAGCAGGTTCATCCCAACACGGAAAGCATCGCCTAGCATCAGCCGGTTCAAACTGCGTAACTGCCATATTCTTCTTCTCACCATTATGCTCATATGTACTGAAAGAAAATAAATAACTCAAATATATAAACTCAAAATTAATAAAATTGTCATCATCACAATTGCATCCCAACACTACTCGTCACCACCAAATCCTTCCTTTTTAGTAAACATTATTCTCACCAAATGCACTAAAAAAGGTATAATAGAAACGATTCCAGACTTCAAGGTTGTATTTATCAAAAAACTCTAATTAAATTCCATTCTTATATCAGTCCCGCTTAAAGCTTCGGTGCTAATACTTCAACTCTGAGATTTTAATTTCTATCAAACAGAAGCTAACTCCAACGAAATTATAGGACCTCTAATTCCAATCTCTTTCTTTGCTTACATTTTCTTAGAAACGAAAAAAAAAAATGTATATATATATTATTAACTTGTATAGAACCAAACAGAGGAAATAGATTATTGTATCAAGCTTAAAAAAATTCAATTTCATTTAATCTTCTCATCAACAAATATAACACATTAAATTCTACCTTCTGTAGAACCCCTTCATTTTGTCGTTCAAAGTTCCTTCAAACCCGATATGGAGAACTCCGATCCCAATCGGAAGTGTCTCCACGAACTCCAAAACCAAAATCTCGTCTGCTTCAACCAAATCAATTTTTGAAGGCTCCAACACCTGCGCAAAATATCATTCATTCATCAAGTATCAACGGCTGTGCGTTTGGATGCCTCAGGACAATAAATCGAAACTCAGTCTCGCATAAAAAGGTTGGAACCAAAATGGCTGTGAATCCATCCATAGAATCCATGCTATCTTCGCATTTTCGATAAATTTCAGCAACTAAATCAATCACTGGAGTTTACAACATTTTAAGGTTCCACAGAGCGAAAAGTTAGCCAAATAAGCGATTACCTTAGAAAAGCCTCGGCTGGCGAACGAAACGGAGCCGGCAACGAGGGAGAGGTCGGCGGCATTGAGGACGATGTACTTTGTATCGGCGACGATGTCGAGGTCAACATCGACGGAGCCGGCGAACTTGCAGGCGGAGAGGTCCGGTTTGAGGCGTAGGTCGTAGCGTTTCGGGACGGCGAATTTTGGGAGGCGAGGCTGGCCTTTGAACTGCTCCATGGTTTTTAGATTCGTCCGCACTCCTGTGTTTCTCTGGTTTCACTATAGGCAGGAATTAGAAATGAGCGAAAGCGATGTGGCAGCACAAAGAGAAGAGCGATGCGTGGGGATTTATAAAGATTGCTTCTACGGCAAGGCTAGTCTACGGTAAGGGACGAATCTTTGCGAGGGACCTTGGTGCTACTATTTTTTTTTTTTTTTTTCTTTTATCTGTCGCATCTCGCATGGAATTCACGCATAGAATACCTTATTTACTTTAGATAGCTGTTACTGTACGGTCATGGCATAAAAGTGGAGTTTTTTGTCCACCATTTACAAACTGACACCACAGCATTTCAAGAAAAATGCATAAATTTAGAATGAAAACAAAACACTCAATCAAGCAAAACACCTCACTGCCACCCACTACCTACCTCCGACGACTTTTCCGGCGAACAAAAATAAAAAAAGAGATATGGCCACTGGGTCACGGCCAGACCCAGCCGCTGGGTCACGGCGACCCAGGGTCATGGCAGACCCTACGGCTAGGTCTGCCATGACCCACGGCTGGGTCACCGTTGGCGAGGCGAGGTGAGCCTACGGCACTCTTATCGTGAGGGCGAGTAGTCTGCAAGGCAAGGTAAGGCCGCAGCATGGCTATTGTGAAGGTGCGACTTGTCCAGCGAGGTATCGAGATTGTGGTCATCAACTTGCTGCGAGGTGGGTCACCGCGAGGTGTCTGGCTCGGAGCGACGGTGAGACATGGGATTGGTCGCGGGCGAGATCCTTCCGGCAAGGTGAGGCTGGCTCACTGGCGAGGCAGATTCGCTGGCGAGGCGAGTTCGCAATGAGCTCACCGACGACGACGAAGCTGCGGCATGCTTACAGCAAGGTTGCATCACCGGTGTCACCGGCCAGACTTCGTTTCTCTCAAAACCGTGGGTAAATCTAGTGTTTTGGGTATACACAAGTTTTTTGCAATTTTTTTGCTTTAAATGAGGTGTCAACTTGTGAGTGGTGGGCAAAAAACTCCCCATTTTTTCCACGACTGAACTGAAGTTATTCCCTTTACTTAATACTACCACGTTATTGTAATTATATAATAGTTTATTAAATTACATTTTTCAATAAATTTACATTTTAGTGGATATTTGGATATACTATGGAAATATGATTTATGCAAATGATATGGTAGATAAGAATTGTTATTCTAATTGACGGTAAAAAAAAAAATGCAGAAATTTATGTGTTATCGAAGTAAGTAATTTTAGTTTTTAACATATTAAACCCAATTGTCTCAGTAACACACAAAGGTTTACGCATTTGTTTAGCTCAGATTTTTAAATCTAAAAATCTCATATTTTAAAAAATCAGAGGAAATCCGAATCTCATACTCGTAGCCTTTTATAAACTTGTCCTTAACTACTTTAACAGTACAGCTAACAAAGTCACAACTCTTACGATTGAAATCGGTTAAAGTTCAGCTAACAAAGTAACAACTCTTACAATTGAAATCGGTTTAACTATTTTTTTTTCTAAGCCAATGAGTAAATGTGATGTAGGGCATCCCCATGTGCTTGCCTAAATTTGCCTAACCACCTAGTAAACATGTGTGCCTAAAACTTGCCCACCCTCATGATATGCATGTTTGACTAACTTGCCTAATTTTACCTAACAGCTTGCCTAACCTCATGGTAAGCATGTTTGTTTTCCTTTATTTTAATGTTTTGTAGTTTGTTTCCCTTTCCTATAAATAGCCATGGCTTGTAAGGTTTTCATCAATCAATCAAAGTATTTGTGAGTTTTCTCTCAATTTTCTCTGCGGAGAAGTTTGTCAACCTGAGGGTTGAGTGTTCTTGTTCGATTAAGAGATGAAGAAACTCTTAGTCTTTCGTTACGAAGTCTTCTGCTACATTAGTTGGTATCAAAGCAAGCATTTATCATAGTCATGGCCAATCAACGCATCGGCGATAACCCCCTTAACGACATAGCTCATGACAGGGAGGCTCCTACGAGAGCCAAATTTCAAACTCTCCAGCAGTCCATTCTACAACTGCAGAAGGCTATGGAACGTTTGCAAGCCAGGTTCAATCAACCTCCCCGAGATAGAGACGCCTTGGAAGACGATGGAATCCGAGTAACGGCCGTCCATCATCCACGCCCTGCACCAATCAATCAACCCCAAGTTTTTGACGACACAGTAATGATGAACACACTGATAAAGTCTATGGTCGGGACTATGGTGTAGAATGAAGAGGAGGCGGATGCAGATGTGCCAGAGCTGGTGTAGGTTATAAAGGTTTCAGGCCCAGAGCCCCTGGCCATAAAGATGCTTATGGTGAACAACCTAGGCGTCAGGAGTATGGTAGAGAAAAGCCCCGAGAGTACCGGATGAAAATCGATCTCCCTTCATTTGATGGCCATCTTCATATTGAAGATTTCATTGATTGGATCATGGAGGTGGAACGATTCTTTGAATACATGAGTATTCTGGATGAAAGAAAGGTGAAGTTGGTGGCTTACAAGTTCAAAGGAGGAGCATCCGTTTGGAGGAAAGGTTACAACTCTCCTGATTCAGAGAAGGGAAAAGACGCATGACATCTTGGTTCAAGATGAAACGGCTACTCAATGCCCGGTTCCTACCACCAGATTTTGAGCAACGTTTGTTCCAACAATACCAAGAGTGCCACCAAGGAGCCCGCACAGTCCAGGTATACGTTGATGATTTCTACCGACTATCTGCCCGAAATGATCTTATGGAAACTAAAGCCCAACTTGTGGCTCGGTTTATTGGTGGATTGCGTCTGCCAATCCAAGACAATGTGTCTATGCAGCACGTCTTCACTCAAACTAAAGTTGTTAGCCTAGCCACCCGTGCAGAGAAACAGTTGGAGCGAACCAGAGCTTCAACATGGGAGTGGAACCCGAGTGATTCTAGAAGAGCCATGCAGAACTGGGGAAAACAGCCGATGGTTTCAATCGAAACTACCATTTAGCCCACTGCAACTGGAGGAAAAACAACCGGAGGTAGCAACAGCGGACTGAGGCAGCCAGTGACCATACTACCGTCCAACAATCCTTATGCAAGACCCGGACCCAAGAAATGTTTAAGGTGCAACCAACCAGGGCATCGGTCAAATCAATGCCCGAAAAGACAAATGGTGAATTTCATTGAGGCTGAAGATGCAGAGGATGTGGAGGATGATGAGATTGGGGATGACATACTCGTATATGAAGTGACAGATGCCAATGTTGACGAGGGAGTCCTGCTGTCCAGATCTTTGGTGATACGGCAAGTACTCTTGACCCCGAGTCTAAAAGACCAATCCCAAAGGCACAACATCTTTCGTACTTATTGCACTATCAATCAACGAGTTTGTGATGTAATTATCGATAGAGGCAGTGGGGAGAACATCGTGTCTAAGGTGACGGTGGCAAAATTAGGCCTGAAAATTGAGAGACACCCAGCACCGTACAAGATCGGATGGATCAAATGGGGCACGGAGACACTAGTTACAAAAAGATGTTTCACATTTTCCATAGGTAAATACTACTCAGACTCAATTCTTTGTGATGTTGAAATTGATGCTTGCCATCTTATTTTGGGAAGACCATGGCAATATGATGTTGATGCCCAACATAAAGGGCGGGACAATATTTATATTGTATTTCGAGAAAGCCGGAAGATAATATTTCGACCTATGAAAGAAGACATGGTTAATGTTCCAATTAGGTCCAAAAAGCAACCAATCCTTTTGGCCAAGGAAACTAAGTTCCTAAAGGAAATCAAGGAGGCACTAGAAATCCTCGCATTAGTACCCGAGGAGATCACCTCTTCAACTACACAAATCATTCCCGAATCAATGCATGTGATGCTAGAAGAGTTCCAAGACATCATTCCAAATGAGATGCCCGAGGGATTTCCACCTATGAGAGACATTCAACACTGCATTGACTTAGTGCCAGGAGCTAGCCTTCCAAATCTCCCACACTACCGGATAAGCCCTAAGTAGAATGAAATCTTGTAGAACCAAGTGAAGGAGTTCATGAAGAAGAGGCATGTGTGGGAAAGTATGAGCCCATGTGTCGTGCCAACATTACTTGTTCCAAAGAAAGATGGTAGCTGGCGGATGTGTGTGGATAGCCGGGCAATCAACAAGATCACGGTGAAATATCGATTTCCCATCCCCCGGATAGGCGATATGTTTGATATGTTGCACGGAGCACGGATATTTTCAAAGATCGATCTAAGAAACGGATATCATCAGATTCGAATCAAACCCTAAAATGAATGGAAGACAGCATTCAAGACAAAAGAAGGACTCTATGAATGGATGGTAATGCCATTCAGACTGTCTAATGCTCTGAGTACATTCATGCGACTTATGCACTAGGTACTTAAGCCATTCATCAGAAAATTTGTTGTAGTTTATTTCGATGATATTCTTATTTATAGTCACAACTCGGAAGAACATCTGAGTCACGTGAAGGAAGTCATGGAGAGCTTGCGTGTAAACAAACTATTTATCAACTTGAAGAAATGCAATTTCATGATGGACCAACTACCCTTCCTTAGGTTTATAGTTAGTTTAGATGGAATTCGAGTTGATGAGGAGAAGGTGAGAGCAATCCGAGAATGGCCTACGCCCAAAACAGTTGGAGAAGTTCGGAGCTTTCACGGACTAACAACCTTTTACCGGAGGTTTGTTCGAGATTTCAGCAGCATTGTACCTCCTATCACCGAATGCATGAAGAAAGGAAAGTTCCATTGGGGTGAAGACGCTGAGCGAAGTTTTGAGCTTATCAAGGAGAAATTGTGCACAGCTTTGGTACTAGTTCTACCTGACTTCGAAAAATTGTTCGAGGTTGAGTATGATGCATCAATAGTAGGGATTGGAGCTGTGTTGACTCAAGAAGGAAAACCGGTGGAGTTTTTCAATGGGAAGCTTGGAGAGACAATGCAAAAATGGTAAACCTATGAGCAAGAACTCTATGCCATTCTAAGGGCATTAAAAGTATGGGAGCATTACCTCATTCAGCGGGAGTTCATCCTCTACACCGACTATCAAGCTTTGAAGTTCATCAATAGCCAAAAGTATTTAAATCGTATGCATGCCCGATGGATATCTTACATCCAACAGTGCACTTTTTCCTTCAAACACAAATATAGGTAGCCGACGCCTTGGGCCGCTGAGCTACGTTGTTGTTGACCTTGGAAGCAGAAGTAACTGGGTTTGAATGCCTCAAGGAGTTGTATGAAGCGGATGAAGATTTCGGCAAGATCTGGAATCGCTGCAATACCGAAGACCATGTACCCGAAATGCACATCCAAGAGGGGTATCTTTTCTGAGGCAACCAACCATGAATCCCAAGAAGTTCATTATGGGAGCAAGTCATCCGAGAGCTGCATGGTGGAGGTCTAGGAGGACACCTCGGACGAGACAAGACCATAGCCTTGGTGGAGGATTGGTATTATTGGTCATAACCTTGAAATTCAATAGCACCAGCCATCCAAAGACGGACGGTCAGACAAAGGTTGTGAACCGGACTTTGGGGAATTTACTTCACTGTATTGCAGGTGACAAACCAAAGCAGTGGGACCTGGCTTTAGCTCAGGCCGAATTTGCTTACAACAATATGGTGAACAGATCTACTGGGAAGGCACTGTTCGAAGTTGTGTGTGGAAGAACTCCAAGACTTGCAGTAGATCTTGCAAATCTACCCCTAAGTTGCCCAGAGCAAGTATAACAACCGAGTATTTGGCTGAATTGGTGAAGGCAACACACGAAGAAGTTCAGCAGCATCTTGAAAATACTTATGCCAAGTATAAATCAGCATTAGATAAAAGGTGGAGATCTAAAGTTTTTTGAGAAGGTGATTTGGTGATGGTATATCTACGCAAGGGACGTCTACCAGTTGGAACTATAGGAAAAATTGAGGAATAAGAAATACGGCCCTTGCAGAATCATTAAGAAAATTAATGATAATGCCTATGTTGTTGATCTTCCAGAGAATTTGGTCATTTCCTCAACATTCAATGTGGCCAACTTGTTTGAATACTTCCCACAAGAAATTCTAACTCGAGGACGAGTTGTTTTCAAGAAGGGGAGACTGATGTAGGATATCCCCATGTGCTTGCCTAAACTTGCCTAAATTTGCCTAACCACATGGTAAACATGTGTGCCTATGCCTAACCTTATGATATGCATGTTTGCCTAACTTGCCTAATTTTACACTAAAAGCTTGCCTAACCTCATGGTAAGCATGTTTGTTTTCCTTTATTTTAATATTTTGTAGTTTGTTTCCCTTTCCTATAAATAGTCATGGGTTGTAAGGTTTTCATTAATCAATTCAATCAATCAATCAAAGTATTTGTGAGTTTTCTCTCAATTTTCTTTGCAGAGAAGTTTGTCAACTCGAGTGAGTGTTCTTGTTCGATTAAGAGACGAAGAAGCTCTTAGTCTTTTGTTACCAAGTCTTCCGCTACGTCAAAAAGACTACAAGATAATCTAACTACCACTTGAATGAGCCTAACTCTCAATTAACCTAATAATGTCCCCAAGAGGTAACTCAATTGGCATGGACCACGCTTAATAAAGCGAAGGTCATTAGTTCAAATCGTCTTTCCTTTCTTGTGCGGACATCTAAAAAAAAAAAAAAAAAACTAATAATAGTAAATGGGCTTCAATTATTCAGCCCAACTACCGGTCACACCCATCATCCATGCAGATAAATGAAAAAGGTACAATTTGAAAGATCCAAGTCTATAAGATATATTCTTAATAGACTAATGCTTGCTGATGACTCCGAATCATTAATGTCTCCCCTGTTCCGCCAGATTTTAAGCTGTGCAATTTGATCCGGCTACCTTCTTCTTGAGAGCAATGGCCAAACAAATGTCTCCCAGTACTTACTAAGTGCCATATTTAAAAGAAGTGGAGAAAATGTGGCTGTGTGTGCTAATTGGGATATCCCCATTGTGTGTAGTGACTTAATCGGATTGGCTTGCTTGTTGCTGTATGGATTGCTAGAACTGGTTTGAGCTTCTGGTTTGTGTTAGCTGTATTTTGTTGGTTAAGGGGATTGCTAAGCATCTTCTCTTTCTTGGTGCCTTGGCTTGTTCTGGTTTGGGCTGGAAACAGGTGACATATGTTGCTAGCTTTGTATAGATTTTATTTGTATAGTTTCTGCATAGATTTGTTTTGCTGGTTTATGGGGCTTCTTATCGGCTTCTTATCACTCGACTCCTTGTTCCTATAATCCTCTTTCTGGGCTGTTGAAAGAGGGGCTGTTTCCTATATAGGTTCATTGCTATTGGTTCTCCTAGAACAGGGGACTGATGATGCTGGATTTGTAGTACAATTATGGGTGGTTTGTATGTAATGTCTTTGGTATAGTTTGTGTTAGGTCGTTTGGTTGGATTAGGTAGCTGGATATTCTACGGTTCAAATGAACGGGAGATGGTCATTTCCTAATTCCCGTTGGTGAAGAATACAGAGCCGCTAGCGACGGAGAGTTCGGCCGTGTAAACCCAAGGTACCGCCTACTGTAATAAAAACTAAACTATAGGGGGCAAATAATAAAGTCGTTAAATCTCATGAGATAAAAATGTATTTAACCTTAATAATAATAATAATAATAAATTGAAATCACAAGTGGAAGTGGTATATAGGCTTGGACACCAATTGAGCTAGGGCGTGCATGTGAATGTGGGAAATTGGAAATAGGATTCTCTTCATTTCATTTGAAATGGAAAATATCTATTTAGTGTAAAATGAAGGATAATATTGTTTTAATATTAATATATTAAAACAATATTTAATATTAAAATAATATTATCATTCATTTTACACTAAATAGATACTTCTAATTTCAAATATCTTATTCCGAGAAGGTGAGACTTGGTTAAAGATTAAGACTCTATTTGTTTCACCGTAAAATGATTTACATAAAATATTTTAAGTATTTTCGGGTATTTGGTGTGACGTAAAATAATTTTCAATGGAAAGTATTTTCCTTTTGACCAAAATTCTTATTTAATTTTCGAAAAATTGTTTACGATTATCAATTTTTCCTATGATACAAGTTCTTCATTTACTTAACAATGCATGAATTCATCAATTTTGTCAAGCCCAGAGGGCGGTATATAGGCTTAACCACCAATTCTAGAAGTAAATAGTGTGTCATTATTGTGTAACTCAAAAAATAATGCAACTTTCAAAATTATTGGCTAGACAGTTGGACCTTCTCTGTTGCAAAGGAACTTGTTGCTCACTCTTTCATTCTTGCTTCTTCTATTTTATTCTTGTAGCTCGCCTGTTAGGTTTCCACCCAAAAAACGAAGAAGAGAATTTCATTTCTTTCTATGGATGAAAGAAAAAATAAAAAAGTGTATGTACCCTTTTTAAACTACTATTTAATTGAAAATATCTCATCCGAACTTTCAATTGGGATCCATAAACTTTTGACTTTCCGCACTGCATCCCTTTTATTTTTTAGAAATGCGAGGGGTACTAAATCTTTTACTAACATAGATTTGCTAAACTAATTTGTAGCTCATTTATTGGTAATCGTTACATTTCTCTTAATTAATTATTTTGATTTTCTCCGATGAATGAGCTACACATCAGTTTAGAAAACTTCTGTTAGTAAAATATTTAGTACCTATAGCATTTCTCATGTACTACGATATCTCATAAATGAACAACCTTGCAAACACCCATTCCAATTACAACCAACACTTATTTTATTTGATCCCTTTTTATTTTTTCTTGCTAAAACTTCTGTCAACTCCTACAAAGAAACAAGAAAAGAACAAACCTTTCAAGTTTCATCCATCATCCATGCAAGAAAAATAAAGGCAAAAAAAACATAATTAGAAAGATTCAACTCCATAGGATATATTCTAAGTAGACTACTAATGTTTGCTAATGTCCCTAACTCATTACTATTCTGGCAGATTTTAAGCTGTGAAATTTGATCCGGCTGCCTTCTTCTTGAGAAAAATGGCCAAACAAGTGTCTCCTAGTACTTCCTCTGTGCCAATTCCTTCACGGTGTTGGCAAGATGTTCCTCTTTCTGAACACTTAGAACCCAATTTGCATTAATGTAAACCTGCTCAATGCTCTGCTTCAAGTTTCTAGCCATCGAGGGCTTAGCACGTCTTGAGAAAAACTCCTCTATTTCTCTGGCCTTCTCAAATGAAGTAAACTGGGGGGAGGGATGAAAAAGAAAAAACCATAAGCATCAACAATGACGAACAAACTGCTTGTGATTTAAAATGCANGATCCAACTCCATAAGATATATTCTAAGTAGACTACTAATATTTGCTAATGTCCCTAACTCATTACTGTTCTGGCAGATTTTAAGCTGTGAAATTTGATCCGGTTGCTGCTTTCTTGAGAAAAATGGCCAAACAAGTGTCTCTTAGTACTTCCTCTGTGCCAATTCCTTCACGGTGTTGGCAAGATGTTCCTCTTTCTGAACACTTAGAACCCAATTTGCATTAATGTAAACCTGCTCAATGCTCTGCTTCAAGTTTCTAGCCATCGAGGGCTTAGCACGGCTTGAGAAAAACTCCTCTATTTCTCTGGCCTTCTCAAATGAAGTAAACTGGGGGGAGGGATGAAAAAGGAAAAACCATAAGCATCAACAATGACGAACAAACTGCTTTTGATTTAAAATGCAGGCGCAACACTTGTGATACAAAGGACAAAAATTGATACTAGTGGAACCAACAACAGAAAAAATAGGGAGGGAGATTGAGACAAACCGGCGAGACAATTGAACTGACAAAACGAGTTATTAGATATCCGGAGCCCCAGGTTTTGAAAATATGCTCCCAGTTATCCTGTATTATTTATCATATATAATAGGAAAAAACCAAGGCATTAGATAACAAACTGGCATGTTGCCCATCCCTCAGTTGTTTCTTCAAACCAACCCTGTGGGAGATTGTAGCTGTGATGAACACAAGAATAAACTATAAACTAACAGGGCTCGGTGCCACAGAAAATAAAAACAAGTTTCCCTTCCCTTCATGTTATAAATAAAATATTTCAGCAAGCTCAAAAAAGAATCGTTATAGACTAGCATCATGGAATTCCTGAACAACAGTTGGGCACCTTCGGTGGGTTTCCTTGTTAACTAAATCTGGCCCTAAAAAGAGATTTGACTGATCAAGATTAATTAATGTACTTGCGTTTAACTAGCAATTCTGACATAGACGTGGCTTGAATTGATATTTACAAGACAAAATATGAGATATATTCCAAAATCTAAACCTTCCTCCAAGATATTCTAGGCGGTCACCTTAAGCATGTCCCTGGATTCACTTGCTACTCTCAGAGACAACTACATCTTCTCTGGAACTTAGTTATCTGATTTCGATCAATAATATGATATTTCATAAATACTCAAGGTTCAAAACTTGTCTTCTTGGGAGTCGTGGAAAATGTCTAAGGTCTACATGTTACCGTTTTGTAAAAACCTCATTTCCCTACCAGATTAACATACAGTTCTATTATCTCCCTATTTTACTTTTCATCAGCTACCAAGTGCATGAGATGCACTGCGATGCCTGTATCTAAATAAGTGGTTGTCTTCCATAAATCTACATGCAAGATCTCTCTCTATTTTCCTTTTCATCAGCTACAAAATGCATGAGATGCACTGCGATGCCTGTATCTAAATAAGTGGTTGTCTTCCATAAATCTAAATGCAAGATCTCAGACAATTTCTCTTAATTGTTTGAGGATAGTTTTGACCAACGTATCATGCGAATATAGCACATGTGCATGAAATGTTTGCTTTTTACATTGCTAAATTGAGTCTTACCTTCAGCCACGTCCAAGCTGTTTCACGTCCTTCTCTACTAACAGCAAGTCCAAGAACAGCATCTTGGCTACGAACCTAGATCAAATGGGAAATAAAGGCAGCATCAGTCTCCCAAGCCCAATCAGACCATAATTTGTCAACTTGCAATAAAAATGTTTTGACCTCCACAGTCATATAAAATTCAGATACCTCAGAAGACAACAAAAAGTTAACAGCTTCAAGAATTATCTTAGGATCAGGAGAAGATGCTAATGAAGCTACAAGCACACAAAGATACATGATTCCAATATACCAAAGATACTCAGATGCTTTGCATCAATTTAAAATAATGATATGTTGTTACTTAGAACGCGTATTTTCTCCTGGCTCAAATCAGTCTCTCTGTAAACTCTTAGAAGAGATTCATAACCCAGTCTGTTTGAGCTGGTGACTCTTTGCATTACAGCCACATAAGCTGCCTGCAACCACAGTTCTTTATAAACTTCAGTAGAGCTTGTAAATGGAGCAATGTTAGCAATTGAGCAATGCTTCTTTTACCAACCTTTCTTACGTCAGGAGGGAGGAGTGGTGTATTTCTGTCATCTAAGAATGCAAGAAAGCGCCTATTTGCTTCATTTAGTGTCATTTCATGTCCAAACACAGCAAGCGCAGTCAAAATCTCTCCTCTCAACATTGCATCTAGATGGTTCTCCCCTTGCTTAGGCTCCCAACCTAGCTTTCTGCAAAGAAATTCAGAAAGAATAGAAATAAACAAATAGGAGAATGAAATCAGAAAAGGCTAATATTGCTCAAAGGAAGGTTTTGAGTGCTCATTATTTAAGTCAGCGATACACAATGAGCTTCTATTAACTCATAACGTCTGATATAACGCGTTGATGGTCCAAACCATCATGTCACACACCCCTTCCGCCCTAACTTTTCTGACATCCTAGAAGTTTCCTTAGTACAAAGATTACATTAGCAACTTCAAAGGTTCTAAGGTTAATTCACTATAATAAATCATATGTATGACAATTTTTTTCTTGATCAAGTATATAAACAAGTATATTCAAATAAAAGAGATGAACATAAACATACAAATTGCCTGTTACATAGTGCGAGAAATATCTACTCCTAGATCTGGGGGTAAAAGTCTGTAAGCTTATCCCTACAAAACTTGAAGGGGAATCATAAAAAAATCCTTGAGTGAGTGTAATTTTATTTTCTTTGCCTCTTTCTTCTTCCTTAAAGCTGTCCCTTTCTCAGATTTATCAAAATAAAACATAAAGTTCACATTATCTATACCAACCAATTAATATTTGGACAATCTGAGACTTCTATAGACTTTTATAGACAATTTTTAAGAAAAAAATTTGACTCAATTCAGAATATATCATAATATATATATAATTCATAGGAGCATCATAATCACCTTCTAATATTCTAATTATCCATTATATAAGTGATAATAATCTCGTGCTCTGTAGTTGTATTTTGAGTATTTTCATACCTTCCAGTACCTTAAATTGCACAACAGTTAACATGCATGCATTGGGGATTTCCAAATCAAGTCGAATATAATTGACATCAAAGAGATCACTTGATGGCAAAAGTAATGTAGATCGACTAAACCCAATGGCTTAAAAACAAGGACCAGCCTAGGAGTTTCAATTAGTTATTTATAAGATTACTTACTCTGCAGAATACTGGAAAAGGCTAATAAAAAATTGTTTAACATAGTCCAGTAACTCAGGGGTCGCATCAGCTGCAATTGTTGCAACTTTATGACTCATCTGTGAATAGAGGAACCCGAGTTAGGGCTAAGATCATAACTGAAATAAACGTAGACAAGATGAGGATGTGAAAATTACACTAATCAAATTAGACATCACGGTATATTCAGGCTCCTCCCTGTAAGCACCCATCAAGGTAATCAATGTGCATAAAGACTGCTGGTGAGCCATACAAAGTGCAAATGAATCATCCAGAATTCCTGTTAAAGGAAGACGTTGTTGACTGCTCTTTTTTTGCCGTCAATAGGAAAATGCAAGTATGAGTGAATACTAATATCCCAATTACCAAATCTGTCTGTTGCAGATAAGAATTTGTTCTCTATTGCATATCTAAGTCTGGCTGACAGGTCCTCATCATATTTCACCCTATAGAAACCAGTCTGATCCACATTAAGTTTTATCCAAGCAGATGTGGCATCTGTTTTATCACCCAGAAATTCCTTGATATCAAGAGTTTCAGAATTTGTTTGCAGTAGAAAATTCTTGCGCACGTCATATGCGCCACAGCACAATGTTATTGGGATAATCCATTGTCCATCCCCATGGGAACCACTTGACAAAAATTGCGACTGCCATTATTATATTTATCTCATTAAGTTCTCAAAATATTATTAAGTGAAATATTACAAAATGAAACAACTGACTATGCATCCGATTTAACATATGTTAGTTCAAGATAAAATAGGTGAAAGAGATAAGACACAAGAAACCTGTTCGAACACCAATTTGTTTTCTTTTACTTTGACAGAGACAACTGGGTATCCTTTTTGCTTTGTCCACAAATTCATTAGCTTTTTCACAGGCTCACCAGATCCCTCCTCAAGGACAGCCCATAAATCTTCTGTCTTAGCATTTGACCAAGCATATTTTTTGATATATGAAGCAAGTGACCTCTGATTGCATAAATGAAATAGAAAAGCAGAGAAAAGAAAAGAGAAAAAACAGCCAATTAAAACCAGGAAAAAGAAGAAGAAGAAATTTAGAAATGCTAGAAAAAAGATAATTAACTGACAGATAGTTACATCAGAGATATTTCTCAAATGAGGAAGCCATATTGTGCTTCTTAATTTCTTTTCATAATTATCCATAGAACAACTACTTATCGCAATTAATATCAGATCTAAAAGTCCAGCTTTGCACAGACCTTATATTTCCTTACCAAGCCACCCAAAAGCAAAACGGAGATACTTTCAAACTGTCCACAAAATTGATCCCTTGTTCGCAAGACACTGATGTCATCTTACCTTACGATATGATATTCAAGCGGTGATCTCACATATTCAAATCCAAAACCATCATATTCAACTCAAATAAGCATTATGAATGGTTGACAAAGATGAAACTGAAAAAGGAATAGACCTCAATAGCAAGCCAACAATAAAACTGGCAGCTACTCTGGATGAGGCTATGCCACTAGATATCAAATAGAAATTTATACTTATTTCTTATCTAGATGAGTATCACCATTTTTTCATCAAATAATTAATTACTCGCATCCATCGCATTAATTGTTATCTCCTAAACCTCGTTCATGAACTAATTTTTCTATAATTCGACATCACCATCCAACTTAATTTTTGAAGGTTTTCTATGAATTGATTACTTCATCAAATAATTAATTACTAGCATCCATCACACAATTCACCTATAAATTTCATGTGAATTTTGTTAATCAACTTCAGACAGCACCAACAGTTTCCATGACAGTAGCAACTACTTCCAGTTCAAATTCAGCAACAACAGTTTCAAGTTCCAAATCCTCTGCCAAAGATCTAGCTTATTCAAATGAAGGATCTCAGTCAAAGAACCAAAATACTTGAAGAGTAGGACAATAGTCTCAGTTGTAGCCTTGTAATCTTGTTATCGATATACCTTTTCAAATTTAAAATTTGCAACTTAAACTCCATGATATGTGGAGATTGTTTTGTAAACAGCTCTTCACATATACAGTAATACTCAGCATGGTTTGGTTTGATCAACCAAACCATCCTTTTCACAAAGGTTGGATTTCTTACAAATTTGATGCAGAGAAAAAAGAACGAAAGAAAGCAAAAAAAACCCACACACAAAGTTTTCTGCAATCATAGGAAATGTCTTAACTTGTACAAGAAACATTTACAAGTAACAAACCAACCTGAAAGCATTCAGCACCAAGATAGCTTTGCAGCATCCGAATGACAGATGCACCTTTTTTGTAACTTACTGCGTCAAAAATGTCATTGGTCTCGCCAACATTATTTATCTCCACCTAGAAAAGGTAAGCTTAAATTGGGATATACTCGCACAAGTAATTACACAAATTCCTCAAAGAAGGTTATAACCGGGAAAAGAACTTAGCACATCAAAAATTACCTCAATGGGGTGGGACTCTGCAAGCCCATCCAGCTTAAGACCCTCCGTAGTTTCAGCAAGAAACTGAGTCCATATTTTCCATTCTGGGAACAAGCTATCAGTTGCTAAATAGGAAACCTGCACAAATGCCATAATCGGTATATAATTGTAGAATAACATGGCGCAATTAGATATAATAATATATAGACATGTGACCAATGCTACAAACCCATGTTGCAAACCCCTCATTCAGCCACAGATGCGTCCACCATTCCATTGTTACAAGATTGCCAAACCACTGGTGTGCCAGTTCATGGCCTATGGAAGTCACAACCTTTACAGTGGCCAAAAATAATCATTAAACAATTTGTGGGGGATTATTAGAACAATGGCTCCTTATTACATTACCCAAACTAAATTATACCGAAAAGAGCAATATGCACAACTGCACGTTACCCTCTGTTTATTGGATGCCGTGGAATGCTGATCATCATAGAGCAATGCCATTTCACGGTATGTGACTAAACCATAATTCTCCATGGCCCCAAAAGCTAAATCAGGGATTGCAACCATATCCAATTTGGGCAGAGTGTAAGCCACAGCAAAGTAACTGTAGAAGTTATCATGGTCAATCCAAATTCCAGATAATGCAGCATAGAAACTAAAATATTGGAAATTAAGGAATCACAAGTAACCACAATCCAGTACCCAATTAGATGTTCTGTCAAGCTAAAGACTCGTAATTCTGTGACTAGTGATCAATAATTTGGTAGTGATTGACGGTAAAACTTACTTGTTGAAAAATTCAAGTGTCTTGACTGCAACACTCAGTGCAAATTTCCCTTGATTTGCCATACCAACCTGACAGTATACTCGAACTTTGACCCCTGTATGGAGATGTAGGATTGATTACACTGTCAAGAACAAGGGTCGTACTACCACAAGAAACAATGGACGTAGTGTATGATTTTACCATCAGATGTATAATCTTCCACATAATCAAACAAACCAACAACAACTGCCGCCAAATATGTGGACATTATTGGCGATTCTTGATATGAAACTGTCTTCAGATGTCCCTCCACTTTTTCTTCAATAATAGGCATGTTGGAAAGAGCTACTAGTTCAGATGGCACATCCAACGTAATTTTGAATGAAGCCTGCAACTCTCATCAATGCCAGAAAAAGAAGAGCCATATAAGCTTTTGCTTGCATTCATTTGAAAACATAATTACATGCATTATTAAAGTTCATTTTTTCTGGATTTTATCAAACATGCATTATAAATTGTGTTAGGAATTAAGATATAATTTCAGCAAAAGATGAAAAGACGTATAATATCGTAAATCAGCTAAACGAGAGAGAGGGAGAGATTGCAAACACCTTGCAAGCAGGTTCATCCCAACATGGAAAGCATCGCCTAGCATCACCCGGTTGAAACTGCGTAACGGCCATATTCTTCTTCTCACCATTATGCTCATATGAACTGGAAATCAAAGTAACGTAAGAAATTTATACAATTGTCACTTATCAGAAAACATAAGAAGAAATTTAGCTCCATTTAACATAGCGTCTTCAAAAATCGTATATTCCATCGAGCCAAAAGGTCATTGGACCAAAGCTACACCATCGAAGTTGCATCACACAATGTTAAATGAAAATTCTTAAAGAGATAAAATAAAATTAAAAAATTAAGGTGGTTACGCCTATAGCTCAATTCTACACCCTAAAGTCTTTTTTACTACACTTTTTATTTATCAATTTACAATACAAAGGGCTTACAGATAATTTGAATCCAATATAATTCTAATTAAATACTTTACTTTAGGTTGATTCAATCTCATCAAGTCATCTTTAAATCCTTAAGTTTAGGGTAATTTAATCTTCATTAATCTCGAAGAATTTCTATGGAACTTAATCATTTTAATAGTATTGGACAGTAAATAGACAATACAAAGGGCTAAAGAAAGTTTTGTTCTATAGCTTAATCATGTAGTACTTAAGTTCTTTTGTTTTTTGCTACTCAAAAGTTAGCACACAACATCCAAATACACAAATTATGGAATGTATGGATTATTTTACTGAGTGGGCATAATATTCAGGAAGAAAGACAACTTGAGTATCATATATATATATATAGGTAACTTGAGTATCATTTTTTTTTTTTTAATTTTTAGTTCTTGCGTATCATATTTAGAGCCTATTTGAGATTGCATTTGAGGGGTTTAAAAGTGCTTTTAACACTTAAAAAGTCAGTTTGAAGAAAAAAGTACTAGTTTGGTAAAAAAATTAAGGGGAAAATACATTTTACCCCCCGAACTATCCACCCATTTGTACTCCAATGTTTATAACGTGACACTTGACACCCTCAAACTTCCAAATTGTTACAATTTGACCATTTTAACTCTTTATTTATCAAAATACCCTCAATTTAATTTTTAAAAAAATAATAAGAATACCAGGGGTGGCCGAACCACCCCAAAGGGGGTGGTTGGCCACCTCATTTTGCCTGAGGGTGGTTTGGCCAGTTTGGGGGTGACCGAACCAACCCCAATAAAAATGGGGTGGCCAGCCACCCCCTATGGGGTGGTTTTGCCACCCCTGGTATCTTTTTTTTTTTTTTTAGATTTAAATTTTAAAATTAAATTAAGGGCATTTTGGAAAAAAAAAAAAAAAAAAAAAGAGTTAGAATAGTTGAATTGTAACAATTTAGAAGTTTAGAGCGTAAAGTGTCACGTTTTAAACATTGAAGGTCAAAGTGCAAATAGGTGAATAATTTAGGGGAGTAAAATATATTTTTCCCAAAACTTAAAAGCGCTTTTAAAGGTTTAAAAAGCATAAAAATAGTAAAAAACGTACTTCTGTCCAAAAGTTCCTTTTAACTTAAAAGATTTATTTCTCAAATACAATTCAAAACAGTCTCCTAGGCTTTTTGAACCCCTAAAAACGCTTCTAATTTTTTTTTATTAAATGAATATTTTTTAAAACTTTTTAAGTGCTAAAAGTATTTTTAAACCCTCAAACGCACCTCAGGTCCTCAGCTATGACAAAAACTTTCTTCGACACACAAAAAAATAAAAAAGGCGTAATTTTCGTTTCTTTTTTCTGCGGCGTCGTTTTTGCAAGTATCCCATTTTTGTCTTTCGGAGGCTGTGCCATGCTTGTTGAGTTGTTGTCGTCATTTCAAAACCGCGCCGTTTTAGCTGCGCCCTATGTAAACTTTTATTGGACCAGGCCTTTGGCCCATTTCCATTGTTCTTATCGACACTATTCAATAATCTTTCTCATCAACGAAAAAAAATCATATAAACTCTACCTTCTGTAGAACCCCACCATTTTGTCGTTCAGAGCTCCTTCAAACCCGATCGTCAGAACTCCGATACCGATCGGAAGTGTCTCAGCGAACTCCAAAACCAAAATCTCGTCGTCTTCAACCAAATCAATTCTTGAAGGCTCCAACACCTGCCCGAAATTTCGTTCATTCATTAACCATCACTCAATACAATCCGATTCCACTTTTTCTTTGTGTTTTCGATCAATTCCAGCAACAAAATCAGGCACCGGATCGAGGAGTTAAGAGGATTTTAAGATTTCGGAATGAAAAGTTAGACAGATAGGGGGAAACCTTAGAGAAGCCTCGGCTGGTGAAGGATACGGAGCCACTAGCGACGGAGAGTTCGGCGGCATTGAGGGCGATGAAATTGGTGCCGGCGACGATGTCGAGGTCGATGGAGACAAATCCGGCGAAGTTGCAGGCGGAGAGGTCCGGTTTGAGGCGTATGTCGTAGCGTTTCGGGACGGCGAACTTGGGGAGGCGAGGTTGGCCTTTGAACTTCTCCATAGTTTTTCTCTGGTGTTAAAAAGCAGAGATGAGTGAGAGTGAAGACTGAGCCTCAGACATGACTTTTGTAGCCTAAGAGTACTACAGACTACAGTATATTCAGATGATGATGATGACATGAACATTATCTTAAAAACTGAAAAATTATTGAATCATATTCGATAATAATTTTTATTAAGGCTCCGTTCGAAAAATGGTTTCTAAAAAATGATTTTCGTATTTTACGGTTTTTACTTCGACGTAAAATAATGGTCAAACCGAAAATGATTTTCATTTGACTAAAAAACTTTTACATTTTTTAGAAAATGGTTTCCCCTTTTTAATTTTGTAAACCATTTTCCCCGCTCCACCAAAAAAAAAAACCCGACTTCCCTAATTAGAAAAAAAAACCATCGACCTCTTTCACGCACACTCCTGGACGACGAGTTCGTTGGAAGAGGAAGAGGAAGAGGAAGTGGAGGGCGAAGCTGGGGATTTGAGGAAATGCATCCGCTGTGCTGCATATCACTGGAGAGTCCCGACGGGAGTATGGGGGACTGATCCGCATTGTCGTCTCTGTGGAGGGCGAGGAGCTTGCCGGCGGGGTTTCCAGGCGGATCCGCCGGTCATTTTGGGGGATCGGAGAGCCCAGTGGCCGGGGTGCTCTAAAAGTGGACCAATTACGGCAAGGGGTGGAGATCCATGTGGTTCGTATTGAGGAACGGCATCGTGTCCTACACCAAAATCCGGCAGCCGAAGAATTTGAACCTCCTCGCGCCGGCAACTGATGACGTCAGGCTTATAGGAGAAATATCCACCGATCGGCTCTCGAGGATGGACAGTGGGAGACGAAAGCACCAGAAAGATGTTGGCCAAATTCTCGAAACTCCATGAAACTTTCAGTGGTGTTCTCAATGGTGTTCTGTGATCTTAGTGGTGTTCTGTGACAACCTTTCTCTCTTCGTCGGTTTTGTAATTTCAAGTATCCATATCAAAATTTCAACTTTCTCGATTCCAACTTTACCAAAATTTCATTTATGCCTTTTTAATTATTTTATATTAATATTAACTCCTTTTATGCAATTATGAACTCCATGAAACTTTATTGATTCCAACTTTACCAAAATTTCAATTATGTTTTTTTAATTATTTTATATTAATATTTTTATATTGTGAATAAAGATTACATTTATGGCTTAGTTGACTAAACCTACTCGGAATTTGACTGAGACCCTGCGGGCTTGACTAGACTTACCTTGGACTTGACCGAGTGAGTCACAGTGGGGTCCTTACGGGACTCGATTCGAACACCTCCAGGCTTGGTGAGGTCATTTTCGTAATTTAATGAAAAATATATATAAAAGAATATAATTTTTTTAAAAAAATTTCCGTGCGCGCGGTAAACACCGTAAAATGTTTTCGGCGGAAAACATTTTCAGAGAAAATGATTTTCCTAAAAATATTTTTCGACGAAAACCATTTTACGTCGAAATAAACGGAGCCTAAGAATGAATAATGATTATTATGTAAACTAAAGTGTGAATAATGAATATGGTCAGTCACATGGCAATTTTTTTTTTTTTTTTTTTTTTTTTAGAAAAGAATAGAAATTTTCTCCAAACTAGTTTGAAAAAAATATTCTTTAACCCATTTAAAATAGTGTCAAAAATATTTAAAACGTTAGTTTAACTTAGTAAACTGTTATTAATGACCTTAAGAATTTAATGTGCTTATACTATTTTAAATGGGTTGAAAAATATTTTCTTCATACTAGTTTGGAGAAAATTTCTGTCCGTAAAAAGAGGTTTGGATTATTTTTTGGGATTTTGGTCAAATTCAGCAACATAATTTAGATCCTCGGATCAGCTGCATAAAGCCCAATAAGCCTTCCAAACCCATTTGACGTACAAGCTCTACTCAGACAATGCTCAAATGAGAATCGACCCAGTCCAAGCTTGTCAAGCAAACTTCTATGATTCGTTACAACATTATTGTAGCGAATTATAATTCGAATTCCCTAAGATCATGGAACAATCAACCACCCATATCTTTCATCAACGCTATGCAGCAAATAAAGATGTGGGACCGAGATTCAAGGGGTGATAACCACCACCGAATGCTTATAAAAGGGAAGCTCCAATTCATAATTTGGTAATCACAATTTCTCTATCTAAGCTCTCATTGCGTTTTACAATTTCTTTAAGCCCTTCACTAATTTAGGCATTGGAGCTATCCCCCGCTGGCACACTACCGGCATCTCTGATTTTATTATTCTTTCTTTTACAGCTAAAAATTCAACTGCTTGACTATTCCTCGGGCATGGTATCAATCCTCTGACATAAACGCAGAGCTCGACTGTTCCTCAGACAACGTGTTAAAGCGTGCCACATCACTACTCTGAAAACTGTCATTAACAAAAATCTACCAAAATATTTGTGTGAGAAAATTGTATACCAAATGGTGGGATAAGTTCAACTATAAAAGAATTATTGACCAAGTCCAAAAAGAATTTACCTTGTAGGTAATTCAAGAAATTTTTTTAGCAAATAAATCAAGTCTCCAAAGTGAATTGGTTTTTGCTATGTCTCAAGTAAAAACGAAATATGAGTTAAAAGACCTATGCAGAGAATTAATGCTACAAGTCAATCAGTTTGATGATCAAGTTCATATCTCCCCAACCTCACCATCGACAAGTCATCACAAGAAGGTTGAGGTTAATCCATATCTCAATTCAATCTACCAACATTCCCAAGATCCTTATGATCTTGGTGAAATGTGAATTTTCATAAGTAAATAATGGCGGACAAGTCACCATGTGAAGATTCAGAAATAAAATTATAAATCCACGTGAAATTTCAGAAGAAAAGACTAAAGTAAATAGTGAAGCTGCATAAGTTCACTATTTACTATTCAGATTACTAATTATGAACAATATCATCAGATTCATGTGAAGTTTCAAAAGAAAATACAAAACTCAAGTTCTATGTCTCTCTAACAAGAAAAGATAAAAAGTAAAGAGGGTCTCCTGACAAGTAACTATTCATGTAACAGTACCCCACAAATTATTATTCATGAACAGCATGTCGTCGCCAACGCTCAAATTTCATTTTCTATTTAAGGGAAGTCTCATAAGAGTTTTTGATGCATCGCAAAACTATTATTTAGAAACCTTTTTAATTATTTTTCATATGCTCCATGTTGTTCTCCAACATTTCAAATTCGAGTTTCAAGTCAATCACTTTGTAATTTGTAAGTATTTAAAGTATTTTGAAGTTTATTATAATCATTTCATGAACATATTTATTTTTTATGTTTTCATATATATATATATGAAGTATGGAAATATGATTTATGGGAATTATCTGGAAGATAAAGTGAAAAATGGTGAATGAGTAAACATACGGATATGGAAATGAATTATCTAAAAAGACAATGGGCTATTACGAGGATAGACCCAACTTCCAATTCAAACTCTATCGATATCTTAATATTTCAACTAACTAACAACTCCGAAGAAAAGCCAAGTTCACCGACCGCCATGGGAGGAGGGAATTTTGGTTCCCTCCTCCTCCCCCTACCCCTCCTACTGCCCATTTCCTTCTTCCTCCTTCCATTCTCGTCTCTTATGAGGCTTAAACCACCTCTTTGGAATCCCCATCTGCTTCTTTTGAGGCCTTATTCAACGCCCGTGATGTTTTATCCGTATTCAACAGCTTTTTCGTCTCCTCCTCTACCGTCAACTGTCTGTTCACTGCCTCCTCCGGCCATTCACAACCTCACATCCTCCCCCTTCTTTAAATTTTGGGATTTGATTTTTTTTTTCAAAACCAAATTTGTCCATTTCAGGAAGCTCAGCCTTGCACACGTCACTCCCATCAAGCTCCTAGGTCTTGTAGCTACAAAATGCCTCCAACGCCTTCATCCGGCCACCATGCGCTAGAGCGTGTTCAACACATGCCAATGCATGAAGACTGCATCCCGACATCCATTGCTGGCGCGTGGCTCACACGCCCCGATCACCAACCGCTTCCTCGCTGCCTTCCTCTGCCCCGCCCTCCAACGATGCTGCGGTTTTTGTGTATTTTTTTTTAGTTTTGTTGTTGTTGTCTTGTTTTAGTTTTAGTGCTCAAATTCAGTATGTTTCGGTGCTAATGTTGCTGCTGTGTTTTGCCATGTTGTGAGTACACTTGTAAGTATTAAGGGCTTATTTGGAATTGCGTTTGAGAGGCCTAAAAGTACTTTTAACACTCAAAAAGCCCGTTTGAAAAAATAATAATAATCATTTAGTAAAAAAATTAAAAGCGCTTTTAAGGGTCTCAAAAGCTTAAAAATGGTAAAAAAACACTTTTGACAAAAGCTCTTTTTAACTTAAAAGCGTTATTTCTCAAACGCTATCCAAACAAGCTCTAAGTCTCACATTGAGAAAATAATAGTTAATATATCTAAGTGGATCTTAGCCCATTAACTTAGGTTTTTGGGTTAGAGTGATGTTCAACTATGTATATTAATGCACTCTTAGTAAAAACTTCATAACCGCTTTATCTCCCAACATCATGCTATGGTTAAGAAATGACTCTCAATTGCAATTGTAGTTTTTAAATTCTCTAATGATAAAATTATATGTTGCTAGCATCTCAAGACTGGATTTATGTCTTTTCTATTTCGTTGTTTGTTATTTGCTTTAATTATAGTGCATTTTTATTGTGCACAATGTGTAACTAGATAGATTGCTTCTAACTTTGTGTTCAAAAACATTTTCAACTGGTCTCCCATTATTTCTTTCTTTCGGATCAAGAATGAGAACCCCTTTGTTGGGCGTCAACTACTCAACACAAATACCCATATTAGACTGAAATGAATGGGCTCCAAATAGGAGATGAGAAAAAAAAATATTAATGAGAAAGAACAAGAAAAGAACAAACCATTCAAGTTTCATCCATCAACCATCATCCATGCAAGAAAAATAAAAGCTAGAAAAATAAAGGCAAAAGCCATAATTAGAAAGATCCAAAGCCATAAGATATATTCTCAATAGACTAATGTTTGCATATCCCTGACTCATTATTGTCTCCCATGTTCTGATAGATTTTAAGCTGTGAAATTTGATCTGGTTGCCTTTTTCTTGAGAACAATGGCCAAACAAGTGTCTCCTACTAGTTCCTCTGTGCCAATTCCTTCACGGTGTTGGCAAGATGTTCCTCTTTCTGAACACTTAAAACCCAATTTGCATTAATGGAAACCCGCTCAATGCTCTGCCTCAAGTTTCTAGCCATCGACGGCTTAGTACGGCTTGCAAAAAACTCCTCTATTTCCCTGGCCTTCTCAAATGAAGTAAACTGGGGGGAGGGATGAAAAAGAAAAAACCATAAGCATCAACAATGGCTAACTAACTGCATGTGAATTAAAATTCAGGCACAACATTTTATGATACAAAAGTCGAAAATTGATACTTGTGGAACCAACAACACAAGAAAGATTTTGTAATAGGTGTTCATTTGTTGATCTATAAAATTCTAATCATTCATCCAAAAAAAAAAACAAGAACAGAAGAAAGAGGGAGGGAGAGAGAGACAAACCGGCGAGACAATTGCACTGACAAAACGAGTTATTAGATATCCGGAACCCCAGGTTTTGAAAATATGCTCCCAGTTATCCTATATTTGAATCATATATAAGAAAAAAACCAAGGCATTAGATAACAAAGTGGTATGTTGCCCATCCCTCAGTAGCTTCTTCAAACCAACCCTTTGGGAGATTGTAGTTCTGACGAACACAAGAATAGACTAACAAGGGCTCAATGCCACAGAAAATCAAAACAACTTTCTCTTTCCTTCATGTTTTAAATAAAAGAAGAAAATGCACTTTACCTACCTTGAAGTTTGACCAATTTTTCAATGTGAACCCTAATGTCTAAAAATTTGCAATGTACCCTTATAAAGTTACAAAATTTTCCAATTTGAACAATCCATAACCGAGCCACCTCCCAAATGGCCGGATTGGGGGTGGCAATCCACCTCCACGGCCTATGGGTTCGGCTTGAGAGAAATTATCACATGCGTGGCACGTATTCGACATTCCATCTAAGAAGACGGAATTGAGTAATAGAATGGTCGAATTGTAAAATTTTGTAATTTTGTGAGGGTACATTGTAAATTTTTAAATATTGGAATTCAAATAAAAAAAGTGGTTAAATTTTGAGAGATAAAGTGCATTTCCCCGAAATAAAATATTTCAACAAGCTTAAAAAAGAATCGTTATAGACTAGCATCATGGAATTAAATCTGACCCTAAAAAGAGATTGACTGGTGAAGATTAATCAATGTACTTGTGTTTATCTAGCAATTCTCATATAGATGTGGCTTGAATCGATATTTATAACAAAAAATATGAGATATATTCCAAAACCTTGACCTCCTCCAAGATATTCTAGTCATTCACCTTAAGCATATGATATTCCAGTCGAACTTCATCTTCGCCAGAACTTAGTTATCTGATTTCGATCAGTCATATGATATTTCACAAAGACTCAAGGTTCATAGCAACTCTACCAAAACTTGTCTTCTCGGGAGTCGTGGAAAATGTCTAAGGTCTACATGTCACCCACTTTTCTCTACCAGATTAAACGTACATGCTACAAAATACATGAGATGCACCATGATGCCAGTTTTTCTTTCAGGAAAGAAGGTGAGTGCCATGTCCCCTGTATCTAGATAAGTGGTTGTCTTCCTTAAATCTACGTGCAAGATCTTGGACCATTTCGCTTAATTGTGCATGAAATGTTTGCTTTTTACATTGCTAAATGGAGTCTTACCTTCAGCCACGTCCAAGCTGTTTCACGTCCTTCTCTACTAACAGCAAGTCCAAGAACAGCATCTTGGCTACGAACCTAGATCAAATGGGAAATAAAGGCAGTATCAGTGTCCCAAGCCCAATCAGACCATAATTTGTCAACTTGCAATAAAAATGTTTTGACCTCCACAGTCATATAAAATTTAGATACCTCAGAAGACAACAAAAAGTTAAGAGCTTCAAGAATTATCTTGGGATCAGGAGAAGATGCTAATGAACCTACAAGCACACGAAGATATATGATTCCAATATAACAGAGAAACTCAGATGCTCTGCATCAATTTAAAATAATGATATGTTGTTACTTAGAACGCGTGTTTTCTCCTGGCTCAAATCAGTTTCTCTGTAAACTCTTAGAAGAGATTCATAACCCAGTCTGTTTGAGCTGGTGACTCTTCGCATTACAGCCACATAAGCTGCCTGCAACCACAGTTCTTTATAAACTTCAGTAGGGATTGTAAATGGAGAAATGTTAGCAATTGAGCAATGCTTCTTTTACCAACCTTTCTTACGTCAGGAGGAAGGAGTGGTGTATTTCTGTCATCTAAGAATGCAAGAAAACGCCTATTCGCCTCATTTAGTGTTAGTTCATGTCCAAACACAGCAAGCGCAGTCAAAATCTCTCCTCTCAACATTGCATCTAGATGGTTCTCCCCTTGCTTAGGCTCCCAACCGAGCTTTCTAAAAAGAATTCAGACAGAATAGATATAAACAAATAGAAGAATGAAAGTCAGATAAGGCAAATATTGCTCAAATGAAGGTTTTGAGTGTTCATGTTGTAACCGCGCATAATAATTATGAACAGTATATAGAATTGAAAAGAGAGAGATCAAGAAAGAGAGAGAGACACAGATTTAACGTGATTCGGCAATTTGCTTACGTCCACAGAGAGGCGGTTATTATTCTCTTAATAATTCAGGTTTACATCAATAAGATATATATATAGGAAAAAACCCTAAACTCTACGCGTACGGAGCTATACGGACTCCCGCTCCGTGAACATTGCTATCGCGACGTTTACTATGCTCCTGTCTACTTGGCCTTCTACTGATGTTAATATAAGTTACTAACTCTAACAATTCATTATTTGGGTCAGCAATACACAATGGGATACACTGTTAGCTCGTAATATATGTTATAACTCGCTGATAGTCCAAACCATTATGTCAAACCTCTTCTGCCCTATCTTTTCTAACATCCTAGAAGCCTCCTTAGCACACAGATTATATTAGCAACTTCCAAGGTTCTAAGGTTAATTCACTATAATAAATCGTATGTGTAGGATCCAAATTTATACGTATGGGCCTCAAGGCCCATTCAGAAGTCAAGCCCAAGTAAAGGCCCGACAAAGCATTTATCATCAAGCTCATGTAGATGTTAAATCCGATTATCAAAATCTTCGGCCTTCCCGACAATAAGGCCTGTTGCTGAGTCCTCTACCGGGTCCGAAGGTCGAGTTCAATATTAAATCCTCGGGGGTGTCCGAGGATTTATTTAGCTATCTGATCGTCCATCACCAAATCCTCGGCCATGCTGAGGATTCCTCCTGCCGACTATGATGACGTCACTATGTCCCAATAAAAGGAGAACTCCACCCCCATTGCCAAGGTATCCGTTTCTTCTCCTATTTCATTTGTTTTCTCCAAATTATCTAATTATGTATGGAGTTCACATACTGACTTAGGCATCGGAGCTCCCATCGCCAGGACACCACCGGCCGCTCTTATCCTATTTTCCTCTTTTGCAGCTAGGACTACCCATACACCAAATACATCAACTACGTTTCCAACAATTAGCAAATAGGAGCAAGCCACGTCATCCTTGGAAAACTGTGTTCTAACTTCTAACAGTATGTATGACACTTTTTTTCTTGATTAATTATATAGACAAGTATATTCAAATGAAAGAGACAAACATAAACATACAAATTGCCGGTTATATAGTGCGAGAAATATGTACTCCTAGATCTACGAGTAAAAGTCTGTAACCTTAACCCTATGAAACTTGAAGGAGAATAAAAAAAATCCTTAACTGAGTGTAATTTTATTTTCTTGGTTTTTTCTTCTTCCTCAAAGCTGCACTTTTCCCATATTTATCAAAATAAAACATGAAGTTCACATTATCTATGCCAGTTAATAGTTGGACATTCTGAGACATTTATAGACATCTTTCAGACGCAATGATAAAGTACCACTATCTGCTATTTATTAGCTGTTAGCAGCTCAATTTAAGAAAGAAAAAATTTGACTTAATTCAGAATATATATAACTCATAGGAGCATCATAATCACTATTCTCATTATATAAGAGATGACAATCTCATGCTCTGTAGTTGTATTTTGATTATTTTCATGCCTTCAATACCTAAAATTGCACAACAGTTAACATCCAATAAGACTTTCCAAATCAAGTAGAATAATTGACATCAAAGATATCATTTAATTGCAAAAGAAAAGTAAATAGACTAAACCCCAATGAACTATAAACAAAGACCAACCTAGTAGTTTCAATTATTTATTTATAAGATCACTTACTCTGCAGAATACTGGAAAAGGCTAATAAAAAATTGTTTAACATAGTCCAGTAACTCAAGGGTCACATCAACTGCAATTGTTGCAACTTTATGACTCATCTGTGATTAGAAGAACCCGTGTTAGGGCTAAGATCACAACTGAAATAAACGTAGACAAGATGAGGATGTGAAAATTACACTAATCAAATTAGACATCACGGTATATTCAGGTTCCTCCCTATAAGCACCCATCAAGGTAAGCAATGTGCACAGAGATTGCTGGCGAGCCATACAAAGTGCAAATGAATCATCCAGAATTCCTGTTAAAGGAAGACGTTGTTAACTGCTCTTTTTTTCCCGTCACTAGGAAAATGCAAGCATGAGTGTGTACTAATATCCCAATTACCAAATCTGTCTGTTGCAGATAAGAATTTGTTCTCGATTGCATGTCTAAGTCTGGCTGACAGGTCCTCATCATATTTCACCCTATAGAAACCAGTCTGATCCACATTAAGTTTTATCGAAGCAGATGTGGCATCCGTTTTATCACCAGAAATTCCTTGATATCAAGAGTTTCAGAATTTGTTTGCAGTAGAAAATTCTTGCACACGTCATATGCGCCACAGCACAATGTTATTGGGATAATCCATTGTCCATCTCCATGGGAACCACTTGACAAAAATTGTGACTGCCATTATTATATTTATCTCATTAAGTTCTCAAAATATTGTTAAGTGAAATATTACAAAATGAAACAACTAACTATGCAACTGAGTTAACATGTGTTATTTCAAGATAAAATAGGTGAATGAGATAAGACAAGAAACCTGTTCGAACACCAATTTGTTTTCTTCGACTTTGACAGAGACAACTGGGTATCCTTTTTTCTTTGTCCACGAATTCATTAGCTCTTTCACAGGCTCACCAGATCCCTCCTCAAGGACAGCCCATAAATCTTCTGTCTTTGCATTTGAGCAAGCATATTTTTTGATATACGAAGCAAGTGACCTCTGATTGCATAAACGAATTAGAATAACAGAACCAAAAAGAAAAAAGAAAAAAAAGAGCAAAAACAGCCATTTAAAATCAGGAAAAAAAAATGAAATTTAGAAATGCTAGAAAAAGAGATAATTAATTGACAGACAGTTACATCATAGATATTTCTCAAATGAGAAGGCCATAATGTGCTTCTTAATTTCCTTTCAGAATTATCTGTAGATCAATTACTTATTTCAATTACTATCAGATCTCATAGTCCAGCTTGCAAAGACCTTATATTTCCTTACCAACCCATCCAAAGGCAAAAAGGAGATACTTTCTCGTTGTCCTCCACAGAATTGATCCCGTGTTCGCAAGACACTGATGTCATCTTACCTTATGATATGAATTCATAGAGGTGATCTCGCTTATTCAAATCAAGAACCATCATATTCAACTCAAATAAGCATTATGATTGGTTGACAAAGATGAAATTGAAAACGAATAGACCTCAATAGCAAGCCAACAATGAAACTGGCAGCTAATTTAGATGAGGTTATGCCACCAGATATCAAGTAGAAATACTTTCTACTAATTTCTTATCAAGATGAGTATCACAATTTTTTCTATATAAATAGAATTGATTACTTCATCAAATAATTAATTGCTAGCATCCATCACGTTAATCGTTATCTCCTAAACCTCTTTCATGAAACTAAATTTCTATAATTCGACATCACCATCCAACTATTTTATAAGTGAAACCTCTCTAACCTCTGTAGAACAGACAAAAATATTGTCTATTTTTTATGTTTGGAAGTATTAGTTTTTTATGGTTTTCTATGACATAAATTTCATGTGAATTTTGTTAATCAACTTCAGACAGCAGCAACAGCTTCCATGACAGTAGCAACTACTTCCAGTTCAAATTCAGCAACAGTTTCAAGTTCCAAATCGTCTGCCAAAGATCAAATCTATTCAAATGAGGGTTCTCAGTCAAAGAACCAGAATGCTTCAAGAGCTGAACAACAGCCCCAGTTGTAGCCTTGTAATCTTGATATGTGGAGATTGTTTTGTATACAGTTCTTTATATATACAGTAATACTCAGCTTGGTATGGTATTGAGCAAACAAACCATTCTTTTCACAAAGGCAAGATTTCTTACAAATTTCATGCAGAGAAAAAGGAAGAAAAAACCACACACAGTTTTCTTCAATCATAGGAAAAGTCTCAACTTGTACAAAAACATTTACAAGTAACTAACCTAACAACCAACCTGAAAGCATTCAGCACCGAGATAGCTTTGCAGCATCCGAATGACAGATGCACCTTTTCTGTAACTTATTGCATCAAAAATTTCTTCGATCTCACCAGCATGATTTATCTCCACCTAGAAAAGGTAAGCTTAAATTGGGATATACTCAAACAAGCAATAACACTAATTCCTCAAAGAAATATAACCGGGAAAAGAACTTAGCCCGTCAAAAATTACCTCAATGGGATGGGACTCTGCATGCCCATCCAGCTTAAGACCCTCTGTAGATTCAGCAAGAAACTGAGTCCATATTTTCCATTCTGGGAACAAGCTATCAGTTGCTAAATAGGAAACCTGCACAAATGCCATAATCGGTATATAATTGTAGAATAACGTGGTGCAATTAGGTATAATTATATATAGACATGTGACCAATGCTACAAACCCATGTTGCAAACCCCTCATTCAGCCACAGATGCGTCCACCATTCCATTGTTACAAGATTGCCAAACCACTGGTGTGCTAGTTCATGGGCTACAACAGTCACAACCTTTACAGTGGCCAAAAATAATGATTAAACAATTTGTGGGGGATTATTAAAACAATAGCACCTCACAACATTACCCACACTAAATTATACCCAAAAAAGCAATATTCACAAATGCGCATTACCCTCTGTTTATTGGATGCCGCGGAATGCTGATCATCATAGAGCACTGCTGTTTCACGGTATGTGACTAAACCATAATTCTCCATGGCCCCAAAAGCAAAATCAGGGATTGCAATCATATCCAATTTGGGCAGAGTGTAAGGCACAGCAAAGTATCTGTAGAACTTATCATGGTCAATCCAAATTCCAGATAATGCAACATAGACTAAAATACTGCAAATTAAGGAATCACTAGTAACCACAATCCAGTACCCAATTAGATGTTCTGTTAAGCTAAAGAATCGTAATTATGTGACTACTGATCAATAATTTGGCAGTGAATGATGGTAAAACTTACTTTTTGTATAATTCAAGTGTCCTGACGGCAACACCCAGTGCTAATTTCCCTTGATTTGCCTTACCAACCTGACAGTATACTCGAACTTTGACTCCTGTATGGAGATGTAGGATTGATTACACTGTCAAGAACAAGGGTCGTACTACCACAAGAAACAATGGACGTAGAGTGCACGATTTTACCATCAGATGTATAATCTTCCACATAATCAAACAAACCGACAACAACTGCCACTAAATATGTGGACATTATTGGCGATTCTTGATATGAAACTGTCTTCAGATGCCCATCCACTTTTTCTTCAATAATAGGCATGTTGGAAAGAGCTACTAGTTCAGATGGCACATCCAATGTAATTTTGAATGTAGCCTGCAACTCTCATAAATGCCAGAAAAAGAAGGGCCAAATAAGCTTTTGCTTGCATTCATTTGAAAATACAATTACATCTTCATGAGAAGCAGATACTTCCTTTTTTTTCTGGATTTTCTCAAACATTCATTATTAAAGTTCTTTTTTTTTTCCTGGGTTTTCTCAAACATGCATTATAAATTGTGTTAGGAGTTAAGAAATGATTTCAGCAAAAGATGAAAAGACGTATAATATCGTAAATCAGCAAAACGAGAGAGAGAGAGAGAAATTGCAAACACCTTGCAAGCAGGTTCATCCCAACACGGAAAGCATCGCCGAGCATCAGCCGGTTCAAACTGCGTAACGGCCATGTTCTTCTTCTCACCATCACGCTCATATGTACTGGAAAGCAAAACAACAAATTCAGTATATAGAAGAAGTAACTGATATAAAATTGTCACTTATCAGAAAACACAAGAAATTTAGCTTCATTAAATAGCTGTGGAAAACCAGGTAAAACAAGTTGCAAATGGCGACTTCGAAAGTCGTATATTCCAGGTCCTTGGACTGAAGCTACGCCATCAAAGTTGCATCACATCATTATATCATTCAGCATTGGAAATAAGAATTCAATCATTTTAAGAGTATTTGATTACATCTCAGAATGGGTAAATTGTGTCTCATCTTTTGCAAAACACAACAGATTCTTCAAACCAAGTATGTTCTCTCATTTTTTTGGACACAAATTTATTCTAAACTAGTTCTAATCCGCGCCAAGTGTCGTCGAATTTGTTTGGACTTTTTCAAAAATTAATATTTGGATTCCTAGGTTAATAAAATGACAGTAAATAATTATTAAAAAAATCATGTAAGAGGTAATTGCACTACGATCTCTCTCGGCTTGAGAGATGGGATATGTACACTGTACACACAGAAGAGAATAGGGTATCTCATGTATTATTTTAGAAAATAATAATAAAATAAAATATGGAAATTCTTATGACGGCCAACCCAAGACTGAGTCCATGACATTTTGCCTATACTTTGGCCCAAGTCCAGTTAGTTCCAGTGCGGCTTGATCCAATGCGTCTTGATCTTCGGGTCAAGAGTTTTATTAGACTGGGCCTTTGGCCCATTTCCATTGGTTTCACCGGCACCATTCATGATAGATTTGTACTAAATTTTGGATCGATCAATATTAAATTTTGAATTTAATAATAATTTTTAATGTCACGTAAAGATGTGTGCACTTGAAAATAAAGGAATGAGAGTGTATATAACGTTTCTTTAGCATTGTTAACTAACCGAGAGTGTGCCAATTATCCATCCCCGCAACAACAATGCTTATAACTTCTGCACTATGATTTAGCTTTGAGATTTTCCGTGCAGAATTCTAATTTCGTAACGACATAAATTTTCTTCAAATTATATTATTTCAACTCAATTGCCATGTATTTTTAGAGCATGTGAAGAAACACATGATTTTTTAATAGTCACATGCTAATTAAAAAACTAGTAGAATTTTTCTATTAATTGGGCTGGATGAATTATCTAAAAGTGACATGTGTCATTTGAATATATATATGAAAAGCATGTGTGCATGTTTTTTTTTTAATATTGATTCTATTTTAAAAAAAAAACATGCAAGAAATATATGCTATTATATATATATATGTATATATATATTTCTCACATGTTAACCGTTAAAAATTTATCAAATCCAATTTTTATAAACTTAAATCCTTAAAAAACTAAGTGCTACTCAGAGCACCTCCAACAGCCCTTTTAAGTTGGCTTTTTAGCTAAAACAACATTTTTTTCTTCCTCCAGCAGTGTTTCTAAAATAGCATTTCTCTCTACACGGCAAACTTTCAGCAGTGAAAGTTTGCTGTAGCAACTGTAAGTGTTATTTAATTGTATTTTCTCTCGTTCAATTTTTTTAATCTTTTCTCTCTCCTTCTCTCTCTTTCTCCCCTCTCCCTCAACGCTCCTTTCTCTGAGTTCTCTCTCCCTCATACCCTCAAACAAACTCAAACCCAAGACCATTGGAAGCAAATGGTCTATCGTTTGNGTATATTCCAGGTCCTTGGACTGAAGCTACGCCATCAAAGTTGCATCACATCATTATATCATTCAGCATTGGAAATAAGAATTCAATCATTTTAAGAGTATTTGATTACATCTCAGAATGGGTAAATTGTGTCTCATCTTTTGCAAAACACAACAGATTCTTCAAACCAAGTATGTTCTCTCATTTTTTTGGACACAAATTTATTCTAAACTAGTTCTAATCCGCGCCAAGTGTCGTCGAATTTGTTTGGACTTTTTCAAAAATTAATATTTGGATTCCTAGGTTAATAAAATGACAGTAAATAATTATTAAAAAAATCATGTAAGAGGTAATTGCACTACGATCTCTCTCGGCTTGAGAGATGGGATATGTACACTGTACACACAGAAGAGAATAGGGTATCTCATGTATTATTTTAGAAAATAATAATAAAATAAAATATGGAAATTCTTATGACGGCCAACCCAAGACTGAGTCCATGACATTTTGCCTATACTTTGGCCCAAGTCCAGTTAGTTCCAGTGCGGCTTGATCCAATGCGTCTTGATCTTCGGGTCAAGAGTTTTATTAGACTGGGCCTTTGGCCCATTTCCGTTGGTTTCACCGGCACCATTCATGATAGATTTGTACTAAATTTTGGATCGATCAATATTAAATTTTGAATTTAATGATAATTTTTAATGTCGCGTAAAGATGTGTGCACTTGAAAATAAAGGAATGAGAGTGTATTAACATTTCTTTAGCATTGTTATTTGTTAACTAGCCGAGAGTGTGCAAATTATCCATCCCCGCAACAACAATGCTTATAACTTCTGCACTATGATTCAGCTTTGAGATTTTCCTTGCGGAATTCTAATTTAGTAACGACATAAATTTTCTTTAAATTATATTATTTCAACTCCATTTATGAAATTGTCATGTATTTTTAGAGCATGTAAAGAAACACATGATTTTTTAATAGTCACATGCTAATTAAAAAACTAGTAGCAGTTTTCTATTAATTGGATTGGAGGAATTATCTAAAAGTGACATGTGTCATTTGAATATATGAGAAGCGTGTGTGCATTTTTTTTTTTTTTTCAATATTGATTCTTTTTAAAAAGAAACATGCAAGAAATATATATATATATATTTCTCACATGTTAACTGTTAAAAGTTTATCAAATCCAATTTTTATAAACTTAAATCCTTAAAAAACTAAGTGCTACTTAATTAGAGCATCTCCAACGGCCCTTTTAAGTTAGATTTTTAGTTAAAACAACATTTTTTCTTCCTCCAGCGGTGTTTCTAAAATAGCATTTCTCTCTACACGGTAAACTTTCATTTGAAAGTTTACTGTAGGAACTGTAAGTATTATTTAATTGTATTTTCTCTTTCTTTCAATTTTTTTAATCTTTTCTCTCTCCTTCTCTCTCTTTCTCCCCTCTCTCTCAACGCTCCTTTCTCTGAGTTCTCTCTCCCTCATACCCTCAAACAAACTCAAACCCAAAACCATTGGAAGCAAATGGTCTATCGTTTGATTTTATGTAGGAGGTCACTCGCTACAGTTTGCCCAGACTTTATTTTCCTCTCTTGAGCTCTGCGATTGCCGCTCTCTTTCATTGCCTCACGATGTCAGACTGTCGTCTCCCATGCGAGGTTATCACCGACATCCTCGCGGTGAAGTCCCTCATGAGATTGAGGTTCGTTTCAAAGGCATGGTGCTCTCTAATCTCCACCCCCCACTTCATCTCTACCCACCTTGAGTGTGTATGATTTGTTGGGTTTTTTTGTTTTCAATTTGTAAATGAAACCAGCACATTTATGGTCATTATCACACTTCTCTCTGCACTCGCCAATCTTCACCGGACCCTCAGGCCTCACTGTCATCCAAATATGGGTGAAATTCTTGAGGCAAAGAAACAGAGATGTATAGAAATCCATAGACAAAGAAAACCATTCATTTCATGAGAAGTGTATCTGAGCAAAAAGAAAAGACATCAAATTTTGGTTTCTCAGCTCTTTCTCCTCCCTCCAGAAGTTGTGATGTGAGAGAGATGGGAAGAAAATAGAAAGATAGAAAATAATAAAATAATATTTAATTAAAAGAGAGGGTTAAAATAGATGTTCTGTTTGAATTTATAGTAGCTAAAATGAAAAATGTGTATTTTGAATGGCTAAAATAGCCGACCTTGATGGAGATGCTCTCACACGTGGCAAATTTAGAGACTGGATTGGTGAAACCTAGTCTTTTCTTTCCTTACCCTGTTCCCA
>CM017327.1:29402363-29458916 GCA_006937295.1 Carpinus fangiana
TGCTTTGGAAGGAAGAAAGGATGGCCGTATTAATTCTTTTTTTTTCTCTCTGTTTTTATTCTTATGCAATGTTCATCATGAAGGAGAAGAATGTGTAAGTCTGTAAGATATAAGGAGATTCAAATTGAAGGACGTATAGTACTGCAAATGGCAGATGCATTATTTAATCAGTTTTATATTATTCTACTTTATTATGTTTCTCTATATGTTCTGGGGTTTAGTTTAAGGTTTTTTGCTCACTACTTTTTTCTCTCTCTATTTAGCTATGTAAACCTATCATAAAAAATATAGAAGATAATATAATGTAGTCCATTATTTCCTTCTGCTCTCCAATATATTTAAAAAATTTGATAACATTCTTTTTGGTAGAAGGGTGTTCAATCTAAACATGGATTTAATTTCCTTATTATCAAATAAATCTGAACATAATGTAGATAATTATCTCAAAAAACATGACATCACATGTTTTCATCCTTTTTCTTTTCTTTTCTTTTTTTCTTTTTTTCTTTTTACTGTTCTTCTGAACTTAATTCAAGGATCCTAGGTATTTGACTAATTTATGATCTAAAAAAATGACTGAAAGTGTATCATTTGATTTATTTATTTATCTAATATCTTATGGTGGGTAGCTTAATTAGTCCATAAACTTCAATTTAGGGTTCAGGCCTGGATATGTGGATGATTAATATATGATTGCAGGGCTCAGGTTTTTGCTACGAAACTTTACATTACCAAAAATCCTTCAACATTTTTATGGAGTCAGTTTACTTTGAGAAAAAGCAGCAAAAATTGATGTTTTAAACATCTTTCATACTATTTTGGTATACACTACGGCATGAGTTCGAATCTCGCAATAAAAATCTTCATGTTTGATCAATGTAAACTAACCTGATTCCCATTGATGCAATATTAGACTTAAGAGAGTGTTTGCAGTTCTCATTGTTTAGGCCACCCTTGTGTCATTCTCTGCAAGTTAGTGCTATAGCTGATCATGTTAAGGTAAAACAAAAAAACCCGGGTACCACTAAAAACCTAAGAAAAACAACAAAGGAAGATGTCATATGTCTTTTTTCCTTTAGAATTAATTCTTTTCTTCACAACTAAGCTGTTAAGAGAAGGGGAATATTATATAATAATAAAATTTGGAGGCATTCATGGCTTGAGGTATCAGCTGCTTTGCATTCTTGTCAATGAGTAGTACAATAGATGCTTTAGTAAGCAATACTTTTCTCAACTTTATAAAAAGCATTTGTATTTTTATTTGCATTGATTCTGCAAAAGCAAAACCCTTGCTTATCCCATATATTGCTCCTATTGTTTTGGGTAGATGCTTTACTAAGCATTACTTTTGGGTTTAGTTATTCTCTTGTGAATTACCTTATCCTTATAGAACCATCTATATTACTTTATTCTTCCTACCTAAAGCAAAACACTTGCCTAGTACGCCATACCTTGCTCTAATTGCGTCTTGTGAAAATATTAACTAAATAATTAAATTAATTATTTAATTATAAATTTAAGTTTTATAAATAAGTAATGATTTAGAGAATTGTGTTCGGAAATAGAATTTTTAAAGACAAATATATATATTTTAAAAGAAAAAAAAAAACCATCATTTTTAGAGCCTATTTAGAATTGCATTAGGGAGGGTAATAAGTACTTTTGATATCTAGAAAGTTAGTAAAAAATCTCAAAAGTGCTTCTTTGATTGTTTCATTAGGGCTTGTTTAAGTGTATGTTTGAGAGGATTAAAAATGCGTTTAACACTCAAAAAATTTGTTTTTGACTTAAAAAGTACGTTTTTAATAGTCTAAAAAGTTTTTTTTTTTTTTTAAAAAAAAAAAAAAAAAAAAAAGCCAAAATGCACTTTTGACAAAAGCTTAAAATTGAAGCTTTTGCCAAAAAAATATTTTTTGACTGAAAAGCTCTATATCTCAAAATATATATATTTTTTGGTGTAAAAAAGTCTAAAAAATACGTTTTGAGTTTTTTTTACCAAACAAGCTAGTTATTTGTTTGATACAACTTTATAAGTATTAAATATATATTTTTAAGCTTCTTAACATGATTTCAAACATGATCTAATATCATATCATAGCTAAAGTTTATGAATTTGAACCTTAACTTCACATTTCACCATTTATTTCAACTAAATATTTTATGTATTAGACTTAACATGATATGCTGAGAGCCAAAATCATAAATCCAAGCTTCGTCTATTGGGCCTCACTTTATTAAAGTGATGATTTAAACCCTATGAGAAGGGAAGATTGTTCCTCGTACTATGTTTATTTATATTTTATTTTATTTTTTTCATTCAGGAAAAGGGAAAAGGGATCCTCGTACGGTCGTACCATGTTTTGATGCATAATCTAAAAATTCCTTTTGTTGGAGAACATGTACACGTGCGGTTATGAACATGTACGTCTATCTTCTACATCCTCTTTGGAATAAATGCAAATTAATATGCATTGTCTTTTTCAAAAATCGTTCATTAACATATTCGATTCTTCTAATTGAAAAAAAAATCAAATGTCAAGTTCAATAGGGACAAATTCAGAAAGTTAAATGGGGAGGGATCAAATGAGTATTTTTATTTTTTGGGAAAAGCCAAATACCTTTAAATATATATTTTTTAATTCCTAAAATCTCCCCCTCCCCCCTCACACACTCCCCAAACCCACCTCTGTGTTTAAGGCTGATTTTGTATATGCCAGTCTTGCCAGATATCAGAGAAAGCACTGAGGAAGTTGAAAAATGTTAGGCTTACAAACACATTTTACAACAAAAAAAAAACTTTTACAAACTGATGTGGCACAACATGATTGGTTTTTTCAAAATTTGAATTTATCTCATATCCAATTATATTGTGGGCTTTAGTGTGTGGATGTAAGTCTTAAACCGAACCACCTTAAATCTTGTGTCTCTTGTCTATTTCTCTTTTACTCATTTATATTTTCGCATTCTGTTTTCTATCATGGTATCAAAGCTAATAGGTTAACGCCAATTATTAGATCTTGGTTTAATTTTTTGTTCTTTATTTGTTGCAATTTCTCAAGTCCTTTATTTTTATTTCTCTATAATTTCTTTTGCTTGGTTCGGATTGTTTTCACAATCACGAAACCCTTACCTCTTTCTTTTGTTTATTTCTTTTTGGTTTTATTTGTTGTAATTTCCTATTTAATTTCCATGTAATGTGGTTTGTTTCTGTAGATTTTCTGTTGCACAAAAGTTCCATTTTTGTTGCACAGAGTCTCAGGAATTTATGCAGCCCGCAGAACTTCTCTTGCACAGAAGTTCGATTCTCATGAGTTTGTTAAGAGTGTGTTACTGTCTCTTACAATCTCTATGTTGAATTATTTTGGCTAATTTCCACCTGTCAGTTCCCGTTTCTGGTCAGATTTGGAAAATAATTTCAGAATCTGTTCCCATGCCTTCTTTGCATCCTAATCTGAAAAATAATTTTAGAAACAAGCTTGCAAGCCTCAGATCTACCGTTCTGCAGAAGATCCATCATGCACATCTACACGCGCCACCGAGAGAAACTGCCAGCCTCTCCACGCGCTGCTACCGGCAGTCTTCTTTGCCAACAAACCACCGTAGGTGGTGTCTCAACCCCAGATCGGTGAATCTGGGCAATTTTCATGCCATTTCAGACAAGCACGTGCCACAATAGATCCCTACCATTTCTCCTCCGGTCATCCATCGGCCTTTCCAGCCTCGGAGCAATAGATTCGGCATCCCAGCCCGGAGCTCCACTGCCACTATGACGCCCGCACTCTACGTTGTCCAGTGACGACGCTTCAGCCCCTGTTGTCCGTCGCATCACCACCTGTCTTCTGCCAGATCTCCATCAGCGCTGATCTCTGCCGCGACCATCTCCTCCGCATTTGCATTTTGGTTCGATTTCTTTGCCGCTGTCCTTTCCTCTAGCCAAATTTGGCCCATCACAAACAGTGTGCAAAGTGTAACTTGTTCTTGAGAGAGAGAGAGCAGTGAATTTGTAATCTGAGAAAGAAAAGAAGAGAGAATGAAGAAGGGGACAAGATCGTAAAAAAAAACAAAAAAAAAAACTGTTGCACATTGCTCAAAGGAGCCTTTGTCTTGTTGCAAGAAAATAGGAGAGTGGGCTTTGTCCCCATAAATGCTCCCATGTTCTCCTGCTGCACATGCCTCTTTTTCTTGCACATGCATAAGAAGTGCATTAAGCTCAATTCCACTGGGCTTCAACCCAGATTCATGGCCCAGTCCACTAGCCCAGCAAGCGGCAAGGATCAACCACTGCCACCTTCAGCCGCCACCTCTGGCTGCTGTTGGCCACCATTCCGACGAGTTTTCGGTCTTTAAAAAAAAAAAAAAAACATTAAAAGAGGCCAAAGATGCCCACAAAAGAGGCCAAAGTTGCTCATTTTATTTTTCTTAGCCCTTAGTTGGCTTGTTGGCCCCATATAGCCTTTGTGGTTTAAACCCAGGCTCGGCCTTTGTGGAATTGTTTCAAACCCCGGCCCATTTCAGCCCATTGTTGGCTTTCATATTTGGCCATTGGCCATTTATTTGTAATTTGGCATTTGTGGTTTTGCCCATGCCCATTTTAGCCCATAGTTGGCTTTCATGTAAGGCCCATAGTTGGCCCATTCCAGCCAAAAGTTGCAGATGTTCAAGAGCCGCCGACGTTTCCAATTCCAGCGCCATCAATCACCTCCTTCAATTCTGAGGTCAATAAGCAAACTCAAGCTTTCACAAGTTCTCACCTTGAGTTTGAGGGGGAATGTTAAAGAATAGTAATGTGGGCTTGTCCCATATTGCTTAGTGTTGAGAAATCCCTTGTCACTTGTTCACATAAATAAGCCTCACCTAAGGCTTGTCCCACATTGAAAAAGTATGAAGTCTTTATCTCATTTGGCTCATATAGAAGGAGGCCTCTTATGTACATTATATTCACTCAATAAAACAAAATGTAGCCAATAGGGCTTTAGTGTGTGGATGTAGATCTTAAACCGAACCACCTTAAATCTTGTGTCTCTTGTCTATTTCTCTTTTACTCATTTATATTTCCGCATTCTGTTTTCTATCATGCTACATCAGTTTGTAAAAGTTTTTTTGTAAAATATGTTTGTAAGCCTAGCATTCCTCGAGGAAGTTAGGTTTTTTCTAAGGGGTTAGATATAATTTTAAAATAAAATATAAAAAAATATTTTTAAACATGTTATTATATTTGTTGTTTTCTTAAGTTTTGTTTAAGAAAAATGGAATGGTTTTTGGTAGGTCTTTTGTTTTCTTCTGGTTATTTTCTGGGAACAAACTCTTTAGGAGTTATTGAATTAGAATCCTCTCCATTTCAAATGAATCGAATAATATACAGTTAGTTATAGTGGAAATGTATTTTTGTCCCCTCAAAAAGTGAAAAGACAAAAATACCCCTCCATTATAACTAACATGATATTATCCAATTCATTTGAAATTTAGAAGATCATATTCTGAGTAATTCTAGAAGGCCTACTTGTTTCCTACTTGTGTCTTACTAAGAATGATGTGACTATTAAAATCACTATTGGACTTGTGATTGATCATTATTGGATTATGATCAAATAGTGATTTTAATAGGCACATCATTTTAGTAGGACACAAATAGGCCTTCTTAAATTACTCTCCTGTTCTAGAGTTACTAAGTTTATAGAATAATTGCCATTGATGAAATGGACAACAATTAGTGATGTGATTCGTCAGTTTATGTTGCAAATCTATATATTGATTGTGATGATGACATTTATAAGGTGTTATTTTATAATAGCCCTAGAGGCTATTGGGTATGTCATAGATAGTGTTGGGGCCGTAGAGTTTTCAATTTGTATTTTTGGCATTGTATGATGGAGCGTTTTGTTCCACATTAATTTTATATCAATGAAGATAACCCGTTCGTTAAAAAAAATAAAATCTTTAAATTCATATATAAAACATGCTTTCTATATCACCATTTCATGTCTCCAAATTTATAATATCATTCAATTAGCTTATATAAAATATATCTAGCCAATTTTAAAATTTAGATGTACAAAAAGAAGAAGAATAAAAATTAGACTCTTATTTAGTGAATAAAAATTATCAATTTTCATATTGGTATTAATTTTTTCAGAAATTTCCTTCTCAATGTAGACAACCAAATAGTCTTCAAGAAAACCTTTTCCATTCTTCAAAGTTTCCAACCCCAAAAAATAAAAAATAAAAAAATTGGTCTGGACTGTTACATAAGCACTGTGAAATAGTTATAGAACAAAAATATAGTTTATTTAATATTACTCTTCTAATTAATATTTTCACATTAGCAAATGATTTTGTTAGTTCATTTGATGAATGTTAATAATAATGCCTTAAGGATGAATTAGCGTGTAACATATTCAATTCAATTTAAGAAAGATTAATGTATAGTTCAAAACAAATGAAGAACGCAGCATAATTTTATAGAAATCTCAAGAGAGACTATATATGTAATTTCTCCCAAGAAAAATGAAATAGATTGGACAAGATATGGGCTATACTTATTGGTATCTCAAAGAAATATCATATTGATAACTAATGAAAAATATTAATCAATATCAATAAGGGTTTAATACTACATTAGTCCCTAGGGTTTAGAAACTTTATTTTTTTCTCCCTAGAGTTTGGAAAGCAACTAAATTAGTCATTCCATCAGTTGACTTAATAGACTGACACGTGGACCAATTAGAAGTTGAAACGTGGCCACCTAATTAAATTTTTTATTTAAAAAAAATTCAAAAAAAAAAAAAGAGAGAAAAAACTTGGGGTGGCTACGGTCACCCCCTTGGGCACCACGGAGCCACTCCCATGGAGCCAAGGGGGTGGCCAAAACCACCCCCAAGATTCCATAGGGGATGGTTTTAGAAGAAATGTGAATTTTCATAAGTAAATAATGGCGGACAAGTCACTATGTGAAGATTCATAAATAAAATTATAAATCCATGTGAAATTTCAGAAGAAAATACTAAAGTAAATAGTGAAGCTACATAAGTTCACTATTTACTATTCAGATTACTAATCATAAACAATATCATCATATTCATGTGAAGTTTTAGAAGCAAATACAAAACTCAAGTTCTATGTCTCCCTAGCAAGAAAAGATAAAAAAATAAAGAGTGTCTTCCAACAAGTAACTATTCATGGAACAATACACGACAAATTATTATCCATGAACAGCGTGTCGTCGCCGACGCTCAAAGACAAATTTCCTTTTCTATTTAAGGGAAGTCTCATGAGAGTTTTTGATGGGTCGTGAAATTATTATTTAGAAACCTTTTTAAATATTTTTCATATGCTCCATGCTGTTCTGCAACATTTCAAATTCGAGTTTCAAGTCAATCACTTTGTAATTTGTAAGTATTTTGAAGTTTATTATAATCATTTGATGAACATATTTATTTTTCACGTTTTCATATATATATATATATATATATATATATGAAGTATGGGAATATGATTTATGGGAATTATATATATATGAAGTATGGGAATATGATTTACGGGAATTATCTGGAAGATAAAGTGAAAAATGGTGAACCAAGTTCACCGACGGCCATGGGAGGAGGGAACAAAATTCCCTCCTCCTCCCCCTTCCCCCCTAGCCTCCCCATTTCCTTCTTCCTCCTTCCCTTCTCGCCTCTTATGAGACTCAAACCGCCTCTTTGGAAGCCCTATTTGCTTCTTTGGAGGCCCTACACAATGCATGTGATGTTTTATCCGTGTTCAACATCTTTGTCGTCTCTTCCTCTACTTTCAACCGTCCGTGCACTATCTCCTCTAGCAATTCACAACCTCACATCCTCCTCTTTCTTTAAATTTTGGGATTTGATTTTTTATCAAAACCAGATTTATCTATTTCAAGAAGCCCCAACCTTGCACGCGCCACCCCACCAAGCTTCTGGGTCTTGTAGCTACAAGATGCCTCCAACCCCGCCTTCATCTGGGCACCATACACTAGAGCGTGTTCAACATGTGCCGACACATGAAGACTACATCCCGGCGTCCATTGCTGGCGCATGGCTCACACGCCCCAATTGCCAACCGCTTCCTCGCCGCCTTCCTTTGCCCCACCCTCCAACGATGCTGCAGTTTTTATGTATTTTTTTAGTTTTCTTCTTGTTGTCTTGTTTTAGTTTTAGTGATTAAATTTAATTTGTTTCAGTGCTAGTTTCACCATTGTGTTTTGCTGTGTTATGAGTAACATTTGTGAATATTAAGTCCCACATTGACAAAATATAAAAAAAAAAATAGTAGTTAATATAACTAAGTGGACCTTAGCCCACTAACTTTTTGGACTAGAGTGATGTTTAACTATATATATTAATGTATTCTTAGTAAAAGCTCCAAAATTGCTTTATCTCCCAACATGCCGCTATGGTTAAGAAATGTCACTCAGTTGCAGTCTTTTCTATTTCGTTTGTTATTTGCTTTAATTATAGCGCATTTTTATTGTGCACAATGTGTAATTAGATGGACTGCTTTTAACCATGTGTTCGAAAGCATTTTCGATTGGTCTCCGATTATCTCTTTCTTTCGGATCAAGAACGAGAACAACCCCTTTGTTGGGCTTCAACTACTCAGCCCAAACNTTCTAAGGAACCGAAATTTTTTTTGGCCGGCCCCCTCCCATAAAATTTTCTGACTCCGTCCCTGTTCCTCCTTCCCTTCTCGCCTCTTATGAGACTCAAACCGCCTCTTTGGAAGCCCTATTTGCTTCTTTGGAGGCCCTACACAATGCATGTGATGTTTTATCCGTGTTCAACAGCTTTGTCGTCTCTTCCTCTACTTTCAACCGTCTGTGCACTATCTCCTCTAGCAATTCACAACCTCACATCCTCCTTTTTCTTTAAATTTTGGGATTTGATTTTTTATCAAAACCAGATTTATCTATTTCAAGAAGCCCCAACCTTGCACGCGCCACCCCATCAAGCTTCTGGGTCTTGTAGCTACAAGATGCCTCCAACCCCGCCTTCATCTGTGCACCATACACTAGAGCGTGTTCAACATGTGCCGACACATGAAGACTACATCCCGGCATCCATTGCTGGCGCATGGCTCACACGCCCCAATTGCCAACCGCTTCCTTGCCGCCTTCCTCTGCCCCACCCTCCAACGATGCTTCGGTTTTTATGTATTTTTTTAGTTTTCTTCTTGTTGTCTTGTTTTAGTTTTAGTGATCAAATTTAATTTGTTTCAGTGCTAGTTTCACCATTGTGTTTTGCTGTGTTATGAGTAACATTTGTGAATATTAAGTCCCTGAAAAAATATAAAAGAAAATAGTAGTTAATATAACTAAGTGGACCTTAGCCCATTAACTTTTTGGGCTAGAGTGATGTTTAACCATATATATTAATGTATTCTTAGTAAAAGCTTCAAAATTGCTTTATCTCCCAACATGCCGCTATGGTTAAGAAATGTCACTCAGTTGCAGTCTTTTCTATTTCGTTTGTTATTTGCTTTAATTATAGCGCATTTTTATTGTGCACAATGTGTAATTAGATGGACTGCTTTTAACCATGTGTTCGAAAGCATTTTCGATTGGTCTCTGATTATCTCTTTCTTTCGGATCAAGAACGAGAACAACCCCTTTGTTGGGCTTCAACTACTCAGCCCAAACCCAAACACCTATATTAGACTGAAATGAATGGGCTCCAAATCGGAGATGAACAAAAATAATAATAATGAGAAAGAACAAACCATTCAAGTTTCATCCATAAACCATCATCCATGCAAGAAAAATAAAAGCTAGAAAAATAAAGGCAAAAGCCATAATTAGAAAGATCCAAAGCCATAAGATATATTCTCAATAGATTAATGTTTGCATATCCCTGACTCATTATTGTCTCCCATGTTCTGACAGATTTTAAGCTGTGAAATTTGATATGGTTGCCTTTTTCTTGAGAACAATGGCCAAACAAGTGTCTCCTACTAGTTCCTCTGTGCCAATTCCTTCACGGTGTTGGCAAGATGTTCCTCTTTCTGAACACTTAAAACCCAATTTGCATTAATGGAAACCCGCTCAATGCTCTGCCTCAAGTTTCTAGCCATTGACCGCTTAGTACGGCTTTCAAAAAACTCCTCTATTTCCCTGGCCTTCTCAAATGAAGTAAACTGGGGGAGGGATGAAAAAGAAAAAACCATAAGCATCAACAATGGCTAACTAATTGCATGTGAATTAAAATTCAGGCACAACATTTTATGATACAAAAGATGAAAATTGATACTTGTGGAACCAACAACACAAGAAAGATTTTGTAATAGGTGTTCATTTGTTGATCTATAAAATTCTAATCATTCATCCAAAAAAAAAAAAAACAACAAAAGAAAGAGGGAGGGAGAGAGAGACGAACCGGCGAGACAATTGCACTGATAAAACGAGTTATTAGATATCCAGAACCCCAGATTTTGAAAATATGATCCCAGTTATCCTGTATTTGAATCATATATAAGAAGAAAAAACCAAGGCATTAGATAACAAAGTGGCATGTTGCCCATCCCTCAATAGTTTCTTCAAACCAACCCTTTGGGAGATTGTAGTTCTGATGAACACAAGAATAGACTAACAGGGCTCAGTGCCACAGAAAATCAAAACAAGTTTCTCTTCCCTTCATGTTATAAGGGAAAAATGCACTTTACCCATCTTGAAGTTTGACCCATTTTTCAATTTGAACTTCAATATCTAAAATTTGCAATGTACCTTCATAGAGTTACAAAATTTTGCAATTCGAACAATCCGTTAATTAATTCCATATGAGAAGACGAAAAGTTAACCACGTGAGTGTTGTGTGATAATTTTTCTCCCAATCTTTCCATTTTGCCACTAATTTTCATTAAAAAAAAAAAATGGGGTGGTTTCGGCTACCCCATATGGCCAAGGGGGTAGCCCCAAATGGCCGGATTGGGGGTGGCGATCCACCCCCACGGCCTATGGGGGTGGTTCGGCTTGAGAGAAAAATTATCATGTGCGTGGCACGTGTTCGACTTTCCATCTAAGAAGATGGAATTGAGTAATAACGGAATGGTCGAATTGTAAAATTTTGCAACTTTGTGAGGATACATTGTAAATTTTTAAACATTGGAATTCAAATAAAAAAAGTGGACAAATTTTGTGAGGTAAAGTGCATTTCCCCGAAATAAAATATTTCAGCAAGCTTAAAAAATAATCTTTATAGACTAGCATCATGAAATTAAATCTGGCCCTAAAAAGAGATTGACCGGTGAAGATTAATCAATGTACTTGTGTTTATCCAGCAATTCTCATATAGATGTGGCTTGAATCGATATTTATAACAAAAAATATGAGATATATTCCAAAACCTTGACCTCCTCCAAGATATTCTAGTCATTCACCTTAAGCATATGATATTCCAGTCGAACTTCATCTTCGCCAGAACTCAGTTATCTGATTTCGATCAGTCATATGATATTTCACAAAGACTCAAGGTTCATAGCAACTATACCAAAACTTGTCTTCTTGGGAGTCGTGGAAAATGTCTAAGGTCTACATGTCACCCACTTTTCTCTACCAGATTAACGCACATGCTACAAAATACATGAGATGCACCATGATGCCAATTCCCCTGTATCTACATGCAAGATCTTGGACCATTTCACTTAATTGTGCATGAAATGTCTACTTTTTACATTACTAAATTGAGTCTTACCATCAGCCACGTCCAAGCTGTTTCACGTCCTTCTCTACTAACAGCAAGTCCAAAAACAGCATCTTGGCTACGAACCTAGATCAAATGGGAAATAAAGGCAGCATCAGTGTCCCAAGCCCAATCAGACCATAATTTGTCAACTTGCAATAAAAATGTTTTGACCTCCACAGTCATATAAAATTCAGATACCTCAGAAGACAACAAAAAGTTAAGAGCTTCAAGAATTATCTTGGGATTAGGAGAAGATGCTAATGAACCTACAAGCACACAAAGATATATGATTCCAATATAACAGAGATACTCAGATGCTCTACATCAATTTAAAATAATGATATGTTGTTACTTAGAACGCGTGTTTTCTCCTGGCTCAAATCAGTTTCTCTGTAAACTCTTAGAAGAGATTCATAACCCAGTCTGTTTGAGCTGGTGACTCTTCGCATTACAGCCACATAAGCTGCCTGCAACCACAGTTCTTTATAAACTTCAGTAGGGATTGTGAATGGAGAAATGTTAGCAATTGAGCAATGCTTCTTTTACCAACCTTTCTTACGTCAGGAGGGAGGAGTGGTGTATTTCTGTCATCTAAGAATGCAAGAAAACGCCTATTCGCCTCATTTAGTGTTAGTTCATGTCCAAACACAGCAAGCGCAGTCAAAATCTCTCCTCTCAACATTGCATCTAGATGGTTCTCCCCTTGCTTGGGCTCCCAACCGAGCTTTCTAAAAAGAATTCAGACAGAATAGATATAATTGCACAACAGTTAACATCCAATAAGACTTTCCAAATCAAGTAGAACATAATTGACATCAAAGATATCATTTAATTGCAAAAGAAAAGTAAATAGACTAAACCCAATGAACTATAAACAAAGACCAACCTAGGAGTTTCAATTATTTATTTGTAAGATCACTTACTCTGCAGAATACTGGAAAAGGCTAATAAAAAATTGTTTAACATAGTCCAGTAACTCAGGAGTTGCATCAGCTGCAATTGTTGCAACTTGATGACTCATCTGTGAATAGAGGAACCCGTGTTAGGGCTAAGATCATAACTGAAATAAACGTAGACAAGATGAGGATGTGAAAATTACACTAATCAAATTAGACATCACGGTATATTCAGGCTCCTCCCTGTAAGCACCCATCAAGGTAAGCAATGTGCATAGAGACTGCTGGCGAGCCATACAAAGTGCAAATGAATCATCCAGAATTCCTGTTAAAGGAAGACGTTGTTAACTGCTCTCTTTTTTCCATCACTAGGAAAATGCAAGTATGAGTGTGTACTAATATCCCAATTACCAAATCTGTCTGTTGCAGATAAGAATTTGTTCTCGATTGCATATCTAAGTCTGGCTGACAGGTCCTCATCATATTTCACCCTATAGAAACCAGTCTGATCCACATTAAGTTTTATCCAAGCAGATGTGGCCTCCGTTTTATCGCCCAGAATTTCCTTGATATCAAGAGTTTCAGAATTTGTTTGCAGTAGAAAATTCTTGCACACGTCATATGCGCCACAGCACAATGTTATTGGGATAATCCATTGTCCATCTCCATGGGAACCACTTGACAAAAATTGTGACTGCCATTATTATATTTATCTCATTAAGTTCTCAAAATATTGTTAAGTGAAATATTACAAAATGAAACAACTAACTATGCATCTGAGTTAACATATGTTATTTCAAGATAAAATAGGTGAATGAGATAAGACACAAGAAACCTGTTCCAACACCAATTTGTTTTCTTCGACTTTGACAAAGACAACTGGATATCCTTTTTTCTTTGTCCACGAATTCATTAGCTCTTTCACAGGCTCACCAGATCCCACCTCAAGGACATCCCATAAATCTTCTGTCTTTGCATTTGAGCAAGCATATTTTTTGATATACGAAGCAAGTGACCTCTGATTGCATAAATGAATTAGAAAAACAAAAAAAAAAAAGAAAAGAGCAAAAACAGCCAATTAAAACCAGGAAAATGAAGAAGAAGAAATTTAGAAATGCTAGAAAAAGAGATAATTAATTGACAGACAGTTACATCACAGATATTTCTCAAATGAGAAGGCCATATTGTGCTTCTTAATTTCCTTTCAGAATTATCTGTAGATCAATTACTTATTACAATTACTATCAGATCTCATAGTCCAGCTTGCAAAGACCATATATTTCCTTACCAACCCATCTAAAGGCAAAAAGGAGATACTTTCTCATTGTCGTCCACAGAATTGATCCCATGTTCGCAAGACACTGATGTCATCTTACCTTGTGATATGAATTCATAGTGGTGATCTCGCTTATTCAAATCAAAAACCATCATATTCAACTCAAATAAGCATTATGATTGGTTGACAAAGATGAAATTGAAAAGGAATAGACCTCAATAGCAAGCCAGCAATGAAACTGGCAGCTAATCTAGATGAGGCTATGCCACCAGATATCAAGTAGAAATACTTTCTACTAATTTCTTATCAAGATGAGTATCACATTTTTTTCTATATAAATAGAATTGATTACTTCTTCAAATAATTAATTGCTAGCATCGATCACGTTAATCATTATCTCCTAAACCTCTTTCATGAACTAAATTTCTATAATTCGACATCACCATCCAACTATTTTATAAGTGAAACCTCTCTAACCTCTGTAGAACACACAAAAATACCGTCTATTTTTTATGTTTGGAAGTATTAGTTTTTGATGGTTTTCTATGACATAAATTTCACGTGAATTTTGTTAATCAACTTCAGACAGTAGCAACAGCTTCCATGACAGTAGCAACTACTTCCAGTTCAAATTCAGCAACAGTTTCAAGTTCCCAATCCTCTGCCAAAGATCAAATCTATCCAAATGAGGGTTCTCAGTTAAAAATTTTCCACTAAAACTCCATGATATGTGGAGATTGTTTTGTAAACAGTTCTTTATATATACAGTAATACACAGCTTGGTGTGCTATTGAGCAACCAAACCATTCTTTTCACAAAGGCAAGATTTCTTACAAATGTCATGCAGAGAAAAAGGAAGAAAAAAACCGCACACACAGTTTTCCTCAATCATAGGAAAAGTCTCAACTTGTACAAAAAACATTTACAAGTAACTAACCTAACAACCAACCTGAAAGCATTCAGCACCGAGATAGCTTTGCAGCATCCGAATGACAGATGCACCTTTTTTGTAACTTATTGCATCAAAAATTTCTTCGATCTCACCAGCATGATTTATCTCCACCTAGAAAAGGTAAGCTTAAATTGGGATATACTCAAACAAGCAATAACACTAATTCCTCAAAGAAATATAACCGGGAAAAGAACTTAGCCCATGAAAATTACCTCAATGGGATGGGACTCTGCCAGCCCATCCAGCTTAAGACCCTCCGTAGATTCAGCAAGAAACTGAGTCCATATTTTCCATTCTGGGAACAAGCTATCAGTTGCTAAATAGGAAACCTGCACAAATGCCATAATCGGTATATAATTTTAGAATAAAGTGGCGCAATTAGGTTTAATAATATATAGACATGTGACCAATGCTACATACCCATGTTGCAAACCCCTCATTCAGCCACAGATGTGTCCACCATTCCATTGTTACAAGATTGCCAAACCACTGGTGTGCTAGTTCATGGGCTACAACAATCACAACCTTTACAGTGGCCAAAAATAATGATTAAACAATTTGTGGGGGATTATTAAAACAATAGCTCCTCACAACATTACCCACACTAAATTATACCCAAAAAAGCAATATTCACAAGCGCACATTACCCTCTGTTTATTGGATGCCGCGGAATGCTGATCATCATAGAGCAATGCTGTTTCACGGTATGTGACTAAACCATAATTCTCCATGGCCCCAAAAGCAAAATCAGGGATTGCAACCATATCCAATTTGGGCAGAGTGTAAGGCACAGCAAAGTATCTGCAGAACTTATCATGGTCAATCCAAATTCCAGATAATGCAACATAGACTAAAATACTGCAAATTAAGGAATCACTAGTAACCACAATCCAGTACCCAATTAGATGTTCTGTTAAGCTAAAGAATCGTAATTATGTGACTAGTGATCAATAATTTGGCAGTGATTGATGGTAAAACTTACTTTTTGTATAATTCAAGTGTCCTGACCGCAACACCCAGTGCAAATTTCCCTTGATTTGCCTTACCAACCTGACAGTACACTCGAACTTTGACCCCTGTATGGAGATGTAGGATTGATTACACTGTCAAGAACAAGGGTCGTACTACCACAAGAAACAATGGACGTAGAGTGTATGATTTTACCATCAGATGTATAATCTTCCACATAATCAAACAAACCGACAACAACTGCCACCAAATATGTGGACATTATTGGCGATTCTTGATATGAAACTGTCTTCAGATGCCCATCCACTTTTTCTTCAATAATAGGCATGTTGGAAAGAGCTACTAGTTCAGATGGCACATCCAATGTAATTTTGAATGTAGCCTGCAACTCTCATAAATGCCAGAAAAAGAAGGGCCAAATAAGCTTTTGCTTGCATTCATTTGAAAACACAATTACATCTTCATGAGAAGCAGATGCTTCCTTTTTTTTTTCTGGATTTTCTCAAACATGCATTGTTAAAGTTTTTTTTTTCCTGGGTTTTCTCAAACGTGCATTATAAATTGTGTTAGGAATTAAGAAATGATTTCAGCAAAAGATGAAAAGACGTATAATATCGTAAATCAGCTAAACGAGAGAGAGAAATTGCAAACACCTTGCAAGCAGGTTCATCCCAACACGGAAAGCATCGCCGAGCATCAGCCGGTTCAAACTGCGTAACGGCCATGTTCTTCTTCTCACCATCACGCTCATATGTACTGGAAAGCGAAACAACAAATTCAGTATATAGAAGAAGTAACTGATATAAAATTGTCACTTATCAGAAAACAAAAGAAATTTAGCTCCATTAAATAGCTGTGGAAAACCAGGCAAAACAAGTTGCAAATGGCGACTTCGAAAATCGTATATTCCAGGTCCTTGGACTGAAGCTACGCCATCAAAGTCGCATCACATCATTACATAATTCAGCATTGGAAATAAGAATTCAATCATTCTAAGAGTATTTGATTACATCTCAGAATGGGTAAATTGTGTCTCATCTTTTGCAAAACACAAAAGATTGTTCAATCCTATTACTAGTACTTATGTTCTCTCTTTATTTTTTTTTTTGGACACAAATTTATTCCAAACTAGTTGTAATAAGTTTGTGCTTTTTCAAAAATTAATGTTTGGATTCTAAAATAAATAATTGTTAAGAATATTAAAAAAAAAAAAATGTAAGAGATAATTGCACTACGATTTCTCTCGACTTGGAAATGGGATATATACGCAGAGAAGAGAATAGGGTAGCTTATGTATTAGCGAGGTGTGGCTCTATGACCCTCCGGATTGTATACGTGAGACTTTGCATGCAGAGTTTTTAGCCCTGCATCCTTTGATATAAATACAATGCGATAGCAATTTTTGTAAAAAAAATGAAATATATATATAACACTTAATCCTTACTAAAATAAGTTGGAGGTTTTGTACTCTTTTTTTTTTTTTTTCCACCCCAAGCAATTAGTAGTAAAGTTATTACAATTCAATTTCAGCTTAGGATCGCCCACTTTCTCTTCCTTTCGGATTAGGAGTGGGAAAGATCCTCTCATGTAATCCAATTCTTTAATTGTTTAAAAAAAAATAAAAAAATTGATCTCACACCGTACGCACACAAATTTTAGTTTAAAAATTTACAATGTTTTTATTCTATATTTCACCCCGTTTTTTTAAATGTTCAAAAATACCCTTCTTAAAAAAACAAAAAACAATGTGAAATTGTTCTTTTTGAAAAATTAAAATAAATAAATAAAAAGTGGAAATTCTTTTGACGGCCAACCCAAGACTTGAGTCCATGACATTTTGCCTATACTTCGGCCCAAGTCCAGTTAGTTCCAGTGCGGTTTGCTCCGATGCATCTTGATCATCGGGTCAATGGTTTTATTAGACTGGGCCTTTGGCCCATTTCCATTGTTTTCACCGGCACTATTCATGCTAGATTTGTGCTGTCTATAGGGTTTATCTTTAGAGATGTGATACAGCCACAACAGAGTAATTCTAGAAGGCCTACTTATGTCCTACTAAAATGATGTGGCTATTAAAATCATCATTGAATCAAAATCCAATAATGATCAATCACAAATCCAATGGTGATTTTAATAGCCACATCATTCTTAGTATGACACAAGTAGGCTTTCTAGAATTACTCGCCACAACATAGTCTCTTATCTTTATTGTCTTCTTTTTTGTGTTTGTATTTTGTCTTGTTTATATTGTTTTGTTTGTTCTTTTAGTTAATGTAATCTATCTTACACAAACACACCATTTTTTTTTTTAAAAAAAAAAACAATTAATTAAATAAAACTTTACATGTCCTATTATTCTTTCGTTTCATTGGTGAGTATTGTCAATTAGGCTTTTCTTAGCTTTTCTTATCCCACTATTCATAAATGTTGAGAAATGTTATAAACAAATAATCTTACTTCTTTACTACAATTTTTTTTTTTTTTTGACGTGTCACTAAATTTTGGATAAATTAATATTAAATTTTAATTTTAATGATAATTTTTAGTGTCACGGAACAGATTTTGTACTTAAAAATAAAGGTAACATTTCCTTAGCATTGTTAACTAATCGAGAGTGGGCAAATTATCCACCCCCGCAACAACAATGCTTATAACTTCTGCACTATGATTATGCTTTGAGATTTTTCGTGCGGGATTCTAATTTAGTAACGACATAAATTTTTCCAAATTATATTATTTCAACTCCGTTTATAAAATTGGCATGTATTTTTAGAGCATGTGAAGAAACACATTATTTTTTAATAGTCACATGCTAATTAAAAAACCAATAAAAATTTTCTATTAATTGGGTTGGAGGAATTATCTAAAAGTGATATGTGTCCTTTTAATATATGAGAAGCGTGTGTTTTTTTATTTATTTTTTATATTGATTCTATCAAAAAAAACATACAAGAAATATATGCTATTAAAAAAAAAATTATCAAACCCAATTTTTATAAAACTTATATCCTTAAAAAAACTAAATGCTACTCACACGTGGCAAATTTAGAGACTGGATTGGTGAAACCTAGTCTTTTCTTTCCTTACCTGTTCCCATGAACAAAACAGACCTACTCTGATTAACAAACACAGCAAATGGATGATTGTATCAAGCTTGGTCCAAATAAAAAGGTTTAACTGTCGTTTTAGTTTTAGTTAATCTTTCTCATCAACGGAGTTTTTTTTTTTTNGATCATCGGGTCAATGGTTTTATTAGACTGGGCCTTTGGCCCATTTCCATTGTTTTCACCGGCACTATTCATGCTAGATTTGTGGTGTCTATAGGGTTTATTTTTAGAGATGTGATACAACCACAACAGAGTAATTCTAGAAGGCCTACTTATGTCCTACTAAAATGATGTGACTATTAAAATCATCATTGAATCAAAATCCAATAATGATCAATCACAAATCCAATGGTGATTTTAATAGCCACATCATTCTTAGTATGACAGAAGTAGGCTTTCTAGAATTACTCGTCACAATATAGTATCTTATCTTTATTGTCTTCTTTTTTGTGTGTGTATTTTGTCTTGTTTATATTGTTTTGTTTGTTCTTTTAGTTAATGTAATCTATCTTACACAAACACACCATTTTTTTTTTTTAAAAAAAAAACAATTAATTAAATAAAACTTTACATGTCCTATTATTCTTTCGTTTCATTGGTGAGTATTGTCAATTAGGCTTTTCTTAGCTTTTCTTAGCTTTTCTTATCCCACTATTCATAAATGTTGAGAAATGTTATAAACAAATAATCTTACTTCTTTACTACAATTTTTTTTTTTTTTTGACGTGTCACTAAATTTTGGGTAAATTAATATTAAATTTTAATTTTAATGATAATTTTTAGTGCCATGTAACAAATTTTGTACTTAAAAATAAAGGTAACATTTCCTTAGCATTGTTAACTAATCGGGTGTGGGCAAATTATCCATCTCCGCAACAACAATGCTTATAACTTCTGCACTATGATTCAGCTTTGAGATTTTTCGTGCGAGATTCTAAATTATATTATTTCAACTCCGTTTAGTAACAACATAAATTTTCTCCAAATTATATTATTTCAACTCCGTTTATAAAATTAGCATGTATTTTTAGAGCATGTGAAGAAACGCATTATTTTTTAATAGTCACATGCTAATTAAAAAACCAATAAAAATTTTCTATTAATTGGGTTGGAGGAATTATCTAAAAGTGACATGTGTCCTTTTAATATATGAGAAGCGTTTGTTTTTTTATTTATTTTTTATATTGATTCTATCAAAAAAAACATACAAGAAATATATGCTATTAAAAAAAAAATTATCAAACCCAATTTTTATAAAACTTATATCCTTAAAAAAACTAAATGCTACTCACACGTGGCAAATTTAGAGACTGGATTGGTGAAACCTAGTCTTTTCTTTCCTTACCTGTTCCCATGAACAAAACAGACCTACTCTGATTAACAAACACAGCAAATGGATGATTGTATCAAGCTTGGTCCAAATAAAAAGGTTTAACTGTCGTTTTAGTTTTAGTTAATCTTTCTCATCAACGGAGTTTTTTTTTTTTGTTTTTTAATAATAATAATAATCTACCTTCTGTAGAACCCCTTCATTTTGTCGTTCAAAGTTCCTTCAAACCCGATTGTCAGAACTCCGATCCCGATCGGAAGTGTTTCAGCGAACCCCAAAACCAAAATCTCGTCATTTTCAACCAAATCAATGTTTGAAGGCCGCAACACCTGCCCAAAATTTCACTCATTATTAAGCATCAACGGAAGATGAAAATTTAGACGGATAGGGGATACCTTAGACTTAGAGTAGCCTTGGTTGGTGAACGAAAATGAGCCGTGAGTGACGGAGAGCTCGGCGGCATTGAGGACGATGAACTTGGTGTTGGCGACGATGTCGAGGTCGATGGAGACAAGGCCGGCGAACTTGCAGGCGGAGAGGTCCGGTTTGAGGCGTATGTCGTAGTGTTTGGGGACGGCGAATTTGGGGAGGCGAGGTTGGCCATTGAACTGCTCCATAGCGATTCTCTGGTGTTTTAAAGATGAGATGAGTGAGAGTGATGCAAGTTTGAACTTTGAAGGCCGGAAGGACAACGGAGTAGAGCACTAGAGCTCGCTGATCAGTAATGACTTTGAAGAGAATTTTATTTTAATTATATTTTTTTAAAAAAGCGTTATTCACTTTAAAACACGTCATATTAATTAAAGTTTGTTACATGACAATTTTTTTTTTCTCTTTACTTTACTTCTTTTTTTTTTGGCACATTTAGATTTTACTGAATGATTTGACATATTTTAAATAATTTTTTATGTTATATACTTAAAACAAATAAAAGTACGAAGGAATGCATATAGCATAAAAAATTTAGTTGGTTGATATTTTCTTATAAATTTAATATATTAACTATTAAATTTATTAGGTCAACCATTAATTTATGTAGAGTCTTGAATCTAACTCACTTAACTTATGAATGACTGGTTTGACTCATATAATTATAAAATTAGATTTTTTTAATCCTATTTGCCAAAAAAATAACCAAAACTTTCTTTCTTAGAGTCTTCCAAAGAATTTATGTTGTGAAACTTGATTTAATTTTTTTTTCTTCTATTTATAAGTGATATGATTATTCATTTATATGAATTAGTATCAAATAATTGGTCAAATAAGTTGTGTTTAGGTCAACACAACATGCCTTATTTATTAAATGGTTTATGTGCATCAGGTCAATCAACTCAACACTAACAATTTATCAAACAAGTCAGTTTCATGTCGTGTCAGGATTGACCCATAACAGGTTGTCAAATTGCTCAACCCGACACAACAACTCAAATTGCTAGTCATACCTGACGCATACAAACCCATCTTCTCAAAATTTCCTTGCCAAGCTACATGAAACAAATGTACAGTTTTGTAGAGTGGCAATAGGGGTGACTTAACGTGGCTCCATCACTTATTTTGAATCGGGACTTCTAGTAATGTGGGCAATATTTGTGAGAAAGCCAATATGAGATTCATAAGTAGAGATAAATTTTAAATTTGTTGTAGGAAAAGAGTAATGATATAAGGAAAACTAAATCAGTCTTCCTAGAGTCACCCAAAATGTGATGTAACATTTAAAATTATCAACGAATCAAATTTCAATAATGATCATCTCAAATTCAATAGCGATTTCAAATTCAATGATGATTCTAAGAAGACTCTAGTCCTCTTCATATCATTACTTGTAGGAAAAGAGTGAAGAAAAAAAAATTATGTTTTGTAATAAGTTTTTTTGTTTTAATGGTAATAAAAAGTGATTGATATAATATAAAAAATAAGAATGTTTTAAAATTGAGTTTTTAGAAAGAAAAAAAAAATCAATTGACCACCAAAAGAGCAGCAGAGAAGGATCCTCTGTAGTCCGTTTGGACTAGAGCGGATCTAGTCCTTGTATTATCAAGGGCATAATTGCCCAAAAAAAAATTTTGTTAGACAATTATGCTCCTGATAATACAAGGATTGGATCTCATCATGTCCAGATGGACCGAAGAGGATCCCAGTCCAAGAGCAACCGATTTATAAAGACTCTTTCACATTTATTGTGTAAAAGCAAAATTAATGGGTCTTTCTTTCCACTTATTTTGAAGAGAAAAATGTTCGTTAAAAATTGTGGGACAAATAACAAGAAATAACTTTCATACCAAATTGCGACGACGCTTGGATTTGATAGTCTTATAAGAGACGAGAGCAACGATGGACCCAATTATGAGGGCGCCGGCGCCGACAAGCAAAGCCACGTAAGTTGACATCTTGTGCAAATTTCAGAAATAAAACAGGAAACAACTGTACGTGAGTGAGACAGAGCTACTTCAATGGTGTCTTTTGGTCGGACAGAGTAATTAATTAGTTGAGGTGGTCGGATAATTGAGTGAATGAAGAGAAAATGAAGCATTTGACTGCTTATTAATAAACATCAATTGCTTCATCTGTTTGCAATTGAGTTTGCTTTGGAAAGAAGAAAGGATGGTATTAATTCTTTTCTTTTCTCTCTGTTTTAATTTATTCTTATGCAATGTTCATCATGAAGGAGAAGACTGTGTAAGTCTGTATAGATATAAGGAGATTCAAATTGAAGGACGTATAGTACTGCAAATGACAGATGCATTTTAATCAATTTTGTATTATTCTAGTTTATTATGTTTCCTTCTAAGTTCTAGGGTTTAGTTTAAGGTTTTTTTGCCCACTACTTTCTTCTCTTTCTATTTAGCTATGTAAACCTATCATAAAATATAGAAGATAATACAATGTAGTCCATTATTTCCTTCCGCTCTCCAATATATTTAACAAATTTGATAATATTCTTTATCGTAGAAGGGTGTTCAAACCAAACATGGATTTAATTTCTTTATTATCAAAGAAATCAGAACATAATGTAGATAAGTATCTCAAAAAACATGACATCACATGTTTTCATCCTTTTTTTTCTTTCTTTCTTTTTTTACTGTTCTTCTGAACTTAATTCAAGGAGCCTAGGTATTTGACTAAAATATGATCTAGAAAAATGACTGAAAGTGTATCATTTGATTTATTTATTTATATATCTAATATCTTATGGTGGGCAGCTTAGTCCGTAAACTTCAATTTAGAGTTCAGGTATGGATCTGTGGATGATTAATATATGATTGCAGGGCTCAGGTTTTTGCTACGAAACTTTACATTACCAACAAGAAATAAAAAATAAAAAATAAAAAAATAAAAGGAAGAAGAAAACAAAAGAAAGCAAGAGAGTAAAGAATCAGAGTTTGTATGGGATCGATAAATCCTTCAACATTTTTGTGGAATCAGTTTACTTTGAGAAAAAGCAACAAAAATTGATGTTTTAAACATCTTCATACTATATACCCTGGTATACACTATGGCATGAGTTCGAATCCCGCAATAAAAATCTTTATGTTTGATCAATGTAAACTAGCTTAATTCCTCTTGATGCAATGTTAGTCTTAAAAAAGTGTTTGCAGTTCCTACTGCTTAAGCCGCTCATGTGTGGTTCTCTACGAGTAAGTGCTATAGCTAATCATGTTCAAGTAAAACAAAAAAAATCCTGGTACCACTAAAAACCTAAGAAAAACAACAAAGGAAGATGCCATATGTCTTTTTTCCTTTAGAATTAATTATTTTCTTCACAACTAAGGTGTTAAGAGAAGGGGACTATTATATAATAATAAAATTTGGAGGCATTCATGGTTTGAGGTATCAGCTGCTTTGCATTCTTGTCAATGAGTAGTACAATAGATGCTTTAGTACTAAGCAATACTTTTCTCAACTTTATAAAAAGCATTTGCATTTTTATTTGCATTGATTCTGCAAAGCAAAACCCTTGCTTATCCCATATATTGCTCCTATTGTTCTGGGTAGATGCTTTACTAAGCATTACTTTTGGGTTTAGTTATTCTCTTGTGAATTACCTTATCCTTATAGAACCATCTATATTACTTTATTCTTCCTACCTAAAGCAAAACACTTGCCTAGTGCGCTATACCTTGCTCTAAATGCGTCTAGACAGGTCAGAAATTTTTGACTTGGCAATTCCATATATCAATAAATTCTAACCTATGAAATTGCCAGGTCAGCAAATTTTGCCCTATTAATTTAATAGGTTAGAATTTTATGACTTACCAAATTGGTTGGTCAAAATTTATTGATGAGGCAAACTGCCACGTCAATAAATTTTGATGTGTTACAATTTAACAAGTCAATAAAATATATAATTTTTAAAAATTTTTAATATCCAAAAAGATTTCTTGACGTGGCGATGGCCAACAGGTCAGAAATTAATTGCCACGTCAATAAATTTTGACGTGTTACAATTTAACAGGTCAATAAAATATATAATTTTTTAAAATTTTTAATATCTAAAAAGATTTATTGACGTGGCGATGGCTAACATGTCATAAATTATTGACGTGTGGATTTTGACACATCAATAATTATTGACCTGCCAAGTTTCACACGTACAAAAAAAAAAGGACGTGACATAAATTGTCACGTCGAAAAATAGTGATGTGTCACAAATTAGGTCACTGTAGCCACATTAGAAAAGCACAATTTTTTTGTAGTGTCTTGTGAAAATATTAATTAAATGATTAAATTAATTATTTATTTATAAATGAAAGTTTTATAAATAGGTAGTGATTTAAAGAATTGTGTTTGGAAATAGAGTTTTTAAAGACAAATATATATTTTAAAAGGGCAAAAAAAAAAAAAAAACCATTCATTTTTAGAGCCTATTTAAACCTTCATTTTAAAACCTGCATTAGGGAAGGTAATAAGTACTTGTAATATCTAGAAAGTTATGCCAAACAACAAGCCAGTAAAAAATCTCAAAAGTACTTCTTTGACTATTTCACTAGGGCTTGTTTAAGTATATGTTTGATAGGCTTAAAAGTATGTTTAATACTCAAAAAGTTTATTTTTTGCTTCAAATTGCGCTTTTATTGGTCTAAAAAGTAAAAAAAAAAAAAAAAAAAAAGCCAAAATGCGCTTTTGGCAAAAGCTTCGGTTTTAAGCTTTTGCCAAAAAAATATTTTTTTGACTTAAAAGTTTTATTTTTAAAAAATAAAATGGTGTAAAAAAGTCTAAAACATAGTTTTGAGTTTTTTTACCAAACAAGCTAGTTTTTATTTGACACAATTTTTTTATTTTTTTATGTGTCCGTGCAAGTGTAGGGAGAGGGGAGATTCGAATTTGTGACATTCGCTTCATAAGGCGTGGTTTACAGCCGATTGAACTACCTCTTGGGGACATATTTGACACAACTTTTTAGGTATTAAACATATATTTTTAAGCTTTTTAACATAATTTCAAATATGATCTAATATGGTGTCAGAGCTAAAGTTTATGAATTTAAACCTTAGCTTCACATTTTACCCTTTATTTCAACTAAATATTCTATATATCAGGTCTCAGGGTTTGAGTTTAGGCACTGATTTAACATGATATGTTGACAGCCAAAATCATAAATCCAAACTTCGTCTATTGGGCCTCACTTTATTAAAGTGATGATTTAAACCTTATGAGAAGGGAAGATTGTTCCTCGTACTATGTTTTTTTATATTTTATTTTATTTTTTTCATTCAGATGAGAGAAAGGGGAAAGGGATCCTCGTACCATGTTTTGATGCATAATCTAAAAATTCCTTTTGTTGGAGAACATGTACACGTGCGGTTATGACCATGTACGTCTATCTTCTGCATCCTCTTTGGAATAGATGCAAATTAATATGCATTGTCTTTTCCAAAAATCGTTCATTAACATATTCAATTCTTCTAATTGAAAAAAAAGGATCAAATGTCGTGTTGTATCTACCAGATATCAGAGAAAGCGCCGAGGAAGTTGGAAAATATTAGGCTCATAAACATATTTTACGAAAATATTAGTACAAATTGATGTGGTACAACATGATTAAATTTTTTCAAATTTAAATTTATCTCATATTTAATTATGTTGTGCCACATCGGTTTGTAAATTTTTTTTTTGTAAAATATGTTTATAAGCCTAGCATTCCTCGAAGAAGTTAGGTTTTTTTTTTAAGGGATCAGATATAATTTTAAAATAAAATATAAAATATATTTTTAAACACTTTATTATATTTGTTGTTTTCTTAAGTTTTGTTTAAGAATAACGAAATTGTTTTCGGTATGTCTTTTTTTTTCTGGTTATTTTATGGGAACAAATTATTTAGAAGTTATTGAATTAGAATTCTCTTAATTTCAAATGAACTGGATAATATATAGTTAGTTATAGTGGAAGGGTATTTTTGTCCTCTCAAAAAGTGAAAAGACAAAAATACCCCCTATTATAACTAACTAGATATTATCTAGTTCATTTGAAATGGAGAGAATATTGTTATGGAGTTATTAAGTTTATAGAATAATTGTCAATGATGAAAGGAACAACGACTAGTGATGTGATTCGTCGGTTTATGTTGCAGAGCTATATATCGATTGTGATGATGACATTTATAAGGTGTTATTTTGTAATAACCTTATAGGCTATTGGGTATGTTGTAGATAGTGTTGGGGTTGTAGAGTTTTCAATTTGTATTTTTGGCATTGTGTGATGAAGCGTTTTGCTCCATATTGATTTTATATTAATGAAGATAACTCGTCCGTTCAAAAAAAAAAAAAAATCTTTAAATTCATATATAAAACATGCTTTCTATATCACCATTTCATGTCTCAAATTTATAATACCATTCAATTAGCTTATATAAAATACATCTAGCCAATTTTAAAATTTAGAGGCACAAAAAGAAGAAGAATAAAAATTAGACTCTTCTTTAGCGAATAAAAATTATCAATTTTCTTATTGGTATTAATTTGGGAAAAATTCACTTTACCCCCCTGATGTTTCAGGGGTTTTTCAATTTAAACCCCAAAGTTTAAAAACTGACAGTTTACCCCCCTAAAGTTTCAAAAACTTGCAAAACAAACCTTCTGTTAACCTTTCCCGTCAACTTGGATGGAACCCTACCCACGTGCGTCGCACGTGACCTATTAGGGTTATTTTTTCCAGTTTTGCCCTTTATCCTCAACCACACGTCGTCGTTTGAAGAGAAGCAACCAAGGCTTTTTTTTTTTTTTTTTTTTCCGGAATAACAACCAAGGTGCTCCTGGATGGATCTTCTTTGGATCCATCTCCTTGCAGTCCTGGATGGACGTGTGCACGTTTATAGAGACAGCGATATCGGTGGCGGCTGCGAACTACGACGCCAAGTTGAAGAGCCGGAGGGATGGGGGCGACTTCGGCATCGGCTTCAGGGAAGCAGCCTTGATGCCGGAACTAGGACGACATCGATGATCTGAGGGCCGATAATTGGGCCTCCCAGGATTCAAAACGTTATCATGTATTACACTGAGAAAAATATGTAGCAAAAGTGGGATGAGATCGAACTAGTGCTAATGACGTTAACTGGATCTTTGATTTGGCAAACCCACATCGGATAATCACAAAAAAAAAAGGACGGTGTATTAATATTTATAATAATATGAGGAAAATTACTTTTTACGAGGAGGACTGTTACACTCTGTTTATGGGAATTAAAACAGAGTGTAACAAAGTATAAAGGATTTGCCGGTTGTCATCCATTCCTATGAAATTCACAATATATATATGTATGTAGCCCATCAGTGTTTCAACGAGTTGGGTAATCATCAGTATAGTAACGACCTTTCTCATCTGCGTGTTGCCGTTTCTTTCACAATTTCTAAAACCCAAAACATGTTCACGGCCGTTGGCTATGACACTTATGCAGAGGTTTCCAGAACAGTGACTCCTTCTCCATGGGCTGCTTGTCGTCGTATGTGGACAAAACCTTTTGCATGATGCACGTTAATTATATTAATGGTTCCATGCACATACTGATACTCATGGACAAATGACAGGTTTTAAATGTTATTCAGAAGGCTAAGAATGGGCTTCTACTTTTTGGTGCAGTTCTTGGGGTCAGTTTTCTTTCTTTTTTTTTTTAAGGACTTTTTTGTACACTAATATAATATTCATATCCATCACAATATATATATATATATATATATATCAAGTATTCAGATGCATGTGTGCTACTGTAAATTTTGAAGCAATGATAGCCGTTAGATGTTAGTTGAGTTTGGTTTCTTTTTCGGTTTTATATTATGATGGTAGGAGGAGTAATTATCTTGGAGATTGGACATGCTCTGTTATACTCTGCTTTTGGAGAGTGAAACAGAGGAGATATCTCCAGTCTCCATCTCTCTTTGCCTCTCTCTCTCTTGAATCCGACGCTTTTTCCTCCATCCCCATAGCTACCAACAGCACTTTTTCCTCCGTCTCCATAGCTCCTGAAGTTGTTTTGGGAATTGTTCTGGTCGTTCCCACACTGCAGAAAAAAACAACCTTTATTTTTGTCAAACGTACCATGAAGAGAAGCATGACCGTAAGGGAGCTTCACAACATGTGCTGGTAGTTGTTAATTTGACAAGAAGAAAATAGCAAGATGATACTAGTACTAAATGAGAGTGAACCGTGAAACCAGAAACCCATTTGATATCTTATCCAAGTTCTTCACAAAAGACAACCTACAGCAACACATGCCAAAAACTAAAGGGATATATGCATGTCAGATTCTCCATCTCTACTATCCACACCTTCCCACGAGAAGCACAAGCATTTACAGTCGATATAATTTGTCCCATCTAAGTATGAGAGTATACGCCGCGAGTACACTTGTTTTACATCACCAACCATAGTGTACGGCATGGAATGAGAGCAAATAAAGGGCCTTTTAGATTTCACAAGTACCATGAAGAGAAGCATGACCGGAAGGGAGCTTCATAGCATGAGCACCATGGCGAACTGCTTGATGCTGCTCTGCAGCTCTCCTAGATGCGTCTTTGAGTGCAAGACGTGCAGCTGGCAATTCTTGTCTCGGCGTGGAGAAACTGAGCTCCTCACAGATCAACAAGATGAAGTGGGAAGTGCTGGAACTTCCAATATTTCTGTCCTCGCACTTGCCGGCGTTCTGCACCTCGGTGAACCTGCTCTGCTTCTCCGATTTATCATCGAGTCGTTCAGACACTACCAGAAGCTAGCAGAGATCGTCATCGCGGTGTTTGAGCAAAAGCTGATCGGAGATGAGCATGTCCGGCGAGGTGCAGAAGCTGATCGGAGATGTGGGCTTTGGTCGCGGCTTGATGGGTCCTTGGGCGAGACTTACGTCAGATATGTTTTTTTTTTTTTTTTTTTTTGTTGCTACTATGGGCATTGCTCAAAACGACGACGTGTAGGTTTAGGAGGGCAAAATTGAAAGTTTGGTCATTAATAAGGCACGTGATCGGCACGTGAGTCAAGTTCCGTCTGATTTGCCGGAAAAACTTAACGGGAGGGCTAAATTGTTAGTTTTTGAAACTTCAGGGGGGTAAACTGTCAGTTTTTAAAATTTAGGGTTTAAATTGAAAAACCCCTGAAACATCAGGGGGGTAAAGTGAATTTTTCCCTATTAATTTTTTCAGAAATCTCCTTCTCAATGTAGACAACCAAATAGTCTTCAAGAAAACCTTTTCCATTCTTCCAAGTTTCCAACCCCCAAAAAAATAAAAAAATTGGTCGGGATTGTTACAAAAGCATTGTTTAAATAAAAATATAGTTTATTTAATATTTACTCTTCTTATTAATATTTTCACATTAGCAAATGATTTTGTTAGTTCATTTGATGAATGTTAATAATAATGCCTTAAGGATGAATTAGCGTGTAACATATTCAATTTAAGAAAGATTAATGTATAATTCAAAGCAAATGAAGAACACAGCATAATTTTATAGAAATCTCAAGAGAGACTATGTAATTTCTCCCAAGAAAAATGAAATAGCTAGATTGGACAAGACATTGGCTATACTTATTGGTATCTCAAAGAAATATCATATTGATAACTACCAAAAAATATTAATCAATATCAAGAGCTACTAATCACATTAGTTTTATAGGATATGTGTGGTACGGAGCATTATTTAATTTTTTTTATAAAAAACATGTACTATTAACTTCATATACATTGTTAAATACATCAATCGGCTATGAATTAAGCCTTATAAAGCAGACGTTACTAATTCGAATTCTCTCTCTCTCCCTTCCCTTGTATGAACATGTAAAATATAATAATAATGATAATGATAATAATAATAATAATAAGGGGTTTGCTAGGAGTTTTCCCCGTAGTATTCTCTCAATCTTACGTAGAACATGATTTAAGAAATAATAAAATTGTAGTACATTTTTTTGCCAATAGGTTAATTTTTATGAGTTAATAGCTAGGTTTTAATGCTTTAAAACTTGTTTTTGGATTCAAAACTAAAACCTAAGGTTGGAAGGTTAACCATTTAGGGATGGTATCATCCAAAATAGATTTGATCATCCTAAATTAGGTACTAATGCCTTAATTTTGGTGCTAATGCCTAAAAAAACTGGTGGTGGAGGCCACTACAATTTTATTTTTTCTTAAATCATGTTTTACGTAAGACTGAGAGAACGCCAGGAAAACACTACTGAAAAAACCCATAGTATTTTCCCAATAATAATAATAATAAATACATCAATTTTAAATTTTGATTAAATACTTTCCATTAAAGATTGAGTTTGCCAGTCTGGAAAGAAACATAGTTGTAGATTTAGTAGGAAAATGGGGGCCCATGGATCACATCCCACTCGGAAGGGCCCAACTCCTAGGAGTATTATACAAGTGAAACAGAGCTTATACAAATGTCTAAATTTATGTTCAAACTCATTTCTTTTAATAGACAAAGTAATTGATTTCTTTATAGCCTTCTACTTCTATCTAAATCAAATAAGAAAGAAGAGTTACTTGCTTTAGATTTTTATTGATGATTTGGTAGGATTGAGTTATTCAGTCGGACTTGAAGGAGTGCATGCGGTTCCTATCATCTGGGTTTCTTATGTATTGCTCTCAAGGAGTATGTGTTATTATGGGGAATGCGATCCTCTCCACTTCAAAATAGATCCAGTTCATGGTTAGAATCTCTTTAAAGAGATCTAACGACCACAAAGATGCCATGTGTCCCACTTATTAAAAAAATAATAAAATATTAGTTAATATTTTTTTAAATAAAATAAAATAATATAATTTTTTTTGTATGACCCTTGGAGGTGGCCAGACCACCCCCAAGGGCCACCGTTTGGCCAGAGGATGGCTTTGGCCACCCGGCCCACCCTAGGCCGTTAACCATTGATTTCTAAAAATGGTTAATGAGACGATAAAATTACTTGAACCAACAATTTTTTACATTGATCGCAAATTCAGTATAAAATTTGCAAGATAAAGTTGAAATATCTAATCAATTTAAATATATAGGTTAGGTTAGAAATGACATAATTTTATACCAATTCATCCACACAATTTGAAAGCGACCCGTAATATTTAAGACTAATAATTTTTTACACGATTCACAAATTCAACACGAAATTAACATATTAAGCTTGAGAGAGAGATTGCGTTTAAGAAATTGAGTTTTTAAGTAAAAAAATTAAAAAAAAAACATTTTGGCAAAAGTTTCATTTTTAAGCTTTTACCAAAAGTACGTTTTGGTCAATTTTAAGCTTTTTAAATCATTAAAAAGGCTTTTAATTTTTTTTTATCAAACCAGTATTTTTTTCTTTAAATGAACTTTTTGAATGTTAAAAGTATTTTTAGGCATATCAAATACAATTCTAAACAGACCCCTAATCCATTAATTAAATTATATGTGTGAGTTATAATTAACCAATAATCTTATTATAATTTCTTAAAACGACTACAATCCGACAGCCACCGATCCTTGCACCTAAAACTTACTACCAAAAGTTTCAAACAATTCCGGTGTCTGATATACAGAAAACTTCCTCATGCGTTTCGGTACGAAATGAAACGTTGGACAGGAAAACCCTACATCTGAAAAACTGTAGCGCACAGGCGACAAGTTTCGGCAGCAATCTCCCGTTTCTTCCGATTGGGCAAAACCCGTCTTGGTGTGATCAGAAACACAGAGATAGTTGAAAACAGAAGGCTCCCAGAAAATGCAATTGTAAACAGAGGGCTCCCAGAATGGGGCTTAAGAGAGATTCGTCAACATCCCCTTGTGCCCATCTCAGAGCTGCCTACCACAACTGCTTCAACCGGTACCAAAACTTTCCATTTTTGTTTTTCTGGGTTTTGGGTCTCCACGGGCAAAAGGATTTTTTTTTTTTTTTGGACTGATTCCGCTTAAGCCTCTCTATCTAAGCAAGTTTTTTCTTCAACAAAATTCCATGTACAGATGGTATTCAGAGAAGTTCGTGAAGGGTCAGTGGGAGAAAGAGGAATGTGTTTTAGAGTGGCAAAAATACAGAGCTTGCCTTTCTGTATGTTCCTTGATTCTTCTTTTTCTAAACACCATTTTCCTTTTCTATAGAATTTCCCATTGAATGTAAAAATCTATATACTTTGGTGTTTCTAGCTCTTAATAATAATGAAGGCACTAACTTTACTGGTTCTAGATTCATCTGATTATGCAATTCTCTCTCTCTCTCTCTTCAACGATTTTGTTGCCAGGAACATTTGGATGATAAGCATCTGAGTCGATTCTTGGAATCCGAGGCTGTTGTCGATCCAACCATTCAAGATGAACCCGGAAACCCAGTTGATGGTGCAGGTTCTGGCGTTCCTCAGTAATATAAGTTCTTACTTTCATTACACTCGGAGAATAACAATAGTAAAGGTAATTATTGGGAGATCAATTCACCTATTCATCCAAATGATATATATATTACATTGTTGCTTCAGTTGTGTATACTGTTTAGCACTGTGGCACTCGGAGATTTGGTTTCTTTGAAGTGTATTTGATCAAATGGACTGCAAAGAGTTTTTTAACTATAAAATTTGTGTTTCAATGGCATATGCTTTGTTTACCTGGTATTGAGAAGAATGAGGGACCGGGAAATAGTGGTAATTGTGGTGGATGGTAAAAGGATTTTAAAGGGTCACAAGTATGGATAAGAGATTTGAAGCATCAGAAAACAATTTTATTACCTGGAACAATGATTTTATGTCATGCGTACAACAAAAATAGGCACTATGATATCATCTTTAGTGCATGCATTATATAAATCCTTTCGGGTGCTTGGTGCCCTCTTGTTTCACTTGATTTCGGTTTTCCTTTGGGGTTTTGCTTTCTGTGATATATTCCTTACTGTAGTGGATTGTAGCAATGCAGAGCCAACTTTTAGGGTGCCCCAGAGGACCAACTAGATCTAAAATTAAAGGTATTATTGCCAACATCCTTGTGTTTCATTGAAAAATCCTCATCTTTGATAATCCTATCTTCTGGTGCATCATACTATTTATTAGATCTTCTTGTGATGCATATGCTTGTGGCATACAATTAAAAGCTAATGTTGAGGAACTAGCTTTTGGTTGGATATGTGGGAGGGACTTCATGAATGATGGGAGAACCCTTCGATTCTAACCATCAAGAAATGGGCTGCAACTGTAGATGGCAATAGAATTTCCTTTCATGGTTTACTAGAAAAGGTATTTGCTAATTGTACTTTCTAGGATAAATTTTAGGGGAAACTACCTTTTGCCCCCATGAACTACAACGTGTTGGCACATTCCCCCCATGAATTGCCAATTGTGCTACTTTTCCTCCATAAACTACCATTTTATGCCAAAAAACCCCTTTCATTAGTCAAATCTGTTAACTCAAAACGGTCAAAGTGACAATGCATTGTAGTTCATGGGGGCAAAGTGACAATATGTTGTAGTTCATGGGGGCAAAGTGACAATACGTTGTAATTTATGGCGGCAAAGTGATGCAAAGTGACAGGTTAACCATTCGAGTTAACGACTTTAACTAACAGAATGGGATTTTGGGTACAAAATGGTAGTTTATGGGGGCAAAGTAGTACAGTTGGCAGTTCATAGGGGGAAAGTACCAACGCGTTGTAGTTCATGGGAGCAAAAGGTAGTTTCCTCTAAATTTTAATTGGACTCCATTCCAACCCTTATCCTGTCATGTACTTCTTTCAAAGATTTTAATCAACTTCTGATGAATTTGGTTCATGTATGGTGTCCAGTGTATAGGATCTCTTCACATGATAGAGGTTAAATCAATATACAGCCAAAAATTTTGTAACTTAGCCATTAGATTGGCGTAGTTTGAGCCACTGAATCCAACATGTATACGCTTGAGCATAATACATATTATATCATAATAGGCCATGCTTAGCTAGTTCAGAAAAATTGCAACTTCTAGTTGTGTTAGTCGATGCCAGCGTTGCTTCTGTAGGATTTTAAATTCTAGTTGTAGGTTCAATGGGTGTCTTTCCCACTGCAGTTTTATACAGTTGAAGTAGCATGTTTGGCAGTTGGAGCTGCATTTCTGCTTCACTTCCTGTGCCTTTTGTCATCTGTCATCTTTTATGGCCCGATTGGAGCTCCATGTCTGTGTCCCCCCTAGGAAAAGCCCTCAAGTTGTGTCGCAAAACTTGTGCACTCTGGCTATGTTCTACTGTCTAGCAGAGGATATTATCACACCAACTCCATTTAAACAAGTGTGAACACTTTCTCATGTGCTTATATTTGAGAACATCACCACACTCGAGAGCAATTTTTTTTTAAGATTATAATTTATTAGTTCATGCATATATTCAAACTGCAATAATACTCAACTGCTAATAGTAGTGACCTTTTTTTTGGTCCAGGCAAATCAACAAGCTTATGGTTATTGTAGAGATGAAGAAGAGATGGAATCGAAGGTTTATCAAGAGTGATTGTCAAGCAAATCAATATGAGGACCTTTGGTTTCTGCTGTAGAAAACTCGTTTGTATTTGTTAATTAGGCCTTTCATTCGACTTTGAGTTTAATGTTGTGGCTCAGGGCAATTAAAAAACAAGTTCAATGCTGTGGTTTGAAACATCCTTGTTATGTAGAACTTAGTAAATTGGCTTCCACTTAAAACAACTTATTGTTAATTAGAATAATATGAGTGGATACATTTTTTATTCCTTCTGATGCCAAATTTGCGCACTAGCTAAAATGTTTTCAGTTTCACACATGAAACAGCTGCCAATATTACGGCAGTAATTGTATGCAGCCTCATTGGGAAGAAGCTTTGGCTTTGGCTTTTGCTTTTTATTTCTTTTTGAATAAGAAATGTGCAACCATCCATTCTTCTCCATCATTGTAATTAAAGAGTTCTGCGACAGCAATGAAGAATGTTCTCCAGTAGACAGTCCACTTGACAGCAGAATCCTTGCCGTAGGTTGATTCCATAATTGGCTTGATGGAAGCAGACTTCTGGTCCATCCTTTTCAGCCACTCTTCACTGCAAAATAAAGTGTTCTCATTTTTTTTTTCTTTTTTCTTATGGTATGGGATAATATACAAATCAGTAAGGGTGCGATTGATGCTGAAGCCTTGTTTGGTAAAGGAAAAAAACTTTTTTCTCAAAACTATTAACAAACAATTCAAACACTTTTCAAATGTGGACCCTTCTAAAAAAAATAATTTTCACTTTTATATCACATCAAAACACATTTTCAAATAAAAATAAAAATCAAAAGACACTTTTCAAAGGTATCGAGTGTGTAATGATTCTTAAACAAGCACCCACGCTATCATAGCACATCAATAGCAGAGTTAGAATTACTGAATGTTCACCCTTACCTTGTCTGTGCGTAATGTTTCCCATTCACAAGCCACTGATTAACAACTGAAACATCATCCTGCATGTAAACCATTGCCAAGAAACCATTCACAAGTGAAACTAACTCTTAACTTAACTTTAGGTTTCAATATGATCATGTAACTGCACTATTGACCTTATGTAATAGCCTAGATCTGTTGAGTCATAAAATATGGTACAATTTGAAGATAGGGAAATGAGAATACAGGAAAAAACATCACAAGTTTGAGGGACGAAGTATACAGAGCTTACCTGAAAATATAGAAGCAGATTTGCTGAAGGCATTGTACCTCCAGTAAAGAAGAATCTAGTAATCCAATCATCATCATTTATGTCCTACTCAAAAAAGTAGCAAGAGAGTATAATTAACCGTTACATACTGGAAACTGTGTCTTAAGCAATGCCAAAACTAGAAGTGGCAATGTAGTCCAGTTGCTGTCTAAAGTCCTACGAATAAAATCAACATACCTCAAAGTGGTAGGCAAATGCTTTGTGGCAGAAATGGTGAACAAAGAGAAGGCTATCCTGTTTCATCCACTTGGATATCTTCTTTAGAAGATCCTTATAGTTTTTCATATGCTGTGTCAAAGAGCAAAGCTAAATCTTGGAACCATTTCTCAACAGTAAACATCGTGTCTATGGAATGGCTTTAAAACGAACTGACCTCAAACATTTCAATGGAAAATAATCGATCATAGGATGCTTCCATTTCGAATGTGCTAATGTCTGAAACAATGATCTCTACATTCTGCAGCTGAAGATCCCTACAGAAAATAGTCAAAGGAGTGGCTTAGATAATTACTATAGCTTGCAGTTTTCCAACCAATCATAATAAAATATACCATATAAATCAACCTGGTCTAAACACAAAACAATAAAAGTAAGCATCTGAATTTGTCAAAATTCTCAGGATATCTTGTCTCATTGGTTTATGTTACATGTTAATATCCCGATGATCTACTATTATCATGTTATAATTTCCTTGTTGCTATTTTCCTATTATATCTGTCCAAAACAATCAGTTTTAATTGATTCATAAATAGTAGTTTTTTTTCTATATTCTCATCGTCTTTCTTTCTTTCTCTCTTTAACATAATCGTAAGGCAAATGGGTAGAGTAGCATACCTACACTGCTGATCAATATATGCTTTCTGGGTTGTTGAATTGCAAATCCCTGTAACCTTGCAGTTACTATACTTCTGTGCAATGTATAAAGAGAGTGACCCCCAGCCACATCCAACATCAAGAACAGAGTGACCATCTTTTAACTGTGACCTCTCACAGTAAAGCTCCAACATTGCTACTTCAGCGTCCTCTAGGGTATTTGACTTGTCAGAGAAGTAACAACAACTGCACATAGACCCCATCAGCTTTATACACCGTAAAAGTAGAATCAAGAGCTTTTGACATCCACATTTAAAATAAAATATATAAAAATCCTTCAATAAATATGTTATATATTTTGAATACCCATGAAATTAACAATCTTCTATTACAAAACCCACACAGTAAAACTCAAGATCCAGGTATGAATTCCAGATTTCGGCGAAGGAAGTTACCTATATTTAAGATTCTTTCCGAGGACGAGCTTGAAGAAAGAGGTTGGCAGCTCGTAATGTTGAGCCTTCGGCTCGTCAGTCTTGATGGCAATGGGCATCTCCCTTAGAGCTGCAAGCAGAATTAGGAAAGTTTTAATTTGCAAATTTAACACCCCAAAAAAGTAAACAAAAAGGCTGATTTAGAGCCAGAAGGAGAAAGAGAGAGGATTACAAAGTACGAATTGGAGGAGGTCGGACAGCTGGAGTTCGGAAGACGGCTTGTAACCGGAGCGAAGCCGGCCGGCCAACAGCAGCCGTGTGAGCTTCCGTATCACAGCGTCTGGTAGCAAATTGCGCTCCAGTGTAGATAGCATCAGCCTCACTGTGGCGTCGTAGGGTACCTGCATTAGCCCAACCATCGCTCTCTCTCTCTCTCTCTCTGGCTCTGTGATTTCAACCCCTCTTAGCCTTATCTTTGTGGCGGGCTGTACTTCCCCGATTGGGTATCGGATCGGTTAGGAACTTAGGATTCAGGTGATCCGGGTTTGGACGTCGTTATCATCGAAGCTAGTTTTTATTATAATCGAACAAAAAAACAGCGGCCGTCCGATTAACTAACTTACCCTCCGATCAAAACATAAACAAAAATATCTGGCAAACAAAATATCCTCTAACCTTGGAAAATGCTATGCGTTGTTTTAGTATGTTTTTTTATATTTTTCAATTGTCACGTGGCTTTCAAGATTATCGTTGAATTTGATATTATTATTATTAATTTTTAATCTATTGATTATTTTAAAGGTCGGACACTGAGAAAACACTAGAAGAGTACTTACCATTTTCCTTATATATATATATAATAAGAGAAATGCCACACATATTTTTACTTTTTTACATTTATAGGTAATTTTTAAAATTACCACTAAATTTTTGTTGAATTTTTATTAGATTTTAGTTTAACGATAATTTTAAAAGTCACTTATAAGTGTGAAAGAATAAATGTAAAAAAATGAGAGTATTCGTATAATATAATGAATCTTTGTTAAAAAAAGGAAAAAAAAAAAAAAAAAAAGAGAAGGTTTTTCAAAGCTTCTTAGGATTTGAACAAATCTAATTTTCCAAATAATAGAATTTTCTAGCTAGAAATTCTAAAAACCTAAGAGGAATATGAAGATAGTTTCATCCAATTTTCTTCATGCTTAACAAAACAAAAGAAAACAAATGCCTTGTAATTAATATAGCAGCACCAATTAATTTGATCGGGAATACTCGCTCTAACTGAATTTAAGCTAATGTGGGTTCAAATTAAAAAATTAAAAAAAAGTAAATTGATATATGTATTTTTAGGTTTAGAAACTCACTTATAATATTTCTCTAGAAAAAAGAAATTGCATAATCTATGATTTTTCTTTTTGAGATGAGACAGTAAGTAGAAACTCTGCATATTATAATTGATTATCTTTAATGTACATTAGCAGAAGATCATGGTACAAACCATGTCCACATCACTTGCCCTGACATTGAAAAAACACCTTATAACTACAAGGGTTGCAAGCTAGGATGCTATAACGTTAGACGATCACCATACAATATGGATATAACAATCTCAATCGATTGTTGAAATTTCCTATTAAGAAGAATTAATCTAGACATCGATCGAAACTATTACGTCAACATCATGAAATAGAGGTAAAATAACAGCATGGTTTATGGGATTATTAATCTACTAAATCTAGTACGGCGTTGTTGTACCATGTAGTACTTTACAATGTGCAGCAGCAGCAAGCACTAGTGCACTGCACTTACGATGAAGAAGAAGAACTAGAAAGAGCTATGGTGGTTATGGACGCCTTCATATGTTGTAATCACACACCTTGGATCCTCGTTATCTCTCTCAACTCTTTTCTTCACAGGGCATCCGTCAACGGAACATCTGTAGTAGTTCCTGTAATCACATGTATAATACAATATGGTCGTTATGGTATACATTTTTGGAATAAAATCATGAATTTTGTTTATATTGTAGCTATTAATTACCTGGGATTTGGACTGTTTTTGACCATCTTCTTCCCATACTTCCTCCATTTGAACCCATCGTCCAGAACTTCAATCTCTGATATGGTTCTAAACGCAACTCTTTCTCGCACTTCCCTTCTCTCGTTGCCACTCTCACGCTCTCTCGCTGCAAGATTTAAACATTCACAGAGAGAGAGAGAGAGATGATATATATTCAATGACTAGAGAGTAATATTAATGTTTAAATTGTTTGGAAGCAAAGAAACAATATTAGCTAGGCATGACAAACATCAGATTCTTACATAAGAGAAAATTGTTTTGCAAGTCAAATGGGAAGTTAGATCATGGGCGGGCTACTGGTATTGGGAAGTTTGAGAGGTCAAGGAAGAATGAAGAACTTTGTGGTAGCTAGCTGGGGGCATACATACAAGAAAAGATTTGTTGGTCGATTCTTGTAAAGTGTTTAGAATGGTAGATTGGTAGCTAGAGATGAGTGTATAGTGTTTTCTGCATAATTTGAGGGTTTTGTATAAAATAAATAAATAAATAATTCATGGAAAAGAAAGAAAGAAAGAAAGAAATGATTTTGCTTACTTCTACTAGACCCATCAGGGTGGCTGCTGCCACTCCCACCAGACTCGACGACTTCATTTGCTTGATAAACAGGATTCTGAACAGACCCAGAAGCATCAGACGGCGGATCCTCCTCCACCCAGTAGTCATCGAACATCAAGAACTGATCGGCCGGAAGCTCAAAAGCACTGGAGTGGTCGGCAAACTCTTTCTCATGAAAATCCAAGGGCACCCTATAATTGTTGCCCGCAGCCATTTCTGAGTAGTAGTAGTGTCAAAAAAGGCTTGAAAGCATTTGTTTGGTTTTTTGTTTTCTTTCTTCTGAATTATCAAACAGAATGTTTATGGCATACATATAAAAAACCTCCATGGCTCCCGCGAGCGAGGGGGCTTCATCGTGAGCTTCCTGTGAAAGAGCAGGAAGCTTCAAAGGTAATGCTAAGTAGAAGCGCCGCATAGCCAAAATGAAACTCATGGAGGTGAACAGAAGGAGAGAGTGGGGCATGCCAAGGATGACTTGGGGGAGACTTTTAAGCTTTGATTGTGTGTAAATGGGTGCAGGGTCGGAGGGGATCTCGTGCTTGGACCAACCCCTTCACAACGGAGAAGAATACAAGTCAAATGGAGTTCGATAGTGATTGGAGTGATCTTTATAGGTTGCTTCCTTGCACAACAATCTTACAATTCCAGCAGCCGATCGAGATCTCACAAACTTTGCTTCGCCCTCCTCTTTGATGTCCTTACACGTGTAACATCAGCTGTTGAATAATATTATTATATTATGAGAATTTTTTTTAAAAAGAAAAACTTCGCTTTACACCCTTCGACTACTACCCATTTTGAAAAAAATTCCCTCATAAATTTCAAAAACTCTTAATTTAACTCTATGAACTTTTACTTTGATTCAATTGGCCCTCTCCATCAGATTCAGCTATTACTTCCTAACATAAATGACTAAGAATACCAAATTATTTTTAAAATTTTTTAATTTAAAATTAAGGATAAATTTAAAATTTTTTTTATATAAAAAAAATCAGCAGTATGAAGGTTATTTATCGCTTTTAACGTTTAAAATCTGACAGAGGAATACATTGCATCAAATTGAAAATTTAGGTAGTAAAATTAAGAGTTTTTAAAATTTAGGAAAATCTTCTAAAAATACATGGGTTTTTTTTTTTTTTTTTTGGCATTTCCGGTTGATATGATATGCTCAATTTATCTTTATTTATGTTATTTTTATGCTAAGAAAAGTTAAACAACATATCTTTTCACGATAATTGGTTAAATTACTGAAAATTTAGACAACAAATAAATTAATCATCATCATTGGAACATCATAGAATGAAGCTACCTAATTGTACTTGTATTTATTTATTTATTTTTATTGGAGGTCGGGAGGTCCATTAATGCTTTTGCAAAAGGGAAACCCTTTACAGTTTACACATTTGTTTTTTAACAACGTTGACTTAAGTAAGAGAACGAGAATGTGAATGGTTGAAATTACAAACATGTCTAATTTATAAGTTTGTTGGCTTCAATTCCATCCAATTTGTGGTTAATTTACATTTTGTCAAGCCAGCTGCTAATTGAAATCTAAACATCTAAAATAGTGGAGAGAACAGTTTAGTCTATTCATACTAAATCTTATCAACCACATACACCATTTTTTTCTCACTAGCACTATTGCCACCGTTGACCGCCATAGATTGTACTTCAAATATTATTTGTTTCTATTTTGATCAATCAAGAGTAGGGGGCGGTAACTTGTGTTCTTTAGAGTTGAGTCGTATTAAGATATGAGTATAAGGTTATAGTTAACGCTAACCCGACCTATTTAATTAAACGAGTAAAATCACTCAATCATAACCCTCTATCTTTGTATTAAGTTTGCAGGTTACGTTAAAAGTTGTTATTCGTGTCGAAACGTGAGTATGAGATTATATATATATGCCAATCATAATCTGACTCATTTAATTAAATAAATCATACTCTTTAACCTTAACCCTTTAATTTATGCCCTAATAATAATTGTAGAGTAAGTTGTCTATTATTTTTTTTTGAGGTTTGCTAGGGGTTCTCCCCATAGTGTTCTCCTGGCGTTCTCCCAGTCTTACATAGAACATGATTTAAGAAAAAATAAAATTGTAATACCGTTTTTTTGCCAACCGATTAATTTTTATGAGTTAATAGTTAGGTTCTAATGCTTTAAAACTTGTTTTTGGATTCAAAACTAAAATCTAAGGGTGGAAGGTTAACCCTTTAGGGATGATATCACTCAAAATGGATTTGATCATCCTAAATTTGGTGCTAATGCCTCAATTTTGGTGCTAATGCCTCACAAATTTGGTGCTAATGCCTCAAATTTGATGCTAATGCCTAAAAAAACTGGTGTGGAGGCCACTACAATTTTATTTTTTCTTAAATCATGTTTTATGTAAGACTGGGAGAACGCCAGGAGAACCTACGGGGAGAACCCCTAGTATTTTCCTTTTTTTTTTCCCTTAGAATATTTTACTATTCTTCTTTCTAGATGGATATATATTATACTACATTTGATATGCAACTAATTAACTAAACGTTTCAGTTCAGTGGAATTAAAAAAAATAAATGCTGAGACCGATCAAAATCCGTAGGTCAACGTCAAATAGACAAAAAAGGGCATGTCTCCCTTAACCCCGAAGTTTTGAGGCAACTTCTTACGTTGTTCGTTGCTTGAATGATGGGCCCGCGCGCGCTGACAATCAAATATCTTTGAAATCTTAATCCATTTTAAGACGTCTAATGATGTTAATTAAGACTTCTAATGATGTTAATTCTTAAATTTGGGACTAAATCTAGGATTAACTTAATTGAGAATCTGACGTAGTATTATTCCCAACTGCTTGGCGTCATGTTTTTATTAGGCACCTGTCAAATCAAAGTCCATTCTTTTTCTTCCAAGGTAGAAGTTTCTTTCCAATGCATTCCAAGAATTTTCTTTAACTCAATTTATAATTTTATGGGGAAAGTTTACTTCTTCTTTTTTTTTTTTTTTTTTTTTTTTTAATTGAATAAGGAAAGGGTTACAGTTGAGGATCTTTCTTACTTCTGATCCGGATGGAAGAGAGAATAGAAGATCCTATGGGAATACTTCCAAAAACAAGATGAGAAGCGGTCCATTTTTCTAAAGCATATGCCCAACAATTGGCACTACGAGACACTGTCAAAGCATTCCAACTTTGAAAGGAAGATAAAACCAAACTAAAATCCGCTAAACAATTAGCAAAATTCCAAGAGAAAAATAAAGAAGGATTGTTTATAACTAAAACCACTAAAAAAGCGTCACCTTCCAAAACAACCAATCTGCAACCCGGAGAGTCTACTAAACGGGCAGCCAGCAAGGCTACATGAGCTTCACCATGAAGGACATCAGTACAATGAAGCTTTTGAGTGACAGCACCAACAATATCACCCCTCTCATCACTAATAACAGCTGTTGCCATAGCAAATGAACCCTTAACTGCAACATCAAAATTCACGTTCACCCAACCAACAGCTGGCGGCAACCACAAGGCAGGAAGGGCAATGACATTCCAAGCCTCAAGATGGAATTTGTAACTGCAAGAAATCTGATGGATGGCTTTAATGGGGAAAGTTTACTTATCCCTATAAACTTATGTGCTTTTAACAGATACTTTTTTATTGTTTAAAATCTCTCACTTTAGTATATTGAACTTTTATTTTGTTTTAAATACCCCTACCAGATAAATATTGCAATTAAATTAAACAGAAAAATAAGAAAAATGACTAAGGATATTTTAGTAATTTCACATATTTTCGTTAGGATTTAACAAAAAATCTTAACGGTAGGGGAAAGTGGAAGGAAATCAAAGTTCAATACACCAAAGTGAGAGATTCTGAATAATGAGGGGTATCTGCGAAAAACACGTAAGTTCGTGGGGGATAAATGAAGTTTACCCTAATTTTATTTTGCATTTTTTAATATATAAATTGTATATATTTTTTTAATTAATATGTGAGTTTTTTTTCTTCTTTTTTTTTTTTTTTTTGAGAAAAATGGTAGGCTGCGAGGACCAATTGTAGTTATATTACTTATGCGTGACCATAGTAGTACCTACTCGTTGAGAGCCGCGCATGAGGGGCCTAGATGGTTTGAACCGTATGCACTCTCTAAAATTCGACTAAGTTTTACTCTGACCTAGCCTTACCAAGGCATTAATGAGAACTAAGATGGCTAATATTAATTAGATATATGTGAAGATTCTCTAATACGGAGATTTAAACCCACGCCCTAGTACACGTCTAACCACTTGAAAAATTTCCTTGAGCCATTGAACCACCACTCTTGATGATTAATATGTAATATGAGAGTAGTTACATGCAATATTAACGTAACGGTTTCAATCAATTGTTATTTAAAAAAAAAATCAAAAGTTAATTAAAATTGTCACACGATAATATTGTGAAATACTTGTGATTTAAAATATTATTTTTATTATTAAAAAAATGCACTTTTTAGTTTCTTAAAAGACTTTTTAAATTGAGTTGAAAAAAAAATGGGAGAACATTGGTGTCCTTTCTTAGAAGCTTCGTCCCATGGAAAGCTCCATTGGACTTTGTAGATTAGCTTAATTGAAGGCAATTCTTGGGCCCACAATTTCAGCTGAGGAATCAACACCTGTCACCCACTCAAGGTTTCGTAGATATATAAGGGCATCGCGTAGATTCTTCTATTTCAGCTTATTAATGAGGGGACCAAGGCCATTTTCATCATCTAGGGGTCAAAAAACGACTATTGTTAATAAAATTGGCTATACATCTGGTCGATTAATCAGTAGTTAGTGGTTATTTAATAATTATCTGTTAAATTAATTACTTTTTAAAATAAATAAATAAAATCAAAACAACATGATAATATGGTAATACCTAAAAACGAGGACGTATCATGAGTTTCATATATTTTGTATATATTCAAACACCAATACGACGTCGTTTCATGCATAATCTTAAGACTAGGGCTGGGCACGGGTCGGTTCGGGCGGGTTTTGGCCCGTTTGGCCACCCGACCCGTGCTCATCGGGTTTGGAATTTTCCAACCCGTTATAGTCAGGGAAATGTGGAAAACCGGCGGGTATTCGGCGGTTTGGATCGGGTTTTTTTGGTCGGGTTAGTCGGGTTGGTCGGGCGGGTTTGGGTATAAAGCAAATGCACGCTAAACCCTCAATGGCCAGAACCAAAGCAAACCCACTTCACAAAATTCCAAACACGAAATAAAGAAAAAGAGAGAGAAATTTGAGGACCGTAAAGCTAGAGCACTACAACAGTTACCTCTAGAGCGGTGGTGCTGGCGCAGGAGGATGAGCGCAATGTCGGAGGTCCGGCGAACGAGGGCCTCTTGGAGGGGGTTCCAGTCGGCAGAATTCTGTAGGGAGACGTCGGCGCCGGCGAGGGCAAGAGCGCGGACGGAGACGGCGTCGTTGAGGCGCACGGCGAGGTGCAAGGGGGTCTCCCGGAAGGGACGTTGCGGCGGTCGAGGACGGAGGAGATCTAGTCGCTGAGTCGCTCCTGAGAGAGCGAGTCAGACTCGGTGTGGATCCCATCCGGATCAGCGAGTTTGGGCTGGGTGGAGACGAATCGGGACAGTGAGGTGTGATCCCCTACTGCGACAACGTAGTGAACAGGGCTGTGCGTGTAGTCCTCAGACTTTATCGCTGGAAACGATGGGTTTTGCCCACCCCTACGCACTGCGGGTCTACGGCTGGCTGCTCGAAATCGAAATTAAGTGAGTGTGAGTGTGAGGAACTTTTAGGGTTTGCCTAGGTTAAGTGTAATAGCGGGTAGAAACGGGGCGGGTTGGGTATCTGCCAAAAAAAAAATTAGTAAACCCGAAACCCGATCCGACCCGTTCGGATTTTGAGATTTCTAACCCGAACCCGCGAAAATAGACTTAAAATCCGCACGGATCGGGGCGGGGCGGGGCGGATCGGCTCGGGTTGGTCGGATAGGGCGGGTTCTGCCCACCCCTACTTAAGACCAACAATTGCACTGCCTTAGGCAGGCAGTTAATAGTTTTTTTAACCATCTTAAAAAACAGTTAAATGATTAGACAATTTATAATTAGCGATTAATACGATCAGCAAATTATTTCATGTACCAGTACCAGTACCACACGAGGGTTGGTGCCTGGATATGGATGTTATATTTGTTTTATCTGCTTCTACTGTGAATGTTCAAAATGGAGTCATAATTTTCAAAATATGGTGTGCAAATTGAAAGTGTATCGTTCTCTGTGGTCGCCGTGTTGAGGGGAAAGCTTTCACGAGATACGATTGACTGGTCAGATCTCTTGCAAAATTCCTAATCCGCCATATTCCATTATTGACTTTCATTTTTAGCTAATATTATTTTGTATTTTGTGGTGTAAGCTTATTTATATGAATGACTCTCAATGTACTTGAAAATGTTAGATGGTTGACACTTGACAAAAACATTAAAATGGATCCAATGGTCGTTATTATTATTATTTTTATTTTGTAATGATAGGCGTGTCTTCAATTAAATGTTGATATGTGCCAGCAACTTGTAAAGGGAAAGGGATCCTCTCCATTTCGTTTGAAATGGAAGGTATCTAGTTCATGGTTCAAATTATTTTAAAAGAATCAAAGATTGAAACGTTGCCACGTGTTTAAAAAAAAAAAAGATGAGCTCTAACTCTGTTATCTAAAGAAAACGCTAACTTTAACATCTAATCTTCTCTTCCATCCAAACCCAAATCCCCCTCTTCCTCAACCACAATACTTGGCTTCTCTGGCTCCGGCAAATCCTTTTCTGTGATGTAATTTTGCACCACCATCTCCTTTGTCGCTGGCTTTTGGCGTTCCTCGGCCATGAACAAAGAACAAGGAAGAAGACTCTTTGTTTGAGTGTTATTGCTTGAGAGAAAAAGAGAGAGATCTAGTCTTCTAGACACGATGATGCTTCCCAAAGAGCTTGGATCGAAAATGATTCCCATACTGGTAGTAGGTTTCTCCACCACCACCTCATCGTCAGTTGAATTTTGGTAGCCACAAACAAAAGATCAGCTTTTTGCAATCATGTCGAAGTCCTCGGTTTCAAATTGTTTTAAAAAATCTCTTTCTTAATTCCTTGGCTTAGAGGCATCCTCAACTCTGTAGGGACTTCTGTGAGCCACCAAAACATGCAGGCTTCTGTGTAAGGTGTTCCTCAGCAAATATCAACACTCCATTTGAGAAAATTAAAAAGAAAAAATAATAATGAAACTTTATACAATTATGAACCATCCTCGGTTCATGCGAGCACAAGATGTTTGAGTATTTGATTGGGTCTGGCTTCAACATATCCCCATTTCTCTAATCCTTCTTGGGTTCTTGCAGTTACTACCATTCTTCCAAGACACAGAGGAGAAACAAACAAAAGTGAGAAAAAAAAAACCACTTTTCCATTTAGAAACCAATACTCGAACATCTTGTGGCCAGTGGCACACCAAAAGCAAGTAGCGACAAAGGAGGTTACGGTGGAAAAACCCAATCAGAGAAAGAGCTGCCGCCGGTAGAGGAAGTGCTGAGGGATATGGGTTTGGATGGAAGAGGGATTTGCCGTTAAAGTTTAAGATTTCAATTAGATGCNTGAGCTCGCTCGAGCTCGGCTCGGTTACTGTACAAGCTCGGCTCGACTCGGCTCGGTTACTATACAAGCTCGGCTCGGCTCGGCTCGGTTACTATACAAGCTCGGCTCGAGCTCGGCTAAGCTCGCTCGGCTCGGATCGTTTACAGGCCTAATTAATATAACATATATAATAACCAATAAACTTATAATTAAGCGAGTTATAAATAGATGAGTAATATGATTACACCTAAGATTCGTAACATTTTCGTTGGACGTCTTTGATTGTTGCATGCTTGACTCTTCTTATTGTGCTTTCTCATCTCCTATGCTTTCAATAAGTAGCAAATCTTCATTATAATCATCAGCACATTATTAAAACTCAAATCTTTTAATGCATAAATTCAAATAAGGTTATGAATAGCTATAGACGTCACCACAATTTTTACTTGTTTGTCATAAGGATATAGCATATGATTCAATATCTTCCATGTACTTGCTCAAATCACGCGTTTTTGCAAAAGCTCTAGATTAGGGTAAAAAAAATGTTTCTTTTTTTTTTTTTATTTCAAAATATTTAATTTGAAAATACAATTTTTAAAAATACAGCTAACATTTGGTAAAATCACAATTTAACCTTAAAATGCGCTACAAAAAAAAATGTCATTATTAAGCTAGTAACGTTCAAATAGTATCTTTTTCAAGATGACAAAAATTGCATAGACTGAAATTTTGATTAAAGTCGTTTGAGTGGTAAAAATGTAGGGAAAACACTACATTTTCACTAAAATGCCACCGTTTAGAAGGTGACATGTGAACAGTGCATGTGTAATGCCCCCAAAATTAGCCTCGGCTAATCCGGTGGAAGCACTGGTAATTAACCCATTTAAGCCAACTTATGACTAAATGAGAAATCACCATTTTGAAAAACATTAGAGTAAATGCATGGGAATGTGAATAAATCTGAGATAGCTAATAATTATCAAGTAAGAACATTGAACTGCTAAATAATAAAGACAAACCTGTAATCATAAGTCAAGCCTAACTAGACAGGCAGTAGCATCCTTTGCCACTTTCATAGTAATGAACTAGGTTACCTAGAAAATGATAACCGTGTAAGTCTAACGACTTAATAAGTAAACCTTACAACATAGGTATGATATAAGCCCAATTTATGAAAGTAAACATGCATTTTGAGTAATAACCAAAAGTGGGGTATTACCTCCGTTATTACACCATTCAATAGATTTTAGGGTTTTTAAAGCTTATGATGTAATGCTAGCGATAACTACCTAACATTTTAATGCAAAAAGGCTAATGCATTATAGATCATAACTTACATATATGGTCTACCCGAGATATTTTTCCTTCTCAGCAGGATTGGCGCTGTCCCAAGGGACCTATAGTACAATGTTGGTGTCCCAACCATTGCACAACATACCGTACGTAATATTAGCAGCACGACCGAGTCCGACCTCGGGTGGCCCACACCGAGTAATGACATCCGTCCTATAGTGCCAAACCATTGAGAATGGTCACGAAACCAGTGGATTCAAAGCCCCGTATAATACACACATATTGACCATAGTATTAAGTTTATATAGTAAGCTCATGGCCGTTTATACCGCACATTCTGATGTACCATGTCTTACGATGTATATTAACAGTTAATTTATAGTACAATTACCAAGTATTTATAGAAATAGGCATGTTCATATCATACTCGTGGTCAGTCAACTGACATATCCCACGTTTTAAGAAAAAAGGTTGTAAGTGTTTACTTACCTCGCGCACTCAAGCGAATCCTCCAACGAAGCTAAGCCCTGTTATAACGAATACAAAACACAGTTATTCTAAGCCTTACGAAACCTAGAAATATGGCTAAGCTCAAGTGTACCTGTGCGAAACTCAACAACCGGTACTCTGCCTACTGATCGTACGTCCGACCACGATGGTGTACGTCCGCTCAATGGGTTAAGCACACCCTTGGGTTTTTGGATAGCACTTGATTCCTACATTACTTTTAGACCTTTAAACATCTTCTAAGCTAACAAATAAGCACATGCAACGTGAGGAATCAAAACACAATGAACCTTTTAAAGAATCTTTTGAAAACACCATCATCTTTAAGGAATGCTTAATGAACACTTGGAAAACCTCATCAAGGTAGAAATATAAGATAAAACAGTGCTAAATACAAGAGAACAGAGCTTACCTCGAAGCTGAACATAGACATCGTCTTCCCTCCTTGGAAACTCCTCTTTGGAGCTCACTCTCACCAACTTCTCACTCAAAAATTAAAGAAAAGGTTCTGGCAGCCTAGAGGCATACCAGGGGATGGGAATAGAAGTATGAAAAGAGAGGAGAGATGGGCCATTTATAGGGAAAGATCGCCACCAACTCTCTGACAGAGCAGCGGACGTCCGCCAACCCTAGCGTACGTCCAGTGCCATTGCACAATGGTCAAATGGGTGTCTCGTAGGTCCAGACATTACCCAAAGGGTATTCCAAAAAGTAGTGTACGTCCGGTGGTCCCACGTACATCCGCTATACGGTTTGCAGAGCGTACGTTCAGTGGTCCTTCCACCGTATGTCTGCACTAAAAATAAAAAGCGTACGTCCACCTCCAGAAGGTCAGTGTTTAGCTTCTATTTTCTAAGGGTTCAAAGTATTATTAGGTTAATGCTAAGGGTTTTGGGCCTCGTTAAAACACTATTATTGAAAACCTTTGTCAATTGCCTTTATGGAGAAGATTTTGTTTAATAACAAGGTTTGTTTTTATTAGGGTATTACACTCTCCCCTCCTTATAGAAATTTCGTCCTCGAAATTTAGGGCTTTCAAAATTAAAGAAAAACATTCGCCCTTCTGAAAAGGTTTTGCAATAATAAAACGTGCTATAATTTTTTTTTTTCTTCCAATTTTGAAGGAAAGAGTAAAATAGGCTAAAAAGTCTTGCAATCGCACCATACTAACAAACGCAAACAGCCATAGATATACACAAGACAAAATTGCCACCCCAAGATTGGTGGACTTAAGCTGTAGCAAGATACATCCAAAATTGTCACCACCATGGTGGACTTAACTGAAACAAGACAAGAAAAACAAACATCTACAACAACATCCTAAAAGATAAGCACATCAAAGCAACCACACTAGGAGCGGGATCACCTCCCCAAAGTTGGCTTTGCAGAAGCTCGTCCCGGCGTCCCTCTCATACTCTAGCTCACTCTCCTTCCAGGGCTCCCTCGGGCACTAGGACTCCCTCTCGCGCTAGGGCTCCCTCTCATGCCAGGGCCCCCTCTACCTCGGCTGAAGTTGGAACTGTAGATGTTGTAGTCTCGAACGTCGATGGGTCCCATCAAATGATCTCACAGCTCCTGAACGGTCTACGTGAGGCGCTGTAGGGCCTGCCCAAAAGTCTGAAGCGTGGCCTCCATCCTGTCTAGCCGCTCGTCCTAGCTAGTAGAGGTAGATGCTCCATTTGATCTAACTGTCCTCCGCCGTCGGGGTCTTGGTGCTGGTGCAGCATCTCGAAGGTGAGTATTGCTGGCGTTGAGGTACCATGCGGTGATAGGTTCCTTCTCAAGCACCAGCTCAACCATGCCATCCGTAATTACCCTAGCATGCTAGACGATCCGAGTGACCAATGCCCTATAAGGTAGTGTGGTGCATGAATTCGCGTGTCGAACAGACATCATGGTGACTGTGACTACAAAGCCATAATTGATGGTGGCCTCGGTCAAAAGAGCGTAAAGGCATCGAGCCCTGTCCATGGTGATTAGGCATGTAAACGAGCCTGGCCAACTCGGCTCGGCTCATTTAAGCAGAAAAATAATCGAGCCGAGCATAAAACCCATAGCTCAAGCTCGACTCGATGAGCCTTTAGCCCAGCTCGAGCTCGGGATCGGGATCGTGAAAGTGCATTTTTCGAGCCGAGTCGAGCCCTCGATTGGCTCGACTCGGCTTGAGCTTGAGTTACCAACAAAATTTGCAACCTCATGATATCGAGCTCGAGCTTGATTAAAAGCTTGTTTGAGCCTTAAACGAGTAGCTCGGCTCATTTAAGGCTCGTTAATACCAATTCTGTAATTTTTTTTTTTCTAAAACAGTTAAAATTCAACACTTCATTAGGTAAGATTCCAAAGGCCAATTATAAATCAGTTAAAATTCACTTAACAAGTTAAAATTCACTTAACAAGGCAATGATTAATGAGAAAACCTAAAACTAAGGCATAAATTATAAACACCTCAAATTACATGCTTACAGGATAGTATATTAGGGCCTTACAAATTACAAGCAACTTCAAATTGAAGAAAACAACTAATTTACAAACAGAATTACAAATCAAATTGAAAAAAATTACAAATGAGTCAAATGACCAAAAGACATCCCACAACACCAATTGCTCGAACCTGCATATATAAAAATAAAATTCTCAGTCAAAAGAAACTTGGAAATAGAAGGCAATGTTTAAAATGTGAAAAGAATTTGAGGCAAAGTGGAGCAAAGACCACGATTTCACAACAAAATTGAAAGAGTCCAATTGCTATTGAAAGTTGCTTTACCAGCAATGATATTTAAGTAGTATTACCAACGTCCACAGCATTCCAAGAAATCAGAAATGCATTCTCAAATTATCCATTAGCCATTTCTAATTTTCTAATGCTTATAATGCTTATGAGGGTTACTTTTTCAGCAACCATGCCTAATACGAGTACTAAAGCCTCTCCTAAATTGCTCAAATCACAAAGTCACTCTCCAATTAACACACTGGATCAGTTCTCTAGCTTCAAAACCCTTAAAGACCACCTAAATTCACAATTGATAGATTTTGCATAAGATAAAGGAAATGCAAAATTTAAAAACAATAAAAATAATCTCAAAAAAGTAGTCCATTGCTCATCAAAATTAACAGAACTGACTAAGCAAACTAATCTAAGTCACTTGGCACTAGATTTCATATGGTTTAAAAGTTATCAAAACGATATATATATATTAAAACAGAAATCTCCACAAAGTACCCATTGTGAAGCCAACTATTCCATGCTTAAGCTGCAGAAGAGGAATATCCAAAAAGTAGGTAAAATTACTAGCTATTATGTTTGATGTATGTTTGTTTGATCTGGACCTCAAATACCAAAGGCTCATTTGCATGGGACAAAAGGCTAGTCCAAACTGCAACCAACAGCCATATATGTAACAACATTACATTAAATCCATGTACAATATGAACACTTTTTCCTTTATGCCTTCGTAATATTATGAATGAAAATGCATTAAGCTTCACATATTTAACAAAAGTATAAAAATAGATAACTACAGTAAGTGTAACCTCTTCAGGAATTGGCTTCAAGTTTTCATTAATATATCCCAACAAAGGAGGTATCAAAGCTCTTCTTTTTCCTGAAAATGAAACCATCCAAATCTGAATCAACCACTAAAGCTAATAGTAAGAGAATAGTGTACAGGAAATTGGTTGAAATTAAATATCAAAAAGCAGTCAGAAACCAAGTGATAAGTTGGCATAAAAAGTTAAAATTTTAATAAAAAATAGATAACTTCCTACCCTCATGCCAATCAGAACCTCCTCCAAGCACTAAAATGCAAAAACTTAAAATTACCAAACTAGCAACTAGCATGTGAAAATGTGGCAGCTTTTAATGATCAAGGAAAAAATATTCTTATCCACCACTGTTCCATAGCAATAGGATGCCAATTTAAAGGTTGTTATAAGAAGAAATAAAACAGTCCTAATTAATACAATAAAAAGACTCAATTTTGATCAAAATACTCTTTACAACACTTAAAAAAGAAATAAAGGAAATAACAGAAAAAATAACAGAAAATAACATAAAAAGTAACAGAAAATCTCACCACTGTGATGACAGTGGCAGTGATTCTCATTCCCATTTCCCATCACATGGTTCCAAATGGCCAACAACACCATACACCAACTTGCAAAACATTCAGCACAAGTTAGTTGACATCCAATGTCAACATAATCCCAAACTTTATTTCCTTAAATATGTGGCAGCTTTTAATGACCAGGAAATATGTACTGCATAGACAAACAAACCAAAAAAAAAAAAAATGTTAGCAAATTTTTACTCCCTTGCATTTAGTTAGTCAAAGACTCAAAAGGTCTTTGGCCTTTATTAAACAAGTCAAGGGAGGTTCAAATAATCAATTTTTTGTTGAAAAATGAAAACAATAAAATGAAAAAGGAAGAAAGTTATTACCTCAACAGGCTCAATTGCACATATTTGCAACAAAAGTACAATATATCACTTAAACAGTTAAAAATAAAACATAGTTATCAAATTACAGACTTATAAAGAAAAGGAGACTTGAAGTCTTGAATAAAAAAAAAGTAGTACTCAAATTACAGACTTAAACAGAAAAGTAGTCCTCAAGTTGTTGTACTTGTAGTTGTAGGCAAATCCACTTCAACAAATTTCTACAAAAATAAACACAAAGTTAACAAAGCAGTTCATACATTAATAAAATTAAGTAAAAAACTAAATAGTCTAAATACATAAATTTGAAACAAAACTTACTTTCATAGCAGATTTTCTCTTGAGGCCATGAACTGCTCCCACCCAATCTGAACCGCATAAGAGCATATGAACAGTGTCAGTTTTTAATGATGCTCTATGGGGTTCAATAACCCTACCACCAGCACTGAAAGAGGCTTCCAAAGCAACTGTACTTATGGGAACAACTAAAATATCCTTTGCCATTTTAGATAAGATACGATATTTCAAGGCATTGGATTTCCACCATTCCAAAGCATCAAAATCAGCATCCATAGCTATTCCATTCTCATTCTTTTCACAAATGTAGACATCCTCTTTAAGATAAATATCCAAATCTGATTTAGATGATGTCACTACTTCTAATATGTTCAAAAAACCTTGATCGACCTTGAAAAATTTTGGGCACTACATCTCCCACAATTGCACTTGAGGAAGCAGCAGCATTTACTTGAGCTGTTTCTTGCAATATATAAGCCTTATGGGCAGAAACATATAACTCAAATAACTCTTTCAGAACTGCCAACACATCTCTAATGTAATAACCATTTTTGTCCGAAGGATAAATGATAGGAAAACAAAAATTAATCAACTTCATCTTGTATCTGGGATCTAAGACAGCAGCTATGGACATCAACAAATTGCTTTCACCCCAATACTTCTCAAATTTTTCATTCATCTTAGCTGTCATTGACCTTATGTACTCATTCCTATCTTCACACTTAATCATCAAAATTTCTTTCATCCTCCAAACCTCAGGTAAATACAAATTTGCAGTAGGGTAGTCGCTACCAGATACAACATTGGTTACATCATTGAAAACTGACAAAATATGGGTCACATTATCCACCATATCCCACTGTTCTGGACTTACAACCCACTGAAATCCTTTCTCAACTCTTTTGTACCTAGGGAACACTTCTTTGAACCGAATTGCTGTGTCCAACATCATATAGGTGTTGTTCCAACGTGTAGGGACATCTAAAATCAGCTTCTTATAACGTATATCCAATCTCTTTGCTATCTCAATAAAGACAATCAGCCTACTTTCAGAAGCCACTATAAATTTTATTCCCTGCCTAACAGCATCTATAATATCCTTAATTTGTGTAAGCCCAGCTTGCACCAACAAGTTTGTAATGTGTGCAGAACACCTAACATGAAACATCCTACCCCCAACCGGCAAAGTGTACTTCAACTCAAAGTCATCTCTTAGATTTGTAATTGCTGTATCATTAGCTGACGCATTATCAACAGCAATTGTATGAATTTTACTCTCAATTTCTCAATCGCAAAAACAAGCCATTAATGCATCAGCAATCACACCACCACAATGTGGAGGAGGTACATTGCAAAAATTTAAGGTTCTTTTTTGGAGGCACCAAGATGAATCCACAAAGTGGCAAGTCACCACCATATATGACACTCTTTGAGAAGAGGTCCACATATCGGTAGTGATGTTCACCTTGTCAATCAATTTTAAAAGTGTTTTCAGCTTCCTCTTTTCAGTTTGGTAAGTGGTAAAACAATCATTTTTAAGAGTTGCACGACTTATTTTTCTCCAATGAGGTGTGCAGACCCTCATAAACTTATTAAAAAGTTCATGCTCCATCATATTAAAAGGGTACTCATGGAATAGCACCATATGGGCAGCCATTTCCCTAACCTTACTCTCTTTGTAACTAAAAGCTACCAAACTTTCCACACCATCATGTTCACTGCTAGGTTCAAATGTCAATGTCTTTTGCTTTTTACTACTATTATTCTCTATATATCTAGCACATGAAGTCAAATGCCTATTTAAGGTCGAGGTGGTACTAGATTTTTCAACTGCAAACAATCTCTTACACCAACGGCATTGTGATTTTTTAACTCCCCCGCTTAAAGTAATTGAATCAAAGTCGTTCCAAACTTTTGCAGTCTTTTGCCTTTCTCTCCTTTTATATAGTGGATTCTCACTTATAACACTCACACTCCCATCCCCAGCCTCACCAACAGTAGGAGAGGCAGTGTTAATAGGTTGATCTGGTGTAGGGTTGATAGAAAGAGTGTTATCTAATTCAACTTCAAACTCTTCCAATTCATTAGACTGACTCATATTCTCCATAACTGTTAATTGTAAAATAATCAGAATTACTAAATTAAAATTTGTTCAGTGGTACCAATTTCATATAAACAACAAAAAAAATTAATTTACAAACAGAATTAGAAAAAAAAAAAAA
>CM017327.1:29458984-29625308 GCA_006937295.1 Carpinus fangiana
TCTTCTCCGTTTTTGCCTCCAATTTTTTTTTAAATTTACCGCTAATGGAGTATGATCTGACGACACTGCTGCTTCCACATTTACCAGTGCATCCGGAAAAATTGTTCTCCATTCTATATTTGCCACCCCCCTGTCTAGTCTTTCTTTTATAAATGCCCCTCCATTTCTGCAATTACTCCACGTATATTTTGAACCCCTAAAACCCAAGTCTGTCAAATTACATTCCTCCAATGTTTGTTGGAAAGCCTGCATTTGCCACCTTGGTCTAATACTTCCACCCCATTTTTCCGTCCCATTTACTATTTCATTGAAATCGCCAATCACTAGCCATGGATGAGGAGCTGTCCGAGCTAGAAATTTGAGCAAATCCCATGCCTCATATCTTCTAGGAGCCTCGGGGTGACCATAAAATCCCGTAAATTTCCAATACAACTCCACTAAGGGTTCATAGATAATAGCATTTATGTGTCTCTGGCTAAAATTTTGCACTTCCACGTTAGCCTCATCCCTCCATAAAAGACCCAATCCTCCGCTTCTTCCTATACAATCGACAATGAACATATTTGAGAAGCCCAGTTTAATTCTCACTGCCTCCATCTTGTTACTATGTAATTTGGTTTCCATGAGGAAAACCAAATCGGGTTTCTTCTCCTTCACCAATTGGCAAAGATCACGAACTGCCCAAGGGTTCCCAAGCCCCCGGCAGTTCCAACTAAAAATAATCATTGCGGTCGGCGGGGCTGAAATTCAGCCGCCGCCAATCCCGATCCATTAAATAAATCACAATCTCCATCTATCTTTCGTCCTTTCTTTGATATAATCACCTTTCTCCCGCTTCCCCTGTCCTCATTAATTTTTTCCACTTCGTCTAGCCATTCTCTGTCCTTACGCTTCCATGGCACCACCGCCTTTCCCGAGACTTCATTTACTAAATCAAAATTCCCTTTTCCACTTGTTTTTGCTTCCTTTACATTTTTTTCTATTGCTGTAAGAGTTGGGCCCATGTATTTTCCTCCCAGTGATGGCCTCTTTTCTCCGCTTTCTTTTAAGCCCATATTCTCAACTAAATTTTCCTCCATCTCTTGTGGCTTCGTGGGCCCCATACTTTTTTCAAAAATACTGAAGTTGTCTCCTGCGTGCCTCATTACACCTGCTGAGTTGGGAGAATCTTCCACATTTACTTCTCCTCCTTTATTGTCATTATTACCCACCCCCATACAGCTTGCTTTCCTATTAGGCACCCATTGAAAACCCACAGGTTGGCTAGCTTTTGAGGGAAAGCTTTCCTTTTCCATATTGTGCTCCCCAGAATAGCTCTTCACATGATCCCCATTACCCTTCCGTCTTAAAGGCGAATTATTACTTTCCTGAAATAATCCTTCAGCCCCGGCACCGGAAGGAAATTTTGATTGGCTCCGATCTTCCTCTCTCCGGTTTCCGGCCATTCCTCGTTTTGTTCTTTTTTCTGGAACTGTGTCTTCCGGTTGAGTTCGCCCATGTTTCAGAGGGACAGCATCCTGGTTCCTTTCACTTCTTCTTGGTGGGGATGGCACTCTTAGCCAAGGTCCGAACTGAGTTGTATCATTTTGATTCTTCATCTCACTTCGCTTCATACATCCCTCAGGTCCATGGCAGATTACCCCACACTGAAAGCAAAACTTAGGGAGCTTTTCGTACTTGAAAGGAATCCATTTAGGTGTTCCTTCCAGGTTGAGTTTTCGTCCTCTTGCAAGAGGTTTTGATAGGTCCAAAGAAATCTTCACCCGCAAATATTCCCCCCATGCTACCCCACGATCATCCGTATCTACTGCTTCCACTTCCCCCACCGTTACTCCGATTTTTCGGCCGACCTCCCGCCCCATACATCCCAATGGTAATTTGAACATACGGATCCAGAAAGATGCCCTGTCGAATTTGATATTTGCCGGTGTTGTGCGATCATCATAGTCTTCTATAAGGAAAAGGGAGCCTTCAAACACCCATGGCCGCCCCTCTAGAACTCTCTTTTTATCTTGTGTAAATTCAAACTCGATAATAAAAAGGTTCTCTCCCAGAGCTTTGAAATTCAACGTCCCTTTTGATTTCCATCCACGTTGGAGTCGGGTCTTCACCGTTTCCATACTCACATACCGATCTGACGCCAGTTTCCCGATGACACAATCACGTCCCCAATTTGTGACTTCTTGGAAATCCGTTGCCTGCACCTCCACCGCCTCATCCTCATCCTCTGCCAATGAGAAGTTTTCCCACATTCTAGACAAATCATCAGCCATTACTTTCAAAATCACGTAATACCAAGAGATTTCTCCACAATCTTTTATATAAAAAAAGACGTGAAAACAGATCCTCCTCCTCTAGATTAAAAACTAGAGAGGAAACACTTGTACAGGAATAAAACTTCTGTCGCTTAATCAACTTCAAAAAAACAAAATTTCACAGCTTTACTCGTCCTCCCTATCTCTAATCTCCTCCCATATGGTCTAACGGACAGCAAAAAAGGCCACCCCAAAAGGCTACCTAATGCACTGCCCCCATAAGGTTTTTTGGAGATTTAGAAATTTAACCGGAAGATCGCCGGAAATCGCCACTTAGATCGCCGGAAATCGCTCGCAGCTAAAAGTATTTTTTAAAAATATATGCTCCTTTAATTAGTTAGTTGTATACACATTGAATCTATAATTAATAACATAGTGTCATAATGCATATGCTGTTAGTTATACCATTGATTAGTCAATTGTATACGCATTAAATCTATGATTAATAACATAGTCTATACAATGTTAGCTATACCCTTAATTAGTTAATTGTATACACATTTAAATTTCAATCTATAATTAATAACATTGTTTATATAATGTTGGTTATACCCTTAATTAGTTAATTGTTAATTTGTATACATATTAAACCTATATATATTAATATATATATTTGTTGAATTTGACATTAAACCTATAATTAATAACGTAGTTTATATAAATATAATGCTAGTTATACACTTAATTAGTTAATTGTATACATATTAAATATATTATATATGATTATTATTGATTAATAACAAAGTTCATCCTTAAAAAAAAAAAAATAATAATAATAACATAGTTACATTATCACGCGTTCGGGTCGGGTTGGGCAATAATCGGGTTGAGCTCTCAAGCCTTAAACGAGCCGGGCGAGCTTTAAACGAACTCGACTTAAACGAGTCGGACCCAAGAGCCCCTGTCGAGCTTAATCGAGCGAGCCAGGTATGTGTCGCTAGCTAATCGAGCGAGCTTCAACAGTAATGAGCAAGCTTGTACAGTGTCGAGCTCGAGCTCGGGTCGAGCTTAGTCGAGCGGGTATCGAGCGAGCTCGCGAGTATGTCGGCTCATTTACAGGCCTAATGGTGATCATCGTGAGGCTCAGCACCGAGAGTACACGGCTCATCACTATGCGGCAGATGCATCAAACCTCATTACCGAAGTCATGGATCTGGAAGCTGCTCACCCTCAGTCTTCATCTGAAGAGGGCGTCCCTCTGCAAAGCATGCGACCATCTCTGTTCGAGTAGGGAGGTGGTCAACCGGCCAGGGGTATTCCAGGTTGCACACCTGTGGTGCTCCAGTAATGGCGCTGATGAGATCGGAGGTCACATGGATCTCCGTCCCTCTAACCCAAGTGAGTAAGGAATCGCCGACTCTCTAATGGATGTTGGCGTAGAAATCTTTCACCAACTTTGCTATTGCTGGGCGGTGACCCTTCACCATCTCAACCCAACCCTAGGCCTCTAGCACTACCCGAATGTGCGAAGCGCGCTCATCAAAATCCGCCACCATGAGTCCCCTCTCTACTGTGAATCGGCGCCCATTGTAGTCATCCTTAAACCGATGATAGGCTTTATACTTGTAGAAACGGGTACGGTTGTAGACGAAGTCCGTGTTGCCCAAGTCCGTGGCGCTGCTACCCTCAATGACTGGAGCCTCAAGGCCTGGCTCGCCTGTAAGGGCTGTTGCGGCCTCTGGACCTTTGGGTCCTGGTCCGCCTGTAAGGGCTGCTGCGGCCTCCTCCATCTCAATCTCTGTCCCAGACTCTGGGTCCTGGGCGAACTGTGGCTCATGCTAGAGCCTGCGTGATCGTGTGCGGGATGAAATGGATGCAGTTGCACTTGCTTTTGTCCGTGCCATCTCCCTGTAACGGAAATTCTAATTAGGACCAATCCCTCAAGGCTATGCAAAGTTCTACCCCACGCCAAACCCATGCAAATTGTCATATGCCAATATGAGGTGTATGGAAAAGATAGGGATGTGTGTGAATTTCAAGCTTAGGTGGTTCAAATGATGCCATAGAGGTTAGGGCACTTGGACCTATGATCAACGTCAAGATCCAAGGTCAGGTAGAGGAGTATTCAGGTGTTTTGATCAAAAGGAATAGTCAAGGAGTCCATCAAAACTTGGCATTTTAAAATTGAAGCCAAGTAATGATTGTTAAGCTAGGGCAAGGTAAAGAGTGTCCAAACGCCTAAGCCTAACTAGGTGGGTTTAGAGTACCTAGTAGTGACTTAGGATTCATTTGACTAAGTCAGTTGCAAGGGTCCAAAATACCCATTTTTAGGAGAAAAAGGGCATTATGGTCATCATGGGGTTTGGACATAATTCCAAAGGTCGGATTTGTGATCTAGGTCTTTGACAAGAGGGTTTACGAGCACAATTCGATAAACAAGGTTGTAGTAGTTTTACGGAGTTGAATTTAGGGCAAACCCTATTATTTGGGTATGAAGGGCATTTTGGTAATTTTACAATCTTGGGCGAAATTCTGGATTCAAGGTTCAAAATCATAGATCAGGGTCTCAATTGGTCCAAATGACCCAATGTAAGCCTCAAATTCAACAAAATCCAAATTTAGGCAAAAACCCCTAAATTCAAGAACTAGGATTTGGGCTTTTCAAAATTGATCACTTTTGGGCAATGGGTGGTATGGGCTTCGTTTCTCGGTCATTATAGAAGAGATTGGGTTCCAATCCATGCATCAATTGCATGAGAAATTTGAAGAAACTCAAGGGTTTCGGATAAATACCCCCTACCCCCTTCGTGTTTTCATAGTTTTCAGACTCTCCCAGGCTGCTATAGTGTTTTGAGAGTGTCTTGAGTGTGCTTTGTGAGCGTTGGTGGAGTGTTCATGTGTTTGGAGCATTCGTGAGGCAGAACTCTTGCAGTTTTGTTTTAAGGAGGTAACGTTTGATCCTTAGCTTTTTAAATACATCGTTATGTTGCTCGATTTTTGTTTGGTTGTAGTTGTTAGCTTAGATACGCTTTGAATCTTGCTTAGGTTAGCATTTTGTTAACTTAGGGTTGTTACGTTGTATGGAGGTTGTAATCTAGGTTATGGGGCTTTTTGGTGTTTCTAGTAGCCCTAGGAGTCGGAGAATAGGCAGACAGTGGAGAGAAAATGAAGTTCTCCCTGAAAAACCTCAAAGCGGATATACAATATCGTGACCGGATATACAACCCATCGTGATACGGTGGACGTACGACCCCGAACCTAAAAGTTAATTAAAATTATCACACGATAATATTGTGAGATACTTGTGATTTAAAATATTATTTTTATTATTAAAAAAAAAATGCACTTTTTAGTTTCTTAAAAGACTTGTTAAATTTTTTTTAAATTGAGTTGACAAAAAAAAAAAAAAAAAAAAAAAAAGGAAGAAAATTGGTGTCCTTTCTTAGAAGCTTCGTCCCATGGAAAGCTCCAATGGACTTTGTAGATTAGCTTAATTGAAGGCAATTCTTGGGCCCACAATTTCAGATGAGGAATTAACACCCGTCACCCACTCAAGGTTTCGTAGATATATATCCGTATCGCGTAGATTCTTCTATTTCAGCTTATTAATGAGGTGACCAACGCCATTTTCATCATCTAGGGGTTAAAAAACGACTATCGTTAATAAAATTGGCTATACATTTTGGCGGTTAATCAATAATTAGTGATTATTTAATAATTATTTATTAAATTAATCACTTTTTAAAAGAAAAAAAAAAAAAACTCAAAACAGCATCATTTTTTACGATAATATGGTAATACTTAAAAATGAGGACACTTCATGAGTTTCATACATTTTGTATATATTCAAATACCAATATGACATCGTTTCATGCATAATCTTAAAACCAACAATTGCACCGCCTTAGGCATGCAGTTAATAGCTTTTTTAACCATCTTAAAAAACAGCTAAATGATTACACAATTTATAATTAACGATTAATACGATCAGCCGAGTATTTCATGTACCAGTAGCACACGAGGGTTGGAGCTTAGATATGGGTGTTATATTTGTTTTATCTGTGTCGCGCAAATTGCTGTGAATATTCAAAATGGAGTCAGAATTTTCAAAATATGTTGTGCAAATTGAAAGTGTATCGTACTCCGTGGTCGCCATGTTGAGGTGAAAGTTTTCACGAGATGACGAGATACGATTGACTGGTCAGATCTCTTGCAAAATTCCAAATCCGCCATATTCCATTATTGACTTTCTTTTTTAGCTAATATTATCTTCTATTTTGTGGTGTAAGCTTATTTTTATGAATGACTCTCAATGTACTTTGAAAATGTTAGATGGTTGACACGTGACAAAAACATTAAAATGGATCCAATGGTCGTTATTATTATTATTTTTATTTTGTAATGATAGGCCGTAGGCGTGTCTTCAATTAAATGTTGATATATGTCAGCAAGTTATAAAGAAATTGTAAGAACAACATTAATTATTAATATATAACATATATAATAACAAACAAACGAAAAAAGCCCAATAAACTTATAATTAAGCGGGTTATAAATAGATGAGCAATATAATTACACTTAATATTCATAACATTTTTATTGGATGTCTTTGATTGTTGCATGCTTGACTCTTCTTATTGTGCTTTCTCATCTCCTATGCTTTCAATAAGTTGCAAATCTTCATTATAATCATCATCACATTATTAAAACTCAAAATCTTTTTATATGAATAGCTATCGACGTCACCACAATTTTACTTGTTTATCATAAGGATATAGCATATGATTCAATATCTTCCACATACTTGTTCAAATCACACGTTTCTGCAAAAGCTCTAGATTGGGGCAAAAAAATGTTTTTTTATTTTATTTTATTTCAAAATATTTCATTTGAAAATACAATTTTAAAAAATGCAGCTAACATTTGGTAAAATCACAATTTAACCTTTAAAATACACTACAAAAATGTTAACAATTAATGACTCCTTAATAATCACATTTTTTTGCCAAAAAAAATATCATTATTAAGCTAGTGACGTTTAAATAGTATCTTTTTTAAGATGACAAAAATTGCATAGATTGGAATTTTGATTAAAGTCGTTTGAATAGTAAAAATGTAAGGAAAACGCTACGTTTTCACTAAAACTGCATCTTTTAGAAGGTGATGTGTGAACGGTGCACATCACCTCCGTTCACACATCACCTTCTAAAATTTGTCATTTTCACTATTCACATGTCATCTTAGAGAATGTGACGTTTTCACTATTCAAATGTCAATACCCTTTAAAAGATATTTAAAAAAATTATAATATATATATGACCAAAAAAATCAAATTAATTTTCTTTTTAAAAATAAAAAATTCAAATAATATATATATATATGTGTGTGGTGGGGAGGGGGGGGGGGGGGGGGGGNTTTATACGTGTGGGTGACAGTGTAATTTTTTAAAACTTTTGGAGTGTGGGTGATTATTCTAAACGCAAACTATGAGTGCCAATATTTTCAAATTTTGAAATGTGTCACTATTCATGCGCGAATAGTAACTAGTAAAGTGTAAATAGTAATTTACTATTCACACATCACTGTTCGCGAGTGAATAGTAACGTGATGGGGGGCTTCGCAAGATAGTTCATCAAACGGGCATGATTCAACTACTGCAAACTGGTTAGTTTACTTTGTTCATCAAATTCGTGCCGCATGGCTATACTATACACTATTAATAGAGGATCTGCAAGAAAAGCCATAAGCCTTCATGCTCTAAAAGAAAATCAAAGAATGTATGGAGGTCACTGAACTATGTCTATGGCTATGGCACAAAGGCTTGCTCGATCAACTTAATTGGAGAAGAAATCGAGCGCGTCCAGAACCAGCCTTTGTGCCATAGTCATAGACATAGTTTAGATCTTTGTGTCATAGTTTGTAGTTTAGATCTTTTTTACATCTACCGCAACTTCTCCACCTACACAAGCCACGTGCCACTCTTCCATCATTATATATAGGACAAAGTTTTCCTCTAAACTTCTAGTTTATAAAAGTGAAATGTATTAATTTTTTTAGGAGAAATTTCACTGAAGATCCTCGAATTTCTACCCGTTTTGAAATACACTCATAAACTTAAAAAACTCTCAATTTAGTCCATTGAAGTTTCAATTGCTCTTAATTTAGACCATTCCGTCATATTTTAAACATTACATGACGTTTATATCCCTAACTTTTATATAGAATTCTAACTTCCAAATTTTTATTTTTATTTTTTAATTTTTTTACAAAATGAAAAGCAAGGATATTTTGGTCTCTTTTTTTTTTTTTTTTTTTTTTTTTTGTATTTTTAATGGCTAAAATTGATAGAATGGTCCAAATTGAGAGTAATAGAAAGTTTAAGAGACTAAATTGAGAGTTTTTAAAGTTTAGGGAGATATTTCAAAACGGGTGAAAGTTTAGGGGTCTTCAGTGAAGTTTTCCCATTTTTTTAATAACATGAGAGATACAAATGAGTTTTTATTAAAATTTATTTCAACTTTGTCTTTGCTATTAAAAAAACATGTGCATCTCACATGTTAAAGGGATACATGTCACTTTTATAAACTAAATTGGAGAAAATTCATCTCACCCAATTTAGAGGAAAACTTTGTCCTTATATATTGGGATAATTACCTTTTGCTCCCATGAACTATAACGCCTTGACATTTTTCCATGAATTACTAACTATAACACTTGACCCTATCAAACTATCATTTTATGACACTTTCCCCTTTTCTATAAGTTAAATGGGTTAAAATTAACGGTCAACGGTCATGTGACTTACATGTGCCATATTAAATTTTTTTTCGTTTCACTTTTGCTCTCACTTCAGATCAATAAAATGACGCTTATATTCTCATAAACCCTAATCCAATATATGAGAAGTAAGGGCAAAAATATAAGGAAAAAAATTTAAAATGACACATGCAAGTCACATGACCGTTGATTGTTAATTTTAACTCTTTTGACTAATGGAATGGGGAAAATGTCATGAAATAATAGTTTGATGGGGTTAAGTATCATAGTTGATAGTTTATAAAGAGAAAATGTTAAGGCGCTGTAGTTCATGTAGCAGAAGATAATTAACCCATAGATATATATGGAAAATGCTAGGGGTTTTTCCCGTAGGTTCTCTTGGCGTTCTCCCAGTCTTACGTAAAACATGATTTAAGAAAAAATAAAATATATATATTTTTTGACATGTCCACACAAGAAGGGAATAGGGATTCAAACTACCTCTTAGGGAGACCCCCTATATGATATAAATCGATAACTTTGCATGTTAATTCCGTAATTATCTGTTGTTCGCCCGTTTTGTGTTTTGCTGGGTTCTAAAGACAACGTCGTCGTTTAAACGCAATGAAAAAGCCCAAAACCCCTAAACCCATTTCTGTCTCTCTTTCTCTTCGAGTTTTGAGTAATGGCGCGTGGCAAGAAGGCGAAGCCTATAACGGCAGCACCGAGAGCGGCGGATAAACCGGAAACCAAGCGGCTGAGCAACGCCGAGCGGTCGGCTTACTTCTCGAGGAGAGAGGCGGCAAAGGTATTACGAACCGTACTCGAAGGCGACGCTCGGCGCCGAGCCGTTGGTTCCATCAAATCTCTCATTTATCGACCTTCTATCAGGAACAAGAAGGGCACGTTCGCTCTGGTCTGTCAAACACTCAAGCGTAAGTTTTCACCGACCAAACCCCTTAAATATTACTCCACTGGACCACTGGTAAATAAGTGCAATTTGATGTGTTGGATTTGGTGTCGCTTTCAGATCTTCCCATTATCAAGGACGTCTTGGAGGCTGCTGGCTTGCTGAAGGGCAAGTGGAAGGTATAATAACATCGGTACATCACCTTCTTCTCTATGTGGGTTTTACTTGTAGGCTGACAATAATTCAGTAACGCTAATAATCTGCTGATTCTGTTGCTGTAGAGGCAAGAGGAATTAATTTACATAATCACATATGACATTCTTTTTGGGAAGGTACGTTCCGCGATTACCCTCTTTCTTTTTTTGTTTTTGGAGCAAATAAACTTCTCATCATATTACCAAAGAGTGCATAGTGTCAATCTAATGTTTGTGCCCCTGCTCTCTCATTTGAATATGTGGGATAATCCTTAAAATGGATTCTTATCTCCAGGCTGTTTCGTTAGTTGGGGATGCCGAGGTGTTTCTCATGCACCGGAAAGATGCTCTACAGGCAGCTTTGGCAAAGCTGTTAGTTAAGAAAAAAGTGAAGACCGCTCAAGATTTGGTCCAACTTTATCAAATACCTGGTGTGTGTGTGTGTGGGCGCACACGTTTACAATTGTTGATTTCATGTTTGAAAGTCTAATCCTGCTTACTTGTAAAGCTTCAAGTAATAGAGATGTAAATTATTTGGCTTCATTCACTATTTGTGTTCTTTTCCCCTTAGCAAAATGGAGAGAGAAGCTTAGCTTTATAACTTGACCATTGAAAACACTCCCCATATGTCATAAAATGCCTGCTTAGGTTTTTGAGAGAGAGAATGCGTGTGGTGGGAGGGATGATTGGTGGTGAGAAAGTGGTGGTGGGGGCAGTTGGGGATTTCAACCATGGGTAGCTGCCGGTGTGGTGCGGCAGCGATGGAGATTTATAGTGTAGAAGGAGAGGGGGAGAGAGAGGCCGAAATTGGTTTCTGCCTTTTGAATCCATTTTCTGCCCTTTAGCCTTCGTTTTCCTTTGACCAGGATTTTTTATTTTATTTTTTATTTTATTATTATTATTATTTTTCCATTTTCAGGCTGAGCCAGACACCAGAAAATGTGATAAATACTTTTCTGAAAACATTCTACACCAAAACAGTCTTAATCAATTATGTGTCTGTATTGATTTTAGGCATGGAGATGCCATATTAGTTTTTGCCTTGTAAAACACAATGTCTAAACCCAGTTTTCTAATTTATGATGCAGAAGTTTCAAAACCTCGTCATGTTCGTGTAAATACTCTGAAAATTGATGTTGATTCTGCCTTACTTGAATTAGGGCGAGGATACATGGTACTTTCAGCAATCTTTGTGAACTTTTGTGGAATATGATTTATAATATGTTTTTCATTTATGAACTAATCTTACAGTGAAGTGAAGAAAATCTGGGGATACCATCAGCTGCAGAAATATTTGGAACTAACAATGATGACCTTGTTTATTGCTGCTTGTTCAATGCAATAATACTTAGAGAAAGTCTCATAACATTCCTTTAGTCTTAGCCTTTCTAAAATGTTCTCTTTATCTCATAGAGCTTGGTACACCACTAGAGAGAGAAAAAAAAGTGACTGTTAGGCAAAATATTTGAAATCTCTTTTCACTTTTCAAACACTGGAAAACACTTTTCACTTGCCAAGCATATTTTCAGATGTGGTTTCCACAAATAACACTTTTTTCTAAACAAAACATAGCACACTTAAAAAAAAAAAAAAACACAAAACACAAAACAGATCTTAAAAAACAAAACACAGCACACTTTTAGGAAACTTCTTATACCCCCCCCCAACCTCTCGTGAAGGCGCAGGGTTGGGTCTTCTATCCTGCAAAGGGGAGAAGGTAGAGATACATCTCCTCAAGGTGCGGGGATAGATCGTCCACCCTTTGCGAGCCTCTCACAAAGGAAGAGAGGGAAAGACCCACCTCCCCCTCTAGTGAACAGGTGGCAACTGCCATCCGTGAGGTCAGCTTCTGACAATTTTCTTTTGGTTTTGTTTCTTTTATCGTTTGAAAACATTTCTTAGTTTTAAGGCCTTGGTCTTGAGGGTTTGCTCCCTTCAAGGTCCAAGGTTCAACACCTCATGGGTGCAAACAATCCTTTGGGGCCACACCCCCTGGTGAAAAGCCAGCGACTTAACCAGTTCCGTGTAGGAAAACTTCTGAGGGTGCGGTGCACGGGACCGGGGTTTACTCTGCAGGGGTGGGTCCGAAGGGCCCTGCCTTGGAGAGGTTCCTCGACATAAAAAAAAAAAAAACATTTCTTAGTTTTTTGCTTTTGAGAAGCAGTTTTTAGTTTATCAAACAAAATTTCTTTTGTGGACCCTACAAATTTCAAATGTGACCTCCACCGAAAACACTTCTCAATTTTTTGTTTTCTCAAAACCCAAAACTGTTTTTTTTTTTTTTTAAAAAAAAAGAAAAATACTTTTCATCTTTTCACTGTTTGATTTATAATGAGGAGAAAGAAATGAGAGTGGAGAATGCATCTGAAATTGTTTTACTCAGGCCTACAAAAGTTATCTCAGAAGTGATGTCACTTGGGGAGGAAGTTAGTATAAGGAGAAAAGGCAAAAAAACTTAAGCATATTCTCTTGTTGAAATTGAGCCAGAGCATATACTTTGTTAATATTGCTGGCATGGTTCCTTTTCCAGAGTTGACTGTTTTTTTTTCTTTTCTTTTCTTGTCTATTTTGTGTTAAATAGGTTCAAAAGGATAACTTGGTTCCTGACTTGTTGATACTCCCACCAGGTGCTGACTTACATAACCATCCTCTAGTCACGAATGGAAGTGTTTTTATGCAAGTAAGATTAGCTTGTTTTCCCTTGAAAAATTACCATGACTTGGTAGTGATAGTAGTTTAAAATTTAGTATGTCTTCTGTTTGATTGATATTATGATCTTCTCTTGCATAGGGGAAGGCAAGTTCTATGGTGGCAGCAGCTCTTGATCCTAAACCCGGATGGGAGGTGAGTAATTCTTATCTCGTTTCTATTGGTGATTGAGTTTTTTTCACGTGAGGAAAGTAGTTATCTCATCTTTCTCATACTCCTAGTTTTAATATTGTTATCTCATCCATCATTGACATTTCACATTCTCAATAGGAACCTAAAATTTCAGTTGTACTTACTTTTCAAAAAAAAAAAATCAGTTGTACTTACATTTTTTAATTTTCTTTTTCTTTTTTAATTGAGAAGCCAGGAAATATCTATTCATATTTAAGCACATGATTTGAAAACGTTGCTTATCTTGAGAAAGATAGACAAGTTTATCATTTATAGTGGATTGGTTAAAGCTTTTACTAGGGTTGTAATCGAACATTTCATCTAATTTTGTTTTGAACACGAGTTGAGCTTGAACTTATCACCGAGCTAGATAACATGTTCAAACTCATTTTATTTATTTATTTTGAACAAACTCAATTTGTTCAAAAGCTGTTCAATTAACTTATTAATTCATTATATAAAGTAAGCACTGTTATTGTTTATATTTTTTCATAAATCCATGCTAATACTTAGTTGCTTAATTATTGTTAAGATTTTATCATTCGATTTAATTAGATAATTTAATTTTTATATATAAACACATAAAATTAACTTGGCATAGATATCATATATAGTTTTTTTTATTCATGAAATAGTCTTTTTATATTATATCTTATAATCCTAACCGATTAGATACTTAAATAATCCAATCTCGAGTCTATATGAATGTTTTACAATATATATATAGACACACACACATATATACATGGTTTGCCTATGCTTTTTTAGCTTTGGGATTGAGATCTATGAGATTTCTTTTGATTATTAATTTTGTTAGTCAATGCTCTGTTTATATCTTCTTTGAAGGTTCTTGATGCATGCGCTGCCCCAGGAAACAAAACTGTCCACCTTGCTGCTCTTATGAGAGGAAAGGGGAAGATTATAGCGTGTGAGCTGAATAAGGAAAGGGTTAATCGTCTTAAAGAGACTATTAGCCTTTCTGGTGCCACTAGTATCCTTCCTATAATTTTTCTGATCTTTTAAATGCCATCCTTATAATTTTATTTATTTATTTTTATGAATAAAATATCAACAAATGGCCCATGCAGGTCTCGAACCTGTGACCTTTGTGTTATTAGCACGAGGCTCTAACCAACTGAACTAAAAGGCTGTCTGCATCCTTTTTATTTTATTTATTGCCACACATCTTTTCCATTTCATGATTGTTTAATGATCAGCAATCTACCTATTGCTATACTTGGGAAATTTTTTTTTTTTCCCTATTGCTATGTCTATTTGTGATCCTTGATATGTATTATATACTATTATACTTTGTTTATATTTTTTTCTGGGTGGTTTCTGATCCACTCCCACATGTCTACCTATAGTTTGTCATGAAATGGCATTTTAAGCTTAACCTGGTTTCCAGATATTAAAGTTCTGCATGGAGATTTCTTAAAATTCAACCCAAAAGATCCGTCATTCTCTAAGGTAAAGCAGAATGTGCTGTCTTTTCACAGTTATGATCTTTGTGTTCTACATGACCTATTGTGGATATGTGAGTATCAGTTTTGCCCCCAGTAGTCATTTGAATTGCCTTCTCATATCAACCTTTAGATATAATAGTCTTGGTCATAACCCAAACATGGAGACCGGACCAAGCATTCAACAGAAGTTTGTGTCATCAAAACACACTGTAACTGGTTTGGAAACCCAACAATTTGGTTAAGCATAGTTATTTGGCTTATGCTTTATCCCTAAAGCATAAGCCAAATAACCATGTTACCACTTTATTATCGGTACCATATGTTACTGCTTTATTATTGGTTTTCACTTCTAATGGTCAGTTGGGTTTTTATTACAAAATACAAAAAATCTGGCCTCCTTTCTTTCTGAATTTCCCCAAAGACCCTTGACTGATCTACCAGATCTCACTATATTCTGTGTATGTTTTGCACTTACAAGCTAATTCAACTCCACAGGTCAATGCTATACTTTTGGATCCTTCATGCTCTGGCTCCGGGACAGCCTCTTCGAGATTGGACCATCTGCTTCCATCTTATGCTACGGGTAAGTTTTTAGCTTCTCTCTGTATTTTTATATTGTGATGTATAAACCTTTAACAGACTGTTGTTGTAGGTGAGGAGATTCCTTTATTAAGTAAAACTTGATATATTTTATGTAAGGTGCTAATAGTAATGGCCTTTAGAAAGTCGTTCTAATACTTGAATATTGAATGATAAAACTTCTTGGAGCCCTTATCCAAGCAGTCAGGACATAATGTTGCTTTTGTGTGAGCCAAGATAAAAGGCTCAGTATCTTTTGGAGCTCAATTGGCCCTATCCCTGTGAGAGTCACGATAAAAGGCCTAGTATCTTTTGGAGTTCAGTTGGCCTGATCCCCACTAAATTTGCTAGAGAGAGAGAGGGATTTGGGCTGCGGACAGGGGCATGTTGCTCACTTTGGGACTTTCTGCAAGCCGACCATTCTCGACGACTCTTATGGTCAGGGTCACCCAATGAAGCCTCACTGAATCTACATGGTCCACAACTTCATTGTCCTCTACACCCTTCACTGTTGGTGAGGATTGCCCCGAGTTTTTTTTTTGATAAGTAATGTTTATATATCAAAAGCGCAGAGAGGCGCAATCCTAGTACACAAGGAGTATACAAAGGAAAAACGCCTAACTAGAAAAAGAGAAAAGAACAAGAAAGTTAGGATAACTAATCACTAAAGGAGCAAGCAAATTGCCCCGTGTTGATCCCACTCATACATTTATTATTTATAGAAGGAATATGATACAAACGTAGATAACCATGTCTATCAAAGATAACCACAACACAACAAACCTTGATAAGAGAAACTAAGCACTTAGATAAAGACAAACTTTCACAACTAGATGAAAGAGAAAATTCTCTTTAACACTTTTCCTCTTGGAGATTATTATATAATACCAACTTTAACCAAATAAATGCAACTCGTCCATGACCAACAGTTTTGGTGAATAAATTTGCTAATTGATTTTCTAACTTTGCCTGGTAATCACTTTATTATTATACGTGCCACGAATCAAATGTATTCAATATGAAACACCAACCCATTCAGCACTGAGAAGAAAACCCAACAATTGAGTGACTACAACCAACATTGGCATTCATAGGATATTCCTTTTTTGTGGTAATAATTTTTTAAAAATGTTTTCTTATATTTTCTCCTTCAGATATTATATGTTGGAAATAAAAAAAAAAAAAGGAAATACAGAACAATTTTTATGCCCCATTTTTGTGCTTGCTGGACTCCACTTTGTTTGTTAGATAATATATAATGAGTACCATCCGATAAGGATGAAAAGATAATTCTTTTTATTTTAATAGTGCAGTAGAGAAACAAAGTCATATTTATTGCTTGATTTTAAAAATCATGAGCACACTGCTACTCCGTCTTTTGAATCATAAACTCCCCTTTTGTTCTTTTAATTTCCATAGGTCATGCTGCTGATGTTATGGACACTGAAAGATTGAACAAACTTGCGGCTTTCCAGAGAAAAGCTCTCACACATGCCCTATCTTGTAAGTTTGTTCTCTGTGCCGGGAAACTATAAAGTGTCTTTTCTCTTGTTTCTTTTTTCCCCAAAGTTCGGTCATTAGATCAATATATATTCTCTTCCAACACTTCATGATGATCATAAGAAATTGTTTAGCCTCAAATCTATGTCCTTCCCTTAATTAAACCGTCCACAGAAAGCAACTCTCACTTGGTAACAAGACAAGTTGAGATTGGAGGAATTTCTGCATAATGATGAGTTCTGTTTGCCACAAGTTTCCTACATTTCATCATTTCCATTGTAAAATGCAGTGTTTAAACCATGAATCGATTTACATTATGACAGTTGAACCACATTAAACCGGCTGGTTTCTTGGATTGAACTCACAAATGGACCGGATAGTCTGACAAGTTTTTATGAAGAAAATTATATTTTTAAATTTGATCTTCAAATATTCAGTAAATCTTGTATTCTTTGAATATTCATAGAAGGTTTAGATTATTTAATGCATATATCATCTTTAAAAGTAAATGAACTATATTGTACAAGTGCATTTTTTGTTTGTTTCATTCCAATATAGTAAATGCTTTCTAATTAAACCAGTTGAACAGGTGACTTTTCTGGTTAGCTTATTACAGGTAGACATGAGCAAAATGTTGGGTTGAGTTTAGGCGACTGAAATCTTTTGAATCTTCAAACTGTCTTTCTTTCTTTCCTGCGTTATATAGCACTTTGAAATGTTTCTGTAAAAGGGTATTATTATATGAAGACGAGTACTCTGTTGCGCAGTTGCTGCAGTGGAGAGAGTGGTGTACAGCACATGCTCCATTCACCAAATTGAAAATGAAGATGTTATCAGTTCTGTTCTTCCTCTTGCTGCCTCCTATGGCTTTCAACTTTCAACTCCCTTCCCCCGGTGGCAGCGCCGCGGCCTCCCAGTTTTTGAAGGCTGTAAGTGCCACTCCGATCCCTAGAAGCAACTTGTGGACTTTCCAGAAAACGAAATCTGACGGCATTTTTGGTATTTTTTTTTTTTTTTTTTTAAAAAAAAACCCCAATATATGTTAATTTGCTTGTTTCTTTTTTGGTGCAGCACAACATTTACTGCGCACGGATCCTGTTGAGGATGGAGAAGGCTTCTTCATTGCTTTGTTCACCAAGAACAACACCGTCAATTACCCAGAAAAGCAAGCAACCTGCAAAAACACTCCCAGAGCTCTCCGCACTAACCGATTACAAAACGTGAAGAAAAAATTTGTAATATCGTGTACCCGTACTAAATTGTTCCATACGTGGTTGCATGCAAAACAGAGTAGGCGTAGGCGGCCAAAAACATTTTTGGAAGCGTATGATTTGAATGAATCGCAGAGCACCGAATGCTTTACGATTTGAATTCTATATACATTTTTTTTTTTACCAAAATGAAGAATTTTCTCTTACCGGAGCATTCTCGGTGAACTGGTTAATTCTTTAGTTAAAATTTGGCTAGAAAAGTAGAATTAACCTGTGAGCAGTTTTAGGCAGCCACATTCAGAAGAAAGAGATCGGAAATTATTTGTTTGCTACAAATGGATGAGTAGTTCTTTATCAGAGAAATCGGTAAAGAACGCAAAGTAATCAGTTTCATTCTTGTCGACATTACAAAGAAAACAGGGGGAAGATAGCTGAATAGCTCCAGCTCTCTGATATTATAATATCATCTGCTTCATTCATAACAACCATAACATACCACATTGAGAAGTGAAAACCAAAACAGAGAGCACGCAACAATACTGAAAATGCTACTTAATTATTCCCATAACCCACGAAATCCACATCACAGTCGCACGGATTCACTCTTCAACCAATCTTGACTTCAATGGTCTTGGGCTTCTTGGGCTGTGGAGGAGGCAGCTTCTGCACAGTGACAGTCAGCACGCCATCCCGGCAAACCGCAGAGATGGCGTCGGTGTTGGCGTTCTCCGGCAGCGAGAACTTCCTCATCAACTTACCGACCCTCCTCTCCATCCTCACGTACTTGGCCCCTTCTTTCTCCTCCTCCCTCTTCCTCTCGCCGCTTATCACGAGCACATTGTCGTCCTCCACCTGGACCTTGATATCCCCGGACTTGAGCCCCGGCATGTCGATGATGAAAACGTAGGAATTGGGGTACTCCTTCACGTCGGCCGGAGTGGCCGCCATCGCCTTGGAGTCTCGCACGTATGAGCGGGTCGGGGCGTGGGAAGACTTGTCGCCGTCGTCGGCCAGGTCGATCATGTGCTGCAGGGTGGAGAACAGTGGGGAATCCAGGTTAACGACTCTGTAATCCATTTTCCTCTTCTTGCTCCGATCAATCTTTGTCTAGGGAAAGTAGGTGTTTTCGCCAAGAGATGAAATGCAGACAGCTGTCAGATGCTTGTGAGTGCTCAATCGTATTGCTATGGAAGAGCAGGGGAGAGGTTATGGGCAGTTATAGGTGTGGGAAGAAAGGGGACAGTGTGGATAGAAAAGGAATGTTCTAGAGGGACCTTGGAGACACAGAAAAGTTCTAGGAGGTTCGACAACATAGTTCTGACTTCCTACACGAGTCCAGAACCTCGTAGAAGATTTTACCAAGTTTATTGGTCTTCGGGAAATAATGGGTCATTTTCAACTTTTCCTTTTTAACAATTTTTTTTTAGGGATAAATATAAAATTAGTCTTTTAGTTAGCCTAAATTATAAATCAATCCATGTGGTTTAAAAAATAATTTATAAATTCTTGTAATTGGCTTAAATTACAAACAACTCATTGTGATATAAAAAATAAATTATAAGTTTTCAAGTTATGCTAAAATAACAGTTTACTCTTTTCGTTAAGTAAATTAACAAAAGTTGCCACTTTACAATATCATACTCAATAAAAACGCGACACTTGTTATGATTAATTTTTTACTTTAAAAAATGACAATTAGGATTTTTCACATAATTTTACGATACCAGCTAAAATTATACGTCAACTCTCATTCCGCGTCATACTGTTACAGTAAATTAATCTAATTTCTTATATCCCAAAAATTTTACTATGTGCATAATCTTCCTTCATCTTCATCTTCTTCAGCCGTTTCACAAAATGTAACTGTCAAATTTTCGTAAAATGCTCTCAAATTATAGTGAAGAAGATGAAAATGAGGGAAGCTTACACACAAATTTTGTTAAGTTATTTGCCAAAATTGATTTTATAGAGTAAACTGTTATTTTAACCTACCCTAAGGACCTATAAATTAATTTCATACATAAGGATTTATTTATAATTTAAGCCAATTATAAGGACTTATAAATTATTTGTTACTACCATAAAAAGTGATTTGTAAATTATTTGTTATTACCATAGAAAATGATTTGTAATTTAAGCCAACTAAATGAACCAATTTTACATTTATCCATTTTTTTAGGGAAAATACTTGATAAAAAAGTGCAAAACTCTATTTTAATTTTAATTTTTTATTTACTTTAAAACATTCTGTCATTTTATTTGNAAGTTTTCAAGTTATGCTAAAATAACAGTTTACTCTTTTCGTTAAGTAAATTAACAAAAGTTGCCGCTTTACAATATCATACTCAATAAAAACGCGACACTTGTTATGATTAATTTTTTACTTTAAAAAATGACAATTAGGATTTTTCACATCATTTTACAATACCAGCTAAAATTATACGTCAACTCTCATTCCGCGTCATACTGTTACAGTAAATTAATCTAATCTCTTATATCCCAAAAATTTTTCTATGTGCATAATCTTCCTTCATCTTCATCTTCTTCAGCCGCTTCACAAAATGCAACTGTCAATTTTTCGTAAAATGCTCTCAAATTATAGTGAAGAAGATGAAAATGAGGGAAGCTTACACACAAATTTTGTTAAGTTATTTGCCAAAATTGATTTTATAGAGTAAACTGTTATTTTAGCCTACCCTAAGGACCTATAAATTAATTTCATACATAAGGATTTATTTATAATTTAAGCCAATTATAAGGACTTATAAATTATTTGTTACTACCATAAAAAGTGATTTGTAAATTATTTGTTATTACCATAGAAAATGATTTGTAATTTAAGCCAACTAAATGAACCAATTTTACATTTATCCATTTTTTTTTAGGGAAAATACTTGATAAAAAAGTGCAAAACTCTATTTTAATTTTAATTTTTTATTTACTTTAAAACATCCTGTCATTTTATTTGATTATATTTTAGGGTTAAATACCTAAAATTCCCTTAGAGTTTGAGCATTTTTTTTTTTTCTCATAGGGTTTGATTTGTATCACAGAAGGTATCTGTGGTTTTCATAAAGACAGAAAATGATACTTCAGTTAAAATTTCGTCCAAAATTTAATGAAACGCCACGTCAGCACCAATCACATTGTGCCATGTATTATATAATTACTTTTTTGATTTTTTTAAAATATATATATTTTTCAAAAAAAAAAGAAAGAAAATTTTGGGGGTGGCTGAAACCACACCAGTAATGGGCTCCTTCTGTAATTTTATTTATTTATTTTATTTTTCAAAATTTGATCTTTGGATGGGAAAACCTGCTTTGCGGTACATCTGCAAAAGCTAAGTTTTACAGCAACCAATGGGAGATTGACACATAGGAAAAATGCACAAAATTATCCTATAGCCTAAAACACTACATTTTTCCTTATTTGTTCTTTCTTCCTTCCCATTTCTTCTTCTCTACCATTTCTTCGGTTCTTCCTTCCAGCCACGACTCCTAGCTCTCCCATTTCTTCTTCTTCCTTATCCTTGTGATTTAATAGAGAAGCGCTGGGCCACGACAGGCGGCTTCCCTCTTTGGCGGATCCTATTAGGGTAATAAAATCCCTAAAGGGTTAACTTTTCCCTTTACGATTTAGTTTTGAATAAAAAAAAAAGTTTTAAGGCATTAGAATCGATTTTTTAGGCATTAGAATCTGATTTTGAGGTTGGGTTTACGTTTTCTGGTTGGGTTTGGCCGGCGATGAAGAAGAAACGGCAGGTTGGGTTTTTCTCTTATCTTTTCCAGATGGGTTGTTGATTGCAAAAATTGAAACAAATATTTTGATTGGGTTGTTGATTGCAAAATAGAGGATTTGGAGTTTGGGTTTTCTTTTTTTGGTTTGGCAGATTGGGGTTTTTGCAGAAAAGTGGTCGAAGAGGGTGGGTGGGTCTGGCCGTGAGACCCAGCCGTGGGTCACAGTGGTTTGCTGGCGTCATGGGATGCTCTCCGGCGCCGTGGGATGCTGCTAGCTGGCGCCGGTAGTTTGGTTGTGGGTTCATCGGCCATTGGTGCTTTGGTTGTGGGTTCGCCGGCCATTGGACACTGCAGCACCTGATCGGATGGAGCTTCTTCGGCGGCAAGGTCTGGCCATGCCCGATTAGCTCCGCGGAGGATTGAATCGTCGTCGTCGGATGCACGTAGATCAGCTCCACCACTTTGGGAAATGGCGCCACATGGTCCGGGAACGCCATCTCCATGCTCGGAGCTTCATCGTCGCCGGCCATTGGTGTTTTGGTTGTGCATTTGATGTTATCTGGTGTTTTGATTTTATTTTGTCAACATGAGTTTGGTGATATGTCACCACAAGAATGGATGCTGCAAAACACCTATTTTTGCAGCATGACCGCATAGTAGGGGCTCCCTCTTTGGATACTAAGCTAGGAAGGTGATCAACGAATTCAAAACTCAGCAACAGGAATAAAGAGTGAACCACCCCTAGTGGATTTGCCATGTGGGTATCTTTTTGTGGGTTTTGCGGTTTAAGGGGCTGCGATGCAGCGCTTCGTTTGGTAGGTGGGTTGTTTGAGTGACTCTTGTTGAATGGTGAGGGTGTTTTCTTTTCTTTTTTTCTTTTTTCTTTTTTCTTTTTTCTTTTTGACATGTCCATACAAGGGAAAGGGGAGAGAGATTCGAACTTGTAACCTCTGCTTCATTAAGCATGATTTACAGCCGATTGAACTACCCCTTGGGGACGGGTGATGGTTTTCTGGAAAGGAGGTGAAAGACATATCTCCTCCATGCGAAGACTATTGCAATTTGCAATAGCGTAATTGATCCGCATCAAGAGATCTTCATATGTGGTGAACTGAGTATATTCATAAGATCGGCCACTACAATGATGCCGCCAATGACTCATGAGTTGTGGCTAGATTGGGGTGGCTCAGGCACCACCATCCGGCTGTGCCACCCCAAAATGGTGCCTGAGCCACCCCAAAATTTTTACTTCTTTAAAAAAATTAAAAAAAAAATAATTGTAGAACACATGACGCAATGTAATTGGTACGGATGTGATGTTCTGTTAAATTTTTAACAAAATTTTAACAAACGTACTATTTCCGTCTTTATGAAAATCACATGCTACGATACAAATCAAACTCTAGAGAAGAAAAAATAAAGTGATCAAACCCTAGAGGGATTTTAAGTATTTAACCCCATATTTTATTTGTCAGAGAAAGGAACAGACTGAATGGTGTATGGAAGTTTATTAATGGGGTTTGCTAGGGGTTCCTCCCGTAGTGTTCTCCTGGCGTTCTCCCAGTCTTACGTAGAACATGATTTAAGAAAAAATAAAATTGTAGTACCATTTTTTTGCCAACAGATTAATTTTTATGGGCTAATAGTTAGGTTCTAATGATTGAAAACTTGTTTTTTGATTCAAAACTAAAACCTAAGGGTGGAAGGTTAACCCTTTAGGAATGGTATCATCAAAAATGGATTTGATCATCCTAAATTTGGTAGTAATGCCTCAAATTTGGTGCTAATGCCTAAAAAAACCAGTGGTGGAGGCCACTACAATTTTATTTTTTTCTTAAATCATATTTAACGTAAGACTGGGAGAACGCCAGAAGAACACTACGTGAGAACCCCTAGCATTTTTCTTTATTAATTATTGATAAAGTAAGGAGGGAGAGAGAGAGGAAGAAATACTAAGGAATAATGGGGACTACATTTTTCCCTTTTGATACATTTCATTTCATAGATAGGTTTATTTATACAATAGATTTATTAGCTGTTATAATATAGCCGTTGCATGTTTTCTTTTGTTGCTTTATTTCCTTTTTTTGCTTTGTCTCATTGACTTTTCTTTTGATACTTTGTTTCCTTGTCTTACTTTGTTTCATTGCTTTGTATGCCTTAACTTTTCTTTTGATGCTTTGTTTCTTTGTCTTGCTTTGTCTCTTTGCCTTGTATGCCTTAATATGGTGAATAACAAGAAGTTACTATATATTTATAAGACCAAATTTATTTTAGGCTTTTTAGCTCAACTCTAACTAAACTCCAAGAGATGTAACATTGACAATTTAGTTAGTCAGTTGAACATGCGTATCTTTATTTTGATTAAGTGCTTAATTAATTGCTGAACCAGGAAACAAACGGCGCACACAAACAAAACAAAACAAAAGGCCATATAAATAAGACTACATTCAAAAACGAAGGGATACTCCCCCTTATGCACAATGGGACACAAGTCACACAACACACAAACAAAAGGGCTCGACAACAACAACGTTTACGCACATACTCTCTTTAGGCAGCTTGGACCTCAATTGCCTTCGGCTCTTAAGGCGGCTTCTTCGCCACTGTCATCGTCAACACCCCGTCCTGATACACCGCCGATATCTTCTCGCGGTCGGCATTCTCCGGCACCCGATGCTTTACGATTTGAATTCTATATATATTTTTTTTCACCAAAATGAAAATTTTTCTCTTACCGGAGTATTCTCAGTGAACTGGTTAATTCTTTAGTTAAAATTTGGCTAGAAAAGTAGAATTAACCTGTGAGCAGTTTAGGCAGCCACATTCAGAAGAAAGAGATTGGAAATTACTTGTTGCAAATGGATGAGTAAGTTCTTGATCAGAGAAATCGGTAAGGAACGCAACGTAATCCGTTTCATTCTTGTCGACATTACAAAGAAAACAGGGGGACCGTTTCATTCTTGTCCACATTACAAAGAAAACAGGGGGAGGAGATCTGAATAGCTCCAGCTCTCTGATATTATAATATCATCTGCTTCATTCATAACAACCATAACATACCACACTGAAAAGGGAAGACCAAAACAGAGCACACGCAACAATACTGAAAATGCTACTTAATTATTCCCATAACCCGCCAAATCCACATCACAGTCGCACGGATTTACTCTTCAACCAATCTTGACTTCGATGGTCTTGGGCTTCTTGGGCTCTGGAGGAGGCAGCTTCTGCACAGTGACAGTCAGCACGCCGTCCTGGCAAACCGCAGAGATGGCGTCGGTGTTGGCGTTCTCCGGCAGCGAGAACTTCCTCATCAACTTACCGACCCTCCTCTCCATCCTCACGTACTTGGCCCCCTCTTTCTCCTCTTCCCTCTTCCTCTCGCCGCTTATCACAAGCACATTGTCGTCCTCCACCTGGACCTTGATATCCCCGGACTTGAGCCCCGGCATGTCGATGATGAAAACGTAGGAATTGGGGTACTCCTTCACGTCGGCCGGAGTGGCCGCCATCGCCTTGGCGTCTCGCACGTATGAGCTGGTCGGGGCGTGGGAGGACTTGTCGCCGTCGTCGGCCAGGTCGATCATGTGCTGTAGGGTGGAGAACAGTGGGGAATCCAGGTTAACGACTCTGAAATCCATTTTCCTCTTCTTGCTCGGATCAATCCTTGTCAAGGGAAAGTTGGAGTTTTCACCGAGAGATGAAATGCAGACAGCTGTTAGATGCTTGTGAGTGCTCGATCGTATTCCTATGGAAGAGCAGGGGAGAGGTTGTGGGCATTTATAGGTGTGGGAAGAAAGGGGACAGTGTGGATAGAAAAGGAATGTTCTAGAGGGACCTTGGAGACACAGAAAGGTTCCAGGAGGTTCGACAACATAGTTCTGACTTCCTACACGAGTCCAGAACCTCGTAGAAGGTTTTACCAAGTTTTATTGGTATTCTGGAAATAATGGGTCATTTTCAACTTTTCCTTTTTTACAATTTTTTTTAGGAATAAATATAAAATTAATTCTTTAGTTAGCCTAAATTATAAATCAATTCATAAGGTTTAAAAAATAATTTATAAATTCTTATAATCGACCTAAATTACAAACAATTCATTGTAATATAAAAAATAATTTACAAGTTTTCAAAGTATGCTCAAATAACAGTTTACTTTTTTTGTTTAGTAAATTGACAAAAATTTTCACTTTACAATATCATCCCCAATAAAAACGTGACACTTATTATTAATTTTTTACTTTAGAAAATGAGGATTTTTCACATCATTATATGACGTCAGTTAAGATTATACATCAGCCCTTACTCTACGATATATTATTACAATAAATTAACCTAATCTCTTATATTTCCAAAATTTTGCTACATGCGTAATCTTCCTTTATCTTCTCCAAAATTTTTCTATGTGGGTAATCTTCCTTTATCTTCCTCAGCCGCTTCACAAAATGTGATTATCAAATTCTCATAAAAAATGCTCTCAAATCATGGTAAGAAAGATGAAAATGAAAGAAGCTTACACACAAATTTTGCTAATTAAATAAGTTACTTAGCGAAGTAAACTGTTATTTTAGCTTACTTTAAAGACCTATAAATTATTTTCATTCACAAGGATTTATTTATGATTTAGGCCAACTATAAGAAACTATAAGAACCTATAAATTAGAAAGTGAACCAATTTTACATTTATCCTTAAATAGGATAAATACTTGATAAAAAAGTACAAAATTCTATTTTAAATTTTATTTTTATTTACTTTAAAATATTATGTCATTTTTTTAATTATATTTTATTTGTCAGAGAAAGGAATGGACCGAATGGTGAATAACAAGAAGTTACTATATATAATTTATAAGACCACATGTATTTTAGGCTTTTTAGCTCAAGTCTTAACTAATCTCCGAGAGGTGTAACATTGACAATTTAGTTAATTAGTCTGTTGAACATACATATCTTTATTTTGTTTAAGTGCTTAATTAATTGCTGAACCAGGAAACAAACGGCACACACAAACAAAACAAAAGGCCATATATATAAGGCTACCTTCAAAAACAAAGGGATACTCCCCCTTACAGGGACACAAGGCACATGCACTCTTTAGGCAACTTGGACCTCAATTGTCTTCGGCTTCTTCGGCTCTGGCGGCGGCTTCTTTGCCACCGTCACGGTCAACACCCCGTCCTGATACACCGCCAATATCTTCTCGCGGTCGGCATTCTCCGGCAACTCAAACTTCTTCAAGTACTTGCCAAGCCTCCTCTCCATTTTTATGTACCTGACGCCTTGATCCTTCTCTTTCTCTCTCCTCCTCTCTCCGCTCACAACCTGCATGTTGTCGTCCTCCACGTGGACCTTGATTTGGTCCGACTTCAGACCCGGCATATCGACGACGAAAACGTACGAGTCCGGTAACTCCTTCACGTCCGCCGGCGTGGCCGCCATGGCCTTGGCGTCACGGACGTAGGCCCGTGAAGGGGCGTGGTGGGACGACTCGTCGGTCTCGTCGGTGAAGTCCAGGAGCTCGTGGAGGGTGTCCACGACGGCGGGGTCGAAACCCATCACCCTTAGGTCCATTTTCTTCTCTTTCCTACGAGAATTGAAAGAAAGTTTTGACGACAAAATATTGTGGATTTGTTTGCTCTTAATTTATGGGGATGATGGTGAATCTGTGAGGAGTGGGTCGGTTTATATAGCGGTGAGGCCTGAGGGGATGACTCAAAAAATGTAAAGCGGTTTCTGCATCTGCATGCACTAAAAGTATTCGGTGACGTTTGTCTTCACGCCTGCAACGTGGCTGTCCACGAGGAGGTTCTGGTTCCACCTAGATAGTGGCTGAAGACTTATTGGAGTTGGTCGCAGCCGAGGGAGGTATTGGGTTATCCCATAATGGAAGGCCCGGGTTGGTAGTCCCTTTATAAGTGTGAGAAAAAGTCTCATTTTTTAAGCTAATTTTTGAGGTTGAGAGAGGCCCAAGACCACTCAACACTGGTATCAGAGCCCAGATTTATCAAGAAATCTCGGCCCAATAGTCCACAAGACTCAGGAGAAACGAGTTATCGCTGCTCTAATTTAAGGCCTGATGTGTAAGGGGGACATTGTTGGGTTTATCCCACATTGGTTGTAGAAGGGGCTAGTAGTCATTTTGTAAGTGTGAGCGAAAGCCTAACCTCTTGAACTAACTTTTGGGTTAAGAGAAACTCAAGACCACCTAACAGGAAGAAATTGTTGGTTATCCCATACTGGTTGTGGAAGGAGCTGGTGGTCACTTTATATGTGTGAGAGAAAGCCTCACATCTTGAACTAACTTTTAGGTTGAGAGAGGTTCAAGATCACCCAATAGGAGGTTAGTGGAGTATGTTGATGACGCCGGATTGAAACATTTTTGGCAAGGTAGGGAGAAAATATCAAATCCTGAACAAAAACAAAGGAAGAAAGAAAATTTTGGATAAATATAAGACACAGAAAATCCTGGATAAAAATGAGACACGATGAAAACCATGGATAAAAAAAAACTAGAGAGAAAAAACTCTAGTTAAAAATAGAAAAATTTATCTATTTTTATTAGCTTAAACTTTTAAAATAAGTAATTATTTTACAAGTAATCAGAACTAAAAGATTATGTGATGGAGAAAAATTGTGATTTAAAGAGAGATTTTACAAATCTTCTGAAAAGTTCCTCCATTGATGAAAACGCACAACCAGCTGCATTACAACAATATTAAGAGGTAAGTTTTTCACTTCTGCACTATCATCCACCTTTCAGAGTTCATCATTCTCATCATAATCTGTACCATCTTTTGGTTTCTCATTAACGTATCCATACATTCCAAGCAACCGCAAAGCTTTCCTAAAACACAAGCCCCATCAGCAGCAGCCATACGTACCCAGAAGTTGTCACATGATAGAGCACACCCTTCACACTGTCGGGTGTCACGTTTATCAATTATCAATCCAACAAATTAAAATATATGTACTTGTTAGCGCCGTAATTGCAATCCACATAATCCCCATCTGAATCCACATCCATCTGCGTCGCTTCATAGCCAATCCACTAATCACCAACAATATTATTATGCTCATCGATGCAAGGAAAGCAATGGCGTTAAAAATCACAAATTTTCCATATCCTTCTGTGAAGGTACGTATCAGCCATCACCGCTTGCCGTCAGAATCCGCCCGGCGGGGATATTACTGCTTGAAACGTCACCGTTGCAAGCAGCGATGCCACCACGTACCATTAATGCGCTTCGTTTCCTGCATGCCCAACCAATCAACGTGCTTATGCTTCTTAACCGGCTGTTTCTCAGGATTAAAGGTGCTCGAAGGGGGCACATTGATCCTTGATTCTTGAAGCTCTAGTTGTTTCCTAGCAACAGCAGTATGTAACACAGTGTTACCATCAGAAATATCCCTCCAATTCACAAACTCATCATCTCCTCACGCGCCCGCGCCCAACACATTCCACCAAAACTTTCAAAGCCTCCAACCTGTTATGCTTCACACACAACACAAGTGTAGCCCACTCTCCCCGTCACCGGTGAAAACCCGAGTCGCCTCCGGTCTGACCCGGACCAGCTCGGCCAACACCCCAACTCGTCCCTTGATCGCCGCAAGATGCAGAGGAGTCCTCCCCCCGCGATCCCGCACCAAACGCATGTCGGGGTTGATGAGCACCAAGTCTCCTTTTGCTGCTGCCAAGTGAAGAGGCGAAGAGCCGTGCGGGTCCAGCTCCGCCGCGAGCTCCGGCTTCCGGGCCAGTATTTATTTGGTAAAAGCAGAGTGACTCAGAAGAGAGGCTACCTGTAAGGGCGTGCATGGGTTGATCCACCTCCTTCAAGACATCATCAACTCGGCTGCAAGGTGGAGAGGAGTTTCTCCCATCTTGATCAGCACAGCACATATCAGGGTTGACTTGAAATAATTTTTATTTTTATTTACAATTCCAACATACCCTTTAATTTGCAGGTGCTAAGTGAAGAGGTGAAGAAAGACAAATCATCCAAAGCTAAAAGGAAATAGCTTAACCCACAAGAAACCATCCAAATTCCAAGGATTGGATAAGCTTTTAAAATTGACAAACAAGTCATCTAATTAATTGAGCAAGTTTAACACTCAAATTCGCTGAATGGTTTATTTTGTGGAAAAAATTTCCACCTATCTCAAACGATAATAATCAATTGACTGTAATTTATTGGTAATTTTTTATTCTTAAGTAACTTATAATACCCTAATTAAATCGACTCGATCTGAGCTACAACCACTCAATTAACATAATGTTTGGATGACGTTTCCCATTCACATATCATTTTTCATGGTCATATTATATATATTAATTTAGTGTTATTTTTAACAAATAAATATTCAACCAAGTAAGGAAGCGAAAAGTCATTGAATTTTGTCAAACTGACTTGTTTGCTAGCTTTGTTTTTATTTGTTCTGCGAAAGGTTTGATAATCCATTAGATATGCTTTTTGTGTCCTAAAGAGATAGCTCAATTGATTAGAAATCACGCCTCATGAAGCGGAGGTCACTAGTTCGAATTCTCCATCTCCCTCTTGTGTGGACATGTCCAAATATATATATATGCTCTTTGTTTATGTATACGAGCATATAAACATATATTCAGGCAAGAGAAATGTTACTTACATTTTTTAATGTGATTTTTAAATATTATTGTTGAATTTGGAATAAATTATTATTATATTTGAATTTATTATTGATTTTAAATGTTGGACAAGAGGAGGGGACTCCTTCCTGTTTTCTAGGGGTGTTGACCCGGTCGATTATAACCAACCACCAACTGGTTACCAGTTACCGACTACTGGCTACTAATCTGTTAATTATTATTACATTTTAAGACACCCAGTTATAATTGGTAACCTGGTGTAGTTGTTTAATTTCATGTATTATGAAAGTTTTAAAAATGAATTTTTAGGACACTTTTAAAATGTATTATGAAAGCTTTTGAACAAACACAACAAAGTTTAGCTTATTGGGCCAAAAAAGATATATATATATATTTTTAAAAGGGCAAAAAATAGCTAAACTAAGCCCAAAAAATATGCCCAATACCCAAGATAGACCCAAAATGCCCAAATTTTTTAAAACTTGGTTATCGGTCCGGATAACCAGGTAAAAACCGAAAACGGGTAACTGGTTCCAGTTTTCTAAATTCCATAACCATGTACTTCGATTTTGGTTAGCAGTTTTAACCAATAACCAATAATCGAGACCGAATTGACACCCATATTGTTTTCCATTTTTTTTGGAAACCAAAAATCCTTGTTTTAATGTTTTTTGAATGAAAAAAATCTTGTTGGATAATCAGAAAGTGAGATGGGCCAACAAATTGGCTTTTAATTTTTATTTTTATTATTATCCAATAAAAGCGGGAGAGAGGGAAAAGGGGAATGACCCAATTAATGCAACTATTGGGCCTAACCACATGTGTCTTTATGGTAAAGCACTGCTTTGTTTGGTAAACCAAACAAAAGGTTAGAGTTGACTTTGTTGCTATTCATCATAATTTTTCAAAAACAAATCAACATAAAAATATTTTAACTTTTTCATTTTTTATATCACATCATTTACTTTTTATTATTATTCAAATAAAAAAATAATTACAAAACAAAAATATTTTCACTTTTTCATATAATTTTTTCATTTTTTCATACCAAACATTCTTACTCTTTTTTTTTTTTTTTTCCACATCAATCTACATTTTAAACACCCCCTAAAGCATGTGGTTTGCCTAAATCCCATAAAGAGATTTACCTCTTATTTGCAAAAAACAGATTAATGGATTTATCTGTAATTTGAATATATATATTTTACATTTTTAAATAAGAATTTTAAATAATTCATTAAAAAATTGTAATTCTAAATAATTTATTTTTTATAATTTGACTTAAAATCACGTTTTTTATCTATAAAATTACAATCTCAAATACATCTAATTTAAGTTTGTGGTACTTTTTTAAAAAAGGAAAAAAAAAAAGAAAAAAAGTGGGGTTTGCAGAACTCGCCAGACTCATGCACCTTTAAATATTTAATATTGGCTTGANTTAAAAAAGGCAAAAAAAAAAAAAAAAGTGGGGTTTGCAGAACTCGCCAGACTCATGCACCTTTAAATATTTAATATTGGCTTGACCCGGCTCCCCAGAGTGGACCGTATTACTTATTTGACCAACTTTTTATGATTTCATTGTACTTCTGTATTGTTATTTTCTTTTTAAGTCTGTTTTTGAGTGTTTTCCAATTTGACTATATATATAAAAGAAAAAAAAATTATTCAATATTCTTGAATGGTCACTTATTTTTAGAATTTTTTTAAAAAATTTAAAAAACTCTTAATTTTATTATTAGAACTTTCAATTTGATGTAATATACTCCCTCGATCAAATTTATAACATTAAAAGTAATAAAATAATTTTTATACCTTTAATTTTTTTTATATAATTTCAAATTTACTATTAATTTTTAAATAAAAAACAAAAACTATAGAGTATCTTCATATTTTTAATAATTTTTATTAAGAATTAACGATTAAATTTAACAAATGAGGTCAATTAAATAAAATTAAAAGGTAGGATTAAATCGTTTGATAATTTAAAAGTTTAAAGTTAATTTTTTATTATTAAAAAAAATATGGCTAATAATGGATAGTGGTCTAGTGGATACTTTTCATTTTATATTCCCAAACTGAGCAAGTGCCAGTTTTGTACTCATCTGACATCACCCACAGAAACGAAGGAAATCAGAGAGAGCAAGAAACTGGTCAGCCATAGACACGGCTAATATCTCGAAATCTCATCGAGTTGCTAATAGACACGTGTCCTTCTTCCTCGATCCGCCCTCACTAAAATCCATAATACTCCCATCACAGCGCCCCCTCTCTCTCTCTCACTCTGCTTCGCCGCTTCAGCCCTTGATACCATTTTCTGAGAATCTCCCTCTTTCTCTCATCCAGGATTTCCAGCAAGTTGATTTTCTCAGAGGTGAAGTGGATACAAGATGATCAAGGTTCATGATTCATGAATCTCCGGCGAACAACTGCCGTTTCTGAATCGGCTTCTTCTATACACAGATGTTCGACCCACTTATGGTAATTAATCTACGCTCCATCTCAAATCTCGTTGCCTAGAAAGGAAAAGATACCCATCTCCTTAATTAGCTTCACGACACCATAAATCCACCACAGTTGTACTGTAACCACAGTTGGTGCTTCATTTTCTTAACCCTGGTTTTTATTTTTTTGATTGCTTAGCAAAACAGTAGTATAGTATAGCTGTATAGGGAATAGATTCGCCTCTTTATCTTTTGAGCTCAGTTGACCAAATAGTGATTTTGGTACTACTTCAAAGTGGCGAAGATGAGCTTGGGCGCAGCCGAGGATGATCCGGCTTCAGAGATTCATATTCCGGCTGATATAGATTGGCATATGCTCGACAAATCCAGATTCTTCTTGCTCGGTGCTGCCTTGTTTTCCGGCGTATCGGCCGCTCTTTATCCAATCGTCGTTTTAAAGACACGGCAACAGGTTTCGTCTTCTCAGATTTCTTGTTTCAAAATGTCGTTTGCCATGATGCGCCACGAGGGTTTAAGAGGGTTCTACAGGGGTTTCGGCACCTCTTTGATGGGCACGATCCCTGCTCGAGCTCTTTACATGACGGCGCTTGAGGTCACCAAGAGTAATGTTGGGAGTGCCACCGTCAGGTTTGGTTTTTCCGAAACTACGGCCACCGCCATAGCTAGCGCCGCCGCTGGGATGAGCTCTGCCATGGCTGCGCAGTTGGTCTGGACCCCAATTGATGTTGTGAGCCAGAGACTAATGGTGCAGGGCTGCCACAACTGCAGCAAGAACATCCTTCCCCATGTGAATCCTGGCAAATATAGCAATGGGATTGATGCGTTTAGGAAGATTCTGTACGCCGACGGTCCAAGAGGACTGTACAGGGGATTTGGGATTTCCATATTAACGTACGCGCCATCGAATGCGGTTTGGTGGGCTTCTTACTCTGTCGCTCAAAGGCTAATTTGGGGTGGTTTTGGTTGCTACATGGGTAAAAAGGATAATAAGGTTGATCATGGTTTGACGAATGGCTGCAGCTATCGGCCGGATTCCATGGCGACGGTGGCAGTGCAGGGAGTGTGTGCTGCTATGGCTAGTGGGGTTTCGGCAGTAATTACAATGCCACTCGATACAATTAAGACAAGATTGCAGGTTTTGGATGGAGAGGAAAATGGGCGGAGAAGGCCGCTGACGGCTGTGCAGGCGGTGAGGAACCTGGTGAAGGAAGCTGGATTGAGTGCTTGTTATAGGGGGTTGGGGCCGAGGTGGGTTTCAATGTCCATGTCTGCAACAACCATGATCACTACCTATGAGTTTTTGAAGCGGATGTCTACCAAGAGGCAAGAGACCTTCACTTCATAATTTTTTTTTTTCCTTGAGTTTGGATAATGTTAGAATTTGCTTGTCGCTAGAAACTTGTATAGTCTTGGTTCCAATTCCCCTTTCTTCTTCCTATGAATATTATAAATTTAATCTTTTTTGTTTTTTATTTTTATCTATATATCCATGGGTGAAGGTGAAGGGATGCAAATGAATCCTATAGTATGAATTTGAGTAATGGTATTGGTAGGGGACATTTATTTTTCCGAATCAATCCTTATGGAAAATTTTAAAATAAATTATTAGACTTGTACAATTACTCTTTAAAAAAAAAAAAATGCTTGCCGTTAAAACCGAAAACACGAAAAGTGTAAAAGACATAAAAAAACAAAAGTAACAGCACCAAGAAAGTAATAATGGAGGTTGAATTGGGACATGGAGATGGAGGATAGGCGAGGCCAGGTCAGCGGATCCATACGTTAATATGAGAACCAATAAAAGAAAGAAAGAAAGAAAGCATTAGCATATGGTTTTGTTTTGTTGTGGAATCAAAAAAAAAAGGACAAGAAACCCACAAGTTGATCCGCAAACCCATTTGCCAGCCGGCAGCCACCACCCCTCCAATGAATGGAGAATACATTCTGATTTCTGAATCCTGATGAATAATGCCTGCCGCCGGAAATAGGAGGGCCCCCTCTCTTACTCCTAGGCTGCAACTTGGACGATCCTTACATCGCATGATTGCGAGCACTAGAAGAAAGAAGGGGATAAGGATAAGCTGTTTTTTTTTTATTATTTATTTCATTATTAATAATTTAAAAAAAGGATACGAAATTCATCTGTTTAAAATAATCTTTTATGTAAATAACCTTCCATCTTTACCCTTCAAAGGCAAGATAAGATAAATGATGGACAACGAAAGCTTCACTTTTTAAAAATTTGATATTTTAAAGCATGGAAAGGTCAAATATCACAATTTTTAGCCACATACTATGTTCATCGATCATTTCTAATTCATGAGGTACATGCAGATGCAGTGGAGCGTGTTTTGTTAGACAGTTTTAACTGTTATTCTGAGATTGCCACACGTGTCAATGTGCATGAGATCTGAGATCCTTGGTTGAGTACACCAAAAATAATCCCATAAGTACTGGACGCCCAAGTTCCCAACCCAACACCACTCCAAGCTTATACTACAAGTAAGCCGAACCCAAAAGAACGAGCATGGGTTACCATCACAATTTGAACCAACCAAACGCCAGTGTCTCACAGAGATCTGAATGAAGAAGGTAAGGTAGCTCCTCGTCGAATTTGGTGGCTTTCATGAGTTTAGGCTCTAACAGCAAAGGGCCGAGGCTATGGTTTGTTTTGTAATGACAAGTATGTGAGAGCCTCGGCCCCCTGCTTCGAACCTATTTTCATGGTAGAGGCATAAACATCCCAAAGATATTTATATTCTTCCCCCTCCTTCCCCTCCAAATAGAATTGTAGAGGCATCCAATTCATGAACTCGAAAATCTTGTTTATAGTAGTTTACTTAAAAAAAAACAAAGCTCAACTCTAACTATCAACCACTTTTAATAAACAAACCAAGAGTTACAAGCGTGACTCAAATTAGGCTCAGGAAAAACGAATTTTGAGAGAAGTCTAAAACATCCACAGGCTACAACAATTTTGATAATCTAAAGAGGACATTTATGTATGTATGTAATAAGACTTTAGCAATCATATAAGAACATAGGGCATACTAAATGCACTTTTAAACTTCCAAGAGTGCGTAAACATGCCTTTAGACTTCAAATCAAGCTCAAGCTTGAACAGCGGAGATTAACTCATGATATAAGGTTGAATATAAGGTACAATATATAGCTTAAAGACAAAAAGAACACGGTAATCCAATAAGCATATTCAAGCAATCACATAACAAGTAAATGATTCCCTACTCAAGCATAAATACCCTAATTTATAATCGATTAAACAGCATACTTGTGACCTGCACATTATATTCGAGATAGATTTCCTAAAACTAGGAATACAAGACTTACGAATTAACCTGATCTACCAGAGTAGCATTAGCAGTCAACTATAGATGAACACAGCTACCATCAAGGTCGGGCTCTCTTGTTGGTGCAAGATGGGCATTTATACTGCTTAATATGCTCAGCCCTTGCTGGGGTGATCTTAACACACTTCCCATGGAACCACTTCTCACAGATGTCACAGCAAATCCAAAACTCATCAGCAGCATAATTCTCTCCACAGGCCCCGCAACATGCGTCTCCATGCTCCTCCTCATCTTCCTCTTCCAAACCTTCCTCATCCTCATCCTTTGACTGTATTCCCTTTGTATACTTGACCTGCGATTCAGAACCTCGCTGCATATGCCAAGCCAACAAAAGAATAATAAAATCAATTGCAAGATAATTGTTCTCAAGTACATAACCTACAACAAAATGGAAATTTATTTCCTCTTTGCCATTTGGCATGCTATAAATGAAGTGCTGGATTGTAATTCAACTGCTGGATGGTGTGATTCGACAAGACAAAGTCAAAATTATCTCTTGCCAATAGGCTAAAAGTTTTCATATTCTAACATTCAAAGGAGATCCATAATTTTCGAATGGCGAGATTACACTAGGCCATAACATGCCTGCAGTCTCCAGAGAAACATGTACATGCCAAACAGTAGTCACCCATACAATTATTTGGTTTACATAATAACATTGAAAAACAAAGCAAGTATAAGTCATTTCATACCTTAGAGTTTGATTTAGATTTGTTGCTGCTGTGATTTGAAACTGATGACTTCTCCTTTACTTGTTTCTTGGCTGTCCCTGTCACGACCTCGAATATTGTTGGAAGATCACTTATCATATTAAAAAGGCGTTTCCTGCACCACAAATAACAAGAAGCTATTATTAAGAAGTAATGAAACCATAGAAGGTCAAACGAATTTTTTTTTTAATTTATTTTTTTTGTTGACATGAAACCATAGAAGGTCACAAGAAAATTAACATGAAACCATAGAAGGTCACAAGAAAATTAAGTGTGGGTAGTTAGCCAACTTCAGCGCAAACCAATGTTAGCAAGACTAAGCTTCCAATCCTGCAGACTAGAGTTATTTATAAGACCAGTCCCTTTTTTCTGGCTTTCAACCTTGATGAAATACAGTATTCCTGTCAATATAATACAACTGCTGCAAGCATGACTAGAGATTCATTCAAAGGAATCTACACACTGATTCTCTTTATATATATATATTTGCCTCGATTCTCTTTATAATTTATGTTAAAGAAAGAAAATAAAAAACTAGCATAAACTTTTCAGCAAAAATAAAGTTTTTTCCCATAAGATAAAATGAAGGTTAAATAATTTTGAGAAATTCAAATGCACAAAGGAAATTTAGACAGGCAATTGCAGAAAGTAAAGGACATGAAGAAAGTTAAAAAATATTAAAAAAAAAATTGTCTTCCTACACAAACATATAGGATAATCACGAGGGTAGGCCCCGATGAGCTGAAAAAGAAATTAAACAACATAGACATACTGTGTCATTTGCAATTTTCAATCACTGTTTACCCTCCCCAAATTAATTTTAGCAAGTATTGAAGATCTTCTTGACACTTCCATTGCATTCTTTTCAAGAAAAAAAAAAAAGTCAAGATAAAAAAAAATGGAACATGATTAATAAAATCTAGTAAAGAAAACCACTAATCGTATGAGGTTTTAACCACCTTTACTTTTGTGAGGAAGAATAAAATCAATCAGTTAAAATCAGCTGTGACTAATCTCTCAAGGCATTTAACCTAAAAGCAGCCAATAAAATGTTTGAAGATAATTTTTTTTTCTTCTCCAATTATACCATTTGACATTTGCAAAGTACAAATATTTGTCAGATTATAATGCTTTACCACCCAATTACTCACTCTACATCAACGTAATCCCTAATTTGCCAGTTTATGTTCCTAAAAACAGGACAATTCATCATAAAAATTAGCTATTAAAGCATGATTAATAATATTCAAAATTAAAAATTAAAAAAAAATAATACAAGTGCAACTCAATAGAATAAAGCAAAACATGAAAAATAATTAGAAATTTAGACATTTTTATTTTTAGTATCTGATTTGTGAAGTGGGAAAGAAGGTGAGATCAAGGTTTCAAGCTCCTTGGGAGGCTGGCCGCAGGCCTGAGCCAACATCAGATTTCATTTCTGAATTAAACATCCAAACCCATTTACACATGAAAAATGTTTTATAAAGTCAAACTATACATCCAAAAGAGGATGAAAAGAAACACATACCTATCAGCTTTATCAAATCCAAACCTAGCACCAAAATAAAAGGCCACAGAAAGTAACCAAGCATCACTGTGGACAGCAACCAATGATAACCAGTCCTTTTCTTGCATCCCATCTCTAGCAAAATTAATGCCTAGTGCAGGTTCTGGAAGCTCTGGAGGTACCTCTTCAGCAGGTAAATTGACTTCCCACTGCTCACTGGGAAATCCATAAAGGCTAAGATTTTCTTTCTCTGTAATACAAAAAGAAAACTTGCATATATTCACTTATTTTCTCAGGATAAAATTTCCATCAATGAAATGGAAATGGTTGCATGCAATATAAATATATAGATAATCAGGGCACAGCATGGGTATATGGCACAATGATAAATTGGGAATGAAAGCTTATATGCATTGCTTAGAAAAATAAAAAATAAAGCAAACCACAAACATAGGATATAAAATTGAAGGCAAGGAAAATGAAACAAGAAAAGAGGGAAAGGGGAGAGGGTGAGTGAGAGTAGGGTGCAGAAGGAAGAAACTACTCACACTTCCAAGAGAGGCAGAGGCAGTTAAAAGATCAAGATGAATGTGCATTAAATAAGAAAAAAAACTCACCCGTCACCCAAGTGAAACGCAAGTTTTGGTCAAAGTTTAAACCCACCTTTAAGTGGGTGGTGAAGATGAGGGTCATACCCACTGATAAGCGGGTAGCAAAGATACAGGCCAGTGTTGTTTTTTATTTGAGCAAGGGTCTGGGTGCGGACTCGGGTTAAGTGGGCTCGAGCTCTGCCCAACCCAATGGACCTCCGCTGGCTTCTACGGCTTGCCAAGATGAAATGGGTGTTTGTCTAGGAGTTTTGCATGAAGGGAATCAGAGCTTATCAGGGGTCACTCCCTTCTCAATGGACCTCTGACTATGGTGGAGACCTCGAATAGCCCATTGCATTCTTTATCGCCCTCCCCACCATTGGATTTCACTGATGATGTGACTATGTTGGTTTTCCACTGAGCTGGACTTCCTGATATGGGTGTTAGAAGTAATGTTTTCAAATCTGTAGAGAGGTCTCATGTATTTCGGCATTTGGGGCAGTGTTGCTGACTCTGGATACTTAAGTATTGGTGGAGTGAATGCTAGTGGAGGTTATGTAGAGTATGTTGAAATCCCTATTACCAGTCTTGGCCCTTTGGGTGTTTCCATAATGACTAATCCCTCAAAGTAGGCTTTGGTGGTTAAAAGGGGGAAGTGGATTCCTTTACCGTACTTCCCTCCTCCCTTATCTGGTGCCCCCGAAGGAGTTTAATAACTGTGTGGATAATGGAAAGGGTATTGTATCCTCTAAGGTGGGTGGTTGAGATATGGATTGTGTGGATGGGTTCAGTTCTTGTGTTTTCTTTGAGCTCACCTTGTATAGATTTGAAATTGTACTCTAGGGGGAAGCCTTTGCCATTGGGATCTAGCCCACAGTAGCAAGTGCCATAATTCTTGGTGCAGGGTCAAAGTCTTCAGCTTGGCCATTGCAGAAAGGGAAGGAATTTTGTCTGCTTGTTTATGCCAAATCATTGGATAAATTGTCATTTTTTTTATATAAAAAAAAAAATTATTATTAATGAATCTAGACTGATTTTCATTTATCTTTTTTCAAATTGCAATACACATAAGCCTTTCTATAATTCTTATATGTGAATAATGCTGTGTATCAGTTTTGACCATGGAATTATATGCTACTTGCTTAAAAGGCAGACCTTTTGAGTTGATCAAACTCTTTATATCTTCGCCAACCATTTTTATACAAGTGTTGTTGGATTCTCATCCAACAAAAATTTAAGTAGGATAATTTGGGAGGTGAGCGTGTTTACCCTGTTCTTCAATTTGTTATACTCGTCTAAATTGAGACCGGGTGTTGAAGATAAGCTTTGTTGGGTATCTTCCTAGAAAGAATTGTTAGATGGTAAATCGTATTACAATGCCCTTGCTCTTCATGATAGCACTCATTTCTCTTAGAAGAATATTTGGAGGAATAAGGCTCGTATTCTTTGCTTGGTCGGCTGCCTTAGGAAAGATACTCACTATGGATAATCCAAGAAAGCGGCATGTCATGGTAGTTGATTGGTGTTATATATGTAAGAAGAGTTCGGAGTAAGTGGATCACCTTTTACTCTATTGTGAGATGGCTAGTGCTCTTTGGAATACCATATTCGGCCTTGTAGGGTTGGCTTGGGATATGTTTAGTAGAGAAGTAGACCTTTTTGCCTGCTAGAAAGGGCAATTTGGTAGGCTTCAGAATACTGCAATGTGGAAGATGGCTTCATCTTGCCTTATGTGGTGTCTTTGAAGGGAAAGAAATGATCGGAGTTTTGAAAACCACAAATGGACAACTGAGAAATTAAAGGATTTTTTCTTCACAACTCCTTATCACTAGACGGATGCATTTGACTCAAATATTTTTAGCTTTTATGTTTTTCTAGATCTTTTGCTTCTTCTAGTTAGGCGTTCGTCTTGTATGCTTTTTGTGTACTTAGGTTTAGCTGTTTGCATTTTTTAATAAATTGCGACAAAAAACCACATTATGGCCATAATATTGAATGGCCTGAACACAATAAATGCCAAAAGATAAAGTGAGAGAGATCCTAAACCGACTTAAAATTGTAAAAGAAACCCTAAATTTGCTGCCGCAGCACTCGTTTGAACAGGCCTGTACTACCGTTCGAACGGAACATAAAATGTTTACATGTTTATTCAATTGTCAGTTGAGACCAAAAAAAAAAAAAAAGCTACTACACCAAATAATCATATTAAAATCAGTTGAATGTAGAGAATTTGTCTAGTAATTTTTTAAGATTCTCATGCGCAAAGTCCTACTTCATTTTCTTTCCCTACAATTTCTTCGCAAACAAACAGAGCATAAACCACAATCAGCTAATTCAACATAAATGGAAAGAGAAAGAACCCTAACCAGGATCACACTGCTGATAAAACTCTTCAACGTCTGCAGCCACATAAAAAAAAACAAAAAACAAAAAAAAAATCTCAATCTTCGAAATATATAGAGAAAACAAAGCACATAGTTAAAGAAGTACAAAATTTACAGAAAAAATAGTACCGGTGGTGAGGGCTTTAATCATGCCGGCTCTGCGGCCCTTGAAATCCCTAAAGACCTCCTCGACCGTACGTGGATTGTACGCTGCACCGCCATCCATGTCTTCTATGAAACTTTGCGCTAATTAGAAAATAGAAAGAGAGTTATAGAGTGAGAGACACTGAGAGGCTTTTGGAGGGAGAGACGAAAGATCGAAAATCAGAGAGAGCGAGTGTGCCTCTCAGCCTCTGTGTGTGAGAGAGAGACGAATGTATGTGTAAAAGGAGGGAAAGACAAGAGGGGCTTTGCGGATTTGAATCGGATTGAAAGAGTCTGATTAGCTGGATTTGATATAACGGAAGAGTCCGGGAAGAACCCGATGAGACTTGTTTTGGCCCATATAAGAAGTCAGGAGAGAATTACGCAAAAAGTTTCCTCTAAACTGGATTAGATAAATTTTTTTTAATCTAATTTATAAAAATGATATGTATTTATTTTTTTAATAATATATGAGATGCATATGAGTTTTTAATATTATTTTTCTAACTTTGTCTATACTATTAAAAAACAAATGCATTTCACATGTTTAAATGACGTATGTTATTTTTATAGATTGAGTTGAAAATAGTTCCTCCAACTCAGTTTAGAGGAAAACTCTGTCTGAGAATAACTGGTTAAAAATAATTTAGAATAGTCTCCTAGCGGGTTAATGTTATTACGGGTCACGTTTAAGTAGAATGGTCATTGTTGATCTTTTCTGTTTACCTTTTTGACTCGGAAAAAAGTAAAATAGGTACAACTGAACTCTTTGGCCTACTTTTATTTCAAAGTTAAAAAAAAAAAAAAAAAAAACCCTAAAAATGGCATATAAATCGAAATTAAACTAAATTCTTGGAAGTCTGAATTTTTGGATCCAAAAATGAGACAAATTATTTAGAATAACTCATAATTATCATTTTAATTGAACTATTTGGATACCCGGCCGGTGCCAAATTGCATCCATATGAAATAGGATTGTTAATAGAATTTTGGAAATGTGATGTTAAATACCACATTTTTACTTTATAAATATCTCATAATACTAATGTAACAATCCCAACTAAGCCTTAAATCAATCATTATTAAAAAAAAATTTAAAAAAATAAAAATCAAGGATTAGTTAAAAGTGCCGTATAAGCATTGTAAGATAATTATAAAATAAAAATATGATTTACAGCCTCACTTTGAATGAGATTTCACAACCGTCTTAAGCATTCAAAGGCACATGGGCTCTTCGAACTGCTCATAGTAATCATGAATTCTATACTTCAAATTTTTTTTGTTTGTTTGTTTGACATGTCCACACAAAGGAGGAGTAAAAAATGGATGAAAGATTCAAACTAGTAATTTTTGTTTTATAAGGCATGATCCTCAACTGATTGAGCTACTCATTTGGAACAATTCTATACTTTGATTATGAAGCTTAACATGACGGATAGATGAAAATCCATACAAAATTGTTGGACCGACATGATGTGTGCTAGGCTTCATGCTTTTTGTGTTTTTTGACCTACAACTTGTAAAGATACAAGTTTAGGCATGTCAAGCATTCCAGAATCCAGCCCCATAGTCAAAGAAGGCTGGCCCTGCAAATCACCAACAACAATGATAAATGTGGCTCCGTGCCAATTGCATCAGAAAATACTTACGCATTGATGCTAAATGAATATGTTACTTGTGGTCATTGTTAGATAGTGAGTCTGGTAGAAAGTATTATTTATTAGGTTATTTAGTTCATTAATGATTTTTAGTTGTTTTATTATTTTAATATTGTTGAGTGTGAAGGACTCTTAGGTTATGTTTATCTCTTTTATCTTTGGGTAGGATTATATTTATATGTTTTATCTTTTGATTCAAATAAAAGTTTTATCTCATGTGAGACTCTATTTTCTATTGTCTTTAAATACTACATTATTTATGAATAAAAAATCAATCAAGAATTTATCTAAACCTTGTGTTTGTAGGAGTTAAGAGCACCTCTAATTGCTTATAAGAGGTTTAGGATTCCTCGAAAATCCTACTAAGAGGTCTAAGATTCCTCAAAAATCTTACCATATCAATTTTTCTACCTAGTTCTCAACGCGTGACGTAAGCACGTAACAGAATATAAGTCAATCACTTGAATCATCTCAACATGGAAATTCAAACCACCACCAACGGTCATACAAATATACAGTTCTCCACAAGGAAAAGAGCACCTCATAGACAGCAAACCTTACCATATTTCAATTGATTGTAATACCTACCCAACCGTCTATTTCATTGTGTATAAATTGGTATGTAAATCAATAACAAAAACAAATTCCAAAACACCTTGGCTCTATCTTCGCTACTAGGCTAATGGAAACATGCTGCTATAGCACGAGGGTTTCCTGCTTTCCCATGGAGCAGCCATACAAAGATGAAAACACACGGATCAGAATTTTCGTTGAAAGAGAGTATCAAATTTTCAATGATGTTAATGGGGTCACATCATTCAAATCGCCTGTTCCAGCCTGATGAATGTCATATTTTAGTATGACATCTAAGAAATCTGTAGCCGATAGCCAATTTGAGCATCAACTATGAGAGAAGGCATAGAAAGCTGGACTTCCTTTCATGGGAAAATACCGCTAAAAATTGTATGTTCCAAGAAATGACATGTGCCAGTATTCCTAGATGCAATTCTGTCAATCAGATCTTTCTTGGCTCCAGTTGGAAGTGCGATCAGATTCTGACCGTTAGGTTAAGCAATAAAAAATTAGCAGACAATTTTATTGCTGGACAAGAGCCCAGTTTTCTGCATCCTCAAGAAATTCTCTCTCAGCTGTACTCATTTCGGCATAACACTCCACTAGAATGCTGGTGATCGATCATCTCACGTACCCCCCATCAATTCTCTGCATATAAAGACAAGTGCTTCTCTAAAACTCTTCTGTAACTATTTACATCAAGAACAGAGCATCTCCTACACAAATCTTCAAAAATCCTCTTGGCCTCAATAACCTTCCCCTTCGCACACAATTCCTTGACTAAGATTGAAAAGCTCTCCACACTAATGACATAATTCTTATCAATTGTCTCATAGAAAACCCGCATTGCCGTTTGCTCATTTCCGTCCCCACAATATCCCATAATCAAGCAATTATACATTGTGGCATCCATGACATGACCATTTTGAAGCAATTCGCTGACAAGCTCTCCAACTTCTTGCATTCTACCTCTCATCCTACAGAGACTACATATCACGGTGTTATACGATAAGAAGTTCGGACAGCAACCCATTTGTGGCATCAACTTTAAAAGAAGAACAGCCCTTTCAAGATCCCCATTTTCTACCAGAACCCTAAACACTACATTAAAACTTGAGACACTTGGCTTTAAGCCTCTTGCCATCATTTCTTTCAAAAGGGAAATTGCTTCAACTGGTTTTCTCATTTTGCAAAACTCATTAACAACAACTCCAAAAGCCTGCACATCTGGTTTTATCCCAAGAGCAACCATCTGCTTAAGATGTTTAATAGCTTCATCAGACTTCCCAACAATGCAAAGCCCCTTTAATATACTCGTGTGCGTTGCAACATTATCCTTCAACCCATTTAACCTCATCTTGGTCATCATCCTCTTTGCTTCATCAACATTACCCCTCAAACACAAGCCATTAATTAATGCATTGTACGTCAGCAGATTCGGATCACAACCCCAATTCACCATGTTACCGAAGCACTTTATTGCCTCGTTCAATTCACCTTTCTTACAATACCCATCAATCAAAGTGGTACAAGTCACCGTATCAGGTAAGCAATCCTTATTCTCCATCATTCGATCAAACACTTCCTGTGCACTCTCCATATCACCCTTCTTACAAAACCCACTAATCACAGTATTGTAAGTAACCAAATTTGGCTCACAATCCATTTCATCAAACATCATCTTCGCATTTTCAATCATGCCCAATTTACAAAACCCCCTAATCATCGTCGTGTAAGTATAAACATTGGGTTTCACCACCCCTTCCTTGACAATTTGATCATAGCATGCTTTCGCTAAATTAACCCTATTTGCTCTCACCAACACACCCAGTATCGCGTTATATGAAAACAAACAGCGCCCATTCTCCATCGATTTCGCTGTATGAAACCAATGCATTGCGCCCCTAATATCGCCGCGATCCCCATAGGCCTTGATAAACTTACCGACCACAAAGTCCGAGATTTTGTGGTGCTTCTGAAAGAGCGAGGCAGCAGTGGAGAAGAGGGAGTGAGAGAGGAGCACATCAGTGATGGCCAGGTAACATTCGTGGGTGTGGAAATAGTTTTTAGGGTTAGGGGTAGGGTTGGAGGCCCAGTTGAAAAAGAAAAGGGCATGGTAAGGGTTGGTCTGGTTCTTGATGACTTTGATGACCAACTTTGGGTTAAGGTCAGGTGAGAACTGATTCAGAGGGATTGAACTGAGATTTGAGGGGTTGGGGTTTTGGGGGTCTAGGGTTTGTAGAAGTGACGATATGGAGTTCACAAGGGAGACATTGGGATTCATTTGAGAAGGGTTGGTTAGGGCGTTTCTAAATGACATTGCCAGCTGCCACTGAACTGGTTTTCAAGAACTTTGGCAAGCTGATGTCTCTGTGTTCTGTAGAATTTTTTGTTTTGTTTTGTTTTTTTGTTGAAAAAATAGATACGAGGAACACAAACAGAACAATAAGAAAGAAACGAAACTTGCAGAGGTGTATCTTTCCCACAACAAATGGGAAAGTGCATAATGAGGTAAAAGTAAATGAGTGAGAATTCAGTAGAATAAGCTCTAGGTACCGCCCAATAAGTCATGAATTAGGCGTCATTCCATTCCTAAGTCTTCCAGGCCCTTAGGTTTTCTCTTTAGGATTTTTTTTGCTTTAGCAGCCCCTTCCAGATCGTCATCACTCCTAGCGAAGATCGCCATCCCTCCTCCCCACGTCCTTTTCATACTGGACTCTAGTTATTTACTTGATGCCCTAGCCCCGGTGCCCCTCCCTTTCTTTTTCCTTTTCTGCGGCCTTTCTCTCCACCCCTAGGGTCTAGCAATTTACTTGATGATCTAGCCCTGACCAGGTTCCCGTTCGCCACTTTCTTTGGTTTTCTCCGGCTTTCCTTTCTTTTTTCGGTTGTTTTTGGGGGTCTTTGTGCCCTGTTTGGGTATTTCGGCTTTCGGCGTTTCACAGCCCTCCGCCTGAGGTAGGTCCTCTATGCGCCCCCATCATATCATTCTCCCATCGCCACCTTCCTTAGCGGTGTTTCGGCCAGATCGCGCCTGAGCCTTCTCCGGTTGATCGTTCTGCTTTTTGTTTTATGTTTTCTTTGGTTTCCCTGTATTTTGTTTCCTTTGTTTTTTGTTTTTGTTGTGTTTCCCTGTATTTGCTTTAGTATTTCCCTATATTGCTTCTCCCTGTTTGTTTTGTGTGTTTTTTAGTTTTTATAGTTTTGTTGATCTTCTCCGCGCCTGTTTCGCCACTCTCCGTCCACTGCCGGGCCTTTTTCTGCGCCCCCACCTGTATGGGATCTACTTGCACGCGATCGGTGTTTATATTCCCTGTATTTTTATTGTTTCTTTGCTTCTAATAAGTCATATCTTGATCGGCCTGCTTTTGGGTGTGATGCTTGGTCCAGATTTTTGGGTTGTTGATGTGAGCATTATCTTGGCTTTTGGGTCGATGATGACAAGTGTTGGCCTGGGGTTCTCAGCCCTCAGTGTCAAGGAATAAGTGTTGGCTTGGGTTCTCAGCCCTCAGTGTCAAGAAATAAGTGTTGGCCTAGGGTTATCAACCCTCAGTGTCAAGGAATAATTGCTACATATGAATTAGTTGGTTCTGTCTGGTACAGATTTGTATTTCATTGGTTGATTAGTCATAGGTTAGAGGATCTATTTTGAGAGTCTGAATTGTAATACGTCTTGTTTGACGTTAGTTACGGATACTTCAGGGCATGTACTGTATTATAAGAGCTTTGCTCTTAATTCATGAATGAGACTAAGATGATTTTTTTTTAAAAAAAAAGAGTCATGAATTAGGCGCAAAAGTTTGCAGTTTTGTGAACTTTACTTATCTTCCAAGAGAAAGCGGTGATATTTCTGTTGAGTTGTAACTCAAATAGATTTGTATGTGTAATGACCTAGATTTTAAAACTCTTATTGAAATAATATTAAATAGATTAAAAGGATAATAAATAAATTAGAAAAATGATATATGAATTAACGATATTAAATTATTATTTGGTATTAAAGATATAGAGTACATCAATTGTTGACCCCTTTTAAGTATCACTTTAATTCTCAAATTTAGTTTCATAAGTATGTTTATGGACATAATTAAACCCAAATTAGTGAATACATTATTTATATTAATGTTTGGTGAAGTCAAAATTAATTTGAAGTTTATAGCTTTTTTGCCTAAAAAGTAGTGTCTTAATTTTTATACTGTCTAATAAAGATTAAAAAAACTAAGAAAAGGTATCAAGGCTAGCCACTTTTGTTGAAATCTTGAAGGCTTCGAATAAGAATGATTATGAGAAAATATCATAAGAATTTAATGTGGCAAGTGGACAAGTGTGAATGCAAGTTGTTATAGTCTAATTAAGTTAGAAACTTTGTACGGGCCAAAAACAGAGTCAAACGAACTCGGATGAAGTCGAACCAAAAATAGAAAATGTTTGTCTCGGAGTCCTCTATCTACCCGGCCTCAAAATTTTATGTCAATCGGAGTACGTTTGGACATCAAAAAATAGATCGGAGTTAATGTAACACTCCGATATTTGAACTAGCAAATATCGAAGTCATTACGCTGCAACTTTAGAAATACAATTTTACAGCGGAATATGTATATGTTTTTTTCTTTTTCAATGGCCTAGGAATTACTTGCACAACACAATTAAGCTAATTAAAATACATCGAGGTGATATATTATTTAATGAAAATAAAAATATGGTTTCATTACAACATATATGCCACAGATGACACTAAATTAATATAATAATATTTGTCAAGTTTGCCCACATCACAATATATAATAAAAGCGATTAACATAAATGAGACTTGCTTCATAGAGTAAGCATCAATCTCGCAGCAAATAATCTATCAACCATCAAAACCAGTAAAAGGATCATCGTCCTCATTCTCTATTCCTGCATCAAGGTCTATGTAAATATGACATTATCATGTTTAAATAGACAAATAAGTGAGCAATCTATTTTCCTAAAAATAAAGACTAAAAGACTAGTTTGAGACAAAGTAGGATTAGTGAATAAAATATATAATGATGCATGAGATGCGAATGCAGCGTAGTGACATATTAATTTGTGTTTTATGATAATCTTTCTTCAGACCTCTCGTCATGAGCTCTCAGCTCGTTCACGTCCGTTATGTTCCTCATACTTTAGAGTTTTACCTGTTTGGTGTTGGTGACTACACCGCCCCAGCTTAGTTATATATTAAGTCTATTGGACGGTTATATACCCTCATCCACTGAGATACTGACAGTTATTCGCAGCAATCCACCCAGCTTGTTTTTAAGGTGTCTATCTTATTAGCCCATATTATTAGACACATTATGCAACAGTTGTAATGCAAAATTATATCAATAATGCAAAATAAGAATTCCTATAACAATAACAAAGCTAATACTCAGTAAGTACATCCATACTTACACTCCTTAGTATAGAATTCTGCTCCATTTCTGCATACAAATACATACATACAAACAACATTTACATATTAGTTCATTCTCAAATAATATCATTGTTTAATGACCTTTATCTTTTTATATTTATTTATTATCCGTCACTTCATCTTTACTTACTCATTTTATTATATAAATCTGAGATGGTTACTTCCAAATAGTTTTATTCCTGAATTCGTTTTTAGTAACGAGGCTAATGGCCAATATCACTAAATAAAACTAGTATTATAAATAATATATATAAAGCATGACTCATATTTCGGGGATGAGACCGATAGTCCGTACCACCAAAAATATGAATTAAAATTTAAATGACAATAAATAAATGACTGAATATAAATACTGAATTCATATTTCGAGGTTGAGACCGATGATCCGTATCGCCAAAAATATGAATTAAATTTTAAATGACAATAAAATAAATGACTGAATATAAAAGTTGTAAAGTAAATAATATAGGTAATAAATATAGGTAATATCATAAGCCTTTAATTAATTTGTCTATGAACTCTTATCATTAATTCATTTATTACTTTATTTTACATCATAAGCTTATTGGGTCTTAAACAATTAGATGAGAACAAATAATACAAACAATAAATCATTAAGAAACACTTACCCAATAAACCTTGAAGTAGAACTCCACCAAATCTTCTCTCGGTAACTAGTTTAGAAAAGCAATGACACTTGAACACTATAGAAAGATTTAGGCCATATGATTTTTGACTTAGAGCTAAGAAAGATAATGAAAGGAGTAACAAGCAATCTTTACTTGCTAAGAAAGTGAAAGAGCAAATGAATTTATTTAGGCTTCTATTTATAAGAGAATGAATGGTTAGGATTAATTTTCACACTTTTGATTTAAGGCTTAATACAAGCTTCTATCTATAAGAGAATGAATGGCTATGATTCATTTTCATCCTTTTGATCCAAGGGTTGAGATGTATTCAACCAAAATAATGAACCTAGTCTACTTTAACATTTTAGTCCAAAATGAGGGCAGTGTACTCTGATCCATTTTTTGATGTACAAACGTACTCCGATTGATATGAAATTTTGAGGGTAGATAGAGGACTCCGAGACAAACATTTTCTATTTTTGGTTCGACTTCATCCGAGTTTGTTTGACTCTATTTTTGGCCCATACAAAGTTTCTAACTTAATTAGACTTTAACAACTTGCATTCACATTTGACTACTTGCCACATTAAATTCTCATGATATTTTCTCATTATCATTCTTACTAGAAGCCTTCAAGATTTCAACAAAAGTGGTTAGCCTTGATACCTTTTCTTAGTAGTTTTAATCTTTATTAGACAGTATGAAAATTAAAACACTGCTTTTTAGGCAAAAAAAAAACAAAAAAAACTATAAGCTTCAAATTAATTTTGACTTCACCAAACATTAATATAAATAATGTATTCACTAAATTGGGTTTAATTATACCCATAAACATACTTATGAAGCTAAATTTGAGAATTAAAGTGATACTTAAAAGGGGTCAACAATTGATATATTATATATCCTTAACACCAAATAATAATTTAATATCGTTAATTCATATATCATTACTTTAATTTATTTATTATCTTTTTAATCTATTTAATATTATTTCAATAAGAGTTTTAAAATCTAGGTCGTTACAGTATGCATAAGAGCGTTCTCATGAGGCTCACTAAATTTTACTTACTATATTTTTAGTTATTTTAACGATTCACTTTTTTAGAACACTTAAGCAGCCTCACTATTTTAAGTTTTTAACAATCTACTTTTACTATTTCATTTAAATGTTCTTTTTCAAATATTTGTTTATTATTATTTTTTAACTACTAAAGGAATAGAAAGAAAACAAAAGCAAAAAAGAAAAAGAAAAATTAGTTGTTTAATTAATCTGTGAGTTAATAGTAATTTTTAAATTTAGTGAATACTGTTCACCTCATTACATTTTTTTATTAAAATATTGAGGATATTTAAGTTATTTTGATTAAATTGCCTCACCAAAATAACTAAAAAAATATTTTTGATGAGGTTACAAGGAGTGCTCTAATTGACTTAATTCCTAACCTTAAGAACGGAAAAATTAAATTATTCTTTAAGCATTAGACAATTTCATGATTCTCTGACCACCATGTTCGCCATCAACTCCACTCATGTAGCTTTGGATTGGGCCTCAACCCATCCTAGCAGCCATAAGCAAGCAGTTCATCTTCTTTTAGACTTGTACTGCATTGAAAACATCAAGACTTGTGCGCACGATGTTACTAAATGTACCGCTTCGAACCGTATATTTGGAAGTATTTTCTCTTACTTTTCAAGAATTTGTAGCGTAAAAGATCCTCTTTTGTAAACATCTTTTCTCTATTTGAATAATAATAATAAAAAAAAGTAACTTCACTTTAAACTTTTGAATTATCGCGATTTGACAAGCTTCTGAAATTTCAAAACCTGTCAATTTGAACCCTTTAACTTTTAATTGCAGTCAATTTGAACATTTCTGTCAGATTTAGCCGTTAACTTCTAACAGTTATACCTAAAAAGACTAAAATATTTCTGATTTTTTTTTATTAAATTTAGAATCAAGGGTAAATTTGAAATCTTATAAAAATGTTAGGAGTAGAAATGTTATTATCTCACCTTTAACGTTTAAAATCTGATGGAGGGGTTCAAATTCACTACAATTAAAAGTTCAGGAGTTCAAATTGAGTGGTTTAGAAGTTTGAAGGCTTATCAAATCACGTAGTACTTCATACATATGTCTAAGTGAAGTTTTTTTTTTGTAAAAAAAAATCATGATTATTCATTCACCAACTCATCTTGCTATATACATTTTACAAGGTTTTCTCCATTGATTTTGGGAGTCCCAAGTAATTTATTGCTTCAAACAATTCTCAAATTTAACGTGGTTTTGTAAGGCAACGCTCTTTTGGAGGCCGGAGTTTTGCAGCAGCCGTCGATTGTGTAGCGCCGGGACATGTCTGATTCGGCCAGACCATGATGTGAGTTGAATTATATCCATTTGGGCGATTGCTGAAGTGACGGCGTCCCTAATTTCATTGTGATCGCAACAATGTAAAAGCCCATCGGAGCATGCATTTGACGGCGTTAGACTTTTGCCTCCCAATCGAGAGATCACGAGAAGGTATCCCGTTGCAATTGCTTCTTCACGTAGCCGCCCAAGCCCAGCGCGGTCAGCAGCTAAACCTTTTGTAACCGAGTAAATATAGATAAAGCCCTGTAGATTTACTTTTTTGAAAAAATAAATAATAAATGGAAAAATTAATCACATTTTTATTTTATTTTATTGAGAAACACACGCTTTATAGCTTATGGTTGATAATTTTTGACATGACACAAACTCAAGATGAAATTAAAGAGTTATAATTAGTGAGTCTGGTCCATTTAATTAAATGTGTTGAATTAAGGTTAACATATGTAGTCTTATACCCATGCTTCGATACAATCGCAAACCCCGATAGAAACCCAATACCAAATTAGAGGGTTATGGATGAGGGATTTCTCTCGTTTAATTAAATGGACCGGATTATGGTTGATAACATATTTTTATACGCATGCATTGTCCTTATCCAAACTAGATAAGCAAACACAAATTGACACCCCTACTTTAGCCTCATGAACTATTAGAGTATTCCCAGCAGTTTCCTCGTGCTATTCCCTATATTTAAGGATCCAAACTACTTTTTGTTTCTCTATGTCAAAATACACTCCAACAGCTTCCCTTAATCATTCCTTATAACATTAAAATATTATTATTTTTATTTTACCTTTTTTATATTATATTCATTTAATTTATAATTTCTCTCTCCCATTTCTTCTTTCTTTATTTCCGATGCAACCATTTCTTCCCCACCCATTTCTTCTTCCTTTCTTCTCCTCCGCAACAACTCCCTTCTTTTTCCTTTTCTTCTCCGTTTAGATCCTTAATGAACACTTAAATCCACGCGAACCCATTTCGACTGACCAACGCTAACCCACGATGAAGAACTCGTTGGTGCAGGCGCAGAAGCAAGGGGAGGTGCCGTTAGAGTTGAAAATAAAAGCCCCGGTTAAGCTCCGATCCTTCCCAGATTTCGAAGCTCCGATCTTTGGTTGCAGATGAGTTGTTTTTGCTGGTTTTTCGAAGCTCCGAACGTTGATTGGTTTTTGCAGATGGGTTGTTTTTGCTGATTTCAGACCGAATCCAAACCGAAGAAGGGATTCGGTCTGAAATCTCTGGTTTTTGCTGCTCGTTTTTATTTTTATTATTGCAATTTCTGCAGATGGGTTGTTTCTACATAATGGGGCAATTGTAAATGGGTTGTTTCTGCAGATGGGTTGTTTTTGGTCTACAGATGGGTTGTTTCTGGTTGTTTCTACACGATGGGTATGGACGGTGCTGTATCTGATAGGATAGAGGAGAAATAATTTTTCATTTTAATATTCATTTGGATCGCTACAGTGGAGCCTTATATATAAGGCTCTACTGTAGCATATTAATGTTTAGGGAGTCATATAGGGAATCTGCTGTAGGACCTTTTTTACGATTTTTTGGACCTATTCCCTATACATAGGGAACAGACTCCCTGCTGGGAATGCTCTTACCCATTTTGCACTTATACTTCCAAACTTTAAAATGTGACATTGGGGCCTTCTATAGTACCACTACGTGTCAAAGTAAAAATTTTTACACCCTTTAATATATATATATTTGACAAAGTATTCCTTCAAATTGACCAATTTGCAAGAACTTTCACCAACCCAGTCTATAAAAATGACATGTACATCTTATATATTATTAAAAAAAGGAACACATGTCATTTTTATAGACTCCAATCTAGTTTGGAGCAAAACTCTATCATATATTTTTTAATAACTTCATAAGTATTTTTCGGGAAAAAAAAAAATGCAAAAGTGTCTAATTTGACACACGATAAAAGTATGTGGGGGCGTAATTGCAAAATGGAAGATAGTTCGGTGGAATAAAATATATTTTTTCCTATTTTATTTGAGAGGCAATCTTGAAATTTGGAGGTGCGCGCAATGATATATTACCTCTTCTGTTCGTTTAATATCCATTCCGAACCTTACTTCTCCTTGTTGAGGAACCAATTCAAGGGAAACTTCAGCAACTCCAGGCAGAAACCATAGTCTTATACCTTAAACTACTTGGACGTTTGTATTGTTTTGTTGCTTACACCAACTGGTTTCTCTCCCTGTGGAACTAATTTTCTCCTTGGAAGGAAAAACATATTGTTTAGTACTAGAGATTATTCAACTCCTAACAAAAATTAAGCTCAAAAAGAATTATACCGAGTTGAGTATCCGCTCTGTTTGGATATTGACAAAGACCAGAGGAGCCCCAGAAGAAACTGCAGCAGAAAACCAGGCCATGCATCTGACTGTAGTGGCCTCGATGCAGTGCTCGTGTTGCAGGGGCATGAACAGGATGGAGCTGACAATTGAAGCATTTTGGTCTGGCATGTAGCTTCCCACTTTCATCTTCCAATTGTACTTCACTCCCCTTTTGTTGAATCCCCAACACCCCACATTTACCACCCTTCTGCTCATTTCTGCAACATCACACAAAACAATCATCATTAATTGCAAACAAAAAACAGATAAAGGGTCGACACTAGAGACTGTTTTGTCATGTTATCCAACAGCCCCCTGTGTTTGGTTATCTTTGTAAGAATCCCAGATCCATATCAAGGATTTTGGCTGTGTGGTGACTAATACTATATTAATTAACAATAAACATGAACTAAAATTGGTGAATAATTATGATGAGATCGAAGAAGAAGCTACCTTGCAATTCCGTGCATTGTTCTGCGGTCAAGTCCCCTAAAACGGCAACATGTCTGTCATCTTCAGCCGCTCTAATGGAAAACTTCTTATGAAGCACTGAGAACTTCTCTTGCACAATACGTGCCCGGAGCTTCATTGCTCTGTCACCCCTTCTAACCTTCACCCATATCACCTCCTGCTGTTTAATCTTTCCAAGCTTTGAGCTGAGCTCTGACTTGGCCTTGGCCGGCACGAAAAACTCGTCGGAATCATCCTTAGCAAATCCTTCAATGACGTCGCCGGGCAGAGGCATGCTTTCGTCCCACTCTTCCGGTGCCTCCTGCTTCACTTGTTTCACACACACCCGTGTCGTCTGAGGGCTTCCCATGGCCTTCTGGAAACTCAGACCACACTTTTCCATGGAATGCACGTACGAAAACTTCAATGATGTAATTATCTAGGTCTCTATGTCCATCATATATATAAATATATATGATAACACCAAGGCAGCCGGCAATTCCTAGGTTCTTGTCATATATATATATACTTCGCGACCTTATCCAAGGGAATATAGAAGTTGATCACTGAAGGGCATATGAAAGTCCGTACGTCAGGTGTGACAAACAAAAAAGCACTGGAATTTAGCAAAATGCCAAAATGGCCTACGTGTTTCTTTTCTTAAATTTTAATTTCAAATGGTATTTTAGGCCTAAAATTTGTTTTTGGTGTTTAGCTGTATATATGAAAACTAGCCTTTTTTATTTTTTTATTTTTTTTATTTTTTTTTAATTTTATATTTTTATATAATATGATGAGTTGTGAAGAAGGGAGAACAACAAAGAACAGATTATGAAGAAGAGAATGTGAAAGAATAAAAGATCTTCCGGTATAGTATTAGATCCAGAGAAATTCTTGTAATTAAAGCCCAAGTTATCTGGTTAGTTGTTGAAGCAGTTCGAGACTTGTTCGGATAAATAGGCTTTATAATTAAGAGACACCCTTTAGAATTACCTAGCTGGCTAGGGTTGTGGGAGAGCAATGAAAAATTGTTTACTTAGATAATAAGAGTTAACAATTTTATGTATCGTGAATGTTATTTTTCTTGGCCAACTAAAATCATTTTCGGGTTGGCCAATATTATTCACACGCACTACAAAAAAACTTATATTTAGTGTTGGTTTAGAGCTAAAAACCAACACTAATTCAATAGTATCAGTTTAAAAAAAAAAAGCTAATCATGGATAGGAAAATGTGAATTAGTGTTGATTTAGGTGAAACCGAGACTAATTAGTGTCGGTTTGCCGAAACCGACACCTTTTTAAAGGTGACGATTTTTTAAAAACCATCACTAAATTTAGTTTTTTTTTTTAATATATATTTTTCTTAACTTGCGGGTTTGCTTATACAGATATATGTAGGGTTTATTGCTAGAAATTGCATGTGCAAACATGCAATTTCTAGCAATAAACCCTAAAGAAGCCATATCACAAAATAAACCCTACATATGTGCAATTTCTTGATGCCAAAATAAATTTTTTTTAACAAAAGAAAGACTTTATTGCAATATTTAGCTTCTTGTGGTTCATTATTTAAATAAATTTATGTAGCTTCTTGCACAATACAATACAATACAATGCAATGCAACTGAGTTATATAATCTTGACACAACTAATCAACTCAACAACATATATATGGGTTCAATGCAACACAATATCACAACTCAACATCACAACCCAACAACACTTCAAGTCAAACTCATAAATAATATCCAACTCAAGGTTCAAGTTTAACTCATAAATAATATCCAAAACAACACTCAAGTTAAACCCATAAATAATATCCAAAACAATATAGTAGAAATATATTGTCATAATATGTATCAAAAAAACAATACTCAATTAAGAGAATAAAGTAGACCAAACAAAATATTTCATCGAGATAGGGATAACTTCCAAATTGCTAACTCACTCTTAGACTAACAGCTGTTAATGATTAGCTGCATTACATTGAAAAAAAAAAAAAAAAAATCTTAAAATTCATAATAGTTTAGTTACATGAACTATAGAAAGTACATCTAATTTCATATATGTGAAAAAGATGGATATATTCCATTGAGATGGGGATATATACGTACTTTATGAGGAATAACAAGAAATGTGTGTATCTCTATTCATCACAACGCCTACTACTCCATCATTTGCATTTGCAACTCCATCATCTGCATTTGCAGCTCCATCGCCTGCATTTATTACTTAATCCCTTGAGTAACATGTATTTAAAAAACAACCAACCTATTTTATATTTGATGTAATTCTTTTAATGGGTATGATTTATAAGTAGATGACACCTTTGGCCCATGTGTCCAAGAGAAAAAGAGAGAATCATGCTGTATGACACCTGCAGCTTAAGTGTCAACCAAGAAAAGCTTGCCTTCATGTTGTATAACACCTAACTAGCCACGTACCTTGCTGTGGTCAAAAGCCACCCGAGTCTCCCATAGCTTGACAACACAACACATGCGCTGTCAAGTTAGAAGATGAGTTTGCATTTACCTAAATGTCCATAAAATTTACAATTAATCCCTTATGAACCTAAACATGTCTACTACAATATATCCAAAATTTGTGGCCTAATGAAATCATTAACCCATTCAATTAATTTCCCAAATCTTAAGTGCTTTAACTACTTGACAGATTTACCTATTAAACTACAAAAATTCATAACTCTTTTTCTTCTTTTCCGTTGTTGGTTTTCTATTCTGTCTTGTTGGCATTTTTTTGTCACCTGTTGTTTTTTTGCTCCACCCTCCTCCTCCAAAGGTGCTGCTGCTCTGGGCTGCTCGCCTCTTTCCCCTTTTGTCCGTTCGCCGCTTGCTATTCATCGTCCTCCATGAAGTAGCCTGGATCTACCTTGGTTCTTAGGGTTTTGTTAAAAATCCGATCTACTTACCTCAGGTCTACCCGGGCCTACACGCACCAATCCATCGTCTCCACCGGCCTCTCAGCATTCCATCGACACCTCGAGCTTCGCCCCTGCACAACACGCGTCGGGACGTGAGCTCCACGCGCCTGAGAGTGGAACTCAAGCGCCGGCGCGTGTCCCCCACGCTCCGGGCAGCAGCCTCCTCATGCAACCTCCTCCCCTAGATTGTCCACCCTTCCGACCGTTCCTCCACCCTCTTTATAGTCACGCTGGCTGTTTGGTTTTTTGCTGTTTTTCTGCTTGTATTTTTGTTTATGTGTTTATGTTGTTTATTGTTGGTTTTATTTTCTTCTTGTTTTGTTTGGGTTTTAGTCTCCATCTAGTGTTATGGCTTATGTTTGAAGTGGAGACTTCAGCGCCCTTTTGGTTCTTTGCAGTGCTCGCCTTGCAACTATCACTTTATAGTGGTGGTTGTTTTACCCGCATCGGACTCTTCACGGAGTTTCTTTGCAATTTACACCGCCTTGTGCGGCCCTGAAATAGGCTCGACTTGCTTATAGTTCTTTTTGAACTATTGATGATTACCTGCTGTTCGGTTCTTTTGGACCGAATCCATAATATGTTCTTACTTTTGTACTGCATTTTATCATTTGGGTTTATTGTTGGGGAGCCCACCCCAGTTTCATTTATAGGATGTCTCACTTCTTCTTCTCGGATCAGAAGTGGAAAAGATCATTTCCTATAACCATTTCCCTATTTGCTTAGAAAAAAAAAAAAAAAAAAACTCCAAATGACACAAAATTTGGCTTAAAATTTTCCTCATTCAAAGCCGTACAATATATCCAAAAATCATAGCAATCCATAACTTTTTGATACCTTAAAAATACCTCGAAATTCAGTGCCTTTGCTTGACCAAAATTCCTGTTTTGACACTTTTAACTTCTAAAAATCATAACTCCTTCTACAAGTGTCCAAAAATCATGAAATTACTTTTAAAATCTTCATTTCTAATCATTCTACAAGGTTTTAAAACAGTTTTATTTAAGGTCACTCATTAAATTTTAGATGTCCAAAACAATGTGACTTTTCTTTCAATAACCCACTAAAATTCTAACTATCAAGTTCCATCATTTTTCACATAAAATATATTTACCTATAAAATTGCAAATCCTCCTTATCCTTGATATTACGATCATCTTTATAGATTCTACAGAAGGCTCGACCTTTGGCCCTCAATGCAAATGTGGAATCCATATCAAGACTGATGAATATCAACAAAAAAAAGAAAAAAAAAAAAGAAGAAAAGGAACGTCAGCAATGATGATTGAATGTTAATGCAAGAAACTTAAGAGTAAAACTACAAATTCCTCTTGTGTCACTCTTGTCTCCTGGCCAAATGATAATTTTAAGAGCCATATCATTCTTGGAGGGAGACAAGAGTGACAAAAGAGAGACTTATATATGTATATACATGTCAACACAAGAGGGGGAGAGGGATTCGAACTAGTAACCTCCACTTTATTAAGCATAGTCTCAGCCGATTAAGCTACTTCTTGGAGACAAAAGACTTTTCGAATTACTCGAAACTTAATGCTAGACTTGAGCTCTTTGCGCACAGAAAAGTTGTCAACCTCTTTTCTTTTTCTTTTTCTTTTCTTTTTTCTTTTTGTTTTTTTTTTTTTTTTTTTAAGTTCAGACAAAGACAAAAATGACATTGCTTCACTAGTGGATCTCTTGAAACGGGAACTGAAAAAAATAAAATAAAATAAAATTGGCATTGCCTCATTTTATAGAAGGCTGATAGTTTTTCGACGAAGTTTTCTTTCTCTTGTATATTCCTTTCCCAGCTAGCTAGCTCTTTTTTTTTTTCTTTTTTTTTTTTTCTAATTTTTTCCTAGCTCTTAAGTGACCATCAAAGGAGATAACTACATATTAAGAGCATTTAAAATTGGCTCCTTAAATAAAAGCTAAATTTTAAGAAAAAAATTTTGCTTATATCAAATTTAGAGGGCCATTTTTTAAAGGAATCGAACAATATTAATAGATGACCCATACATTTTCTTTACTTTAGTTAAATATTATTATTTTTTATTAGTTTTAAACCAATTAGGAGAAAAGAGAGTAAAAAATAAGCTAAAAAAATTATCTAGCTTTAATTAACTTTTTGGCTCTTGAAATGTAGGGAGCATGTCTTACAAAAGTTAAATATAAAGTAGAAAAGAGAGTTTTGTTAAATGAGGTTTTCATGAGTTTTGTTAGATATTTAGAGAAAAGCTAAATATAAAGAGCCCATTGTGAATGCTCTTAGATCTCTCCTTTTTCTTTTTCTTCTTCCTTTGGCCTCCTATTTATATTCAACTCATCAACAACAAAATGATGATCTCCAAAAATAATTCACCCATTCCTTTGCCCTTCACAATTTCCTAGAACACTTTTAGCCGTACGTTGGTGGTTTGATTTAAAAAAATTCCTTCACTGAATATGCTCATGGTTGATGTATGCTAGCTATGCGGTTTTACTAAATACGCTGTAAAACAAATTTGATTGAATCATTTTCGTATAATACATGTCACATATTTCATTTATATTGATCAAAATGCATGTTTGAACATGTGCAGGTATCAGTATAGGCCTCTTAACACTGGTCGTAGGAGGTTCTTGGATATCTTGGGCATTGAAACGAAGAAAGCTTCTCAAGCTCAAAGAGAAATTCTTCAAACAAAATGGTGGATTAATGTTACAACAAAAGCTCGTGAGTCATAGAGGGTCTGTGGAGACAGATAAAATCTTTAGTGCAGAAGAGCTTGAAAAGGCCACCAACAACTATGACAAGAGTAGGATCCTTGGCTAGGGAGGCTATGGAATTGTTTACAAACGAGTGTTGGCGAGATAAAAAGGAGGTTGCTATTAAGAAGTCCAAAATCAATGATCAGAGTCAAATTGAGCAATTTGTAAATGAGGTAATTGTGCTTACCCAAGTTAATCATAAGAATGTGGTTAAGCTATTAGGTTGTTGTCTAGAAACAGAAGTGCCCTTACTAGTTTATGAATTCATCAGAAATGGGACTCTTTCTGACCACATTCATAATAAAAGCCTGTCATCCTCACTCTCATGGGAAAAGCGTCTTAAGATAGCAGTAGAAACAGAAGGAGCACTTGCATACTTACACTTTTCAACTTCTATTCCAAATATACACAGGGATGTGAAAACTACAAATATACTTTTAGACAATAACTACATGGCAAAAGTGTCTGACTTTGGAGCTTTGAAACTGGTACCTCTTGATAAAACACAATTAACCACTTTGGTGCAAGGAACTTTTGAATACTTGGATCCTGAATACTTCCATACTAGCCAACTAACAGAAAAAAGTGATGTCTATAGCTTTGGTGTTGTTGTGACAGAGCTATTAACGGGAAATGAGGCACTCTCTTTCACTAGGCCAGAAAGTGATAGGAATCTTGCAATGTACTTTGTTTCTACAATGAAAGAGGATCGTCTAGTTCAAATTCTTGAGGATCACATTGTGAATGAGGGTAATATTGAAGAACTAAAGGAAGTTGCTAATCTTGCAAAAAGGTGCTTGAGGGTTAGAGGGGAAGATAGGCCTTCTATGAAGGAAGTGTCAATGGAGTTGGAAGGACTGTCAATTATGGGGAAGCATCCATGGGGAAATGCCGATCTTTACACTGAAGAAACAGAGTGCTTGCTCACTGGCCCTACACACACTTTCAATATTGATGTTGACATTGGTTCTTCTTCTACTACTGGGTATGATAGCATGAGGAAGACGGAGGACTTGCTCACTGGCCCTACACACACTTCCAATATTGATGTTGACATTGGTTCTTCTTCTACTACTGGGTATGATAGCATGAGGAGAACAATGTACTAAAACCAGTGGATGATGGCAGATGATTAGTAAGTCCATATATGGTTCTATATATCTGCATCTGTTAATGAAATTAATTAATAATTGATGCATCTCTTATTTAGCTATAGGAAGTTAGCTAGACTAGATGAAAGCAAAGTGAAATTATGGTGGGGTCTCCTTTGGCGACCCGTCGCCTTGTATGAAACGGGTTGATTTTCTCCCCAGCAACTAGTATATTCTTTTCATAAACGTTTTATTTTTCTCTTTGTTAGTAAGCTAATGTTGTTCGATAAGAATCTGATGTGGTAATTTCGTGACCAAAATTATCAATAATAAAATAACCACTCGCAATAGGACGAATCTTTGTAGGATACGGCTATAGAGAGGGTATCGAACCTCAAGGACTGTAGGGGTTTCGTTACTAAATTCAAAAGACTAAATTTAACCTAATTGAAAAAAAGAGATTTGATTGTTTTGAGAATTAAAAGTGCATGAAATTAAATGCTAAATTAAGAGTAAAAATATGAGAGAGAGTGTAGGGTATTGACTTCACCTCTATCCGCACAACAATTGTTAATCAGATTCAATTCCAGAAATTCATTCTATGCATGTTATAATTAAACAAGAAACTACCTTATTAAAGAGTAAGAATAATCTATCTTCGGTTGGCACGGATCATCCACCTAACTACTAAGATGCGGCACGACCCGTCTTCCCTAGGTATAAACTATAAAACCCTTTAATAAGTTTCATATAATTAATGAAATAGCATAACCCATCTTCGGTTGGCACGGATCGTCTACCTAAATTACACTAAACTANCTGGCCCTACACACACTTCCAATATTGATGTTGACATTGGTTCTTCTTCTACTACTGGGTATGATAGCATGAGGAGAACAATGTACTAAAACCAGTGGATGATGGCAGATGATTTGTAAGTCCATATATGGTTCTATATATCTGCATCTGTTAATGAAATTAATTAATAATTGATGCATCTCTTATTTAGCTATAGGAAGTTAGCTAGCAGACTAGATGAAAGCAAGGTGAAATTGAACTTTTGTATGCCTACTATTTTCGAAACTTGATGTGGACAACTACTGTTAATGCAATTTTCAGTCACCTTAGGGCAATGAATTGTTGTTGTTTTTGGTACTATATATATTTAGATTTCTAAACAGGTCTCTAACATATTCATACCTAACGATTTTCCACAAAGTGGTGGGGTCTCCTTTGGCGACCCCTCGCCTTGTATGGAACGGGTTGATTTTCTCCCCAACAACTAGTATATACTTTTCATAAACGTTTTATTTTTCTCTTTGTTAGTAAGCTAATGCGGCTCGATAAGAATCCCCTCCCTTGCAGGTGGAGGGGTGGCTTCCCCTTTCTATTCTCATTTGTATTTACGTACAGGTGCAAGCTTGCCTTTTATAAAGAGGCCGAAGGTCATCAAGGTTGTCGGCTGCACAAAGAAAGACTAAATTTGACAAAAGATTAACAGAGACGCAGAAAAGGCAAGCCATGGCTTTGCGTGGAATGCTTTTGCAACAAAAATTTCTACTTGGTGACATAAAATTGTGAGAATTACCCCTTGGGTAGCCGATTGAGCGTAACACTAGTATTAATGAATCCCCCAATAGATACTTAATTTGTCTATGAAGAAAATATTATTTAAGGTGAAAATGATGTGGAGCCGGTTAATAATTTGGTTGAAAAAGTGGAGCTGCCGTCAGATAAACAATTTGTGCAGCAACAACTATTTGTTCCAACGACTACACCAGTGGAAAAAAAAAACAATCTTCTCCTCCGCCATAGGTGCAACTCATCAGGATCACCACGAAAATTGGCGATTCTTTTGATGATAACACCCAAGATGAAATCGTCAAAGAAATTTTTGTAAAACTAGATGAAAAGGAAAAAAAAAAGAAAAGTGTTTTGATGCTATATATCTATGTAGATTTCTTCAAGTACCTTTTTTTTGGAGGAGCTGTTCGTGCTATCTCTCAAAGAAAACTCGAGGACTAGTTTTTTTTTTTTTGTTTTTTCAAGTAGGGGGTACTGTTTGATGTAGAACAACATTTACCTATATTTTTTGTGAAAACGAAAATAAGAAAAATGCCAAAATTAATATTGGAACAACATGATCAGAAGTTTAAAAAAATTCAAAATGCATGTGCCCTGTTGTTTAACAAACAGGGCATATAAGTTTCCCAAAAATATCCGAATCAGATATATCATACCCAAATTAAAACTGTTCAGGCAAAAGAAAAACAACATAGCCAACAACAAGAAGCACGCAAACATGCTCCTCGGAAACGTCATAGACACCAGCTCCTTACGGCATCTTGCCTTCCTCTCCATCATGATCATCTGAAAGCTGGCAGAAGACAGTCGACCAACCATATTCATCGGCGAGATCCTTCTTCGCCCTGGCCACTTCACCCTCCAGGTGTCCTAGAGCACACCCACGGTTGAAAGCACGAGACTCCCTCCCCTTCATAGACCGCTCGGACTCTTTCAGGTGCCACTCAAGCTTCGCAACCTCTAGACGGGCCTCCTGCAATTGCCGATGGTTTCCATCCCCACCAACATCCCTATCTCCGACTCCGGCTCTTAGATCACGTCCACGTGTATTTCCACGGCTCCCAATAAAAGGTATCCCCCGGAAAGTGCCCCCCGACAGTTGACTCATACTCCTCCTTACACCCGCTTCGGTGTTCAATTGTTCGGTCAACCAGTCACCGAAATCGGAAAATGAGCTTTTCTCGTCAGAATCAGATGACAAAGTGACCGGATTGGAATTCCCAGGCGAAGAGTGACGGAAAGGCCTGCTCTCCTCTTCAGGCGAGAAGCGCTGAGCTCGAAGACGACTACTTTGGCGGATAACGGTAGAGGGAGTTACCTTCACGCTTCGTGGCGGATGACCACCATCGAGGCGCCGTTTTAATGATGACGCGGACCCAGGTGCCTTAGGGGGGGAAACGTACGCCCTTAGCCCACCATCAGCCACGCCTAGAAATAACGAATTCTCCCCGGCCTCGGCTTCCCTCTCCGACCTTACCCTCTTCTTTTTTATTAATCTGTGCAGGTCCTTCCTGGTTGGCGTGCTTGAGGCCATTGTTATTCAGCCATACAAGTTTGGCATTAACACGATCATTTCCCATTAATAGTACTTCTTAGGTTCTTGTCAAGACCAAGGCAGCCTATATATATATACGATAACACCAAGTCAACCGGCAATTCCTAGCTAGGTTCTTGTCATATATACTTCGCGACCTTATCCAAGGAAACATAGAAGGTTTTTTTTTTTTTTTCTTTTTCGCAGGAAACTTAGAAGTTGATCACTGAAGGCAAATGAAAGTCCGTACATGAGGTGTGACAAACGAAAAAACATTGGAATTTAGCAAAATGCCAAAATGGCCTACGTGTTTCTTTTCTTAAATTTTGACATCAAATGGTATTTTAGGCCTAAAATTTGTTTTTACCGTTTAGCTGTATGAAAACTTGCCATATATATATATATATGATGAGTTGCGCGCGAAGAAGGGAGAGACAATTAACAAACAGATCATGAAGAAAAAAATGTGTAAGAATTAAATATCTTCCACTTTTATTCTTCCAAGTGTACGTAGTACGTATTAGATCCGGAGCAATTCTCAGTAAGTGCTCAAGCAGTTTGAGATTTGTTCGAATAGGCAGGCTTCATAAGAAACGCTCTTCACAATTACCTTGCTAATTGGGGGTGTGAGAGAAGAGTAATGTTATAAGGTTTTTTAGAGTCTTCCTAAAGTCATTTCAAATGTGATATGACTTTTAAAATTACCATTGAATTTAAGATGTGATTTATTGACTTTTAATTGATTGGTAATTTTAAAAGCCACATTATATTTGAAATGACTTTAAGAAGACTTATAGCATTACTCGTAAGAGAGCAATAAAAAATTGTTTAATCATATAATAAAGGTAAACAATTTTATGTATCGTAAATGTTATTTTTCTTGGCTAACTACCCAAATATTATTTGCACCACACCAAGCATTCAAAAGTAATAAAAAACCTTAGGTTGAAACAAACGAAACAAGTGTATTTTCTTGAGAAAAATATACAACAATATTGTGAATGAATACGTACACTACTCATAAAGTCTACTCTCTCTCTCTCTCTATATATATATACATGTATCAACACTAGAATGACCAGCCTAAAGACAAAAATTATGGGCTCAAAAAGGAAAAATTGGAAGGGAATTATAAACTAGTCAGCCCTAGCTCTAAGCACATAATTACGTTCTTCAGACAATCCTGATCTTGAGACCACCCTGCCGGCACAAACGTTGGTCAGCTCTCGTTGAAGTCTATCGATTTCAGCTTGAGCATTTGCTCTTGCCTCTGCGTTATTTGAATCTAGGCTTGCCGTCAAACTTGATATTTGCCTTTGAATGCTTTTTACCTGCATCAACCCAGAAATATACGCCATTAATTGTATGCAATATATAATTATATATATATTGGGCTATGAAAAATGAAAATGAAATAGAAAAAGAAAAAGAAAAAGAACCTTTCTGTGGGGCCATCGATTCATCCCATCTCTCCGGCAAATCTTCTTGAGAACAGTGGGGCATAATTTCATCCTCCTAGCAGCCTCTTCAATAGGAAGATGGAAGTAATGGCCGACCTCTTTCAAAGTCAACTTTCCTGCTCTTTCCCTCTGCACTACTCCACAGCGCAATACAATTAACTATGTTAAACAAATTAAATCGAATTAGCAATACTATCAGTGTGCCCAGAGAAATTATTAAAGTCTCTAATTTATATTAATTAAAAAAATGGTCTTTTATTATTAAAAAGACTTCAGAAAAATAAATGAGAAGAGGTCATTTGACATGCATGCTACGTGGGTTTAGAAAAAAAGAGGTCCATGTCAATTTTATATTAAAAAATTTATATTATATGATATGTATATATTAAAAATAAAAAGGTGGAGGGGAGTAGCAACAACCTGTGCAGCAAGGGAAACCTTAGTTGTCCTCCCTTTCTCATNTATATCTTCTATTGTGATTGGTTAAGCTTAATCATATCTTTTAAGTCCTCTCAAATTGTGCTTTAAACCCAAAATTAATGATTTTTCTTGCATCTTTATTAAATACCTGAAAACATAAAAACAACACAAAATCAAACAAATAACAATACTAAAGAATTAACATATGCGAGTTAAGGGGCTTGAATGTGCAACATTCGACGCTTATCAGAATCCCCTCCCTTGCAGTTGCAGGTGGAGGGTTGGCTCCCCTTTCTATTCTCATTTGTATTTACATACAGGTGCAAGCTTGCCTTTTATAAAGAGGCCGAAGGTCATCAAGGTTGTCGGCTGCACAAAGAAAGACTAAATTTGACAAAAGATTAACAGAGACGCAGAAAAGGCAAGCCATGGTTTGCATGGAATGCTTTTGCAACAAAAATTTCTACTTGGTGACATAAAATTGTGAGAATTACCCCTTGGGTAGCCGATTGAGCGTAACACTAGTATTAATGAATCGCCCAATAGATACTTAATTTGTCTATGAAGAAAATATTAATTAAGGTGAAAATGATGTGGAGGCGGTTAATAATTTGGTTGAAAAAGTGGAGCTGCTGTCAGATAAACAATTTGTGCAGCAACAACTATTTGTTCCAACGACTACACCAGTGGAAAAAAAAAAACCATCATCCCCTCCGCCATAGGTGCAACTCATCAGGATCACCACGAAAATTGGCGATTCTTTTGATGATAACACCCAAGATGAAATCGTCAAAGAAATTTTTTTAAAAGTAGATGAAAAGGGAAAAAAAAATAAAAAAAAGTGTTTTGATGCTATCTATGTAGATTTCTCCGAGTACCTTTTTTTGGAGGAGCTGTTCGTGCTATCTCTCAAAGAAAACTCGAGGACTAGTTTTTTTTTTTTTTTTTTTTTTTTTTCAAGTAGGGGGTACTGTTTGATGTAGAACAACATTTACCTATATTTTTTGTGAAAACGAAAATAAGAAAAATGCCAGAATTAATATTGGAACAACACGATCAGAAGTTTAAAAAAATTCAAAATGCATGTGCCCTGTTGTTTAACAAACAGGGCATATAAGTTTGAATATAACTTCAATTCGGTTGTGGCAAAAAGGCCAGCCTTTTTGCCCACCATTAAGAAGCTGACACCTCATTTAAAAGATAAAAAATGCACAAAAACATTTTACACCCTACAGCAGCTGATTGGGTGGCTAAAGAAGAAAGAAAAGAGAAGGAGGAGGAAGAAGGAAGAGTGGGGTGCAGAGGGTGTCCGTTGGGTCTTGCTGGAAGGACGACCGGCCACCTCGCAGCAAGTCGACGACTGGCCACCGAGACCCACGGCTGGGTTTCGCCGGCAGTGGGTTTGGTTTTTTTTTTTTTTTTTTTTCCGGTGGTCTGATTTTTTTTTGGAGGGTTTTTAGGATGATAAAATTCCAAAAAAGGGTTAACCTTCCCCTTTAGGTTTTAGTTTTGAGGCATTAGAAATGAATTTTGTGGCATTAGAATCGATTTTTGAGGCATTAGAAATGATTTTTGAGGTTGGGTTTGAATTTTTTGGTGTTTTCCGGTTGGATTTGGCCGGAAATGAAGAAAGTCCCCGGAGATGGTTTGGCTGGAAATGGTGGGTCGCCGGAGAGGTGAGGGAGAAGAAGAAGAAGAAAAAAGAAAAAAAAAAAAACCAGGCGTGTGTGAGGTGAGGGAGAAGAAGAAGAAAAAAAAAAAAAGAAGAAAAAAACTAGGTGCGCGTGAGGTCAGGGAGAAGAGAAGAAGAAGAAAAAAAGAAAGAAAAAATCAGGGGCTGCGTGGGTGCTTTGATCTTATTTTAGTTTGGGTGTTTTTTCTTAAAATGTTAGGTGTCAACTCATGAGTAGAAGGCAGAAAAGTCCTCCTTTTTGCACCATCCGGACAGCAGCTGCACTCTATAAGTTTCCCTAAAATATCCGAATCAGATATATCATAGCCAAATTAAAACTGTTCAGGCAAAAGAAAAACAGCATAGCCAACAACAAGAAGCACGCAAACATGCTCCTCGGAAACATCATGGACACCAGCTCCTCAACGGCATCTTGCCTTCCTCTCCATCATGATCATCTGAAAGCTGGCAGAAGACAGTCGACCAACCATATTCATCGGCGAGATCCTTCTTCGCCCTGGCCACTTCACCCTCCAGGTGTCCTAGAGCACACCCACGGTTGAAAGCACGAGACTCCCTCCCCTTCATAGACCGCTCGGACTCTTTCAGGCGCCACTCAAGCTTCGCAACCTCTAGACGGGCCTCCTGCAATTGCCGATGGTTTCCATCCCCACCAACATCCCTATCTCCGACTCCGGCTCTTAGATCACGTCCACGTGTATTGCCACGGCTCCCAATAAAAGGTATCCCCCGGAAAGTGCCCCCCGACAGTTGACTCATACTCCTCCTTACACCCGCTTCGGTGTTCAATTGTTCGGTCAACCAGTCACCGAAATCGGAAAATGAGCTTTTCTCGTCAGAATCAGATGACAAAGTGACCGGATTGGAATTCCCAGGCGAAGAGTGACGGAAAGGCCTGCTCTCCTCTTCAGGCGAGAAGCGCTGAGCTCGAAGACGACTACTTTGGCGGATAACGGTAGAGGGAGTTACCTTCACGCTTCGTGGCGGATGACCACCATCGAGGCGCCGTTTTAATGATGACGCGGACCCAGGTGCCTTAGGGGGGGAAACGTACGCCCTTAGCCCACCATCAGCCACGCCTAGAAATAACGAATTCTCCCCGGCCTCGGCTTCCCTCTCCGACCTTACCCTCTTCTTTTTTATTAATCTGTGCAGGTCCTTCCTGGTTGGCGTGCTTGAGGCCATTGTTATTCAGCCATACAAGTTTGGCATTAACACGATCATTTCCCATTAATAGTACTTCTTAGGTTCTTGTCAAGACCAAGGCAGCCTATATATATATACGATAACACCAAGTCAACCGGCAATTCCTAGCTAGGTTCTTGTCATATATACTTCGCGACCTTATCCAAGGAAACATAGAAGGTTTTTTTTTTTTTTTCTTTTTCGCAGGAAACTTAGAAGTTGATCACTGAAGGCAAATGAAAGTCCGTACATGAGGTGTGACAAACGAAAAAACATTGGAATTTAGCAAAATGCCAAAATGGCCTACGTGTTTCTTTTCTTAAATTTTGACATCAAATGGTATTTTAGGCCTAAAATTTGTTTTTACCGTTTAGCTGTATGAAAACTTGCCATATATATATATATATGATGAGTTGCGCGCGAAGAAGGGAGAGACAATTAACAAACAGATCATGAAGAAAAAAATGTGTAAGAATTAAATATCTTCCACTTTTATTCTTCCAAGTGTACGTAGTACGTATTAGATCCGGAGCAATTCTCAGTAAGTGCTCAAGCAGTTTGAGATTTGTTCGAATAGGCAGGCTTCATAAGAAACGCTCTTCACAATTACCTTGCTAATTGGGGGTGTGAGAGAAGAGTAATGTTATAAGGTTTTTTAGAGTCTTCCTAAAGTCATTTCAAATGTGATATGACTTTTAAAATTACCATTGAATTTAAGATGTGATTTATTGACTTTTAATTGATTGGTAATTTTAAAAGCCACATTATATTTGAAATGACTTTAAGAAGACTTATAGCATTACTCGTAAGAGAGCAATAAAAAATTGTTTAATCATATAATAAAGGTAAACAATTTTATGTATCGTAAATGTTATTTTTCTTGGCTAACTACCCAAATATTATTTGCACCACACCAAGCATTCAAAAGTAATAAAAAACCTTAGGTTGAAACAAACGAAACAAGTGTATTTTCTTGAGAAAAATATACAACAATATTGTGAATGAATACGTACACTACTCATAAAGTCTACTCTCTCTCTCTCTCTATATATATATACATGTATCAACACTAGAATGACCAGCCTAAAGACAAAAATTATGGGCTCAAAAAGGAAAAATTGGAAGGGAATTATAAACTAGTCAGCCCTAGCTCTAAGCACATAATTACGTTCTTCAGACAATCCTGATCTTGAGACCACCCTGCCGGCACAAACGTTGGTCAGCTCTCGTTGAAGTCTATCGATTTCAGCTTGAGCATTTGCTCTTGCCTCTGCGTTATTTGAATCTAGGCTTGCCGTCAAACTTGATATTTGCCTTTGAATGCTTTTTACCTGCATCAACCCAGAAATATACGCCATTAATTGTATGCAATATATAATTATATATATNATTCTTCCAAGTGTACGTAGTACGTATTAGATCCGGAGCAATTCTCAGTAAGTGTTCAAGCAGTTTGAGATTTGTTCGAATAGACAGGCTTCATAAGAAACGCTCTTCACAATTACCTTGCTAATTGGGGGTGTGAGAGAGGAGTAATGTTATAAGATTTTTTAGAGTCTTCCTAAAGTCATTTCAAATGTGATGTGACTTTTAAAATTACCATTGAATTTGAGATGTGATTTATTGACTTTTAATTGATTGATAATTTTAAAAGTCACATTATATTTGAAATGACTCTAAGAAGACTTATAGCATTACTCGTAAGAGAGCAGTAAAAAATGGTTTAATCATATAATAAAGGTAAACAATTTTATGTATCGTAAATGTTATTTTTCTTGGCTAACTACCCAATATTATTTGCACCGCACCAAGCATTCAAAAGTAATAAAAAACCTTACGTTGAAATAAACGAAACAAGTGTATTTTCTTGATAAAAATATACAACAGTATTGTGAATGAATACGTACACTACTCATAAAGTCTACTCTCTCTTATATATATATACATGTATCAACACTAGAATTACCAGCCTCAAGACAAAAATTATGGGCTCAAAAAGGAAAAATTGCAAGGGAATTATAAACTAGTCAGCCCGAGCTCTAAGCACATAATTACGTTCTTCAGACAATCCTGATCTTGAGACCACCCTGCCGGCACAAACGTTGGTCAGCTCTCGTTGAAGTCTGTCGATTTCAGCTTGAGCATTTGCTCTTGCCTCTGCGTTATTTGAATCTAGGCTTGCCGTCAAACTTGATATTTGCCTTTGAATGCTTTTTACCTGCATCAACCCAGAAATATACGCCATTAATTGTATGCAATATATAATTATATATATATTGGGCTATGAAAAATGAAAATGAAATAGAAAAAGAAAAAGAAAAAGAACCTTTCTGTGGGGCCATCGATTCATCCCATCTCTCCGGCAAATCTTCTTGAGAACAGTGGGGCATAATTTCATCCTCCTAGCAGCCTCTTCAATAGGAAGATGGAAGTAATGGCCGACATCTTTCAAAGTCAACTTTCCTGCTCTTTCCCTCTGCACTACTCCACAGCGCAATACAATTAACTATGTTAAACAAATTAAATCGAATTAGCAATACTATCAGTGTGCCCAAAAGAAATTATTAAAGTCTCTAATTTATATTAATTAAAAAAAATGGTCTTTTATATTAAAAAGACTTAAGAAAAATAAAATGAGAAGAGGTCATTTGACATGCATGCTACGTGGGTTTAGAAAAAGAGGTCATTTCAATTTTATATTAAAAAATTATATTATATGATATGTAAATATTAAAAATAAAAAGGTGGGGGGGAGTAGCAACAACCTGTGCAGCAAGGGAAACCTTAGTTGTCCTCCCTTTCTCATGATCGGCATCTGGTTCAATGTCCATTTGACGTGCTCCTTCTGAAATTTTAACATTGAAATCTCATAAAACATGTTATTTGCGACGTGTAAAAAACCAATTACCGATGTTTATGGTAATTAATTACCTAAATATGTGTGCATATATATATAAGAATATTCAAATGACAGAGGAAGAAGAAACCAATTAACCTGAATTCGTTGGGGATTGTTGGAAAAAGTCATCAGCAAGCGGGTCTTCGTCCCAGTCCAGTCCAACACAGAGAGCTTCATAAAAAAATGAAAGCGGATCTTGCACCATTACATACCCCGCAAGCTTTTGCTCTACACAATAGTTCACTAAAAACTGCTTCACATCTTCTATGCTTTTCTTGCAAAAACTGAATTAAATTTAACAACCAGAAAAAAAATAAAAATAAAAAGAATCAATCCATTAATTAGTTGATATTATTATTTTTTAATTCAAAAGTTCCACAAAAAAGAAAAAAGAAAAAAAAGGCCATCTTACTCAAACATTTGATATTGATTGCTTGAAGAATTGACATTGACATTGACATTTTGCAGATTCTGAAGAATTGCATGACAGATCATACCGAGTCTACCGTGAATCTCAAGTTTCTTGGTAATGGTCCCTACCACCATGGATATGAACAAAAATACAGTGATTAATTTACTGGATCAAAAATGTCGGAAACCCCCAACTCAAAACAAATTAATTACTACCATTTGTATAAATTATTTCCCTGAGCACTTGGCAACAACTACAGTTAAATGGGATTGGTGCCACCGGCCAAAATGAAAGCGGCCTCATGTTCCAATCACGTGCGCTCTGTGGTTCAAAATACTGGCCCTCTGTATTTCTAGTTCCGGCGCGAACCTCCGACGGACCCGCCTGAGAAGTTCCGGCTTCGTTATTAGAGTCATTACAGATATCCCACATAACCGGATCCTCTAAGGGATCGAAATCAGACGGAGGCAATGTGGGATGAGAGTAGGATACATCGGCAAGGGTGGGATTGGCGTCATCCATGAAAGTGAGGATGTTTTCGGCGAGTGGGCCTTCGTATGGGTCATGGTAAGGCACAAAAGCGCGAGGATCTGCCATGTTTGAGAGTTGTCGTTGTCGTTGTCGGTGTAGATGTTCTGTCTTTTCTTTCTTCTTTGTGTGCGTTTGGTTTCGGCGCCGGAAAGAAAACGCCGCGCCAGAAGAGAGAGATCGCCGTGTTGGGGTCGAAATTAAAGCACCAATTGCGTGGGTTGGTGGTGCTTGAGAGAGAGTGAGAAAACGGAAAATTTAGTTAAAGGGTTTATGTTTTGAATCGGAGGAATTGAATTGGGGAGTTTTGAAGGGGTGGCATTGCCAGGAGGCGCGAGGGGCAGTTAGTGACCGTTGGCATGGAGTCGGTTGGTGGTTTTGAAGGAGAAAATGTGGGCGGGGATTTGGTGGTTATAGCTACAAGGTAAGGAGCCTAGACCACCACCATCTGATATCAAGGAATTGCATGCTAGCGTGATGGTCCGAAATTCCGAATGCACATTATCCACTAGAGTAACGGTAGATGGCGCTATCAACTAACTCTTAAGATTAATTATTGTTAAATAAAAAAAAATCAATAATTAATTGGAATATTAAATGAAAATTATAATATCTAACATTTCTCAATTAAGTATTATTAATTGGGCTCACATCTTCTTCAATTTGCAACGGGATGAACCAATTGAGTTCCTAGAAGCCGGACTTGGATTTCAAAGAATACGACCTCGCATTGGTCTCACATATATCATTTCTATTCAAGAATTTTTTGTTTGTTGACAAAGGAGTTGATGAAGGAGCCGATGGTGCTAGAAACTACGAGCATACAACTGGAATGATGTGATAATAAAAATCAATTATGATTTTTTTTTTTTTATAAGCTTGTTGATTCAAAAGTAATTTTTCATTACTACGTTATCAAATTTATATGTTAGTCGCACAACAATCTACTAAATTACATTAATTTCAAAAGTCTCAATGATAATTTTGTGTTAGAGATAGTGCCTTAAAAACTAATTTGCATGAAAGTTTTATTTAATAAGTGTTTTATTTTCTTAATTAGAACTATTTGAGCATTTAGACATTGCATATTCATTTGATAAATGTATTCTTAGGTTACATTGAATGTGATTTAAGTATATCAGTACAATTAATACATAGAAGATTTAAATCACAAATTCTTTGTAACTTATAAAAATTAGTTCGTAATAGTCATGATGAAATTGTGCATTTCATTTGATAATTAAGACTCTAATATATTATTTATGATGAATTTGCCCACTTATGTTAACCTTACACAAATTCAATAATTGATAGTATATATTTAATAGTTGATTTATTAAATTTGTAAAAAATTTGGACAAATTATTGACACAGATGATTTATAGATAAAAAACAAAAAATAGAAAAATAAAAAACATCTAAAACTTACACTCGAGAGTAGGGTGGACGGTGGACCAACTCCAAGCCGAGCGTGAGCGAATCCAAGCCGGAGAAAGGGAAATGAAAGCAGCATTATCGTCCTTGCTCACCTCCAAATCTCTGAGTCTCCACCACTCCCCCTCCTCTCTCTCTCGCTCCATTTTCCATTCCAAATTCCTCTCTACCCCTCCGATTTCCCTCTACCCCAAACACCACGCTAATTCCACCAATTTCTCCCGAATCCACACCGCCTTCGCTCCGATAATGGCAGCCTCTTACAAGCCCGAACAGGCCAGGGCCCCACCTGCCCTTCCCTTGCCCACTCCCCCTCTCACCAAGGTAAGCCTCTTTCTCCCCTTTGTCCTTAATTTCTGTTTCTTATTTTACAAAAACGAAAAACTTCAGTTCTGTTTTCTGGTGCGCTGTCGTTTTAGTTCAAGATTGGGCTGTGCCAAATATCGGTGACGCCCGATAAGCCGAGGAATATCGCGCACGCTCGCAAGGCGATCGAGGAGGCCGCTTCAAAGGGCGCCCAGCTTGTTCTTTTGCCCGTGAGTCCACGCCCAGATTTTGGAACTTCAGAATTTTCAAATCTTTTTTTTTTTTTTTTTTTTTTTGACATGAAAGCAACTGATAAATTCTTGTTGAACATACAGAGCATTTAGCAAGATATTCCATGAAATTGGAAATTTGAGATTGTGACTGGGTTTTGTCGTGTCAGGAAATATGGAATAGCCCGTATTCGAATGATTGCTTCCCAGTCTACGCTGAGGACATTGATGCTGGCGGCGATGCATCTCCTTCGACAGCCATGCTGTCTGAAGTTTCTCGTCTTCTGAAGATCACAATAGTTGGTGGCTCTATACCAGAACGTTCTGGGGATCGAGTGTATAATACTTGTTGCGTCTTTGGTACTAATGGAGAGCTGAAAGCTAAGCACCGGAAGGTACTTGTTGCGTAAACTTCTGCTCAACAAGTGAAGTCCAATTAAAGTGGGGTAAACTGTAGAGTCAAGTTAAAACTCAAAAGCTGAAACCACGTTAAAATACCAATTATTATAAAAAAGTTGATAGACAACGTTGAATTTAATCATTTGACTAACATTCTAACAATTCCCTTTTAAAAAATTTGATGTCACACTTGGACTATGACGCCGATATTAGATAATACTGGGCACCCGAAATTTAAAAATAGTTATATAAATTGTACTAAGCTAAGCTAAGTTACTTTTTCTTGTTATTTTGTGATAAAATAAGATGTAGTTTGGAGTTTACTAGTAGATGCCTGATATTGTTAGACTATTTTTAGGAGTATGGATGATCTCATAATTTATGCATATTTCTTTTTCTTCAAAAGAAGAAAGGAACCTAAGTTGTGTTTATATAGCAAAACTACTTGTTCCTTGGCCAGATGTTGAGATATGGTGTCTACAAGCCAATACTTCATGTTTTGTGGCATGCAAATATTTCATATCCATGAACTAACCTTGTAGAGAATATTTCATATCCTGGGCAGTGTCATTTTTTTGACCTTTTTGTTTCTGGCTGCGACATAATTTCTTATGTACATGTCTGACTACAGGTACACCTTTTTGACATTGATATTCCTGGGAAGATTACCTTCATTGAGTCAAAGACTCTCACTGCAGGGGAGACTCCTACCATTGTGGACACAGGTAATATTTACAATTGAAATTAATATAATGACCTAGACAAGGCTCTTTTTTATGCCACCTTCTCGCTTTAAGTTTCTTGGTAACTTATTGAGTTTGAAAGAGAGGGCGTGTGGTAATATTTCTGAATTGTCCTTCTGGAGATCTGCTTCATGCATAATTTGATCACATTACTCTGGAGTTTTTGGCTGGACAACCCTGCTGTGACTTAATGATGGGTTGTGGTATATGACCTTTAAACGCTGAGTTCTGTCTACACAATATGTTGGCAACTTATATGATGATGCTAGTATGATATTTATTCTTTTCCATAGCCTCTTATCCATCATTCAGGAAGTTCTCACTTCTTCATGGATCATCGTAATTGTTATTCTCTCATGCAGATGTTGGGCGTATTGGTATAGGCATCTGTTATGACCTTCGGTTTCAGGAGCTGGCAATGATATATGCTGCAAGAGGTTTGTTTATTCCTTCCATTGACCTATGAAAAGTTAAAAATTTCGCGCTACTGGTGGAGTTTATTATTACCAACTGATTGTCAATGACTAGCAGCCAGTTAGCAAAGTTTTGGTAATTATTTTGATTTATCTGCCATTTATATCTGTGAAGCAAAACTTTGGTAATTCTTTTGATTTGTCGACTATTTATATCTGTGATAAAGAGGGTGGTATTTCTAGACTATTGTAGTCAAAATGATAGTTTTAATCCCAACTACATGGGATCTGCTATGAGATTCTTCTTTCTTCTTTTCCATGCATCTTTGTCATGATCCCTTTATTTGTACTTTTATATTTGTTTTCAGATATGGTGGTATCGCTATTTAAGTTCTATAATCGCATTTTTCAAATATAATTTCATTATTCAGAAAATTATTACAAATGAAACATGGGATCTGCTATGAGCCCCCCCTCCCCACCCCCCACCCAAAGAAAAAAAGAAAGAAAAGAAAAAGAATATGTTACTGAGTTATACAATCCCATTCTATGCCTCTATTCTAGTCATTTTTGTGATTGTGCGAAAGACGTCGCATAAAGATGGCACTGCTTCTATACAGTTGTGAGATTGTGCTTACTTTTTTATGTTTCTCTGTTTGTGTTCTGTTATCCTTGTTTTTCTTCTGTTCATTAGTGTAAGTCACAACCTATATTCCTTTGGGTTGTGATTTATCATAGCAAGTACTGTTTTGTACTGATCAATAGTCTCTAGTAAAAAAATTTATAACATCTTTTAACCATTCTAAAATCGGTATTTAAGGTGCATTGACAGAATCAAGTTTTTAACATCAGGTGCTCACTTGCTATGCTATCCTGGGGCGTTTAACATGACAACTGGACCATTGCATTGGGAGTTATTGCAGAGGGCAAGGTAGTGATAAATTTCACTTAAAGCACGAACTTATATCCTTCGAAAAGTTCTACCATTGTAAACAAATATGATAGTTTGATATCTTGAGGCTCTTTCTCAATGTCAACTATGCGTGGGGGGGGTTGTGCGTGAGCATACCTGGCTGTTATTTGATCTGGTGCTGTAAAATCTAAATAGCATGGAAAACCAGACCATGTGCACCTGTTATTTGATCTTTTTCTTATGCCAGCGGTTTAAATTACTAAATTTTACCTGCAAACCACTTGAATCTTCCTTCAACAACTACATTGAGACCTTTTTGTTTTTTTGGTGATGAAAAACACCCACAATGAGACTTGAAAACTTGAATATATGTGGATCATTTTTTTGGTTGGGGGGGGGCGCATTGGGCAAGAAAACACGAGCAACTTTTGAATCAGTGAAGTAGGAAAGAATTTTTTTTTTTTGTTTTTGAACAGAAGAAGAAGAAAATATCTTCCCCTTTACTGCAAATCGCTGCATGATTAATGCTCATCTTTGTGGACGTTCTTCTTCTTTTAGTATCCCCCTTTATCCATTCCCCCCATTAACCATTTTGTGATTTCCTGTAATTTTGTGCATATAAGTGTAATTTATGCTATCTTTAGCTTTACATGATAATAGTAGTCATTCTTTTACTCATGTACCCTGCTTTTCCATGTGTAGGGCTGCTGACAATCAGGTATGCTAAAAAAATCCAATTTTCTTGTTGTGTATGGCAAGTCTTGTGGTATTTGGACAGAGAAGGTTTGTTGTTTTCTCAGTCCCCGTCTCTGAAGTTTGCATCTTTTTCCATGCCACTTTATTGATACTTTCCGGTTGCTATATTCTCATTTTTAAAAGATTGATCTCAACAAATACGAGAATCAAGATTGTTTAATGATGGTATTGACAAAGATAATACAATTTTTTCCTTTAATGGAAATAATATATATTGATATTCTGGACAATAGTAGCAGATTAGGGTGCCCACACCATACTGCTAGGACTTGAGTTCTTGGCAGTATTCTTTGGAACAGATTCTGTAATTGTGTCTTACATGCATTTCTCTTCAAAATTTGGTCAAAGTTGGCAGGTTTACAGAGGAAATTTGGTGACTATTAAGTAGCTTCTTCATAAACTTCACAGCTGATGTCTTGGCCAATAAACATGATTCAGCATTTCTGTAGTCATAGAAAAGTCTTGCTGCTTCTGTGCTTCACATGTAATCAAATGACCTGTAATCTCTTGGGAGACATCAAAATTGATTGTGAGCATGTCTTTTTATTTTTTATAAACTGATGAGGAGTGTCTTATGTAAGTTTTCTTTTTTTCGTTGAAAACTTAAAATCACAGTTATATGTGGCAACCTGTTCACCTGCCCGAGATGCTGGAGCTGGTTATGTGGCTTGGGGCCACTCCACTCTTGTTGGACCAGTAAGTGGATATTGACATATTGCTTTTCTTTGCACAAATAGCCATTTACTTGGCAGATTGATGCGTACTACATGCAGAATAGAAAGTGATTTTTCTTCAAAGTTGATTTCACACTTTATTATGTGCTTAGCCTGGTGATAAGATTAGGATTAGAATTAATAATTCAATTAGCGATAGGTGATTAGATTAGGAGAAATAATTTGCGTATTTATCTTTTGAGTAGGGTGATTATTGTGTCTAGATAGGGTTTGGTAGTTTGATTAATTTTATCTTATTTTATTTTTAAGTCCATTTATAGACTTGTTTGAGATCCATAAGGTATGCTGGAGAAGTTTTATAAACAAATTCCTTGTTGTGAGGCCCCAAGTTCCCGCTGAAGAACCTACACCAAGTAATCCCGTTACATGCTTTCATACAAGCTCCTAACAAAAGGATATGAGTGCTGGTTATGTTGGATCCACGTTTAGATCACTTAGAGTAAGAGGTGGATTATATCAAAACTACCATGGAGCCGAATGAGCAAAAATTTGAAGAAATGATCCTTGCTATCAATGCTTTCATTGATAATATTTTTGTTGAAAGGGCAACGGGACAGAAGCTGATGATGGATCGTCTGCCCAATGATCTGAAGACCAATTTAGATTTGACAAGGACGCACAATATTTTTGTGCGTAACTACTTGAGTCAGTTTGAAAAGTTTCACAACAATGTGGGTTAACTGTCGAACAGGCATCAGAAAAATTGTTTTCTTAATGGCTTGAAGGACTCTCTTAGAACAGATGTGCAAGCCACCAGGCGAATAACACTGACTTCATTGATGGGTCTCGCACTTGTACGAATCACGCCTACTCTTTATTGAGCCACTGTCTCCCTTGCATTACCACCCTCACACATCCTGTCCGATGCTGCCCTTCTCAGCAGCCACCAATATGTCACCCCCGAACCTTTTGCAACCAAAGACACCAACCATCTTTTGCCATAGCCCTGCCAAAATGTAGGACTAACACAATCATGGATTTTGCTCCAATTGTGATGCACAGATTGAAAAGGAGCACCACTGCAGCAATTTGTTCTTCAAGGAAGGGGAACACGCAGGAAACAGAGAGGTCAAGAGGGAGACCCAGATGCTGAGGGATCATCACGGTGCACCGCCGTTCACAATGGAGTGGAACTGTAACGTTGTCTGCCTGTGACTGTACGTACTTGTGCATTGTCAAGTTGGGAGCTCCATCTTCACATACTCGTTGGCCTTGTCACTACAGTGCAACGTTGAGTGAGAAGCAGACCAGTGTTCGTAGATCACTGGAGATGAGTGGGTTGCGTGAGGTGATCTACTGAGCACTGAAGAGGACCCATGAGTTGTGATCTGCGCTGCACCTGCCATATGCTAAACAATGGGTGTGGTGAGAGTTTCTTTCAGAGAGCACCTGTGTGCTGCAACCTGCTCTACACCAACCACTTGCATAGATCCGGGCACGACGTACGTTGCACCAAACACTCACGAAGCTCTTGGAGGGAATAGAGGCGTCGGTGGTGATCCAACCGTGGGAAAAACGTATGCAGCTTGCGGAGACAGAAGAGAAGCTGCTGGAGAGTCAGCTGTGACAAAAGTGTTAGAAGCACCTGAAACCCATAGCGGAGAAAGGGGAGTCGATGAAGATGCAGTGGGAGAAGAAGAGGACTTTGGGGGATGAAGCAGCGAAGGACGAAAAGGAAATCAATGTGGAAGAGCCACCACGAGAGGACACCAAGCCGGTTGACAAGCTGGCATGTTTATTTGGGAGAGGGAGAGATTGGAGGAGCTATGACAATGCATGATAGTAACTTGCCATTGGTTTTATTGGCCTGAAGAGGCAATAATGACAAGATGGTGGAAACTGGGAGTCACGTAATACAAGAGAGCTATTTTATAGTTTTCATTGGACGATGTCCATGCTGAGTCTGTAATGCACAAGCGTGTGGTGCATTTTGTTCCCCTATACGAGCAACTACCAAGTCGCACAGAACACTTAAGAGAGAAGCTGACCCTTACAACAAAAAACTTGTTAACGAAATTTCTCCAACATGCTTTATTGATCTCAAACTAGTCCATAAATAGACTTACAAATAAAATGAGATTGAAATTAATCCTACTAACAAATCCTATTGAGATATAATAATCACCATACTTAAAAGACAATTACTCTTGAATTATTTCTCCTAATCTAATCACGTATCCCAAATTGAATTATTAATGTTAATTCTAATCTTATTGCCGGGCTAAGCACATAACACCTATCTATTTATGAATTCAGCAAAGCTCTTTAGGGTTGTAAGTAATATTATCGCATAAGTTCTTACAAAACTGTGGCAGTTTGGAGAAGTCCTGGCAACAACTGAACACGAGGAGGCTATAATCATAGCAGAGGTTGATTATTCACTAATTGAGCTCAGGAGGTAATGTTTTCTCCTTTGCTTGTGGAAATGTTTTTACTGTGCTTTATAGTATTATTTCATCCTAATTCTGTGATTAAAACCATTCAGGACAAACCTCCCATTGTTAAAGCAACGACGAGGTGATCTTTACCAATTGGTAGATGTTCAGAGGCTGAACTCTCAGTGACTGGAGTGAGGAATTCTAGAGGACTGCTCTGATGCATGGAAGGGTTTTCAGCCAGAAAGGTTACTGCAATGAAAAATGTGAGACCATTATATTCTGAGACTCTATTGCACAAACCATTTCAGGTGTTGTATAATTGTATGTGGTGAGTTGGAACTTGAATTTCTGGCTATAGAATAATGTGTTTGGTATATCATCCAGCTCATAAATTTGCTTAAAAGCTTCAACAATGTGTTGGGTATATCATCCACTCCTCAAAGGTTACTGCATTATTGTTACATTTGGGTGTCCAGCAAAAGCAGCCAAATTCTTGTCATACAAGTGTTTGTCTTTGGTTGATTATGGTTTAAGAATGAAATTACTACTCAGCCGGGTTGAGCTGCTTTGGTAAAAATCTTGGGAAGACATTATGATTGTCCAAATCCAATCAACTCTTAGAAATAAAAGGGGTAAGGATCAATCAAATGGGGAGGCCTTGAGAAAGTTTTGTTTGGTTGGTCAAGGAATTGCCAAAATTTTCCCGTTGCTTTTAAAATTTTTTTTTTAAAAAAAAATAGTGATTTAATATGGTATTCGAACAAAAGTTTTGAATTTAAACATTGTTTCTATTATTCACTTTCGATTGAATATTTTACTTGCCGAAATCTATACGTGAATAAGAGCATTATAATATAAATTAAATTAAATGATTAATTCAATCATTTTCCACCCGACGATAGAGGTCGGCCTTCTAGGCTAGACAAGTTGGGGAAGGTGAACATGTCAATCATCTAAGAGAGACGTTTTCGGAGTCATGCGACAACGTTGCTTCTTCCTTCACATAGACGTCCCTTTTGAATTTCCATGTTGATCATCAAACGGGAGGCAACCTTTGTCATGAGTATTAATGCAAAACAATAGGTATGCAGAGTTGCAGAAACAGCACAAGTCATCATTTTTTTTTAATTTTTAATTTTTAATTTTTTATGATGGCGGGAAATTTCCACAAGGCAAGGTCCTTCAGACTTACCATTGCAAAGTAAACTTTGGTCCCGTATACTACACCCTTGAAAATTTTCCTACACGAAACAGGGTACTTCACTAGTTATTTACCAAAGGGGTGTAGCTCCAAGAAACAATTTGCACTCGATGGGTTTCGAATTGCAGACCTCTACGGTTGCTTAAGGACTTAAGGATCAATAGGCACCACTAAGCATGTGTATTGCTAACCACATACTTAGTGATTATAATTTTCAGCCGTTTGTTGTTTAGATTACTAGAGAAATTTTATGGGATTCACCTATCTAAATAAGTAGATGGACAACTCAAATTTTGTTTGACGGGTAAATGATGTTAACTCTTCTCAAATTTACTGTTTGATTTATTAGTAATATTAACAGTAAAATTGTTGTTAATCTCGATCCGCTCAAACGTTTGACAGCTGACTTGGCAGCTGGGCATTGAGATAAGAATTTGGAAGTTGAATTTCATCATAAAGAGAGAAGAAATTCCTCCTGATTAGAACGCTGTCACATGCTGAGTTGTGACTGACTTCTGAGTGAGTGATGAGCTTCTGCTTGACGAAACTAAGAAATTGAAGTTGGGCTCCCCCCTGCCTCACAAAGGACAACCCTAAGCCCATAAAGGAGCATGCGTTGCACGTGGTGATTGAGACCCCCAAGAAAGCTGCCTAGTCATGCATCTGCACGTGGGTGCACCATGCACAAAGCATCACACGTATAGAAAACCTAAGAGAAAGATCAATGAGAGAGACTTTCCAAGCAGTCCTGCTATGCGGCTGCCAAACTAGCGTCGGACATATATTAAAAAATAATAATAAAATATTTTTTATTTTTTATTTTGTTACTTAAATTTTTATGAGTTAATATTTAATTTTTAATCTCAAAACTTAATTTTAGATTCAAAACTAAAATTTAGGGGTGGAAGGTTAACAGTTTAGAATGGTATACTCAAAAAAGATTCGATTATTCTAAATTTGATGCTAATACCTCAAATTTAATGTTAATACCTTAAATTTGGATTCCCCTTATAATATCTCTCTTCTTAAAAATTTTTTAAAAAAATGTATGACGCTTGGCTGCCTCAATTTGACTGCTGGAAATATCAACTCCTCTCCTAGTCACAAACAATAAACGCCACACCTAATTCCGTTGCTTTCTTGCAAATTAAGGAACGTTCTCTTTGAGAGTCGAGTCTAGAAATTTGTATTAGAAGGTCAAATAAAGAAGAGTAAGGGCGGAAAAAAGAAGAGTAAAGACTAGGGTCAAAAAATTTAAAAAAGCACCCTTAAAAAAGGAATTCAAAAATATTAGAGGGGCGGCGCCCCTACCCACCCCTTTGTATCCGCCACTAAAACCTTTGTTTAACGAATAAACAGGCAGACACAAAGGCCTTTGTCCCTTTGAAGTTAAATCCACGTACACCGTCGGATAATTCTCACGTAGGGCGTCATGTGTGGTGATTAATGATGGACCACCGTGGAGTGCGGTGGTAAAAAGTTCGCCAACGTGAAAAAAAAGATCCAGTGAGGGCGGGTCCAAGGATTACAATTATTCATACTACCCTACGCGGATGAGGCGTATAGCGTGTGCCCATGCCTTCTCACGTGGTACTCCGTTGAGGAGGCAAGGGTGTGGGTCCAAGGGAGGTTATGTTGCCCTAAGATTGGACTTCAGTGGATGCTCCACGACAAGAATCATCCGGCAAATAGGCCTAAGCACCTATTTGTCGCCGAACACCCGGATTCCTACGATCACATAATTAATTCCAACATTTTTTTTTTTTTTTTTATATCTCAATCGGATTCGGCTTGTTATTATTATAGTTTAAACAAACGGTAAAGAATCACCCGGATTCTTACCTACCCTAGCACTCTAGCAGGTAGGTGCTTGATGAGCCTTCTTGCCAAAGCAAGAACTCTTTTACCGGAGCAAATGGCCTATTTGCTTGAGCTTTTATCAAAAGCCTCTTGCGTATGTTATTGGTATACATATAGCAGCGGTTAATTAGGTGAGGATTTGCAAGATGTTAGAGGATTTACGGAATGGACCCGGCGAAACCCACTCTGATACTGAAGTTAGTATGATAAACATGAGCGCATGGCGTAAACAAATTGTTGACTAAGTTGATCAAGTAGAAAATTAACAGTTGAATGTTGCATTAATTTGGGTAAAAGAGTGCAATTGAATCCTTATAGATGTCTTTGCTACAGGCCATCATGGCCTTCTTAGCCACTTAGCTTAGACCGTTGGTCGCAGTCCCGCATCATATTTTATACGACCAAGTTATTTTTTCACCTTCCAAATCTTTTGCTGCAAATTTTTTTTTATGTTTTTAATATGTTCACACAAATTTAAGAAAAAAAGAAAAAGAAAAAAAAAGATTTAAATTAATAATTTTTATTTTATTAGATGTGGTCTACAATGAATTTACCTACCCATTCAATGAAAGTACAATAATCAAATGAACGGACAACGGTAACTTATAATCCAAATCCTCTGGTGAAAACACTGGCATTGATCAGCCCATTGGTTCAATTCAACCCATGATCCCCACCACCCACGTATGCAAAGGAAAGGAGCTTAGAACGGTGAGAGAGAATCTAAAAAACGTGGCGAGAGATGATTGGGCAAGATGTGAGGTTGATGTTCCCAAGGGGGGAACTGCATGAGCGCGAAGGTGTGCGTGAGGGTGAAGACCAGAGTACAAGCGCGTCAGGGGCTTGTTACATCCGTATGTCATGCGACAGACACTGAATGGCCAGTCAAATGCTTCACGTCTGGTCCCACACGTTACTATTCCTCGGGTCCCACGCGCTACGCGTGATGCAAGATCAGACCGTCAATTATTGGCGGCCGTTCAAGACAGATATTTCTCGCGAGTTGCGTTGTTTAAACTGTTTTATATTTAAATTTTATTTATTCTCAACTTTTAAATGTTAAAAAATCAGCCTTGAAAAATAAAAAAAAAAATTGGTATTGATTTGATGGGTTAAATACTTAATTAGTCCATAGAATTTGGAAATTTTATTTTTTTCTCCATAGGGTTTGGACAGTAACCAAATTAATCCTTGTAGTTTTGAAAAGTGACCAAATTAGTCAATTCGTTAGTTGACCATTAGTTGATTTAACAGACTGATACGTGGACTAATTAGAAATTAACACGTGGCGACCTAATTAATTTTTTTAAAAAAAAAAAAAAAAAAAAGAGCAAAAAAAACCCGTAGCTACCCCCTGGACACCAAGGGAGCCTTCCCCATGGAGCCAAGGGGGTGGTCGAAACCACCCCCAATGGTGGTTTGGGGGACCCCCATGGTAAATATCACAAGCCAAACGCATAAAATAATAAGAGGGAGATGAAAATTGGGTGGTGACCTCAAACGGGTCACCACAGACATGGAAGGGCCGGCAAACACAAACTTTCTTTTGGTCCCCTGGGTGAGGAAAGGGCTTATCATTCTATTGACCGCCAGGTACCACCATAGGACATTGATAAACACCTGTTTGGCTACGAATTCTGTGTAACTGTTTTGGAGCATTTGGAGGGCCTATTTGGTTGCTTGTCTAAGCCCCCGTTTACTGGGCCCCAGAGAATTCTTCAAATCGTTCACCTGGACAATAGTGCAAATACCACCCGAGCTGAAATCCAGTTTCCGGATACTCCTTTCCAGGAATTGAATTCTCCACTTCAAGAATTTCTGACTCTTCTCTTCGTCGGAAAATGTTTTCTGGTACATCTCCTTGTTCTGGAATTCTCCGTACACATTTAGCAGACGGGGTGTCCTTCCTTGTCGGAGCTGGGCATGAACACCATTGGGGGTGGTTTCGGCCACCCCCATGGCTCCATGCCCCTTGGTGCCCAAGGGTGGCTACGTTTCTTTTTTTTCTTTTTCTTTTTCTTTTTTCTGAAAAAAATATTTTTTAATTTTTTTTAAATAAAAATTTTAATTAGGTGGCCACGTGTCAACTTTTAATTGCTGCACGTGTCAATTTATTAAATCAACTAACGGTCAACTGGCGGATTGACTAACTTGGTCACTTTTCAAAACTATAAGGACTAATTTGGTCACTTTCCAAACCATAGGGCGGAAAAAATAAAGTTTCCAAACCCTATGGACTAATTAAGTATTTAACCCTTATTTGATACTATAAAGAAATTGTGGTTAAACTGAAAACACTTTTAGTTAATCAAAAAAATATTTTTTATTTCTATAAAAATTGTTATATTTTTAAAATCATAAACTATTTTTTTTTTTAAATTTGAGCATTTTTTTTTTCAAATTATGCATAGTTTGCGTAAACCTATGCTGAAACTCACCTACATTTTTCACTGTCACTCATTTATCGTAACTCATAAGAGCTAAACGCCGAAAAATATTTTCAACGAACTCTTTTTTTCATATGATTTTATTAAAAATATTTTTGGGCCAATTCTTTTTTTTTTTTTTAAATATGGAACTTCCATTGATGAAATTTTACGAGCATAAAGCTCTTACATTACTGAGCATATAACTCAAAAGCTATAAAGGTTACAAAGTCATAAAAATGATTTCAAGCTTCCGCTAATCTATATACAATTACATTTAAGAAATATGTTTGCTTCGTGTAGACTAGATCTAAGACACGAGTAGCTAAAATACAAAAACAACAATAAAAATAACTAAAAACTAAAAATCTGGCCATGAGAGTTAAGCCCCTACATTGATCTATTTCATTCTCAACCTGAAGGCCAGGACAACAAATAAATCCTCAACTCGAAGACCAGGACAAACAAATAAATAAAAAACAAAACAAAAACCCTACAAGTAGCAGCAGAGGAGCACAACATCGTAGACATTCCTTTGGAAGACACGTTTTGGCCAAAGAAAACAATCTGATCTAAGTTGAAGAGACCGAAGGAGCTTACATAGAAGACACCGAGCACTGCTACCATGAAAGGGGAAAATGGAAGATCAAGATCTAGATCTTCCCTCTTCTTGAAATTCTTCTTAGTGTCGTCTAGAAGAAGAGAGAGAAAAGAGCTCTAGAGAGAAGGTAGAGCCTCTTTGTCTCTCTAGAAACTATTACACCCCTAATATTATACTTTTGGGCCGATTCTTAGGATAATCTTCATGCACGTACAATATCAGTTGATTCTTAGAGTATTCTCATCAAGCTCTATGAAATTTCTTTAAATTTAACTTTTAATATATATATTTTTTAATTTAACTAACCACTTTTTAAAACTACCAAATATCAAACTCTCTAAATATTTCTCTATTATAAGTAAATATTATTTTTTATTAATAAATGTAATTGTCATAAAACTCACTCACTTTGATTCCATGCGACAGATTTACCAAAATGCCACACCAACGACCAAAATAATATTAAAAATTAAATAAATACCTTTTGCTTTTGGTGTCTTTATATTTGGAGAGCAGATATGGATAAAGAGTTTGATAAGTACTGTTTTTTTTTTTGTGAATTTTGTTAAAAATTTAGAGAAATGTTAAATAAGAAGAGTTTTGATGGGATGTTCTCAGCTAGGGTGTTTACTTTATTACACACATTATGAAATAGCTCTTCTCACTTCGAGTAATGCTTACAAGTCCCTCTTGAATCACTTCAAAAATGATGTGGCTATTAAAATTACAATTGAGCTTGTAATTGATCATTATTGAATTTTGATCAAATTGTGATTTTAATAATCATATCATTCTTGAAGGGACTCAAGAGTGACACAAGAGGGATTCGTAAAATTACTCTCTCCCTTCTCCCCTTGCACTTGTTTAGGAAAAAAAAGAAGAAAGAAAGTTGGGAGGATTCCTGAAAAGGATCGATCGATCCAGAAGCAAGAATTGTAAACGTGGGTCTCACTCATCGTACCGTTCACGTTAGAGAGGAAAGTGGGTATATCTCCAATTTCGACCATATTCCAACAGAAGGCCGTACCATGCATATATATATATATATATTTAATCTCTCCAAGATCAATTGCCATCAGATGTTGAAAGTACATTTGATCATTGTCTAACTGTTGCTGCAACCCACATTGCATGTTACCTTATTTTAACCAAAACCAAAATGGGCATCATTCTAACTGGAACCAAATCAAGAGGCTACTATTGACAACCTTTCTGCATCACCCTTTCTTCCTATCTTCAGCTTAGGGCACATGAAGAGTTAATAGATGTTGAATGCGTTGGACCTTGGATGAAAATGAGCGAACCAAATATGGAAACACATGTGATCTTGGCAACGATTATGGGGGCACATCCTTGATGCCCATGCACTCTATGGCATTGGTGGGGTTTCTTGGATCTTAATTATGTACCTCCAAAGCATCCTTTTCATCCAAGTTAATGATGTTGGTCTTTCAAATGCTATAGAGAAACAATTTCATTGGGGTCGTCGACTAGGTTACAAACATGTCAATGTATCTGGGAGAGACGGTCCCCATCTTCTCCCACAGTGGGTCGTCAAAGTCCCCATCCTCATAACTCACCTCAAAATCTCCTTTCTCTCTATTATTATTATTATTATTATTATTATTATGGTTAAATGCCTTTTCAGTACATGTGGCTTGCACCAAAATCAAATAGTCACCTAGATTTTAAAAGTGTCACAAATGATATCTATGGTAAGCAAAAACTCCACTCGGTACTTATGTCAAAATTTCGTTAATTTTTTTACAGAGTGTCACATCATACTTACACGTGGCGTAATACTTGTAGTTTGAAGGAGCCATTTGAGTGCCACGTCATATTAAAATATTTTAAAAAGGAAAATGATAGAGGCACAACTTAAAGTCTAACTTTAGTTCAACTTTTCTATTAAGTTTTTTTAAAAAAACTGATGTGAATGAGAAAGAGAGCCTTAAATTAGAGAGAGAAAAATAAATTTGGCTTAAAAGTTGGGCTAAAGTTGGACTTAAGTTGTGCCTATATCACACCTCTTTTAAAAAAAAATTAAAAAAAAAAAGAAAAAAGAAAAAAAGAGAAGGGATCCTTGGTTCAGTTTTAGGAACAATTTCGAACCCCTTAACCTAAACTCCCATATTATTAGGAACTTATGATTTAGATTTTTTCTGTGAATTAATTTTTTATTTTTATTTTTTTGAGGTCAGAATTTTGCACCCAAATCATTAATCACATACAATATAAGTTGATTACTTAAATCTTTTGGTGAATAATAAAATATCCCAAAAATCATGAAACTCAAAATAAATAACTATTATTTAAAATAAAATTAAAGTAGAATTGATTTTTAGGACACCAACCCTAACAGGATGAGTACTGGCAGATTAATTTGTTTTTAATTGTCATCTTAAAATGGTCCTCCTAGCTATCCATAAATAGCATTCTTACTTCCTAGTTGGTGTTCGCATTGATTAGATGATATATGTCCCATGCATGTAAATAAGTAACTATATGTTAAAAAAAATCGGGCACTTATTTAGCCTACCAGTTGTATTGTGAAGATTAATGCCATTTATTTTGATTGTGACAACCATCGTATTTTTAACATGTACCTTTTTATATAGAATAATACTAAAATTATATTTTTATTTTACAATTATTCTATTCCATCTATACCTTTTTTTATAACGTGATATATATAGTACTGTTAATCCAAAGTATGGCAAAAAAGTTTTGACAGTTTAATAATTGTATCAATTTTGGAGAAATTATCCCATGGTGACTAATATAATTGGGTTACTCAAAAAATCACCCTTTACTTGGTTTTCTATATATATAAGTTAATTAATTAATTTTTTTTTAATCTCCATGGTTTTGAACTTTTGGTTATATAAAAGCAGATTTACCTCTCTCTCTCTCGATCTGTGTGTATCTGGGTGAGAGAGAAGAGAGAGAAGAAGAAAGGGAGGAGGCTCCTCCTGTCCTGGGTTAAATTGGCATGATTAAAGGTTAATAATCAAATCCAGGCTTCTTCCATATGTATATATATAATTTACCAAAGGTGAAACGCCAATTTTGCATCATTGAAGGAGATCTTTCATCCGCCACTTGTGTTCTTCGATCTCTTTTTAACTGTCATTTCCATATTTTGGTAATGGAGCTTTCTAATTCTACCACTTTCAAAATTCAAACAATCATGATGATGGCATTCCTTCACAAAGCAAAATGGGCCCATCAATTCTCTTGGGGGTTTTGTAGAATCTTTCATCTCTGCCCTGTAAGTAACTCTCATCTCATGGGTGGTACATCCTTCTGTAATTTTATGTCTCTTGGATGCTCAAGAAAATGTTATCTAATCATTATAAAGTTTTAACTGGCGCTCCTCCAACATATATATACTTTATGTAACATATATTTAGGTGTGCTTGAAGGGTTTAAAAGTGTAGTTAATGTTCAAAAAGTTCGTTTGAAGAAAAAGGTACTCGCTTGATAGAAAAATTGAAAACAATTTTAACGGTACAAAAAGCTCAAAAATGGCCAAAACATACTTTTGGTAAAAGCTTAAAAATGAAGCCTTTACCAAAAAAACTTCTTTTTAAAAGCATGTTTGAGATTGTGCTTGAGAAATAGAGATTTTAAGAAGAAAAAAAAGGGTTTTTGGCAAAAACTTCATTTTTAAGCTTTTGTCGAAAGTACGATTTCGTCATTTTTTGGCTTTTTAAACTTTTAAAAGCGCTTTTAATTTTTTTTTTACTAAACGGTACTTTTTTTAGCGGAATTTTTGAGTGTTAGATGCACTTTTAGACCCCGCAAACACACACCTAAACATGTCCTTAAAAGCTATATTTTTCAAACACAACACAAATTAACATGCTCTTAAATAGATTTCCATTGTTAGCACTTAAAACAAGTCATGTTGCAAAATGACTGTGATAAAAGAGTGTGAAAAATATCATTATTCAATCCAGTCAAACCCAAAAGAATATATGTCACAATTATATGTCACAACTTTTTTTTAGCGAAATTTTTGAGTGTTAGATGCGCTTTTAGACCCCGCAAACACACACCTAAACATGTCCTTAAAAGCTATATTTTTCAAACACAACACAAATTAACATGCTCTTAAATAGATTTCCATTGTCAGCACTTAAAACAAGTCATGTTGCAAAATAACTATGATAAATGAGTGTGAAAAATATCATTATTCAATCCAGTCAAACCCAAAAGAATATATGTCACAATTTTTTTGTTAATATATATATAATTGAAGTTTTCGAATCACATATTTTATATCTCTCCTTATAATGTATATATATACCTAATAAAATTTTAAAAAATAAAAATAAAAAGAGGTTGAACGTGTGATTTATGGAGGATTATATCTCTTATCACCAAACGCAGCATACAAATTAAAAAAAAAAAACAGAAAGAAATCTTACTAAGTAGATGTTCTCTACTAATATTTTTCTTGTCGTTTTAACATATTATAGTCGTTTTGAATTAATCAACGACCCTTCTGCCAGCTCGATCAATGCGATTTTCATACCTAAACCGCTGAACCAGCTTCCTGTTTCCTTCAATCCTTCCCACCAAGAAAATAAAACCTTTTAATATTCTGATTGCATGGGAGGTTGTTAACGGTGTAAGATTTATCATCAACTTAGACAGAAGTCGGTTCAAATTAAATTTTATAGATTTAATAATATATACAATTTTATAAAATTAAATATAGCAAAAAAAAAAATATCTAAAATAATTAATTTTCTGACCATTTAATATACCATCACATGCATGCAGCTACCTAACACATTGGCTCATTACAATATTCCAGTTCCCACCCAACTGTAGAATTAAATAATTCAACTGAATTCTGCAAATTCTTTGCTCTCCTCCAAAATTTTCTCCACCTTCAATGCCCAATCTTTCGTTTCTAAACAAATGCTTATAAATCGGTCGAAAAAAAGATTCACTAGTAATTTAGGTAAATAATATCAAACGCTGAGAGATTTTATATAAGATTGATCTGCCTAAATTGGGAGTAGTTTGAGCAAATAAATAATTTAGGTAAGTAATATAAAATGGGGCAGCTAATGTGAGAGATTTTATGTAAGATTTTTCTTGCCTAAATTGTTGGTAATTTGAGCAAATAATGTGAAAGACATGTTATGGAGCAGGTAGTATGATAAGGACAGAAATTTTCTTCAAACCAGTTAGAAGAAAATATCCTCCAACCCATTTAAAATAGGGAAAATGTTAGGTGTTCTTCTAGTGTTCTCCCAATTGTGACGTGACTTTTAAAATCATCGTTGAATTTGAGATTATCATTATTGACTTTTAATCTATTGGTGATTTTAAAAGTCACATCACAGTTGGAAGGACACTAGGAGAACACTAGAAGAATACCTAGCATTTTCCTTAAAATAGTGTCAAGTGTCTATAAACATTTAAAACGCACATTAAATTCTTAAGATCATTAATATCAATTTACTAACTTAGACTAACGTTTTAAATGTTTATAAATACTTGTCACTATTTTAATTGGGTTTGAGGAAATTTCTGTCCATGTGGGATATAATACCCTATATAGGATTTTATCTTGCTCAAATAAATTTTAAATTGTCCGGCTACTTATCCAAGTAAGTCAGTTAATGGGTATTATATGAGCATTTAGAATGAATTTTCTTTTCTTCAAAAAAAAAAAAAAAAAAATGAATGAATTTTCTACTTATGTTTTTTTTTTTAAAAAAAAAAAAAATTAACAAAACTCACAAAATACACCATTTAACAAATTCTTTACTCAATGTTAAATTTAATTCTTGTTAATAATGCTCTCTAAATGTAAAGAGTTGAGAAGTGAAAGTTATTTATTTATTTTTAATGTTATTTCTCTTTTATGCTTCTTTTCCTCTCAACTAAAGTAGATTTTTGGAGAACGCTAAACACTTTTCTGGTGTTCTCCTACTCATGAATATTTTAAAAAAACAGTAAAAAAAGAAAGTGGCATTTATTTCTCTTACTTAGTTTTTAAAAAATAATATCCACTTAAAACTAAAAAGATACCAAGATGATACTAAAAAAACACTTAATATTTTTCTAAATTTTTAATAAAAAAAATAGTCCAAAAGCTGGCAATAAAATAAAGTAGATAAATATTTAGAGAGATTTGAAAAAGTAGCTAACTAAATTAACTAAAATAAATTTTTAGAGATAATCTTAGAGAAAATTTTAAAAATTGATTATAAATAATATAATATTATTTATTTAAATTACTAGCAATTTTGAACAATCAATTTTGCTAAATCCCAGTCAGTGTCTGCCACCCACAGTAATCTATCATCCCACACCAACATGTGGACCCGCCAGTCTGACCGTGATCGGTCTGTGCACCTAAATCTCTCTGCAGCGGAGCGCATGCTATTATTACTCCAATCTCTTGAACTTGATCAACGGCTTGAAATTCGAATTTGGAAGTCGAAACGTAGAAGGAATACAGCGTCGTTCCCTGATTGGGAGGGACAATTTGGGGGATCGAAAAAAGGAAAGATCGTTGCCACGTCACGGAATGCCAAACTGGCATTGGCTCCCATTCGGATGGACATGCACGCGCGTGAAGAGCTTTATAAAGTCTCTCTCTCACTCCCTGTTCCCCTTCATCTCCAAGGCGTGCCATTTTGCTCTCATTACCCCTCTCTCTCTCTGTCTCTGACTCTCTCTGAGCAAAAAACTCTCTCCGGCGACAAACATCAATAGCTCTGCTACTTCATGTTTCCTTCTCTCACTCCCATTACCAATAAATTTTCAGAGAGAGAAAAAGCAACTGAATCACTGTATGCTCCAATAATGGCCGCTTTCTCTAGCTAGCTGTTTCTTTCACATCATTTCGATCGCCATCTTTGCCAGCTTTTGAGTCTACCTTAGCAGACAAAAACTGAGGGACAAGCTCTAAATCTAAACTTCCCACTTGTCACTCTCTCTGTTCCATCATTTTCTTTTCCTCTGCCTCTGCCTCCCTTTAGTTAAATCGCCATCACATTTTCCATAAATAAAACATGTATAGGAGGGAGAAAATACTGAGAGAAGATAGATACTGCCAAGGGAGGAAAAACCCATCTTTCTCTTCAACTCTTCTCGACAAAATTTACCGTTCCATCGACGAAGGAGAAAAAAGCACTGAGGAATTGAAATTTTACAGGGAAACAATGGGAAAGAAACAGAGCAGAGCTAGCGGCAAAAGCAGCAGAGCTCTGGAAGGGGAAGGCGCGGCGAGTCTTCGTGGAGCCTGTTTGATCGAGAAATGGATGGATAAGAAGGCCGGCGCAAAGGTCGGTTCTCAACGACGACAGTATTTGACGGAACTGGAGCGAAAGCCACAGCATGATCGTGATCATGACAATGATGCTCTGTACTTCAGCTCCGCTTCAAGCTCCTCAGACTCTAGTTCCGGAGGATTCTCATCCTCTGATACGGAGTCCATCTACGGCCTGAAATCGAGTTCCTCGTGTTTTCTGCCTTCGAGGCCGAAGCCGGTAAGGACCAGCGTCTCGGCTCGGTCGGAGAGATCAGAGAAAGCAGAGAAAAAACAGAGGGGTCTGTTTCATGAGCAGAGGGAGGTGCATATGTTCGATGATTATCATTATAGTTCTGCTACAGGGGATGCTCCAAAGCATGACGAAGTTATGATCAAGTCAAAATCGAGGGCACTAAAGATTTATGCCAATCTAAAGAAGGTGAAACAACCAATTTCACCGGGTGGCCGCCTCGCCAATTTTCTCAATTCTCTCTTTACAACAGGGGGTACAAAGAAAACGAAGAACTCGCCGTCCGTTGGAGTCTACGAAGATGTAGCTGTGGCGAGGAAATCTAAGTCGGTGCCAGCCTCAACCTGTTCCTCTGCATCTTCATTCTCAAGATCATGTCTAAGCAAAACTTCACCTTCTTCAAGGGAAAAGCTACGCAATGGGGTTAAAAGGACGGTCCGATTTTGCCCTGTAAGCGTAATTGTCGACGAAGATTGTCGGCCGTGCGGGCAAAAATGCCTGTACGAAGAACAAGACTCCAGTCTAATACCGGTGTCGGTACCAACCGCGTGGAAAATTGGACGGTCAACAAAGACAAGAAAGAACGAAGAAGAGCTCATGTTCCAGGTCCTCGAGAAAACCCGGCGAGTAGAAGAGTCGGCGAGGGAGTTTTTGAGAGATTATCATCAAAATCAGAAGAAGAACGAGTTAATAATGAGAGATTTTCGTGACAACGAGCATGTCGGCGAGTATGAAGACGATGATGCTGCGAGTTGTTCAAGCTCCGATCTTTTTGAGCTTGATCATCTCCAAGTAATGGGAAACAATCGGTATCGTGAAGAGCTTCCGGTGTATGAAACTACTCATGTTGAAACTAATCGGGCCATTGCTAATGGCTTGATAATGTAATTCTGATTATATCATGCACAGCAATAGCAATATAATTTTCTTTTAATTGGGTTTTAATATCAGTTAAATCAATGCATTGGGGTTCATGCATGCTCAAATTTTCGATATGATCACTTGAATTGATTTGGATTAAGATGATGATTTTGTGGGTGATTAAGATGAACAAATTCTTTCAACTTTTTCTCCTACATGTGTATACAATGTGCAGGAATGGAGCATTTTTTTGGGAAAAACAAAGAAAAAAGCGAGTTGGGAGATTTTTTTTTTTTTTTTGGTTTTTCTGAAAAGAAAGATATGGGGATGCGTCAAATTCTTGATCATGATCTAACTCTCAGGTAGATACTGACAGTTCAGTTATGACAGGGAAGGAGGAAAAGAAAGCAAAGAAAAAGAGGAGGAAAACGAAAGATTCGAGATCGAAATCACAAGCAAAATGAGAATGAGAGAGAGGGTTTGATGGTAAAGGGAAAGGCAGATCTTCGCCCATGGGAATAGAGAAAGCAAGATTAAAGCTTTTGCTTTTCTTCTTTCTCTGGAATTGGAATTTCCTTGGCCCCCTCCCTTTACTTGAACACTGCGTTGGCATCCCTGTACCAACAACCAAGACAACAAAAATTAAAAAAAAAAAACGAAGAAAGAAAAATTCACTGTTCTGGATGTCTATCTCTCCAAAAGCAGACTTATAGCCGTCCTACTCTTCGAACGGGTCGTGTTCGGGTTGAAACGAGTCTTATTGGGTTAGGTCAAAAAAACAAGTCAAACGAATGAAACGTGTCAGGTTGGCTTACTTGAAAAGTTTAACCCGTTTAACTAAATAGTTTTACTTTGAATTTACTTTTATCAAGTTGGAGGGTCAAGCAAGTCAACCTGAACCCATTTTGCCAGCCTTAATTTGGAGTAGTACGGTTTTAGTTGAATTAGACCTAATGTTATAAAACCAGAGAATTTGGTTAGAATTAGCCCTAATATTATAAAAGCTATTAAAATATTCTCTTCATATAATGTATATACAGCGGTTCAGATTCTCTTTCCTTCTATAAATTTATTCATTTATTTTTCTTCCTTTTTGGTAGTTCAAAAGTTAATGTAATACATATTGTAGGGTACAGAGTTAGAAGAGAATATATGGGCTCGTTCAAGCAAAGATGCCGGGGTCCCCAAAATAAAAAACCTTCTACTCCAAGGCATTCTTTTATAAGAGCGCTGCTCGTAAATGGTGCTAAATACTTGAGTAATTCGAGAAATTGGTAGCTAGGGTTAGGCCAACTCAGATCGAATATTTATAATGAAAAATAGTATAATATGAAATTAACTATATATAAAAATAACATGTGTACATATATAAGGCAAGGACCAGAAATATACATATGACATTAACTAAGAAAAGATCGAAGATGTGTATATATAAGGGAGTAATTTGACCACGTCATTATGATTTGGGGTAGCCAAATCACCAATCTTCTTGGCTATAAGGTGGTTTAATCATCTCTGGCGGCCGATTTAGTGGTGATTGAACTATCCCCTTTGGCCAAAAGGAGTGGTTTGATTATTCCCAAATTAACTAGCCAATTAATGAGGATGTTTGAACACTCCTATTGCCAAAGGAGATGGTTCGACCACCTCAACAACTATTATTTTTTTTCCTTACTTGTTACGATTTGAACCGTTCATTTGATATAAATGACCTAAATAAGAGATATTGCATCTAGTACAATAATACACTAAGTATATATATGGTGCATCAAACCACGTGATCTTGATTGTGTACAGCTTAATATACTCATTACTAGTAAGTAATTCTCTAAGAGAACTATTTTTTTTGCATTGTGACGACCATCTCGCGTACATTTTTACTCTATTTATCATTGCTTTTTCCCCTCTTTTTAATTCAGGATAAATAAAATATGACAACTCAGTGAAAATATACACAAAATAAACTCTAAAATGCAAAGAAATGTTTCTCATTCTCGAATTCCTTTTTGCTTTGAAGTCTCTTGCGGGCCTCGCCAAGGCAACCAAATTGCAGTTAATTAACTCCATGGTGAAAAAATGGACATGCTTAATTAAGCGTATATATATATATATATATATATAGAAAAGAAATCCCTATGGCGGTTCATCGTTAGTAGACCTAATAATGGCCTATCAATATATTATTAACATGTTGATTAAAAAAACCGAGCTAATAATATAAAATTACTACGTGACAAGCATGCAGACGGTTGTTAATTAAATGTTAAAGAGAAGACCCACTTCTAAGAATCTTTTTCTCTAGTCAAAAACCAACATGATCATCCCATTAAAAACTGGAAAAACTAATCAAACCTGTTTTTATTTAAGGTGGTGGTGGAATTGTAACTTATTCGAGAAATATTGGTAGACCACAATCTTATACTTTTTAATGGGGGCTTTTATGATTGGATGTGTTGACAAAATAGTTTAAAAGGGTTTGTTATGAGATTTATAATGAAGTTAACAGGTTAGATGAGTAGATTGGTATCAAATTCTCATAGAATATCATTTCTCTAATCTTTCTTGGTGCTCTGATCAATAGCTTATTCAATTTATCTGGTTTGAACAGAGTTAAAAATATTTGATACCAATCCAATCCAGCAATGATTAGAAGAATATTGTTTGCGGGGGAAGAAGATCAGGGTTAAATACACAAAGCCAACTGCCAATTAATGCTTGAGCACCCGTCAAGCGTTGCTCGAGCGGTCCGTTGAGCGGTGCTCCTTGGTAGTACCTACTCCGCTGTGCTGCTCAAGCGCTCGTCAAGCAGAATTGAGCCTACAAAATTTAAAATTGAGAAATTACTCCCAAAAGTCCCCGAGTGCTGTTACTCTTGTGACAAATATGGGCTTTAGTTTCTAATTTTGTTAATTAAATATCCATAAATAAGTTTTTATGTGCAATTTTTAAAAGAAGGCTTACCAACTACCATCTTCGATCTCCACGATAAACCAATAAAAAATGTGTCACCTATATAATCTAGATTTACATAATCATGCCAATAAACAATTATGCTCCAAAGATAGAAATAATAATAGGACGGTAAAGATCCATGCCACTGCCACTCTCCATCAGAGAGAGGTGGTGGTGGGTGGCTCCACCCCAACAGAAGGGCGATGGGAGTTCCTCTCACGCCCGCCTCTACCTGAGTGAATCTCAAACCCACACTATGCATATCCCTCCCTCTAGAAGGGGTGGATCTTTACCCTTGTAAAGATCCACTTTTTTTTGGGACTCAATTGCAAATGTGGCATGATAAAGTGGACTTGACTTGAATATATACACGTATCACATTTTTATTGGACGTGTTGGATGAAAATAAGATGAAAGAACGTATTTGTCACAGGCTAAAACTCGAAGTTTGAAACTTAGACCCTTATTTGTCGTAAGGATCGATGCAACTCAAGAACTTCTAGGACAATTTCATTTTAAAATTTTACATAAAACCAACAACAACAATATTAATAATAAGGAACAAACCAACCTTCTCGAAACGATGTTGGCAAAGACAATATACATTATTGCAGCAAGATCGATTGTCTTAAAGAAATGACACTTAATCTTGTTTGAATGATTGGTGATGGCAATAAGGTTCATGTTCTCATTCAAACTTGAAGAAACCACGTAAAAGTTGTACGTCAAAGATACGATCACACTCAAAACCAGACACTCGTTAGAGAGATGGACCACCAGTTTCCACTTTTGCTTTGCTAGTAAAAGCCAGAGGTATGTTAATTTGTGATGGGCGATCCCAAGGTGAGTTTCCATAAGACTTGTCAGCGGCTTTCCCTTTCTCCTACAAAGTAGCTAGCTAGCTAGCGAGGCAGGGAGAAATTAAGATAATCATATTTAATTACTCTAGACAGAACTTTGATCGATTTGGACAAATTAAATAAACGACAGATCTAGGAAAAAAAAGTTTTAAGGAAAAAAAACACAACAACAATAAATATGCGTGTGTGGAGGATGTCCTCTTACGTACATTAACTGTGAACTTCACGATTAATTTTCATCCTTTGGATCACTATTATGAAGAACAACCATTCTACCAACCTTTATGACCAATGCAATTATCGCAATTTCATTATATATAAGATGTGTAGAAAAAATATATATATATCCACAAAAGCTAACACTTTAATATAAATTATTTCAAGAAGGACAATACGACGTATACCGTGATGTGGTAATACTTTCAACTTATTTTAACGTCTACGACTTAGTTAACATTAGCTCTGAGTACATAGTTAACAAACCCATGCATGTTCAAGAAATCAACTTGTCTTCAAAAATGTTAAGAGAAAATGTTTAGATTTTAACCCTTGAAGCTTAATCGAATCATACTATCAATAAAAACACTCTTTCACAAAAGTTATCAAATGCTAACTAATTAGCATTTTTCAAATGACATGTTTTAGACAGTCGCACCAAACAAAACATTGTTGCTAATAAAATGATTGTCGGTAGTTTTGCTTAGCTGCGCGCTTGCCAACTGTGCTCCCAGGCTCCTCAGCTGCCCATCGGCACAAAACAACTTCAACTCGTCCACCACGTGCCGGCCAGTGTGCTTCACCTCCCTCGCCTCAGATGTTGTAGCTGTTTGTTAGTTTTTTTATTTTATTTCATTTTTTGAATAATTGTTGGTTTGACTTCTCCTTAGATTTGATTTCATGAATGATCTTTGGGGTGAAGGTTTTTGTCCTACCCTTTGGGTCAAACATGATTAGTTTTGGTATGAGGGTTTTAATTTGCTCTTATGGCCGAGAAAATAAAAGCCGGGAATCTGATCTATCTATGCATTAGATTGAGTCTGTCTGGAGCAGATCATGTTTTATATATATACCTGAAGTTTGGACATGTGTTAACGGATATTGAAGTCATAGATAGGATATGATTGTAAGATTTTTATGTTTGTCTTTATGACATGATATGTTGTAACATCATAACTTTGACTATGATTTATTAGAGCTTTATGCTGTCTGATGTAATTGAGTGCTTTATGCTCTTAATCTTTTTTCAATAAATGAAATAAAATGACTATCAGTTGATACTAGAACTTAAAATGAAATTTGCTAAGTCTCTAACCCAAAAAGGGTTCAAAAATCATTTGCTTGAGAATGAACTGCAAGATCATTTACTGCTGATATATGCAGTTCAAAAATCATTTGCATACAAAAAAGGTACTTAATTATGAAAATGTTTTCAAATGAAAGGAAACCAATATATATTTATGTCCAATTATATTTGAGAAAAATTGATCATGCATGCATCCAATATTATGTTGCACAGAGGACCATATATATCAACGTGCAATTTTATCCTTCTAATTCTAAGCCAGCCCAAATGTTGTTTCCATTAGTTGTCCTCCTCAGATAAATGTCGGAAATGTCATAGAAAGTGTCGCCTGTTATTTAATAATGTACGTAACGTAAGGCATGCACCTTCTAGCTTAACAATAATTACATCTTTGTACCAATCGATCGTTCTCAAAATTAATTTAATTTTTAATGGGAAAACTTAAAATAAAAAACAAGTAATACAAGCACCGTTCTATCCTTCCTGCATATATAATATATAAAAGAATTTAACACATATTATATATATCGACTAATATAGACATTTGTATTTAAAAAAAAAAAACACAATAGCCATATATATATATATATATATATATCTTGGCTTAAATATCAAATTCCTGTGGTGCCGGATTGGCGTTACGGATGAAAGAATAAGGCCAAAAGCACCCTCCCTCCCCAAAGAGAAAGGAGAGAAACGGTGGCATATATATATGCTAGCTTGTCACGTATTTGGAAAGTTCATCACAAAATCCGCCCTAAATGTCGTTTGCAGCAGCAAGCAACAAAAGGTGCACAAATAATATTATAAGCACCATTTACAGTTTGATTTAAGATGAACACTCTCTGCTAGTTGGTTCCTGATCATCAGGATATATAATGATGAACATCGGAGGCAGTAGTCGTAGTACCTCCCAGCAGAAGAAGGCCGCCGCCACCATATTCGAATTCAGGCCTCGGCAGGCCCCAGCTGCAGCGAAGCAAGGATCAGGTAGATTTTGTAGGGGACTCAACAACTGCATGTGCATGGGCTCTATTGTCTACACAAACCAATCTCCCCACCACGCCAAGCAGCAGCTAATTTCCAATTTGGTGCTGCAGGTAATTTCTCTGGATCACATGCAGTATATAGTAGCTAGCTAGCTAGTTAGACCATCGAATCAATGCTCGCTATACCCTTAACATTTTTATTTCGCAACATCTCATTAGAAAAATGCTAAGCAAACTCCCACTCTCATACTTTAAAGAGTTAATATTTAAAACGGTCACTTCAGTAATATTGTTGAATAGTTTTGAAATAAAAATGTCCTTTCTAATATTTCTCTTTTAGACTTTTATTTATTATTAAGTTCTTTTCTTAGAATCAAGCCCAAGCTTCATTTTTAAAAATTAAAAATTAAAAAAAAAAAAAAAAAAAATCACACCCAATCTCACCCCATTTTATTATATTGATGTAGTAGTGCTTATCAACCTTTAATTTATTTTTTATTTTTTATTTTATTTTATCTATGTAATAAAGTCGGATAAAGAAGGTTACCTCAATCCCTTAAAATTAAGGTGTCATTTTTAGATTTTTTTTAAAAAAATTTTAAAATTTTTATTTTTATGGTGAAGTGGGGAGGGGTCAGAAGACGCAGAACTAAGCCCAAGCTCAATAACAATAACATCATGGAGATTGGGCCTCATCCTAAGCCCATCCGTGCTTGAGCCTTTAGGTAGTCATCCACTCATCCTTGCGTGAGCCACATCCTAGTCTACTTTTCTCATATAGTGATTTCATTTATTCCACTCTTTTATTGCTCGGAGCGTGTTTGGAATTGTGTTAAAAAATGAAGTTTTGAAGGTCAAAAAGAGTTTTTTTTTTTATGAAAAAAAAAAAAAAAAAAAAAATCATTTTTAAGCTTTTTTAAAAAATGCATTTTGACAAAAATGCATTTTTAAGTCTTTTTAGAGTGAAAAAATTTTAAAAAAATAAAAAAAAATCAAAGAAGTGCTTTTTTTTAAATTTTTTTTACTAAATGTGTTAGCTTTGTTTTTAGCACAGCTTTTTAGGTATTAAAACTACTTTTTTAAGTCTTTTAACGCAATTTCAAACAAGCTTTGAGGTTTTTTTTTTTTTTTTTTGACATGTTTACACAAGAGAGGGAGGGGGGATTCGAACTAATGACCCCCTACTTCATAAGGCATGGTCTCCAACTGATTGAGCTACTCCTTAAATAACAAACAAGCTTTGAGTTGAAGTGGTAGTGTTTATCAGCTCGTGAATTTTGTTTTTATTTTTGTTTTTTAATAAATGTAGATTCAATGACGAATTGCAATTGCCATATTAGCCCAATAGTACGAGAGTGTTATAAAAAAAATGGGTATCTAACATTAATCTTAATTTAATGATTCATCAAGCCAAACAAAATAAATAAAATGCATGAAATGAAATCAACATATCTATTTTTTTTTTAAGGTGGAGAATTTTTAAAATTTATATTAATAAAGAAAGAAACATTAACAAATCATACCCAATAAATGGTATATATACCTTTAAAAGTATCATCATGAGTTCCATTTACGTAGGAAACTTAATTAACCTTCTTTTGTCCCAGTGCGTATAGCATCAAATCCTCTATTTGCCGCCGGTGACTAATTTTAACTTTCTCGAAAGAGAAATGATTGGTGTTAATAATTTGTCCATATTTTTTTCATCTCATCTTATAAATTAACCATTAGATCATAATAGTTGATCTATTGAATTTGTAGAAGAATATGAGATAAATATGAACAAATTATTGACGCCAGTTTAAAGAGATCGTAGTAGATCGACATCCAAATTCTTCGAGGCACATTAGCCTTTCTCAATAACCTTCATTTATGAGATAAATTTAAAAATATTTCATTTAGCGAAAATGAATAGTTAAAATGCTGAGCAAATATAAGTAGTTAAAATATTAAAATGTATTCCCTAATTAAACACATGCCGAGCCCATATAAAGCGAAAGCTCGAGCTAATTTCCTCCCAATTTATATTTCTTCTTTTTACAAATTATGTGCTTTTTTTGGTATACAAAGGTAGCAGAATTGGAAAAGGAGGTAGAAAATCAGAAAGAACATCGGATGACGTACAAGAAAAGATTGGAAAGAATACAAGAGTATCTAAGGTACTGTCTGCAAATAGCACAAGAAAATGGATTCTTGCATCTCATTATTGACGATAAAGATGAAGGAAAGCAAAGTCTTCATCTTTCCTCCGACATCTTTAATGCTTCCAGCCCTCAAAAGCCAACCCTGCTCCACCAGCATTCTGATTTAGCGGCCATAGTTGATCAAGCCAAGCTCAATGGATGGCACATCCATCCACATCAGGTCAGTCGACTCTTGAATGAGTACTTTCCACAAACACCCACAACGCATGTGAATGAGAATCATGAGCACTTTCTTGATTGACTCATTGACGCTGTGGGAACAGATTGAGTCGCAAGAAAAGGTAGGCCGCGGGAGTAGCGCAGATATTTACAGAGGAACATGGCGTGGGATTGACGTTGCTGTGAAGTGCATTGACCCTGATTATTTTCTCTCAAATGTGAATGGTTTCTCCTTTTTCGCTCAAGAGGTGGAAACCTTATCTCGGCAGCGCCATGCGTTTGTGCTCCACCTACTGGGCGCGTGCCTTGAACCGCCCAATCATGGGTGGGTGGTGACGGAGTTGTTGGGCATGACACTCAAGGACTGGCTTCATGGACCGGGAAAGAGACAGAAGGAGAGGACGGTGCCGTTTCCTCCAATCGAAGAGAGGCTTGGTGGGGCGCTGGAGATAGCTCAAGCAATGCAGTATCTGCATCAACAGAAGCCCAAGGTTATTCATCGCGACCTCAAGCCTACCAACATTTTCATGGATGATTCCAATCACGTCAGGGTGGCGGATTTTGGTAATGCCCGTTTCTTGAGTGATCAACAGATGGCGCTCACCGGTGAAAAAAGGCAACAACTCTCACTTTTTATAATAATACTATTTAGTAGACTCTTTTCTTTTCTTTTCTTTTCTTTTTATTTTTATTTTTTTATTTTTAAGAAACTATTTAGTAGACTTTTATGGTTACTGTCTTATACATAAAGTAATACTATAAATTATATTTTTATTTTACAATTATTTTATAACATTGACGTATAAATTTTAACTAATTCTTAGATCAGTAGTTATTAAAAAAAATTAAAAAAAAAAATCACTGATTCATGATTGGTTGAGACTGCCATGCATGTCACTATTGTATAATAATTGTAGGATAAAAATATAATATATAGCACTACTCTTTAATATATTACCTCATTCACCTCCCATTTTAATTAAGAATAATGTTAAAAACTATATTTTCATTCTATAATTATTCCACAAACTTGATCAACCTTTTTTTTTTAATAACTGATCTAATAGTTAGTTAGGACTACCATATCGTCCCCAAGAGGTAGCTCAATTGGTTGGGACCATGCCTAATGAAGCGAAGGTTACTAGTTCGAATCCCCTTCCTCCCTCTTGTGTGGACATGTCAAAAAAAAAAAAAAAAAATTAGTGGAGAATATCCATATATTGAGACAGATTACAGTCCCATTCAGGTAAATACTCAACCTTATCCATTTGAACTTCAAAAATTCTACTTGTGATTTGAAAATTAACGCAATTTTTTTACATTTTCAAATTGTAATTTTTTTTTTTAAAAAAATTCAATTTCAAATCATTTATTTTCTACAATTTAATTTAAAATCGCACTATTTTATTTATCATGAAATCGCAATGTCAAGCGCGCCCGGTATAATTATTATTTTCTTTTCATGTAATGAGTAAATATTTATAATGTTTCCTATTTCTACATTAGATTGCCATGGAAGTTGGAGAGGGTAACCTAAGGCCCAAGCTTGCTGAGGACGATGGTCAACTTGGAGGGCTCATTGACCTCATTTGCCTTTCATGGGATATTCATAAAGATGCTAATAATAGACCATCCTTCGCAACAATCACTTGTACTCTGAAGAAAATTCAAAAGGGTCTTGTACATACGGTTTAGTTTTAGTTTTAGTTTTTCTTTTTACTCATGAACTTTTACACGTTTTAGTAAGACTCTTTAAAGTCTAAACTCTCAATTTCAGTCTTAAACTTCTAATTTGATATAATCTCCCTCTCAGGTGTTAAAACAAACGGTAAAAGGGATGAAATAACCTTTATACCCTTGCAAATTTTATAAAATTCAAAATTTACCCTTAACTGCAAATTAAAATTTTAAAAAATAAACAAAAATTCAAGGATATTTTGATATTCCGTTAGGAGTTAATACCAAAAACTAATGAAGGGGTAGATTGCATCAATTAAAAGTTCAAAGGGGTGAAATTGAGAGTTTTTGAACTTTGAGGGATCATCTCAAAACGCAAATTCAGAAGAAGACCTTTGTGACAGGTTTTTTTTTTTCTTTAAAGCTTTCATGCATTATATTTAGAGTGCTAACTATTTGTTTGAACTAAAATGCAATCTTAGGGGATTGTGAAAGGATTGAGAACTCAAATTTTTTTAAAAAAATTAAAAAATGAAAAAAAAAAAAAACTAAAAAAAGAAGAAGAAGAAGCAAATAATATCAAACATCGATCCATTACTCTTCAATTTATTGATAACAACAAAATATCAATTACTCTTTTTTTGTCTTTATGTTTTATTTGACGACCTGAATTTTGAGCCACCCCCAATCCAAAACCTCTGTCTTCTTATCCATCAAATTAATTACAGAGTATGCAAAATTACATATATCCTCCTAAAATTATTATTTATAAAAAAATTAAAAAAAAAAAAGGTTCACATACCACCTTCAAACAACCATCTAATTGACAATATTCCCTCACACTACCAAAAATTGTCATTGTCCCCCAATGACGAAAATACCCACATTTAAAAAAAAAATAAGCTATTTTTTTTTTAAAATAAAAAAAAAATCAGGGTGTGAAAATTTAAGAATTTTTTGACCTTTTTTCTTAAAGTGAGTGTGTGTTTTTTTTCATCGTTGTTTTGAATTTATCGAAGTATTATTGTAGAAAAGAAAAATACACTTTAACCCTCTTAACAATCACTCATTTTGTAATTATGCCTCCAAACTTCAAAAAGTGATACTGAGGCCTCCACATACTACCATTATATGTCAAATTAAACACTTTTACATTTTTATTCCCACAATACTATTGAAGTTAGCAATAAATAAAATTAAAAATATATAAAAATAACCATTTGAAAAAAAAAAAGAAAAAAAATTAAGCGGGCTAATATGAAAGGTGTTGCCCTTTTCATAGTGGACAGAGTTTTCCTCCAAATTGTGTTGAGAAATTTTCTTCAATCCAGTTGATAAAAATGATACGTGTTCTTTTTTTTAATAACATCTGAGATCCATATAAGTTTTTAATATTATTTATTTCAACTTTGTCCTTATTATTAAAAAAACACGTGCATCTTACATGTGTTCAAATGTTATTGAAAAGGGCTACACTTTTTTGGTGTTTTTAGTTTTTCTTGTTTAATTTTTTAATAATTTTAATTTTTTCAAATTGTTACTTTTAATAAATTTAAGGGTATTTTGTTTATAAAAATGAAAAAGTGTCTAATTTGACACTTGGTAGTAGTATGAGGGGCCCTAATGTTATTATTATTATTATAAAGTTTTGAGGTATAAGTGCAAAATGAGTGAGAGTTTAGGGGTATACAATGTTATATATATATATATATATAAAATTATTCTCATTTTTATCTTTTTGCTGGCTTTAGAGTGAACATTCTCAGTTTTTTTGTAGTTTAGGGGGGCAATTGTCCCAATAAAAAATGTGGGGACAACATTATCAATTTGGTAATAGTTTAAGGAATGTAGGTTAAATTTTCCTTAAAAATGACTGCAACTAGTCGGTTTAAAATCTTGAGCTTAATCTTTTAAGGGAAATGTTAGGTGTTCTCGTAATTCTAAGTGAATATTATCTTTTTTAAAAAAAAAAAAAAACTAAACTAAACAAACTCTTATTTTTCTCACCTGATTTTTAAAAAATAATATCCATATAGGATCAGGAGGACACTAAGAGAATTGCGACATCCCACATTGCCTGGGTATGGATTATATGATGTGTTTATATAGAATATGATCTCTGTAATTGGTATGAGGCCTTTTGGGTATAGACCCAATACTAAAACCGTGCGAGCTTGGCCCAAAGTGGACAATATCATATCATTTAAGGTAGTATGTTACATATGGTATCAGAGCCATAACCTAACCTGAGATGGGTGAGCGTGTATAAGCCAATAGGGGTCGCTAGCGAGGACGCTAGATCCTAAGAGGGATGATTGTGACGTCCCACATTGCTTGGGTATGGATTATATGATGTGTTTATATAGAATATGCTCTTTCTAAATGGTATAAGGCCTTTTGGGGGTAGACCCAATACTAAAACCGTGGGGGCTTAGCCTAAAGCGGACAATATCATATCATTTAGGACGGGATGTTACATAACAAACTCCCCCTCTTAAATTCCTGACATCCTCGTCAAGGTTACGTCATGTAGTGCTCTAATACCACATGACCTTACATTACTAGGTAGCTCTGCCAGAAGGTGGTTTCATTACAGTTTTATTTTGCTATGCTGAATACACACAGAGTTAATAGGCTGGCCAGGGGACGGGGCTGCGGCCACTGTATCTCATCCCAAGTCGCAAGGACCGCGCAACCCTAGTATACGGGGGCAACAACATAGGGAAAAGCGCTAGTTACATCTGCGCTATCACCCCAAAAGGACTAATCAATTTGAAGTTTCACTAAAATTCATTATAAAGCCCGATTTCACCTAGTAACTAGACAATGTGGGACTTAGCACTCATGATTATCTTTATAAACCACTCACTTTACATGGGCTTCTTCTAATTTTTACAATATGAGACCGAAGTGTTACAAACTTCCCCTCTTAAATTCCTGATGCTCTCGTCAGGGCTACGTCATGTAGTGCTTCAATACCACATAGCTACGTCATGTAGTGCTCCAATACCATATGACCTGACGTTGCTATGTGGTTTTGATACCATTTGTAATGACCCAAGGAAAAGCGCTAGCCACATCTGCGCTATCACCCTAAAATGACTAGTCAATTTGAAGCTTCCTTAGAATTCATTATAAAGCCCGATTTCACCTAGTAACTAGGCAATGTGGGACTTAGCACTCATTACTATCTTTATAAACTACACATTCTACGTAGACTTCTTTTCATTTTCCTAATATGGGACCGGGGTGTCACAAGAATACTGAAAAAAAAAAAAAAAAAAATTGCTAGGTGTTCTTCCAGTGTTCTCTTGGTGTCCTTCCAACCAGTGGCGGAGGTAGCTTTGGGGGTGCCAAAGCTTTAAAAAAAAAAAATTGCTATTTGTTTACATAAGTTCCACACGGCACTCCCAAAAAAAAGAAAATATATATATATTTTTTCTCCTATTTAGGCAAGTCACTACTTGGCACCCAAAAAGATTTTAGTAGCACCCACAATATGAATTGTCTGGCTCCGTCACTGTTCCCAACTGTGATGTGACTTTTAAAATCACCGTTGAATTTAAGATTATCATTATTGACTTTTAATTTATTAGTGATTTTAAAAGTCACATCACAATTGAAAAAACATCAGGATAACACAAGAAGAACGCCTAGCATTTTCCAAAAAAAAACCTAGCATTCCCCATCTTTTAATCTGGTTCACTAATTCTAACTTTAACGCAAGAGTGGTATCACATTAAGAGCATGCTTGAGATTATGTTTGAGAAATATATTTTTTAAGTCAAAACCCACTTTTTGGCAAAAACTTCATTTTTTTTAGTTTTTGCTAAAAGTACATTTTGACAATTTTTAGGTTTTTTGGACCCTTAAAACGTTTTTATTTTTTTTTTTACCAAACCAATACTTTTTTTTTTCAAACAAACTTTTTAAATGTTAAACATACTTAAGCTCCTCAAATACACATTCAAACAGACCCTAACTAACGGGCGCTATAGTCAATTTCCACATATAGTAAGTAGCTAGCAAAAGGCAATACTAGTTTTGGTAATGAAAAAGTTATTATTAATTAAATAATTTATCAAGAGACTTTCTATGTATTTCTTGGTGGATTCAGATCTTTTGCTTATGAATTCTAGAAGCCTTTCCACTGCGTTAATATATGGCTAGCTAGATGTCTATTTACGGAAGCTATTAGATTAAATTTAGGGGAAAATTCAGTTTAGCCCCGTGAAGTTTCAGGGGATTTTCAATTTGAACCCCAAAGTTTCAAAAGTGGCAGTTTACCCCCCTGAAGTTTCAAAAAGTGGCAAATTGAACCTTTTGTTAATTTTTCCGTCAAATTAAACGGAAATTTTTTTAAAAAAAGCCTGAAGGCATTTATATCTTTTCATCATTTTCCGTCTAATTTGACGGAAAAGTCAACGGTGAGGTTTATTTTGCCACTTTTTGAAACTTCGGGGGGGTAAACTGCCAACTTTGAAACTTTGGGGTTCAAATTGAAAATTCACTGAAACTTCAGGGGGCTAAACTGAATTTTCCCCTTAAATTTATTATTTTTTATTAGTTTAAATTTGTAAGACAATTAGTTGTTAAATTAATATGGTTTCAAAACAAATTTTATCTCTTTAATTCACTCGTCATTTCAATTGAATTTACTTTGAATCAACATTTGAGTAAATTGTTAAAATATTTATTAAATTATTAAATTTATCTTTATGTTTAAGCTTTATACCAACGGTGATTTAAGAAATGAAAATAACTTCAAATAAAAATAAATAAAATAAAAAACCATTACCATGAGCTGAATAGCGTTCAAACCACAAAGTTTTTCCAAGATGGGTAACGGCTATATCACCAGTCAAGATCTCCTATACATGTATGTATATATTAAAAAAAAAGTAGATTTTCAAATTAAATAATTTAGGCTATTTTTAACACTTAGAAAATGTAATCTTTTTAAAAAGTGGTATGATATGATTGAGAATTGAATATATTTTTATATCGTAAAAAACAGCTTTAAGCAAAAAATTGTATTTTAATTTTCTAAAGAAGCATTTCTGCAAGAGTGAAATAACATGCCACAATTTTAATGGCTAGCATTTTTCGAGCTTTTCAATATAAATAAATGGCTTAAATTCCATATTTTGAGAATCTACACTTGTTTAAAAAAAAAAAAAAAATTATAGGATCCTATTCACTATCAGGGCGGGCTATAAACACTAAACAGTAGACCCCTCATTTTACAACATCAAATATTAGTTTGACAAATAAGCATGAAACACAAAATAAGATACATATAAAAACATTCGATCAACAACCCATCCTTCATTATTGACAAGTTGGGTGTTGCTTTTATTCTTAAGAAACCAGATCTGCCTATTTCCTATTAAATTATTATTTATTTCAAAAGCTTAAATAAAATATGTAAATTTAAATATTTAATTTATACTTTAATACTCTCATTTATACGTGAGCTCAAATTCATTTTTACTTATCAAGTATAGGTTCAAACTTCATTTTAATAAATTAGATTCAACATGTGAAATATTCAATTTAAATGAAGGGAATCAATGGAGTCAAGGTTCAAGCTCATTACCTTTAATTCTGATAACATATTAAATTACCTTTTGTTTTAAAAGTTTAAGCGGATAGAAAGAAGTAAATTTAATAATTTAATTTATACTTTAACACTTAGTACATGATACCGTTGTTGAAACCACTGCACTGTTTTTTTTTTTTTTTTACATGTCCACACAAGAGGGGAGAAAGTGATTCGAATTAGTGACATTTGCTTCATTAGACGTGATCTTAATCGATTGAGTTATCTCTTGAGTACCTGCACCGCCTCTTAGATATGCATAAAGCCACTCCTATTTTTCTGTCACTCACCCTTCTCTTCAACCCTAACTCTCTCTCAAAAGGCCACAGCACATTATCGTTGCTCTGAACCCACCGCTCCAGGACCTCCATAACCACCTCCCTGACCTTCCAAACCCATAAGATGTCAAAAACATTATAGCCTTCTACTCCAATCAAAACAACCCCAAGACATAAATATTGTCACGTGTATTATCTTCACAAAATGTCGAAACAAATAATTGCAAAAGAACAGATATGAGAATAAATTGCCCGACACAAATATATATTCAAAACATACGAAATGGAACAATCAGCTGAAACAGACAAACTGATCGGTGGTTCAAGACGGTGGCCTTAGGCAGATATCGGCGACATCATTTGGCAAATTCCTGGAGAAAGAGATGGTTTCTCTTGAACGAGTGATTTTTTTGTGTGTGGACGTTCTCTTTATTAGAGGCCGTAAAATATCCACTTTACACCAAGAACTGATGAAAGTTATTCTTTTTTTATTTATTATTATTTAATAAAGGGAAATTAAAATGAGAAAGTCTGTCTTACTTTCAATCTAGATAAAACAAATAATAAAAAATTAATTGAGAATACTTTCAAACATAGGATAAGAAACAACCCACTTAACTAACCAATTTGCACTAAAATTAGCACTTCCAATATTGATCTTAATCTTAGTATTCTTTCTTGATGATTCGTACTCCTCTAATGTCGTGACTAAAATCAGCAAGTTGACTTAACCTTTTTAAGTGGCACACAAGTACGAAATTAAGAAGTATTATATTTGGACATAATGATAATATATGGTCCACTACCTTAAGAAAAAAAAATATATATATATTATACAAGTAGTGATTGACAATCACATCATATCAAAATATATATAAGACATACTATATATAGATAATGTTCTAAATATGTAGTTTAATCGACTGTGACCATACTTAATAAAACAGGTTATTAGTTTGAATCTCTCTTCCCTTCTTGTGTGAACATATATATATATATATATATAGCTTATAAAAGATTTGTGGATATGATGTTTGTAAAACTAATTCAACCAAAAATAAAATAAAATAAAGTAAGTAAAAATAATATTATCTTAAAATATAATGGTTTTACATGTATCATTAATTATGTTGTAGTATACATTATACTGACACATAGTTGCGTATGACAGCATTATTACTTTTTTTAAAAAGTCAAAATATAATTAGAAATAAAATTAATTCAAAAGTTGAGTTATAATTTAAGAATGATTAGAAGTAGCTTTAATTTGTTTGTTAAATCATTATCTTTCTCATTTTTGTTTTCCGTTTTTTTTTTTCAAATTAAAAAATTAATAAACAATTTAAAACACTTAAAATTGTTTACATGCATCATAACACTTCTTCAAATAAAATATAAAAAGCACGGTCCAAAAATATTAAAAAACAACTTAAAGTACAAGCTTTTTGGGAGAAAAACCTTTTTATTTGGCTGAACGTTCACAGGAGACTTCCAAATGATCTAGCCCAATCTTAGCAAGTGTGAATGTTTGCAAAGGGACCACACCAAATGTTTGTTGACCAAGTTATAAACCGATGAGTATTGACCAAATTTAAAAGAGTCTTTTCAAATTATGCTGTACTTCATGAATTCTTTATAAAGTTTATCCTTAATTTTAATTTTATCTCAATGGTGACATCACATTAACCAACAGTGGGAGCTAGCAGTAGGCAATACTAGTTAAATGGGTAAAGTAAAAATTATTATTAATTAAATAATTTATCAATAAAGTAAAAAATATTGATAAATTATAAACCGACGAGTATTGACCAAATTTAAAAGAGTTTTTTCAAATTGCGTAATAGTTTATGAATTTTTTGTAAAGTTTATCCTTAATTTTAACTTTATCTTTATCTCAATAGTGACATCACATTAACCAAGAGTGGGAGCTAGCAATAGACAATACTAGTTAAATGGGTAAAGTAAAAATTATTACTAATTAAATAATTTATCAATAAAGTAAAAATTATTGATAAATTATAAACCGATGAGTGTTGACCAAATTTAAAAGAATCTTTTCAAATTAGGTAGTAGTTTATGAATTCTTTGTAAAGTTTATCCTTAATTTTAACTTTATCTCAAACATCACATTAACCAAGAGTGGGAGCTAGCAATAGGCAATACTACTTAAATGGGTAAAGTAAAAATTATTATTAATTAAATAATTTATCAATAAAGTAAAAATTATTGATAAATTATAAATTGATGAGTACTGACCAAATTTAAAAGAGTTTTTCAAATTAGGTAGTAGTACATGAATTTTTATAAAGTTTATCCTTAATTTTAACTTTATCTCCATAGTGACATCACATTAACCAAGATTGGGAGCTAACAATAGGCAATACTAGTTAAATGGGTAAAGTAAAAATTATTATTAATTAAATCATTTATCAATAAAGTAAAAATTATTGATAAATTATAAATTGATGAGTATTGACCAGATTTAAAAGAGTCTTTTCAGTAGTTTATTAATTCTTTGTAAAGTTTATCCTTAATTTTAACTTTATCTCAATAGTAATATCACATTAACCAAGAGTGGGAGCTAGCAGTAGGTAATACTACTTAAATGGGTAAAGTAAAAATTATTATTAATTAAATAATTTATCAATAAAGTAAAAATTATTGATAAATTATAAACCGATGAATATTGACCAAATTTAAAAGAGTCTTTTCAAATTACGTAGTAGTTCATAAATTCTTTGTAAAGTTTATCCTTAATTTTAACTTTATATCAATAGTGACATCACATTAACCAAGAGTGAGAGCTAGCAGTAGGCAATACTACTTAAATGGGTAAAGTAAAAATTATTATTAATTAAATAATTTATCAATAAAGTAAAAATTATTGATAAATTATAAACCGATGAGTATTGAACAAATTTAAAAGAGTTTTTTCAAATTACTTAGTAGTACATGAATTCTTTATAAATTGTTTATAAAGTTTATCCTTAATTTTAACTTTATCTCAATAGTGACATCACATTAATCAAGAGTGGAAGCTAGCAGTAGGTAGGGGTGTAAACGAGTTAAGGTTGAGCGAGCTTCTCTTGTTTGGGCTCGGCTTGTTTAAATTTTACTCGATCTTGAGCTCGAGCCGAGCTTAAGGATGAACCAAAAAATCAAGCTCCAGCTCGAGCGCCTAATAAGTCGAACCGAGCCGAGCCAGCTCACGAGCTAACTCTTATATTTAATTTTTTATTTATTTAATTTTTTTTATTATAAATTTAAACTTTAAATATTCTTAAACGGCTCAAGAAGTCAGCTTGCATATGAGCTTTTGCTTAGTCTGGCTAACCGAGTATGAATCCTTTGTCAATACAGCAAGACATTTGGTTTCGAAGAGAGATGATATGCATCCTTTTTATAAAATGATGCATATTAGAAAAAAAAAAAAAAGTCATCAATTTTTAATATTAATATGAGTAATTATGTGAACAATTACTAATTTGAGCCTTATACGAGCTGCTCACGAGCTTAGTTAAGTCGAGTCGAGCTTACATCGTTTAATATTCGAGTTAGGATTCGTGTTCACGAAACGCTTCATTTAATATTCGAGTCGAGCTCGAGCTGAGCTTATGCGAGCCAAGTCCGAACTTGCTCGTGAGATGCTTCGCTCACTTAACACTCCAAGCAGTAGGCAATACCAATTAAAATGGGTGAAGTAAAAATTATTATTAATTAAATAATTTATCAAGAGAAGAGTGGAAGCTACCAGCAGGCAATACCAGTTAAAATGGGTAAAGTAAAAAATTATTATTAATTAAATAATTTATCAATAAAGTAAAAATTATTATTAATTAAATAATTTATCAAGAGACATTCTATGTATTTCTTGGTGGATTCAGATCTTTTTGCTGATGGATTCTAGAAGCCTTTCCACTGGGTTAATGGCTAACTATACGTCTAATTACGGAAGCTATTAGATTAAATTTATTAATTTTGGGTCTGAAATTTGAATATTATTTCTTAGTTCGCTTCTTATTTCAATGGAACATTTTACACGTTGAATTTTATTTTGCATCCACCAATGAGTAAATTGTCAAATATTTATTAAATTATTAATTTATTTTTATCTATTCGTATAAGCTTTATAAAAAGGGTAATTTAAGAAATGAAAATAACTTCGAATAAAATATATATAAACCATTGTAACGAGCTGAATAGTGGCCCACAGTTTTTCCAAGATGGGTCACGGCTATGCAACCATACGATGAATATTGATTGTTTTTTTGTTGTTTTTTTAGAGCTCCTTGTATCATGAGATCAAGATCTCTTATTTAGAGAGAGAAAGGTTCTGCCTTATTTTAGAATTTTTCTCTATTTTCTTCTGGATAACACTAAAAAAAAATTTAAGAAGATGAAAAATTTAGTTCTAGATCTTTCCTCTTCACCTTTCACCATAGCAGTGCTCAATGTCTTGTATGTATGTTCATCCGATTTCTGTTTCTTGTAAGTTGCTTTAGACTAGTTTGTAGATTTATATTTAGATCTAGATCTAGATTCATATCTAGTCTCTATAACTTTAAATTTGATTGTCTTCTTCAGTCAAGGCGTGTCTTCCAAAGGGATGTCTACCATGTCATGCTCCTCCGCTACTGCTTGTGGGATTTTTGTTTTTGTTTTGTTTTGTTTTGTTTTTTGTTTGTCTTGGCCTTTGGGTTGATGATGAAGTAGTCCAAGTGGATCACTGTAGTAGCTTAACTCTTACGACCGGATTTTTAGTTTCTATTTGTTTTTTACTTTTAGGAAAAAATATAATTTAGCCCCTCAAATTATTAGTCATTTGCGATTTAGCTCATAATGTTCAAAATGTAATAAAGTAGCCCCTTAAACTACCAAAATGTATAAAAAATGCCACTTATTTTTTATATTCCTATAATACCCCTATTCTTTTAACATATAACATAATAAAATAATTGTAAAAAAAAAAAAAAAAACTAAACGATTTTTTAAAAATACAAAAAAAAAACCAATGGGCTAATAAATACAAAAAAAATGTTTTTTTTTTACAACTATTTTATTATTTTATTTGTTAAAAGAATAGGGGCATTATAGGAATATAAAAAAATAAGTAGTATTTTTTATATATTTTGGTAGTTTGGGGGCTACTTTATTACCTTTTGAACATTGGGGTGCTATATTGTAAACAGTTAGTAGTTTTGGAGGCTTTTTTTTTTTTAATATTTTTCACTTATTCTTATTATTTTTTTTTGTATTTGAACTACCAATGTCTTAGATTTAGTCTGCACGAAACAGATATGTTCCTTAAATGTAATTACATATGGGTTAACGGAAGCTTGAAGTCATTTTTATGACTTTGTAACCTTCATAGCTTTTGTTTATGATTTTCATAGTTGTACGCTCAGTGACGTAAGAACTTTATGCTCGTGAAATTTCATTAATGAAAGCTCTATATTTTTCAAAAAAAGAAAAAGAAAAAAAGAGATCAAGATCTCTTATAATTTTTTTATAAAGTGTAGATTTTTTAATTAAAGAATTTTGGTTATTTATTTACATTGAAACGTTTAGGAAATGGTATATATTAAAAAGTTGCATGTCACAATTAAGAATTGAGTATATTTTCATTAGTTTTTTTTTTTTTTTTTTTTTTAACATGTCCTCACAAGAGGGGGAAATGAGATTTGAACTTGTGACATTCGCTTCATGAAGTATGGTTTCCAGTCGATTGAGTTATCCCTTGAAGATTCTTGCTATTTATATTGTAAAAGAAGTTTTGAGCAAAAAATTGTATTTTTGTTTTTTAAATAAAAAAAGGTCTTTGGAAAAGTGAAGTATATGCTTTTTTTGAGGAAAATTCTTTCTAGCTACCTCAATAACATGCCATAATTCTAATGGCTTGCGTTTTTCAAGCATTTCGATATAAATAAATGGCTTAAATTCCATAAGTTGAGAATCTACACTTTTTTTAAAAATGTAGAGGATCCTAATCACTATCATGATGGCCCATGGGCTATAAACCCCTCATTTTAGAGCATCAAATATTAGTTTGACACATAAGCTTGAAAAAAAAAAAAAAACCTCTAGATCAACAACTCATCATGAAATATTTAAGTTAAATAGTGTTATAGTGGTGAATTAATAGAGTCGAGGTTCAAATTTATGACCTTTTAACTCTTATATTATATTAAATTATTACTTGTCCAAAAAATTTAAATTTATAAAAAGATATAAATTTAATTATTTAATTTATACTTTAACACTATCACCTCCTTCACAACCTAATACCGCTGCCAAAACCACTGCACCGCCTCCTCCAATGCATAAAGGCACTCGTCTTTTTCTGTCGCTCACCCTTCTCTTCAACCCCAACTCTCTCTCTTAAAAAGCCACTGGCACATCATCGCTGCCCTGAGCCCACCTCTCCGGGACCTCCCTAGCCACCTCCATGGCCTTCCAAACGCAGTCAGCTGTCAAAGTCGTTAGCTTCTACACCAATCCAAACAGCACCAATAGCCATCATGGTCATATGTATTATCTTCACAAATGACGAAACAGATAATTGCAAAACAACAAATGGCGAATAAATTGCCCGACACATGCAATTATACAAAACATACGAAATGGAACAATCAAATGAAATAGACAAACCGATTGGTGGCTCAAACACGTTATAAAATACCTACTTTACAATAAGACTTTATTGAATTTTTATTTATTTATTTATTTTTCAAATTATATAAAGGGAAGGAAAAAAAGATAGAGTTTGTTTCTTACTTTCATCTAGATGAAAGTAAGAATAAAAAATTAATTGAGAATACTTTCAAATTGCACTAAAATTAGCACTACCAATTAATATTGAATTATTGATCTTAGTAGCTTTCTTGATGATTCATACTCCTGTAATGAATTGACTAGAATCAGCAAGTTGATTTAACCTTTTTGCGCGGCACACAAGTACGAGATTAGAGGGTATTATATTTGGACATAATGATAATATATGGTCCACTACCTAAAAATATATATATATATATATATCTTAGGCCTAAAGCTATATAAACAAGCACCAATTCCCTCCTTATTCTCCCCTCCGTTTTCATATGTAGTGGCAAAGATTTACCTCCTTCTTCATTCCCTATTTATTTTCTCCTCCATCTACTTCCTTCTCCATTCATATTTGTAGTGACAAAGATCTACCTCATTCTCTTCCCTCGTAGTGAGAGCTTTTGTAAGTTTGTTCTTCTCTATGAAGCAGTTTGTTTTAAAAAAAGCTTTTGTAAGTTTGTTTTTTATTTTTTGTTTGTTCTGGCTTTCGGGTTAAGGATGTATTTGTTGTCCTGACCTTCGAGTTGAAGATAAAATAGATCGGTGTGTGGGCTTAACTCTCATAGCCGGATTTTTAGTTTTTAGTTGTTTTTATTTTTATTTTTGTATTTTGGCTACCCATGTCTTAGATTTAGTCTGCACGAAACATGTATATTTCTTAAATGTAATTGTATATGGGTTAGCATAAGCTTGAAGTCATTTTTATGACTTTGTAACTTTCATAGCTTTTGGCTATGATTTCTTAGAGCTGTATGCTCAGTGATGTAAGAGCTTTATGCTTGTGAAATTTCATCAATGGAAGTTCCATATTAAAAAAAAAAAAAAAAAAAAAGAGTTTGTTAAAAAAAAAACCCAATTCCACATAAATAGTAAAAAAAACCCAATTCCAAATAAATGGTAAAAATTTTGTTTGAGACTAAAATTATTATTTTAACCTTACTCATTGTTTTGTCATCTTAGCAAATTTTGGGTATTATCTTAGAAGATATGGGCATGAGAAAGTTACTATTTTGGCCTTAATCATTGCTTTGCCATCTTACAAAAATTATATGGTCATCATTTTAGAAAAGATGGGCACTTTTTGGTTGGCATAGAGATAAGCGTGAGAGTGGAGAGAAACATTTTATGGGCAATTTGGTGTATCACCCTCAAAAAATGCATCATTTCAGCAAAGCACAGCAAGTTCGGTCATGAGATTTTTTAAGGTTTTTTCACACCTTCATCTCCATCTTGCACGCACATACATGGAAAGAATAGATAGAGAAGAGCTACCCCATTTATATGGATTTCCATCCTTTTTGCTGCTGAGAAATACAGTACAAAGAACCGTAGATTTGATTTAAAGAGGCGAAATAAAGAGTAAGGCAAAAATCAGTTTCTATGCTTCTCGATCTCTGAAAAAGAGTTTATTACTACTTCTCAGTACCAAACACATTCGTGTACCAAAATTTGTCTGTCGGTGCTTGAACTGGGTCTCTCTGCATTTCTAGAGCAGTAGAAACCGATGATTTTTGTGATTTTTGTTCCCTGTTCGTGTGGTGTGATTGATGTTGGGTTTTATGTTTTTTTTTTTTCAAATAGTTCGTACTTTAAGATTGTTCTGGAAATGGATTTTGAGTTTCTGTCTTTTGGGTTTCACCCGATCAGGACTGTTACTTTTCGAGGAAGTTAATGAAAGAAATAATTAATGCTTAGAAATGTCATTTAGGTGCAATTTTTTTTGTAGTTTGCTTAAGTAATTATTCCCGGATAAGAGATATGTATGCTTTTGAAATTAATACCTGTCCATATATTGTGTTGTTGCATAAAGCCCAGAATTTTCAAACTAATTAATATATAGACTTGCTAAATTGGGATGCGATTGATATGTTTGAAGCAAATATCTTTGCAGTTCATGTATTTTATTCTAATTTTATTTAGGTCCCATGCATTGCAGTTTGAGGCCTTCATTAATTGTTCTCAAGATATCATCTCCGGTGCTTGGATCGACCACCTTTTAAAGTATGTTATATTATTGAATGCAGTCGTCTAAGTCTGTTCTGTTCCTATTTGTCATATTTTATATACAAATTCATCTCTGTTCTTGCTATTCAATGGTGGTTTAAAAAACCACGTCACTTCTTACTTCTATTTTTCTCTTTCTTCTGCCTTTTTCATTTTATCGTAAGTCTCTTTCTCGTTTTCCTATATACTACATTATGGATCCTTATTGGATCAACATTTCCTTGTCTTGTCCCACTCAGAACAAAAACAGACGACCACTACCCCTCCCAGCAGAAAGCCAGAAACAAGCGACCACTTCCTCTCTGCCGTACTTCCCCGTGGGCATCCCTGAGTGGCTCTTACCGAAAAGGGGTTTCCGACAAATATTTTGTGAGACTCGGATATTTTCCGGTGAGTCACCCCTTTACATATATTTGTTCTATTTTAAGTAAAAATAATAATAATAAAAATGCGAACTTTAGTTGTGCACAGTATTTTGGCGCGAAATTAAGTTCACTTTGATATTTTATTTTTTATTATTTATTTATTTTTTCTAAGCAGGCATTTTATTGAAGAGAAGAGTTTTAACTGTACGATTCGATAGGTGGTTAAAAAAACTACAACTGTAGTTTTTGAACAAATTAAGAATTAATTGCAAGCTTAGTTACGGAAACTTGTGGTGCTTGATGTGCCACGGCTTTGACCGATGGATGCTAAGCAGGGACCTCTAAGAGGCGGCGGAGTAAGCACGGTGGAAATCAAGGCCCCAAATGAAGGTCAAGTGGTCGTCGAAATCAAAGGGGAAGAGACTTCGAAACCCATCACAGAGTCTACTACAAAAGCCTCGGAATCCTGCAAGCAGAGTAAAGCGGCCTCCGAGTCTACTACTGGGGACTCCAAATCGGTTCCTTTTGGCTGCCCGTCTCCGGAGATCTCCAGGCTCTATCCCAGCCCCAATAAGCCTCCAAAATTTCCGACCACCTATCAGAACGTTACACAAAGACGGTCTCTGGCAACGTCGGTGTATTCCAAACCGAAATCAAGAATTGTGGAACAACCTTATCCTACGTACGGCAATATGTTTGATGAGAACGGTTCAACTCCTAGAAGGGTGTCGATAGCTCAAAAGCCGCGGTTGATGGAGTCTCCGGGGCAGGATGTAGATGAAGAGATTTACAAGGTGATGAAATTGAATAAAGCGAAGCATAGGAGAGTGAAGATTAAGTTTTCACTTGAGGTAATTGCTTTTGGGTGCATATTGGGGTGCTTAGTGGCTAGCTTAACTGCCAATGGATTGAAGACTTTGATGGTGTGGGGTTTGGAGTTTTGGAAATGGTGTGTGCTTGTGATGGTGATCTTCTCGGGAATGTTGATTACCAATTGGTTTATGCGTGTGGTTGTGTTTTTCATTGAAAGGAACTTTTTGCTAAGGAAGAAGGTGCTGTATTTTGTCCATGGGCTGAAGAAGAGTGTTCAGGTCTATATTTGGTTGAGTTTTGTTCTTCTTACATGTGTATTGCTTATCAATCACGGGGTTAAGCGATCGAAGACCGCCACCAAGATTTTGGGTTATGTTACCCGGACTCTGGTTTCACTTCTGGTTGGATCATTTTTATGGTTAATGAAGACTTTGATGCTAAAGATTTTGGCATCGAATTTCCATGTGAACACCTTCTTTGATAGAATTCAGGAATCAATCTTCCATCAGTACGTACTTCAGACCCTTTCGGGGCCTCCCCTGGTAATGCAGGCAGAGAGCATTGGGAGATCGCCGGGCGTTGGTCGGTTGACCATCAGGAGTAAGAAGAAGAGAAAAGTCAAGAAGGAAAAAGAGATAATCGATATTGGGAAACTTCATAAGATGAAACACGGAAAGGTTTCTGCTTGGACCATGAAGGTGTTGGTTGATGCAGTGATGAGTTCAGGGCTTTCCACAATCTCGAATATACTTGATGAGAGTGTTGATGATGAAGATGGTGAGCGGACAGATGTTGAGATTACCAATGAGATGGAAGCAAATGCCGCTGCCTATCACATTTTCTGGAATGTCGCACAGCCTGGTTGCAGGTGAGAAAATCTACCTTTTACACATTTTTCCTTTCCTCTCTCTCTCTCTCTCTCTCTCTCTCTCTCTCTGTGTATTGGTCTTTTCTCAACATCTTATGTTTGTGAGTACGTAGTTACATTGATGAGGACCACCTTCTGAGATTCATGGTTAAGGAAGAAGTGGATCTTGTGTTTCCACTGTTGGAAGGAGGAGAGACAGGAAGGATCGACAGCAAAGATCTTACAGACTGGGTGGTAAGACAATTTCATTTTCTACTTTTGATTTTTTTTTGGATGTCTTGTGAATCTCTTCGCAGACCATGCATGTTACTAAATGTGTGCGATTGTGCAGGTGAAGGTCTACAAGGGCCGCAAAGCACTAGCACATGCTTTAAACGACACCAAAACTGCTGTCAAGCAGTTAAACAAAATTGTGACAGTCATCCTGATTATATTGACCACTCTTTTGTGGCTTCTTTTGATGGAAATTGCGACAACAAAGGTTCTTCTCTTTCTCTCATCACAGTTTGTCGTGGTGGCTTTTATCTTTGGAAATACCTGCAAGACCATATTTGAAGCTATCATATTTGTCTTTGTAATGCATCCATTTGATGTCGGAGATCGATGTGTCATTGATGATATTCCGGTAACCTTCAAAGCACTTTTTTTCTTTTCTTTTCTTTTCTTTTTTCATTTCTTCCCCCCCCCCTTCGATGTATTTCATCTTGCTTCATTAACTCTGTTTGGTGTCTGGTCCTTGACAGATGATGGTTGAAGAGATGAACATTTTAACAACAGTCTTCCTGAAGCTGGATAATGAAAAGGTATATTATCCAAATTCAGTTTTGGCCACGAAACCCATCAGCAATTACTACAGAAGCCCTGATTTGGGTGATTCTGTTGAATTAGCGATTGATTTTATGACGCCAGTCGACAGGATTGGGATGCTCAAAGAGAAAATTACGCAGTAAGTTAACTAAACCCTTGCTCTTCCTTTCCTTATAAATAATGATTGAGTTCCCTGCATATGTTCACTTGTGCTTAGCTCATTAGTTGATGGACCTAGTTATTTCTTCTAGATTTTTATATGTATTATTTTGGAAACGTAGATTTGATACCTGGTCTATGACCGAAATACCTGATATTATCCTCTTTTACGCTAAGTTATAAGCCATAATCATGCTCTTGTTTTCCAGATTGAAAGAATCGTCATGTTTTAGCCCTCTTGCCATTATTCTGAATCAAAACAAATTGATTGGACCAAATTATCTAGATTGGAAGCGTAACTTGGATATTGTGCTGATAGCTGAAGGGCACAAGTTTGTGCTGACTCAGCCATGTCCCGAGGTCCCACCTCTAGATGCCTCTCAAGAGGACAAGCAGCGATATGATCGTTGGAATAAGTCCAATGAGATGGCCAAGTGTTACATTTTGGCGTCTTTGTCAAATGTACTCCAACATCAGATGCAGACCATGTCACTTGCTTCAGACATCATGCTTAATCTGAAGGAGATGTTTGGTGACCAAGGTCGCGCTGCTAGGCAAGACATGATGAGGAGCCTTCTTAATAATAGGATGACTGAAGGAACTCAAAGTCGGGATCATTGTCTAAAAATGATCGCCTGTTTAAATGAACTAAAGGTTTTGGGTGCAGAGATTGATGCAGAATCTCAAGTGGATATGATCCTCCAGTCCCTGCCAGATTCGTTCAATCAGTTCAAACTCGATGTTTCAATGAATAAAAAGTCTTATACTTTATCTGAATTGATGAATGAGATCGTCGCAGGGGAAGGCATCATGAAAGACAAGGAAAGTGTGAATAAGACTCAAGCTTCCACTTCTAAGTCTCAACTAGAAGACAAAGACGGAAAGAACATAAAGGGAACCAAGCAGCTAGGAGAGCAAGTTACTCCAGAAGTGAACAAGGTTGAAAACAAGGCAACAAAGGCTAAATCAAAGGGAAAATGTTTCCATTGCGGTGATGCGGGGCATTGGAAGAGAAATTGCCCCAAGTATCTGGCTACCAAGCATCAAGGTGCGTATATTTCCCTTCTTTTACTTGAAACATGTTTGGTGATCATGAATTCCATTCCATGCATGGGTTCCTTCCTGGTGTGTGGATTCAAGGTCTAATAATTATTCTGCAATATGTTGCAGGGGTTTCGGAAGACCAAAACATCGAGTGATGAAGAGATGCATGTGCATGGCACTCGAAGATGTGCCGTGAGTTCTAGTTTTATCAATTGGAGTTTGAATGTAGAGTTTTAATTTTATCATACTACTATCTTTATGTTACTTTTATTTATAAAAATTTGATTTCATTGACTTATTTGGGTAAATGCGATTGAAAAATGATAAAGTTACAACTTAAATTCAACTAAGACCCAATTTTTCTCTTAACTGCATGTGGATGAGAGAGAGAGCCTTAAATTAGAAAGAGAGAGAATTGGGTATATAAGTTGAGTCTTAATTGGATTTAAGTTATGGTTGTATCACACCTCAGTGCGATTATACTTCGATTTTGAAGCATATAGCGATAATAAAGAAATGTAAAATGTTTATCTATTAACTCTGAAATATAACCTAACGCTATTTTTCAAGTTAATTACCTTTTTAGTAGCTAGGTTTGCACATTTTTATTTTTTCCTACTTAGGGTTCAAATCTTATTACAAATGGCACCAAACTTATGAAAAAAGACCAACTTAGTACCTCTATTAGATTATGTTTATTTTTTAAACACGTGGCATTTGTATGTGACGACACATGGTATTTTATTAGTTTGAGCTAATGGAACCTAAGGGAGGTACTAAGTTGGTATTGTTCCGTAAGTTAGATACCATTTGTGAGATTTGAGCCACAGGTAGGAAAAAATAAAAATGTGCAAATTTAGATACTAAAAAAGTAATTACCCCAATTCTTTTCCACTAAAAATAAAATTTCATTCCACTGATGATGAAAATTAATGGTACTTACGTATTTGACATATTAATCTCTAAACAGGATTCAAAGATTGTTCAAGGATGAGCTTCTAAGCCCATTGGATCTTGATAAGTTTTCAGTTTAAGAACCTTGTTTGGAAGGTAAAATGATCAAGAGATTTTTTGTTTTTTTTTTTTGTTTTTTGTTTTTTTTTTTTTTTGTTTTTTTGTTTTTTTGTTTTTTTGTTTTTTTTTTTTTTGGCCTTTAAATAAATTTAAAGGCTAAAGTATTTTTTTTTAACATTTTTTTTTCTCACTTATGTTAAAAGCCCCTAAGGGCATATGTATAGAAGGAACAATTTGATAAGAGAGCTTAACTTGAGTGATTTGATTAATTTTAGAGCTAATTACATTTTTTTTTCTCATGAACTACGACGCTATGTTAATATCCCCTACCAATCTTACTGCCCGACCACATTAGACTACCATTTTCTTCCTAAACCCCCTTTCCTTCAGTCAACCACGTTAAAAAACTTGAAATGAACCAAATACCCAAACTTTATATGCAAAAATTACATATAATAACCTTAAAATTAAACAAATTTAGAATATATATATTAATGTATCAGTACTAGTTTCAAAAAAATTAAAATTAAAATTAAAAAAATATATATAAATATATTGAAATTGAAAAACACTTATAATTTAAAACAAATATATTTATATTTTTTTTGTTTTAATTTTTTATTTGGGGGTATTTCTATCTTCTAATGAGATTTAGAGTTTAAAAGAGAATATTCCGTCCAATTTAACGAAATTAACTTACGGAATGGAGGTTTTGGGAAAAAAGTGGTAATCTGATAAGATTGGATAGTAAGGTTGACAATTCATGAGGGGATATTGACATAGCGACGTAGTTCAAAGGGGAAAAAAGTAATTACCCCTTAATTTTAAATTTTAAACCTTAAAAAATAATTTAATAGAAGGTTAAACCTTAGTGACTCTACAACAGTTTTTGTTTTTTTTTTTAGGTCATCCAATTTTTTTTGTTTTTCTACTCAATACAAAGTGAACTTTTTCTTTTTCTTCTACTTAGTCACACAGTTGCCATAACGTGGAAGGTGGCTAAAACAAAACAAAATTTTGTCGTTTGGGCTATATGATTGTGTCGATGTAAAATATGTTTTGTATTTTCCTGTAATACTTCAAGTATTAATTATGACTAATAGTGCCTTAAAAAGATCGACACTATGAGATATTAAAGTCGGATCTAAAAGAAAGGATGGAGAATTTTATTTTTAAGCATTTTTTGTGAAGGTGGAATGTTTGAATAGTATATCGAATGCTCGGGTGGGATGCCGAACGTTCTAGGTGGATAGAGGATGCTCGAGGCGAACGATTGAGATTGGATGCTAAACGATTGATGAGAGTTTGAGAATAATGTCTTAAGAGAAAAAATATTAAATTTTTAAATTTCAAGAAGACACTCAAAAATTTAAGGATGGACATCATGACGATATTATTGCTTTTGACTTTTGCTGAATAACTTAATTAACTACATGATGTGTATTATTACTCCACTTCCCCTAGAATAACATTTACTTGGGAAACAGAAATAACCTTATAAAGTTGAAAATCATCATTATTTATCCTACTGTGTATACCATCAATTCCTCTGTTATGAGAAAAGATTGGAAAGAACACGAGAGTATATAACAGTATAATAAGGTACAGGATTTTTTTTACATGTTCATATAAAAAAGAGAAAAAAAAAAATGTAAACTAATAATATTTATTTGATTAAATATCATTACAACCAATTAAATTACTCTTGAGTACGTGGACAAGGATTTCCAAAAAGCACACCTTTCACGAGAAATTAAGATGATGGACGTGAAAGTCTTCTCTTTCGTCCGACAATTAATATTGTTAATGCTTTCTAGGCTCTAGCCCTCTACTGCTGATTACTGTATTGACTTAGTGGCCATCGTACGTTGATGGAAGCCAAGATCAATGGGAGGGACATCCACCCACATCAGGTCAGTTGACTCTTCAATGAGTACTTCCACAAACACACACATCACATGTAGACGTGATGGAGCAGATTGAATTGCAAGAAAAGCTAGGCCATGGAAATTGATTCAATGGGAAAATGGGAATGGCAACTGTGTCATTTATGGGTCGAGATGTTTAAGGGCACTAACAGCAGATATTTTATGTGTCATTTTCTTTTTTACGTTTAGAAAAAATTTTAAAAAAATCACAAAAATTTATTCACATAAGGTTTTTTATATTTAACTAATTTTTAAGGATTGTTACAGTATTTTTCAATGTGTAGGGAATCATTGTTTCCTATACATTATTTTAATATAAATATTTCTCTTTCCTCTTTCATCTTTTATCTTTTTGTCTAGATTTTGTGAAAAAAGTGAAGTTAAGTTTTTGTAAAGAAATAATATTTTAATGATATAAGAAAAAATAAGAAAAGTTATTGTAAAATATATTTTCATAAGAAAACAAAAAATAGTTTTGTATCTTAAACTTAAAGAAAATAAAAGAGAAGTTACTGATAGTGCTCTAACCCACGGGGCACCATCCATTTGTCCTCCATCTAATGGGTGGGTGCATGCCAGCTCGAGCCCCCTAATCGTGGTGGGTAGTGACGGAGCTGTTCAGTGTTGAGCATGGCACTCGAGGGCCTGGTAAAGAGACAGAAAGAGGGATGGCACATTGGTAGGGCGCTCAAGCTATTCAGTATCTGCATCAACAAAAGCCCAACGTTCTTCACCGCCACCTCAAGCTAGCCTATGTTACAGTGAGTGCCGAGTGGACAATAAAGCATATCTTAATTGCCTACCTCTTTCATGTTATCTTTATGTAAGAGTCCTAAACCTGGTCTCATTCACCTCATTTGCCTTTCATAATATAAAGGAAGCTAATAGTAGACAAATCCTTCGCAACAATCACTTGTAATCTGATCTGGAAAATTCTGTTGACGTACCAATGTGCCATTGTATTGGATCATGGATCAGCTACTATGAGACCCACAAAAAACAAGGCCCATTTGACAGATAGTCCCCAAAACAGGTCCAATTAAAATCGGTTGCATTGAATTAAGATGTATAGCTCAAAGATGACTTTAGATACTTATCCATAGAATCCTAGATAATCTGATATTCAAATAATTCAATATCGTATAATATAATAATAACCACTTATATCTTTTTCGCATATATGAATAGATATAATCAAAATTCAAAAGAGTTCTAGGTAAGCAGTATCACATAAATGTCAATAAAAGGGAGGCCACAGTTCATGAAAAGGTAATCGCAACTCTCTTTCTGAGCTCTCATTGCATTTATAATTTTTAAAAGCTTTCACTAACTTAAGAATCGAAGCTTCCTCACCAGAACCTCCACCGACGGCTTTGACCCGACTTTGCCTTGGGTACTTGCTCAACCTCGAGTATTCTACAAATCTGATTATTCTGCAGGCGATGAGTAGCAGAGTAACACGTCAACACTCGGAAAATTGTGTATCAACACATTGTTACGCTATTTATACCATACATTCAAGACTAACTACTGACTTGCATAGAAAGGACAAACACTAATTTCTTAACTAAACTACAATTTGATGACAGCTAACTCTAGCTCATTACAACCCACATGTACTTCCAGCGCAAAAAAGAGTCTCGTGCAAACTGTTCAGTTTTGTTTAGAGTGCTACGTTGAGCGACTGATGAGAGAAAGAGAGGATTCCCACACCAGCCTGTTCTTCCGTGACACTTATATATGTTGCGGATGATTGACACCCATTTTTAATTTTATGTGAAGAGTAGCAGCTCAAGACCAAAGCGCATCTCTTATGTAAAACTCTTTTGTCTTTGTTTTTTTCGTTTTTTAAATGTTAACGTAATCACTATCTTTTCCTATAAATTTAAGTTTTTAGAAAAGATTATAATTTAACATGGTATCATAGCTAAAGATTTTAGTTTGAACCTTTATTTCGTCAAATGATCTTCCATTTAAATTAAACATTCTATATGTTAGATTTCACCTATTAAAAGTAAATTTAAACTTACACGTGAGAAGAAGTGTTAACTTTTTTTTTTTGTATTTAATTTTTGGGTCTCAAGTTGACGTGTTATTCTTTTATTAAAGAACATAAAAAACCTACAAAAATCTCTACAATTTTTTTTTTATTATTAAAAAAAAATAATGTCTACTTAACCTCCTCAAACTAACACTTTAATGATAATCTATCATTTGATCTATCAATTGTGATAATTTATCACCCAAATTACCTAAATAAAGACAATGTACCACAATTTAAAAAAATGACGAAATTATCCTTATTAAAATAAAAATAAAAATACTAAAATTTAATTTATTTTTTCTAAATTTATAAGGGTGTTTTTGTTTTATTAAAAATTTTATATGGATAATTTTATCATTTTTTTTTATCACTGGGGGATATATTAACATTATTTTGATAATTTGTAAGATAAATTATCATAATTGATAATTTGAGGTAAATTATTATTAAGACAGTAATTTAAAAGGGTTAAGTGAATTTTAACTTAAATAAAATAAAATAAAAAGATAAAAGCATTTTAGCTGGCACGACTAGGAAACTCTACAACGGGAATGTGTCAGCAAAGCACGACAGACTACAGTGATAGACTGATAGTTATTCTTTTTCTCTTTTGCTTTTTGGCTTGTTGTGGGTGAATATGTCGTGTAAGAAAAGCAAAGCATCAGGACCATCCTATCTGCTATTCACATGGCCATCCCATTCAAATGACATCCATCCACACCACAATTAACGACTTTCAACCTTATAGTTATCTCAAGCGAAAAAAAAAAAAAAATTTACAAACAATTTGAAACTAATCTAGGACGGATAATTTTGACACAATCCATAAACTAAATAGGTCGTGTTTGAATTTATCCTAAACGAATTGCGTATTATTACGGATCGTAAATAGGTCGACTTATAGACCCATTTTTGCCACCTCTTGATACTACCCGGTGAACCATGCCATGGGGTCATCTTCTTTTTTGTGAAGGTCGTAGGGTCAGTTTCTGGGTCCGCGTTAATTAATTTCTTATTCATGTTGACTCAATTCATATTAATATTATAGTTGTTTAGTTGTTTTCCTAGAATCATGTGCTTAAATCTATCAATTTTCCTGCTGATCTTCCGACTTCCTCGGCATGTGGACTCTTTTATCCCTCTCAAGTCTCCAGCATTTTCTGCCTTCACACTGTTTAGCCGTAGCAGACCATCTATCATATAGAATCCATTATTATTTCGAAATAATGTTGACCCAAAACCAAACCTAACGTTCTAATTATTAATATATGATAATCATGGCACACATGTAACATTATTAAACAATCTCTTCCTTACGTTGGATTCTTCTGAACATCATATTATTGCATCAACATCACTACCTTCTCCCACTAAGAACAAAACCAAATTAACCATCACTGCCACCCCCACCCCCAACATAAAGGTTTGCTTTTTGCTCTATTTTCCCGTACTGGGCAAACCCGGAATGGCACTTACCCAAACAGGGTTTCTTTCACATGTCTTGTGAGACAAGAAATTTTCCGGTAAAGTCGGTCACCCATATACAAAAGTTTCTGTTCACAGTATTTTGGCGCGAAATTACTGAGGATTTGGTCATCTTTTTGTTTTTCTGGGCAGGCGCATTTTATTGAAGGTGAAACTGCGGAAGGAGATCCCAGGAATGAATAATGAAGGAGGAGTTTTATTCACTCAACAACCGAAAAGTGGGTATATTCAAGTTTGATTCTGATACGGTGACTCACTAGCTTGGTGCTTGATGCGCCAGGGCTTTGACCGATATGATGGATGCTAAGCAGACAGCTCTAAGAGGCGGCGAAGTGAGCATGGTGGAAAACAAGGCCCCAAACGATGGCCAAGTGGTTCTTGAAATCCCAGAGATCAAAGACGCAAAGGGGTCTTCTCCCAAAGCCTCTGAATCCTGGAAGCAAAGCCGGGTGGAGTCGCCTCTCAAACCGTCCACCGAGTCCTCGACTACTGAGTTCTCAAAATCGGTCCCAGTTAGCTGCCCGTCGCCGGAGATCTCGAGGTTCAGTCCCAGCCCCAATAAGCCTCCTAAAGTTCCGACCACCTATGAGAACCTTACACGAAGACGGTCTCTGGCAAGGTCAGTGTATTCCAAACCGAAATCAAGATTTGGGGAACAACCTTATGCTACTTACGGAAATATGTTTGACGAGAATGGTTCAGCTTTGCAAGAACAAACTGGCGCCGGCTCGCCGTATAGGAATTCTTTTAATGTGGCATCGCCAAATAACAAAATGTCTAGGAGCACTACTAGAACGGTGTCGATTACTCCGAAGACGCCGTTGATGGCGTCTCCGGGGCGCGATGAGGATGAAGAGATTTACAAGAAGGTCAAATTGAATAAAGAGAAGCATAGGAAAGTGAAGACTAAGGCTTTGGTTGAGCTAATTGCGTTTGTATGCATTTTGGGGTGCTTAGTGGCTAGCTTAACTGCCGAGAGATTGAAGACTGTCGCGGTGTGGGGTTTGGAGTTTTGGAAATGGTGGGTGCTTGTGATGGTGATCTTTTCGGGAATGTTGGTTACCAATTGGTTTATGCATGTGATTGTGTTCTTGATTGAGAGGAACTTTTTGCTAAAGAAGAAGGTGCTGTATTTTGTTCATGGGTTGAAGAAGAGTGTTCAGGTCTTTATTTGGTTGAGTTTGGTTCTTCTTACATGGGAATTGCTTTTCAATCGCGGGATTAAGCGATCGAAGACCGCCACCAAGGTTCTGAGTTATATTACCTGGACTCTTGGTTCGCTTTTAGTTGGAGCATTTTTGTGGTTATTGAAGACTTTGTTGCTAAAGATCTTGGCATCGAATTTCCATGTGAACACCTTCTTTGATAGAATTCAGGAATCAATCTTCCATCAGTATGTACTTCAGACCCTTTCGGGTCCTCCCCTTATAGAGGAGGCTGAGAGGGTTGGGAGAACACCGAGCACTGGACAATTGAGCTTCAGGAATACGAAGAAGAGTAAAGGAAAGAAGGAGAAAGAGGTAATCGATATGGGGAAACTTCATAAGATGAAACAAGAAAAGGTTTCTGCTTGGACCATGAAGATGTTGGTTGATGCAGTGATGAGTTCAGGGCTGTCCACAATCTCGAATGCGCTAGATGAGAGTGTTGTTGACGAAGGTAGTGAGCAGACAGATAAGGAGATTACCAATGAGATGGAAGCAACTGCCGCTGCCTATCACATTTTCAGGAATGTCGCTCAGCCTGGTTGCAAGTGAGAAAATCTACCTTTAAGAGAAGTTTCCTGATGTCCTAGTCCTTTCCTCTCTATATTGGTCTTTTGTCAACATATTATATTTATGAGTAGGTACATTGATGAGGACGACCTTATGAGATTCATGATTAAGGAAGAAGTGGATCTTGTGTTTCCACTGTTGGAAGGCGGAGAGACCGGAAGGATTGACAGAAAAGATCTTACAGACTGGGTGGTAAGACAATTTCCTTTTGTACTTTTAAAGTTACAGTTCGGTTTGCAGTTTTTGTGTTGTCCTTTGAATCTCTTCGCTCATATCATGCTTTTAGTCCCCGAGTTATCTTTCTTGGTCACTAGGATATGCAACACGGAAACTGCAAAAGGTTTCAGCTTACAAAGCATATAAGAAGCATATTCTAACAAGGGAAGTCAAAAGAGAGGTTGATAACCTATGCTTGTGTTCCAAATTTACCTTTTGTTTTCTTCTTCTTTTAGGTGACAATACACAGAGAACAAAATTTTTGAAGTTTCTGATGTGTCTAGTTGATTATTTTTGTTTTCTCAAAATCTTTCATGCAACTGCAAGACAGTGGAAGCACCATTTCATAATTATGCTTTGGTTTCAGTTGTCGCAACATGGTGTTTCTGAAGGTTAACCTGCATTGGTTTCTACCAAAATGAATTTTGAAATATAGTAAAAAGAGTTGACGAACTTATGATGTGTTCAACGTAGAGAGCCATGTTACTAAATGTAACAGAGACGGAAAACTCTGGCATTGGGAAAACCTTTTCATTCATATCTGTGATTGTGCAGGTGAAGGTTTACAAAGGCCGCAAAGCACTAGCACATGCTTTAAACGACACCAAGACTGCTGTCAAGCAGTTAAACAAACTTGTGACAGTGATCCTGATTGTTGTGACCATTCTTGTGTGGCTTCTTTTGATGGAAATTGCAACAACAAAAGTTCTTGTCTTTCTCTCATCACAGCTTGTCGTGGCGGCTTTTATGTTTGGAAATACCTGCAAGACTATATTTGAAGCTATAATATTTGTCTTTGTAATGCATCCATTTGATGTTGGCGATCGATGTGTCATTGATGGTGTTACGGTAACCTACAAAGAACAATTTTTATTTTTTTCTTTCTCCTTTCAATGTATTCAATCGTGAGGCGAATACTTCATTAACACTGTTTAATATCTGGTCCTTGACAGATGATGGTTGAAGAGATGAACATTTTAACAACAGTCTTCCTTAAGCTTGATTTTGAAAAGGTATATTATCCAAATTCAGTTTTGGCCACGAAACCCATCAGCAATTACTACAGAAGCCCTAATATGGGCGATTCTCTTGAATTCTCTATTGATTTTATGACATCAGTAGAGAGGATTGGGATGCTGAAAGATAAAATTAAGAAGTAAGTTAACTAAACCCTCGCTCTTCCTTTAATTATAAATAATGATGCAATTATGTGAGACTATTATGATAATTTGAAACTAATGTCTTTGTGCTAATTGGCTTTTAAAAGGAAAATTGGAGGAAATAGATAAATTGGGCATAATCTAGTGCAATTATGTTCTTTTAAAGCAAGCTGTCTGAGCATCAAAAAGGTGTTGCAGATTTCTTCCTACCAGAAGTAATTTCAACTTAGATGTACACTCCCCCTCAAAGGGTGAGTAACAACCCCTCTTCTAAGCATGTTCATGTTCCCTCTAGGAACATCTTGTAAAACATCTAGCTTGTCCAACCTAGACACAACATCTTTCATCATTATGACAAGCTTATCTAGATTAGTCCTAGGAGGGGGACTTTCTTTTTTAGGTTGGCTAGACATAAATTGGTAACAATGAGGTTGAAAGATATTCATTTTGTCACAGTGATAACATTTAGGGACAAACCATTGCGGGTTTGTCTCCTAGGAGGGTTGATACCCTCAACCTTAGACTTTTAAGGGAACCCTAACACTATTCCCTTTGTCTACCACCTTAAGTCTATCAGATTTTAAGACATCCTTCCCCTTATCCACATCCCTAGGACTAAGCAACAGGAAGCACAAAATTGATCTTCCCTTGGTGGATAGGTGTGGCTTTGGAAGAAGATGCATTCTTATCAAAACCAAGGCCACACTCATCACCAAGAGGGAGAGGCTTCTAGAATGGCGTTTGTGTGAGAGACAAGAGTGAGTTACGTTGGATATGCCTGTTTGGTTTACCGGCCCCCTAAACCCAACTCCCAACCCGTCTGTTTCAGAAATCCCTTTTCCCTACCAACCAATTGATTGGGAGAAGAGGAAAGCCGGCCAAACCTTGTCATTACAAGTTAGAAGTGTTGGGTGGAGTGGTTTGGACCGACCCAATGAGCAGCCCTGGTGGTGACTAGGACATATGGCTTATCAAAATCCAAAGAAGAATAATTTACATAATAGGATGAACGAAGAGGAAGAAGGAAAACCACAAGAGGTTGCCATTGAAGAGACTTCATTTAATTATGGAGTATGTACCGTTGATGATTTGAAGAAACACAAATAAGATACTTCTTTCCTCTCTATTGTTAGGCGAATTCTAACTACTATTGTTTTTCAAAAGCTGGTCCGATGTGGAAATCAAACTTAGAAACCTGTTGTTGATGGTGAAAGCTGCATGAATGTTGTGCTAGCGTGTAGGATTTATCACCTTAAGCTTCCAATTGAACCACTCCCTCAGCCATACAATACAAAGTAACGTGGATTGTTAACACCTTTATTCCGGTAACTCAACTTGTCTTGTTTCTTTTTCTTCTTGTACTTATAGTGGTTCTATATTATGTGAAGTGATTCTCTTGAAATGATCACCACGTACAGCAGTGTGGGAGAGAAAACACTTGTATTTTTCTCTATGGGAAGAGAATAAATTGTCTTAAAGTCTATATCTAATGCTGAAATAAAGAAACAGGGTAAATTACACTTTGTATGCCTCCCCAAACTACAACTCCATTTGCACTCACACCTCTAAACTTAGTCTCACTGTAACGCGTGCCTGCAAACTACCATTTTGTTCCAAGTTGCACCCTAGGTAGATTAGGTTGTTAAATGTGGATGGAAAACATGTCACCTGTGTGGGGCAAGATGCAGTGAATCAAAGTTTAGAAATGTGAGCGCAAATGGGGTGGTAGTTTGAGGGGAGGGGTACAAAGTGTAATTTACCCTATAATATTTTGTATTGTGTGTATATGAGTCTACGCCACGTGAGACCTATGTGTGATGGATTCTGTCAACTTTAATGGGCCAATCTGACCTGCGGTGCAAGTCGGAACAATATCATATTTCATAGGAGCGAGTTGTAGTGAGTCAAATTTTGGAGGTATGAGTATAATGAGGTGATTGTTTGAGGCAAAGTGTATTTACCCAAAGAAATATGAGGAGTCATGCCAAAAGGTATTGTTAAAAATGAGAAAAAGTCTTTTGACATACTTTCAAAGAAGCAGTTTGAAATCAAAAGCAAGGAATCTAATGTTATTTATGCCATTGTGACCATAGAAGTGAAGAAATCTACATATGGTTTTGAATCTAGTATGCCTTTATAAATGCAGAAAATTGTTGTCTAAATTTTGTGATATAGCACCAGAAGAGTTGCCTATTGAACTCCCTCCTATATGTAGTTCCAGCATGCAATAGATCTTGTACTGGGGTCCCAATTGTCTAGTCTTAGAACATATCGCATGAATCCAAGTGAGCATGCTGAGTTGAAAAGAAAGGTGGATGAGCTGCTGTCCAGGGGTTTTATTTGCATTAGTCTTAAGTCCATATTAGTTTCCCTGCTTTGCTTGCACCGAAGAAAGATAGTACCTTGTGTATGTGTGCCAATAGTTGTGCTATCAACAAAATTACCATAAAGTACCGGTTTCCTATCCCACGCCCATGCCCACGCCCGGATGATATGTTAGATATGATGACTGGTTGTATTATCTTTTTGAAGATAGATTTGAAGAGTGGATATGATCAAATACGCATAAGACTTGGAGATGAGTGGAAGACTGCTTTCAAGGCAAAAGATGGTTTTTCCAATCCACCTAGCACATCTATGCTTTTTATGACCTAGGTATTTCAGCCTTCCATTTGTCACTTTTTAGTTGTTTATTTTGATGATATCTTAATCTATAGTAAGACCAATGAGGATTATCTCTTCTCCAACAAGTCATGAGAGTTCTTTACATAAATATGTAATGTTTCTTCATGAGTCATACTCTGGTGTTTTTAGGCTTTGTTATTTCTTCCAAAGGTGTGGAAGTTGATCCAAATAAAGTCAAAGCTATTCAGGAATGGCCAGTTCCCTCTCCTTTGAATGAAATTTGTAGCTTTCGTGATTTGGCCACATTCTATAGGCGTTTTATTCTAAATTTGAGCACTATCGTTGTGCCTATCACCAATTGCATGAAGAGGGGACAATTTATTTGGACCATGGCAGCATCACAAGCTTTTGACGAGGTAATGACTGAACCTCTAGTATTGAGGTGGCTTGTGATGCATCACATGTTGGAATTGGAGGTGTTTGGTCAAGAAGGCCACCCCATTGCTTATTTCAACGAGAAGTTAAATGAAGCCAAATAAAAGTACTCCACCTATGCAAAGAATTCTATGTTGTGGTTCAAGCACTTCCTAGGAAGCCAATTAATTTGGTTCCTTTACTTATTCAATCACACCCCCTAATGTTGAAGTTGATGCTTTTGCGAAACATATGTGTGAGATAAATGATGATGTGCAATAAAAGATTGCAATCAGCAACGAGAGCTACTCAGCACATTTTGGTTTGGAGAACGTTTGTTGAATTCAAGGAATGAAATATGGTGATGTTTCGAACTAAGAATGAAAGATATCCGAAAGGTGTGTATAAGAAGTTTCATTCAAAGAGTGCTGGATCTTACTTCCATTTGAGGAGGATTAGTTCTAATGCCTATGTTCTTGACGTGCCGGAACATATGGGTATAAGTAATCTCTTCAATATTGAAGATCTCACTTTATGCCAAGTGCATGATGAGGATGAACCTAATGATGCTATTGTTGTTAAACTCCCACCAGCACCTTGTGTGAAGGGAGAGATTGAAGATGTCATCAACTTGTCTCTACTAGTGGAAGCGGCCATCAAAGGTATCTCATCAAATGAAATGGGTGTCTACTTTTGTATTGTACTTGGATCACTGATACTAAGTTCCAACGCCTCACCCTGACTTCATGCCCTTAACTCGTCAACGTCTGAGTTTTCTCAAACTGGGGAGAGATGATGGAGACAAATGGAAGCACCCTTATAAAGTTTATAAAAGGCATAGAAAAGATGCTTCCAAGGCCCAACTTTAATTTAGCATATGCTAAATGATGTGGAGCCTACTTGGGAGCTTGTATAATTTAGTTTCAAAGTCTAGTTAGGTTTTATTTTTGTATTAGGTTTCACTAGTTATTTGGTTTAGGCTTAGTAGTTGAAGCCAAGGAGTCTAAGTCCATTAGGTTTAGGCATTAGATGCCTATAGTTAAAGATGTAAGTATTTTCTTCTATGATGATGATTGAGAAATAAAAATTCGAGCCACTATTGTCTTGTGGATTGTGTTGCAACCTGATCCGAGGTGTGATGTCACGAAATCCTAGGTGTGATGCTTAGGTTTGTCTTTCTCTTTTATGTTTTCCTTTGAAATTTCCAACAGTTTTCTAGGAAACCTTCAAAATTTAGACCATTGCTTTCTTTAAAACCCTAATTTTTTAAAATCCTAAACCCCCCAAGTTTTTACAACAGATTCAAATGGAAAATATGTGTCATGGACTCGTGGGTACTCGTGAGGTACTTGACACAGTTTTGTTCTGCATCAAATTTTGGTATCAGAGTTTTTCTTCTACAGGTATCACAGTTTCAGTTCTACATCAGTTTCATAATCCAGTACGTCAAATTTCCATCTCCTAGTAGAAATCACAGTGAACTAACAGGATTGTCTTAACAGTGAAAAATCAATTCTTTATGGTTCTGATTTTGATTTGCATAGTCTCTTTCTACTCTACCATTATCTGAGATTTAACAACACTCTAATAGGGGAGCCTGATGATCCAGAGTTTGTTTATCAGCTCCCTTAGAAAATGGGGACTTGTGATTCCTTTGTGATGCCAGACTGGACAGTGTTCACCTATAGTAGATCAGGAAAAAAAACTATAAAGAATTGATAGAGGTTTCAAACTAAACAGGCAACACAAAGGAATCTGTTTTTCTAATATAACCTTACTTTCTGTTTTTCTAATATAACCTTACTTGATTGGTAGAGAGAGTGATATAATAACACCCAATCTTATCCTGAATTCATCTTGATACTAATAAGTTCTTCCATAAGCACGTACTACTCTTTTGCCTTAACCTTTTCCCTGTTTGCTTTTGTTTGGTCAGGTATTTGGAGAAAAATCCACAAAACTGGCATGCTAACCACAATTTGGTGGTGAAGGAGATCGAAAATGTAAATAAGATAAAGATGGGTCTCTTTGTCTTCCACACAATAAACTTTCAAGACGTGGGAGAGAAGACCAGGCGAAGAACAGAATTAGTTATGGAGATAAAAAGGATTTTCGAGGAGCTTAATATCAGATACAATCTCCTGCCCCAAGCAGTTCATGTTGGCAATCCTGGGTCTGAAACAACAAATGCAACCAACAGATGATTTTTGCTCATCAATTCAGATGGCTTTTATAATCTCCAAGTACGTTCCTTTCCTTCCTCTTCTGAGGAGATTAACTTGTATAATTGATATCACATTCAAGTTTCCCATTTGGCCAATGTTATATATGTTAAGAGTGCATCTGCAATTTAGATTTGGGTTAGATATATGGGACTTGAGTTACTAGTTTTCTAGTGGCATTCCGTTACCACTGCATGTTATACCAAATCCATGACTTTGTGGATGTCAACTCCGTTAATGAGCTTCTCTTTACTATCAAATCAACTGAGATAAGCAGAAGTCCGAGGCCGTACTAATCCGCATTGTTTAAAGCCCTTGCTCACTATGGATCTTCAATTAAATGTGAAATTTCAGATAATTTTATTTAAGGATATGGGGGACCTCCTCAAAGAAGGGTGTAATTGAACAGTTTAGAGTTAAAATTATTGAAACAGAAGTCTCTTATATTTGTTTAGCTTGAAGGCAATGCAGCTAGAAAGTTGAATGGGTGTGTTGAGTTTCCAGGGTTAGGGAGAGCTTCGTACTCTCAAAAAGGCATTGAATCAGTGATGAAGCTCAGCAGACTGGACATCCTAACAAGGCTGATTTGTTTAGGGAAAAAACATATATAATTCTTTTCTGTGTTATTTTGTATTTTCTTATTTCCTAGGATATTAGAGCTGTATGGTAGATAAGTTCATTTCCTAGATGATTTTGAACTGGGAATCTCATGGCGTGGATTGTGTGGAAGTACTACCACTAATTTAAAGAGAGCCAAATATGTATGAGGGTGTTTCCGTTCAACCGTATTGATACATATAAGGCCTCGTTTGGTATACAGAATGAGTATTCTATTAAGAAAAGAAATAGTTATTACTGAGAATGGATGATAGTAGAATTGAATAGTTATTTGTATTCTTTAGTTTGTTAATGGTACATATGCTTTAGCCTTTAGTTGAAATTGAACCTAAATTACAAAAATATTTAGGGTTACATCTTGAATATATTGAAATATAATTCAACTATATTACAATGAGTGATATTTATAGAGGAATTAAAACTTGTGAACAAGAAAACTCTAGACTAAATAATGAAGATGTACAAAGAAATATAATAAAGGCCTAAAATAAAGAATATTGATAATATTCTACAATAGAGAATATGAAACTATTTAAAACATTTATATGATACGTAAATCACATCAAATCTTTTAGTGGAGACATGTCTCGCGCACCTTCACCCACTTTCATGTTTCTTGGTCTTATCCCCTCTTCCTTCCTCGATCCATTATATGTAGATTGACAACAATCATGAAACTCAGAGAGCTCTAGAATTATAAGTTAAGATATTAATTTTTTTGGGAAAAATTGACTTACTCTTGTCATTTCTTTTTTAATAAAAGTTTTGTCGGAGAAATTCTATAAGTCCCTCTTATGTCACTCTAAGAATGATGTGGCTCTTAAAATTACCATTTTTAAAATCTAATGATGATCAATTACAAGCTTAATAATGATTTTAAGAGTTACATCATTCTTAGAGAGACACAAGAATGACACGATAGAGACTTATAGTATTACTCATTTACTCTCTAATATTCCAGTCTATTTGATAACAAATCTTAAAAAGTAAATCAATAAAATTTAAATTTTAGGGAGCAATTAATATGATATGCATGGTATGGCAACTCAATTACAAGTACTTGTAATAAATTTCTAAGTGTAAATATTTGTTTTAGTAAAAACAAATCATATCAATTGATGAGAATTCCACCTATAAATAAAATAGCAAATCATTATCTCCAAGCCCTAACCCTAAATCTAATTCTAGTGGATCAAGCTAGGAGGATAACCTTATCCTCCAAATTAATCCATGTGGAGAATCTGCCATGTAGGACAACCTCCAAGCCACACGTAAGCTAAAAATCTCTAATTTCCACCTTCCATCCTTGTCCCTTCATTTGTCTATCTAAACTAGCACAACCTATCGCACACCAAGCAAAAACACTACAGGAAAAAGGAAACAAAAAAGGTTGCACTCAGAAAACGGCTACTTCCGTTTCAATGGCTTTGTCGGTAACTTCTGCCGCCCAGAGCAAGCTAAACCGGCCGAGCTTTGAGTCCTTCTTTAAGCCGTTGCCAATAATGCCATCAAAGAAGGCTATGTTTGGCTTGTAGTGGAGGCATCTCTTAAGGAAAAGGCGGTGACAGGCCTAACGGTCGTCGCTTTGACAGCCGCAATGGTGATACCGGAGGTAGCGGAGGTAGCGGGGCCTGCGGGCTTCTCCCCATCTCTCAAGAACTTCTTGCACAGCATCGTTTCCAACGGAGTCATGCTCTTTGCGATTGTTGGAGCTGTAATTGGCGTTGCCAACTTCGATCCCTTTAAGCGGAGCTAATGATCATTAGAAGCTTTGATTTGTTTGCTACTCGATCTTCACTTTCTTGTTTTTGGTTTATGGGGTTTGTACTTGTTAGTATTATGCAGCTCTTCTTCTTCTTCCTATTAATATTATTGCCATGAAATATTTATGTTTGGAAATTTAATGTCTTTCACTTAATTGGTACATAGCATACATATATACTTAGTTCAAACACGAACGGAGGAATTTCACTTGCACCATGAAAACTAGGGTTGGCAATTGGTGTTCGTGTGTTGAGTTTGAGTTGTATTTATATATGGGTATAGACTATATATATATAGGTAAATCATAATCCGATCATTTTAAATAAACGGGTTAAATTCTTCAACCTTAATCTTCTAATTTTGTATTGAGTTCGTGTTCAATTCGCTGATTATGTCAAAAATTGTCAACCATTATGTCACATGTTGGGTTTAAGTCATGTCGAGGCATATATAAGTATAATATTATATAAATTAATTATAATCCAATTAATTTAATTAAACGGGTTAGACTCTTCAACTCTAACCCTTTAATTTTGTGTTGAATTCATGTCAGGTTTGTGGATTGTATCAAAATTGTTAGCCTTAATAAAAACCAAGAATTTAAAAATAATAATAATAATAATAATAAAATCTACTTCCATCATAAAAATCTGAATGGAGGAATGCCTCATATTATAGATAAAACCCAGGAAAATGTTGGGCATTTACAATTTTTACTATAACTTAGAAACTCACTTAACATAACAGTCTACATGTTATGTGTTAGGAGATAAAGCGATTATCGAGTTTTTGCTCAGAGTACGTTAATATACATAATTGAACACAGCTCTAACCCAAAAGCCTAAGCTAATGGGCTAAAGTTCACTTAAATATATTAAGCAATATTTTCTCAATGTGGGACATAACATTCATAAGTGCACTCACAACAATCTCCCCCTCGCTTGTGAGTCTTTTTACATTTCCAAAAGTGTCTCACGTTAAGAGTTGCAGGATGTGGATACAATTCTAAACCTGACTTGCGAGTAGAGGCACAACTCTAAACCCGACACGTCCAGACACCCGTCCTAGGAAAGTAACCATAGCTCTGATACCATTTGTTGGGAGATTAAAGCGGTTATGAAGTTTTTTACCAAGAACACATTAGTATTAGCGTTTTAAAAAGGAGTCCAAGAACAACTTGAATTGGTTTTCTGGAGAAAACGTGTGTGGATAAACATGTGGGCTGCAAAATTTATCTTTATCATGGAAAAGATTTTGTATTCATGATGGTTTCATTTTCCTTGTAGCAATTGTATTTAAATTGTTCTCTTACTTTTCGTGATTAAGCCTCTATAAAAGGACATGTAGTCCTTGGTTTAGATGATCCGGGAAATCCAAATTGGAGAGAGCACTCTGTGGCATTTACAAAGTGTAGAGTTGTTCTTTACTGGGTATTTGAGAGGGACAGTTGAGTGGGGTGTACAAGGGGTTAAGGGCTTGGGTTTGGGATATTAAACTTAAGCGGTTCAAGTTCATACCATTATACTTAATATTTCTCAATAGTAAAGAAGGAGACCGGATCATGCCTCGTGAACGTTAGCATATTGCCGAACCACGTAAATTATTTGTGTACGTGTGTGATTGGTGTGTGTTCTCGTGTGTTTTGTTTGCAAACTTGTATTTCACATAAAGGGCTGGTGAAAAATTGGTTGCCAATTAATTACCAATTTTCCCAACAATTGGTATCAGAGCTTGGTTGCGGATTTCTACTTATTAAGAAGAAATGCAATCCTTGAAGTTTGGAATTGAAAGGTTCGACGGGAGGATGAACTTTGGCTTATAGCAAATACAAGTCAAAGACATACTAATCCAATCTGGATTACACAAAATGTTGAGAGGTATACCCACCTCTAGTTCCAGTGATGGTGTCGGAAAATCCGGTACTAGCGACGTAGATTGGGAGGATTTGGATCTGAGAGCGATGAGTTCCATTCGGTTGTGTCTGGCTAAGAACGTTCTTGCTAATGTGCAAGGGACGTCAACGGCAAAGGAGCTTTGGGAGAAGCTCGAGGAGATGTATCAGACGAAGGGAATCTCTAATTGGGTGTACCCGAAGGAATAGTTTCATACACTACGAATAACTAAGGGTGCGACTATTTCAGATCATTTGAGTGTTCTCAATGGAATCGTCTCTGAACTCGAAACTCTGAGAGTTAAAATGGACGATGAAGATAAGGCCTTGAGGCTTATCTTGTCTTTTCCGTCTTCTTATGAACATATGAAGCCAATTTTGATTCATGGGAAGAAGAAGATTTTCTTCTCAGAAGTTACTAGCAAACTTCTGTCAAAGGAAAGAAGGCTGAGTGGTGGACAGAATTCTACACTTGAGAACTCAGCGTTGGTCGTTGCAAACTGGATGAAAAAGAAACCTATGAAGGGAAATCTTGTATGCTGGGGGTGCGGGCAATTTGGACACCTTAAAAGAAATTGCCCAAAAAGACGAGCAGGTTCGGCAGAGTGCTCCAAAAACGCTAATATTTTTTATTTTGTTACTGAGGGAGATGATGATGTTCTTTGATAAGGGCATGTACATCCTCTGGCCTGACCGCTAAAATGTTAGGATAATGGATGTGTTCTATTAGCGGGTCCACATTTGTATACGAGACATTGGTTTGGTTTTTTGATGTTGGGTATGTGGTGGAAAAGGGTGTCGATGGCTGATGAACTTCTGGGGGAACCAAACATGGAAGTTGCACCATATTTTTCAGCAGGATTTTTTTGACATGTACTGAAAATGAAAATTCTTAGAATGGTTTAATTCTAAGTGTATATGCTCTTTATGGTAGAGCATGATAATTCTTGTAGAATTATGATTGTCAGTGTAGACAATATTTTGTACCACATCCCAGGGCGTGCGGATGGGCATCAGTCAAGATGCAGATCTATTGTTGAAAAAATTGGTAGTTAATTGGCAACCAATTTTTCACCAGCCATTTATGCGAAAGACAAGTTTGAAAAGAAAACACACAAGAACACACACCAATCACACACACACACAAATAGTTTACGTGGTTCGGCAATATGCCTACGTCCACGAGGCATGATCCGGTCTCCTTCTTTACTACTGAGAAATATTGGGTACAATGGTACAAGCTTGAACCGCTCAAGTTTAATATCCTAAATCCAAGCCCTTAACCCCTTTGTACACTCCCACTCAACTATCCCTCTCAAATACCCAGTAAAGAACAACTTTACACTTTGTAAATGCCACAAAGTGTTATCACCAATTTGGATTTCCTAGATCCCCTCAATCAAGGACTACATGTTCCTACATGTCATTTTATAGATATTTAATCACGAAAAATAGGAGAACAATTTAAATCTAATTGCTGTAGGGAAAACGAAACCATCATGAATACAAACTTTTATCCATGAAGAAGATAAATTTTGCAACCCACGTGTTTATTCACACACGTTTTCTTCAAAAATCAAATTTTAAGTTGTTCTTGAACTTCTTTTAAAACTAACCTTATCATCTTATAGATAAATGGAACTTGAGCACACCAACTTGAATATTTATATTTTTCAGCAATTATCTTCGCTTGACAATTTGAGCCATTATCAACATTATGAAAATAAGTACTATCTATTATGTCATAGTGATAGTTCACATTTGTGGATAGTACGTGTAATAAGTATCATGTGCATGGATTCACAAGTCAATTTGTAAGAAACATATAATAAAATTCATATATAATTCCCTAATATCCATTGTTTAAAGCCAATGCGCGTCAATGATTTTCCTCTGCACACCAATAACTCCCGTTTAAAAACAAAAAGGAAGCCTTTGACTTTAATGGCGGTAAGCCACCCCATGTCCATGAATGAATCTTGCATTTTCTTCCGTGTAGACATGCATTTCGTTCAACAACCTAAAATCAACACATAAAATATTTAATTAAAATAAAAGGTGAAATAAATAATAATAATAATAATTATTATTATTATTATTTAATTAAAATTCTAACACATAAAACTTACGATAACGAGACAGTCTTATTCATGATGGCAGAGGAGAGGAAGGAAGCACCATTCAAATAGAGTAATTCACCATCTATTCTTGCCTCAATCCTTTTGTCCATATCCTCAGCATTAATATAAAATGGTTGGTCTGAGGCCTGCATTGAAACAAATATATTTAATTAAGTAAACAATTAACCAAGCAAATTAACTCGAATCAATCTATTAATTTATATACAATTATACAAACAAAACAAGCGTACTACGTCTCTTAACATACCATAACCCATCCCCATGTATCTGCAAAAGATGGCACGTGAGCTGTGTACACCATCACATCTGCAAACATGCAGAGGAGATCGATCGATATATATTTTATTAAACCCTTCACCAAGTAAATTAAGGACTGTTTGGGGTTGAATGAGAGAGTCTAGAGTACTGCTTACACTTGAAGACCTGCTTGATTGTGTTGTATATGGAGGTGAAAACCTCCTTGTGGGTGAAAATGCCTGCTGGTCCAGCCTATAATAAACACATGATGCATGTTTCTCAGATTCTGGTCTCTCTTTTTTGTCGGGGGCAAGCAAAAAGAACATGATCACCTACCTGGGTGACGAAGATGCCATTGTCATTGAGCTTGGGTTTGAGAATTTTCTCGTAGAAAGATTTTGTGTAGAGTTGATAGCAAGGCCCTCCTTCAACTGGGTCTGCTAAATCTCCAACTATGATATCGAATTTCTCATTCCTCTTCTCTAACTCAGCCCTTTAATTAATTAACAACAATATTTGTTCAAATTAATATTACAGTCAGCTTTATGTCATATATATATATATAATTTTGTCGTGTGATATATATGACCGCCACATGGGATGTTGAACAAAGAGCAAACAATTAACTTACTTGGCATCATTAATAACAAGATTAAGCTTCTTGTGGCAAAAGGTCTCCTGATTTACAGTCAAATACATACGACAGAAATTGACCACCTCCTGCAACAATTTGTTATTTCTATTAAAAAATTAAAATAATAATAATAATCATAGAAATGGTTGGTTGGAGAGGTATCACCCTAATTGATTTTTTTTTTTTAAGTAGAAGGAGATTCTAAAATATTTTTCAAATAATAATAAGTGGTCCTAGTCGACATTTAAATAAGGTTATCTTATTACAAGTAGCGACCAAAAAGCAGTTGATGACTATAAAATGAAAAAGGTTTTTTTTATTTTTTTATTTTTTTTTTTATCAACAAGCCTTCAAATAACTTTCTTTAAATAATTGTGTTTAAACAACCACCACGCCCTCTCTGTGTGGCAAAATTTGTAAAACGACACCCTAGCTACCAGATATATATGTATTTATATATAATAAATTGCCGTTTTCAGTGTTAATTAAGAGATATATTAGATTTTGTTGATACAGCACCCGCCTCTTCCCGCGGCCCAAAACAAGAAGGATTTTGATGATATTCCTTAATGGGAAAATGCCAATTTCCCAGTGAATCTGATTCGAAGCCGGCCTGGATCGGAAGAACTAGAATACAAACTGCCTGGTCTGTGTTTTTTTTTTTTTTTTTTCCTACCAATCTGAATATTAATTACCTGGTCAATATCGCACATAACTACTTTCTCCATTGATTTGTGCTTGAGTGCTTCCCTGGCAGCGGATCCCTCGCCACCACCCATTATAAACACAGTTCTTGGGCTGCACATAATAATTAAAAAGTTGAAATTTTAGGCCATATAATCCGACACACAGTCCGACAGCTCAAGAAAAAAAATTAAAAAAATAAAAGCAATTTTGTCAAGTCTCCCATGCACAGTTGAAAATTGCCCATCAATATTAGGGTGTTTCTTGAATCCCCACCTCCTCCTTTTATTAATTATTATCTTGCTCAGAAAGATTTTTTTTTTAAAAAAAGGAGCTAGGTGCATGAGTATATAGTAGCTCCCTCTATAAGATCAGGACTATTTAAATATTAAACAATAAATAAATTAATTGCAGTATATATAAAATAATGGCATTGGGATTAGCCATATATATGGGATTAGACTCACTCTGGGTGACATAAGAGAGGAGGGTGAATCAAGCATTCATGGTATATAAACTCGTCCACCTCGGCGCTCTGCATCTTCCCATCAATCACCAAAACCTATAGCCAATCAACCGCCCAAAAAATATGATGACATATAGTAGTACTACACTGGACCAGCATTAGATGATCAAATCTCAATCTCAATTAACAAAGGCAGATTAAAGTTTTACGGAAATGACAGCTCTTTTGAAATTTTAGGCCACAACCATAAAAATAAAATATTTAACTCGATCTTCTACTTTTTTATTTTTATAACATACCGGCCTCCATTAAAGAAATTAGTGTAATTAAGGTCATGTGAAGAGATTTGGCTTACATGTTGTTATTAAAATAATAACATATATGTTGTAGTAAAAGTAACGATTGAGATTGAATCTCAAAGTTAATATACTTTTAAAAGCTTTAAATAAGGGAGAGAAAATAAAAAAAATTTGAGAGATTCAATCTTAACTGTTGATTTTACTACGGCATATGAATCCAGCGTACTGTATCCTAGGTTAATTCAACTTTCCACCGACGAAGGCATTTAAAAAAGGGACACCGAAAGAATCGACTGCTGAGAGGGGTCGATTTAGGCTCCTTCCCTTCCAGTGCAGAGCTGGGAAGAGAGTCCTCTGCCAGACCTATACCCCTCCCTTCCCCTTCCTTTGTTTAGGATAGTGGGTAGAGAGTCCCCTGACGTAAAAACTTATAAATTAAAGGAAACAGCATATACCTTCCCAAAACGCAGGGTATCTATGAGAGCTATGTCTTGGTATTCACTTGTCCCTGTATGGAGTACACTGCAAACAGAGAGAGAGATTAACATCGATCGAAGAACGAACAATTATTGAGAAATAATAATAATGTTATGTAAATCACGATATGAAAATGTTGATGAATCTCTAGCATGGCCTCGGGAATTCTTTTCTCGAGGGTTTGAGAAAGAATTAAGCACATTCATAGTTGGAGAGATTTGTTGATGGACGGAACTCGGAAGATTTTGTAACGAACCTTTTCACAGCAAACGACCATTTGAGATCATCATCGATCACTTCTTCATACCAACTACCGTTGTGAAGACTGTCGAGCTGGTTGGTTTCTTCACAGTTCTTTGAGAACCCATTGGTGTCGAAGAACTGAACAGCCTCACCCATACTTGTAAGACGAAAGGAAAACCCAGTACATACCAAACACACAAACACACAAACAAACACAGACACCTTGAGAGAGAGAACCGAATTAACAATAGAGGACAGTAGGAAGATGAGAGTCCCCAAACGTGGGTTTTTATAGTGGGAAATGCTAAAGGCCCAATGCCAATGCTATGGGCGGGCAATAATTCCGTGGCAAGCCTTTCTCACTGCTGGATTAATTACTATTGGTTATATAATATATTTTTCAGAGGCTATGTGACGTAAACCCTCGTAGCATTTGGCTCATGAGAATTGGTTCCTTTTATTTGGAAGACCACGTACGACAAGATAATATCCAGGATATTATCCTAATTAATTCCGCTTTAAGCTAGCAACAAATAGTCATTAAAGAGCACGGACTTGCAGACTCCAGTGTAGGTGATAAATATATATATCTGTTACGCCTTGGGTATCAAATGCGCATATGCCAGGTGGAGGATGGATATAATATTACCGTGTGGATCAGACCTCGTCCACTCCTTCCGGCTTTCCATTCACCCCTAGCGAGCGCACCTTCTCGCTCTGTCAGAGCCCTCACAGAAGCCGCGGTCAAGCATTTCTTGTTAAAACTCAATTTCTATTGTATGACATTCATTTTGGTTTATTAAATAAATTTATAAATTATTTCAAGAACATTTGACATATTATATATATATATATATATATATTTATTTCATAATACTACTGTCCATGATGTAAATAAGAACATGTGAGAAAATTTTAATTTCCCAACATGGCGAGTGGCGACAGCGAAAGGCTGGATATAAAAAAAAAAAAAAAATGAGTTGTACTATATATGTGAGGGAGATAAGGATCAAACGACGACGACAAAAGTGGAACAGGAAAAAGTGTCGTCCGCGTGTGATAGTGGTGGCCGGGTGCGCATTGACACGTGGACCACATTAGTGGATGTGGCAGTTTCGAAGTGCAGAAGCGAAGTGAAGGACCCAGGAAGGTAGGAGCAGGAGAAAAAACAAAGGATTTTTGCTTCATAAATTATATAATATTGCACGTACCCGGCCTTCTCTGGCATATAGCCAGCCGCCCCCCAGGCATAATTCCCACAAACGTATTAATTCGTGCGCTGGGTGGCGTTACCACCGTATCCCAATACCTCATACCTGTCTGATGATGTCTGCCTCCCACGGATCGAAGAAGATGATGATGATGATGGATGCTCGCTCGACAGGTCCCACAAGTGTTGATCGAGTGCGTTGCGTGATTCCCACTGATCAGTTTGTGGAGAGACCACTCTAGCTAGCTAGACTTCGATCTCCATCATATCCCATATATGTTTGTCTTTGCGTGCCGAATTGTTTTGAGTTTTGACCATTCCTCAGCTGCCAAATGACCATACTGCCTTCCAATTCTTCGATCTTCTTCTTTTTGCTAGACAGAAAATGAAATCTTTTTTCTCTTAACTCTGGGCCCCTTTCTCTCGTCTCACTCTCTCTGCCTCTCGTCTCTCTTTGAGCCTACATGTTTTAATTCATTAATATTATTAAAAGAGAAAAAAAGAAAAAAGAAAAGCACAATTATCTGCCATGTATATGTCCGATTATGATCAATCGACTAGTCCGGCCAAAAGAAAAGGAAGAGACCTGTCGGCTGTCGTTATCAATGTCTTTGCAGTCGTCTTATAAACAACTTCCCATGTTCAATCAATATTCATTATTGAATCTTCTGCCCAGAGTCAGAGACAAACAAATTATGCATATATAATAATAATAATAATATATTGAATGTTCAAGTTTGTTCGAATGGAAGCAACCACTTTAACTTCCTCAATGTAACATGTCACGTCCCATATTGTCTAAGCATGGAAAATATGATGTATTTATATAGAATATGCTCTTTCAATATGGTATGAAGTCTTTTGAGAGTAAATATAATACTAAAATCATGTGCGCTTGGTCCAAAAAGTAGACAATATCATATTATTTAGGGCAGAGCGTTATATATAGTATTAAGCCATAGCCCAACCTGAGATGGGGGAGCGTGCACAAGCCCAAGCCCAATACTAAAACCGTGCGAGCTTGACTCAAAGCGGACAATATCATATCATTTAGGACGGAGTGTTACATAACACTACTTGTATATATATAATTAAGCTTCAAACCGATCTCTCATATATATACTCTTTTGTACGTCCGGTTAACTCCCTACGATAGATGATAGCATCTAGCAAAGAGTTAAACGCATGCAACAAAAGGTTATACAGGGGAATCATCATAGAGCATCCTTCGCTCTGCCTAACTAGTGGTGTTGAAATATATATAAAATATGAAAGAAAAAGAAAAGAGAGCAAAAGCAAAGAGAGACGTATGGGCTACATCTTGTATCTTCAATATATTGAACAATATTACATAACTCTATATTTATATAGAGACAATTATGATCAGTGGTAATCAAAAAAACCTAAAGTAGACCTAAACTAATTAAAGAAGATAATAATTTGAATAAACCTTATAATTAAGGAAATATAATAATAGATAATACAAATATTATAACATAAAGATATCAAATAATTTGTTAAGAAAAATATTAATAAATCTAATTTAGAAAATATAAAATATTCCAACAGGTGGCAAAGGGATTAGTTGGGAATATTGACATGTTTTTAAATTAATTAAGGAAATATTTAGCAAGACGTTTGGTAGCTTGAAAGGCCATGATAGTCAATTATAAACTGATAAAATTAAGTATACTATATTATCACCAAAAGGATTAATTAGTGCTCCGTACGTGTCCGGGCTGCAACCTTTTCCTGTAATGGGGAGACAAAGAGTGGAAGCATTTTTAAGACAAAATGCACAATGCATGTATTTAGTCTTTTATTCATTGCTAGGGCGGTTTCACAACAATCATCAGTGGAGCCTTTTTTTTTTCTTTTTTTGAAAATAAATCAGTGGAGCCTTTGTGACGTTTAAACAAATTAAACTTAATCCAAACCTTCTCAATTAATGGCGTTAATAAAGTCAATTGCTTTAATAATCCGAGGAAGAAGTGGGTTTTCTAGGCGAGTCAAAACCGTCTATATATATGTATATATTCTAGATCATAATCATTAGGAAATCCGATCCATAACTATTTATGTTGTTTTATTCATCGCCTGCAACCACTATTAGATGCTTTTAAACGTCAGAAACCAATAGAAATGTGTTAGTGTGTATTAACTAATATATGTTAATTATTTTATTAAATCCCAATTACATCCTTAAGTTTAATTATAAAAACAAAAGATCGACACGTATAGATCGAGTGTTTAATTATGTCATTCAAAGGATAACATAAAGCTAGAGATCGATGTGTTCATAAATTGGATGAATCCGAAAGCATTGTTTGTTCAAAACCTATAAGATTCATAGTTCATATACACATATAGAAGGGCCAAAAATAAATCATATATATGGTAGTTGTTTCCATGAAGGCAACAATTAGTGACTTACCCAAATAAACATTAATGGCAACCTAAATTTCTCAATTATTTTCGACCAATCCATAGAAAAAAAAAATCTCATAAAATCCATACCTTCAGCTAAATTTAGATTTTTATTTCAAAATTATAGATGAGTGGTTGCTTACCATTCAAACTAGACACCTTTTTTTTTTTTAATTTCTTTTTGAATGGATATATATATATATATATATATAAAGAAAGGGAAAAGTACGGATCATCTCCCTGAAGTTTACAGCAATTTTCAATTCGGCCATTAATGTTTCAATTTTCACAATTGACCCCCCCAAAGTTTTAAAATCTCTCAATTCAGGCACTCTGTCAGTCAAACCGTCATTGACTGATGGAACAGTGGTCACCTGCATCGCATGGGACCACTTTTGACTTTTTTTCCCAAAATACCCCTCAAACAGTGATTCCGGCAATACCCCGCCGGAATCTGGCGAAATCATGCAAGCTTTTTTTTTCTCTGATCTAATTTGGGCGTCCGTGTAACATATCAATTTTAATCTTGTAAATAAATTCGAGTGTTACGTTGAAATAATCTCACACANATAGAGGTTAAGCGGTTATAACGGTTAGCGGTTGGCGGGCGGTTATTAACCGCCCGCATTGACACCCCTAAGTCAAACCGTCATTGACTGATGGAACAGCGGTCACCTGCATCGCATGGGACCACTTTTGACTTTTTTCCCAAAATACCCCTCAAACAGTGATTCCGGCGATACCCCGCCGGAATCCGGCGAAATCTTGCAAGCTTTTTTTTTAATTTTTTTTCTCTGATCTAATTTGGCGTCCGTGTAACATACCAATTTTAATCTTGTAAATAAATTCGAGTGTTACGCTGAAATAATCTCACACAGCGGAAAAAGTGAAATTATCAATAGAAAATAATACCATTATAAATATTTTTCTTTATACAAAAAGCTTGAGGGTAATTACGTAATTTCACAGATTTTCGTCCAATTTAACGAAAAATATTAACAGAGAGTTTAAATTGTCACTTTTTGAAATTTCAGGGGGTAAATTGCTAATTTTAAAACTTTGGGGTTAAAATTTCCCCATAAAGAAAACTAGGGTTAATTTCCAAATATATGTAGACAATATATGTATATATTGAGTGGCGGGTGATTAAAATATTTCCATTAATTTCCATATTGTCTCCCTAATATTCTAGTAAATTATTTTTAAGTGATAATGGAGTTCGACAGGGTCCTTATTGATCGAGTACTACTTAACAAATTAACACCAGGCGTGCTTGGTGATGTCCCCACCACCACCAATTGCATGCATACATATATAAGATTTCCCAAAGATTTCAACGAAAAAAGGCGGCTGGCCGGGGACATGATCGATGTACTTTTGCTGTTTGGGCTGCTTAATTGGTGGTACAAATTAATTGGGGTCTCTTTTCCATCCCACTGTCCCTAATTAAAAAGCAAGGGTTATGCCGTCGATCAATTTGTCCTGAAAACGTGCTCGCTAGCGCTGTTAGTGCCTTGAAAAAGTGACCACCTTAAAAAGTGATCATATGATCAACGTGATAAGATTTTCAACCTTTAATCGGACACCAAGTAGGCAGGGGTTTGGTAAACGTGCGTGTGTGTGGGATATATCGATGATCATATATATCATTACTCACAAGATCATATAATATGTAATTCAAGTGATCAAAGTGCTGGTTAATTATTACCCAAATGCATTGCATTAATTCTAATGGTTAATTCTTAATTAGTCCCACTGCAATTATTAGGTGCACGCCTTTGAGTACGCAGAGATATATAGATGCCTTAGATTGCTAATGGGATAAGGTCTAATAATTAATTAAGAGAATTCATATGAAATCATATGTACGATCGATCAGATAAAGTTTGGATTGTTCACCACTTGTTGTGACAATTAATTAAGTTCTATTTTGTGAGCCCTCTTATATTAGTAATTTAGACAAATAATTGTTGTGAATCTTGATCCTTATTAGTGTTGTTTAACTAATGCACACATTATATTTACATTCTTTTTTTTTTTCTTTTTTTCTTTTTTTTTTTTTAATTTGAACTCCTGAAGGAAGAGTTTTTCCTGTGAATACCCTCACAAAAATTGATTTTTTCAATAATTTGAATTAGATGAAAGGTTATGCTAAATAGACCTCTTTTTTTTTTTGTGTCTGTGCTGTGAACCGTTGCCCCTTACTCTAGAGACCCTTGTTTATGTCCACACTTTGCACCTTTGTCTGAACTCCAAGGATCGATGTTCATGCTCATTCCATGAACCTTTGCCTCTTACTCTAAGGATCATTGTCCATGCCCGCACCTTGCACCTTTGTCCTTACTCCAAAGATTGTTTGTCCACTCTACCATAGCACACACTATTGCTGGTTCTAATACCACTTGTTAGGGATGTTGACACCATGGAGAATCTTCCCATGAGACCATAATACAGAATGTTGGAACACTACTCAACCCAAAAGCTTAAGCGTATGAGTTTGGATCCAATTATGCTATATTAACCGCCCACACTCTTGGCATATTTTCACTGTGGGACTCAATCTTTTAACACCCACAAATGTACGACCTGATCCGTCTGACCTAAGGATCTTTAGTTTCAAAGATTTCACTTTTCCCTTCAAACCAGTGTCATAATCATTTTGAAGAAGAAATTGCCGATTGCACTCACCCTATCTTAGTGGCCAGTGGCCACTGTGGCTATAAGATCTTTGGGGTGGCCACCATCTAGTAACCATTGGCTTTCACCCCAACTTGGCATCCTGTCGATATCAGCTCGACTAGGAAAGTTGGGGTGGTCGTCAAAATCGACTTAGGACTCTTGTAAAATCGAAATTCAACCTCAATTGGATCTATAATGCCGTCAAAATCTAATTTTTATATGAGAAATGTTAGGAGTACCAATTCTTTTATTAACAGAGGATTACTAAACTGATGTGTAACTCATTTATTAGATAAAAACAAAACAATTAAGAATTATACCATTGAATTTATTAGAGTAAAATTGGAATTTTAATTTGAAAATTAGAGTAAAATTGGAATTTTATAATAAAGTCAATGGTATAATGGTCATTTTATCACTTTTAACCTTTTAAAATTGACGCAGAGGTATACATTTCATCAAATTGTATGATGAAATTAAGAGTTTTTGAAATTTAAGGAGGTATTTTCAAAACGTGTGGTACTTGAAGAGTATAAAGTGAAATTTCCACTTACATAAAAGTGTACGCAACAAAAATTTTTATAACTTCTCTCATTGCTTTGAAAAATCAGAGTTTCTAATTTTCCATAAAACCATAAATCATGCAACCTTTCTCATAACTAATGTAAGATCGCTTATTATTATGTCTATTCATGAATTTGGGAAAGAGATCCTCTCTAGTTGAATTCAGCTGGAAAGGAACCGGTCCTTCATTTAGAAGGGCATAATTGTCATTTTATAATTTTTTTTACAATTATGCCCTTCATTTAGAAGGGATGGACTCCTCTCCGGTTGAATTCAACTAGAGAGGATGCTTCTCCAATGTTACATCTAAGTATAGCATTAATTACATATACCTCATCTTAGACTACTGCATTAACTTGAATTTCTGTTCTTTTTCATTCTCTATCCGTTGTTGAATATTTTCTGTAAATAACATTCATAGGTAAAAGAGTGAGTCTAAGGCTTAGAAAGTAAACAATTTATCGATAAAGTGTGTAATGTAAACTCTTTATTATGAAAAAAAAAAAAATAAATAAATAAAACCTCTCTTAATCTTTTTTTATTGAATGAAAGGAGACAGTAGGGTTCTAAATTTATCAAAATCCTCTTACTAAGAGAAATCTTTTTGAATATAACTACTTTTAATTTTGTTCAAAATGGAAAACAAATAACATTTTGTTTTCTTGTAAAATAATTACTTTTCTTTAATTTCCAACTTTCTGCAGGCATAGAAAAGCTGAAGAGATTCTAACACAAATACTACTTTCTATTCAAAACTTTGCTTATATAATAGATGCTGAAAAATGTTATATCATAAAATACTTTCTTTATTATTCTAAAATTTTCTAACTAACTGTTTTAACTTACTTAATGGACTAACGATGTACATTCAAAACTAAACTAAACTGGATACATGCCTTCTTGATCGACCATGACTATGTTGACACCATGGATGACACACAAACATGACTATACTTACACTATAGGCGACACACGACCATGACTATACTTACACCATAGATGACACACAACCATGACTATACTTACACCATAGATGACACACAACCATGACTATCCTGACACCATATATCGGTGCACCGTGCACTAAACTAATTAGGAAAACACATCATTGTTCGACCTTGACTATGTTAAAGCCATGAATGGCACACAACTATGACTATGATAACGCAATGGATGGCAAACGACCATGCCCATATTCAAGCTATGGACTACACACGCAAAAAAGAAATACCAAGTGATAGCCCACATCCTTACGTGGTTGCGTCGTGCTATCGGGATTGTACTAAATTTTTCGCATGCTATATATATATATAGAGGCACATGTTCTCTATCTGCCTATCTTTAACATACATATTTACACTTCATATATACTAACATATACATGTGCACTATTCTTCTTTAATGCTAAAAAATCTTCTCGTAAAAGTTTTCTTTTTCCTTCCGAATAATCACAAGAATTTTTCTAAATATTACATGTCGTGAATAACAACATAAAATTGTGTTAATTCCACCTTAAAACACAATGCAACTTGAGCTCCTTAAAACACAACCTTGAAAAATCACTACAAAAAAAGCGCATTTTCCTAACGTGTCTATTGTTCACATTTTTTTGCCACGTCACCATTTACTAACGTTTTAAAAACTCACACGTTAGTAATTGCTAACGTGTCAAATTCAACACGTTAGCAGTTGTCAATATTTAAAAATAATTAAAATAAAATAAAATTCTTTTACTAAGGTGTGAGTAATGCCACGTTAGCAATTGCTAACGTGTCACATTAACCACGTTAGGAATTTTCAATATTTAAAAATAATTAAATAAATTAAAATAGCAAATACTAACATGTGGGTATTGCCACGTTAGCAATTGCTAACGTGTCAAATTCACCACGTTAGTAATTTTCAATATTTAAAAATAATTAAAAATAATAATATTTGTTTCCTAACGTGTGAGTAATAACACGTTAGTAATAGAAAATTTTAAAAAAATAAAATTGATTTGCTAACCTAGGAAATGACCAAATTAATCCTTATGGTTTTTAAAATTGACCAAATTAGTACTTCTGTCAGTTGACCGTTAGTTGACTTAATTGACTGATACGTTGACCAATCAGAAGTTAACATGTGACCACCTAGTTAAATTTTTTATTTTTTTAAAAAAAAAAATCAAAGAAAATAAATTTGGGGTGGCTACAGCTGACGGAATGATTAATTTGATCACTTTTCAAAACCCTAGGGATACTTTGGTCACTTTCTAAACCCTGGGGAGGAAAAAATAAAGTTTTGCAAACCCTAAGAACTAATGGGGTATTTAACCCTTTATTTTATTCATATACCTTAAATAATAACCTATTTAATATATATCTAGGGTTATACATCTATAGTAACCTATGTATATATATTATTTATTAAAAAAAAAGAAAAAGAAAATAGAAATGATATATGCTAACGTGGCACATATCCCACGTTAGCAATTTACTAACGTGGCATATATGCCCCGTTACCAAATGCTAACATGGTATATGTGCCACGTTAGGAAATTGCTAACGTGGTGCATATGCCACGTTAGCAAATGTAATTTCTGTTTTTTTCTTTTCTATTTTTTTTCTAAGAAATAATATACTTATATATATATACTATTTTTATGAATATACAAAAAACATTTAATTAATAATATTAATTATTAAGGTTAAATACCCCATTAGTCCTTATGGTTTCAAAACTTTATCTTTTTATCCCTAGAGCTTTAAAAGTGACCAAATTAATCCTTATGGTTTTTAAAACTTTATCTTTTTACTAGCAAATGTATATATTTTTTCTTTCTTAAAAAATATATATATTAAATATATATATGGTAACTAGGGGTGCTCAAGACCGCCTCGCCAACCGTTAACCGCTTATAACCGCTTTTTAATAACCGTTATCCGCTAACCGCTTTGTAAAGCGGTTATTAAAAACCGCTAACCGCCTAGGGCGGTTGCGGTTAGCGGTTTTAGGGGTATGAAAAAGCAGTTATAACCGCTAACCACCTTTATTTATATATAATTATATAAATAAATATATTAATTAAATATATAAAAAAAATCTAAAACGACGTCGTTTTAGTTGGAGAATAAGATGGGTTTCATCTTATTCTCTCGAAGCCACAGCCCCTCATTTAAACATTCACACAAGCCACAGCGCGCAACCCCTCCTGTCTCTGAGTTACCCTCTAAATTTCCTTCCCTCGGCCTTCTCTGTCTCACTTTCACAGCGGCGTAGCCCCTTCATTGGCCTTCTCTGTCTCAGTGTCTCACATGAATAGCAGTTTTTCGGCCAATAGGGCAAAACATGCCTAAAAATATATGACAAAATAAGCCCAAAATATATGAAAAATGAAGGCCCAAAATATAAAAAAAGCTCAAAAGCCTATTTTTAAAAGACCAGTTATAACCGCTTGTTAGCGGTTTAAATAACCGCTAACCGCCGGTTATAAAATAACCACTAACCACCTAGGCGGAGGCTGCAACGGTTATAACCACTTGAACACCCTTAAATTGGTAACCCTAGCTAGCTATATCTGATAACCCTAGCTATATCTAGTAACCCTAGCTAGCTATATCTGGTAACCCTAACTAGGGTTACTAGCTATTTATATACTTATATTTTTATTTAGCTTTTTTTAATTAATCAAGGGGTAGTTGGCATTGCCACCCATTTACGGTGGTTCGGCCACCCTCATTAATGGCCAAATTGGGATTCGCTAATTCAGCTCTTCTCCCGTTAATTTGGTGGTGGCCAATAACCCCATATAGTCAGAATCAAGAGTAATCAACTAACTAGAACAAAATTTTATCAAATAATTTTGTTGGCCGAAATTAATTACTTTCGTACAATTGTAAGATAATTAAACTAGCAGCTAGCTATAGTCGGCTTGAAGGTGATATGCTTTTTGAAAAACAGTTTTTTTACTTTGAGTTTTGAAATCTTTTTTTTTTTTATTTTTTTTAGGGAAAAAAAAATTGAGATTTGCTAACGTGGCGCCACGTTAGCATTTCCTAACGTGTCATATATGCCACGTTAGAAAATGGCTAACGTGGCACATATGCCACGTTAGGAAATAACTTCTTCTTTTTTTTTTTTTTTGAAAAAAACATTAAATATATATTTACTAGCAAATGTATATATTTTTTTCTTTTTTTTTTTTTAAAAAAAATATTAAATATATATCTGGTAACCCTAACTAGGGTTACTAGCTATTTATATATTTTTATTTTTATTTAGCGTTTTTTAATTAATCAAGGGGTAGTTGGCATCGCCACCCATTTACGGTGGTCTGGCCACCCTCATTAATGGCCAAACCGGGATTCACTAATTCAGCCATTCTCCCGTTAATTGGGTGGTGGCCAATACCCCCATATAGTCAGAATCAGGAGTAATCAACTAACTAGAACAAAATTTTATCAAATAATTTTGTTGGCCGAAATTAATTACTTTTGTACGATTGTAAGATAATTAAACTAACAACTAGCTATAGTCGGCTTGAAGGTGATATGCTTTTTGAAACACAGTTTTTTTACTTTTGAAATCTTTTTTTTTTTTTTTAGGAAAAAAAAATTGAGATTTGCTAACGTGGCATATGTGCCACATTGGCCATTTACTAACGTGGCGTATATGCCACGTTAGCATTCTCTAATGTGTCATATATGCCACGTAAGAACATGGCTAACGTGGCACATATGCCACGTTAGGAAATAACTTTTTTTTTTTTTTGAAAAAAACATTAAATATATATTTACTAGCAAATGGATATATTTTTTCTTTTTTTTTAAAAAAAAAATATTAAATATATATATATGGTAACCCTAACTAGGGTTACTAACTATTTATATACTTATATTTTTATTTAGCGTTTTTTAATTAATCAAGGGGTAGTTGGCATCGCCACCCATTTACGTTGGTCCGGCCACCCTCATTAATGGCCAAACTGGGATTCGCTAATTCAGCCATTCTCCCGTTAATTGGGTGGTGGCCAATACCTCCATATAGTCAGAATTAGGAGTAATCAACTAACTAGAACAAAATTTTATCAAATAATTTTGTTGCCCGAAATTAATTACTTTCGTACGACTGTAAGATAATTAAACTAGCAGCTAGCTATAGTCGGCTTGAAGGTGATATGCTTTTTGAAAAACAGTTTTTTTACTTTAAGTTTCGAAATCTTTTTTTTTTTTTTTAGGGAAAAAAGAATTGAGATTTGCTAACGTGGCATATGTGCCACATTGGCCATTTCCTAACGTGGCATATAGCATTTCCTAACGTGTCATATATACCACGTTAGAAAATGGCTAACGTGGTACATATGCCACGTTAGGAAATAACTTTTTTTTTTTTTTTTGAAAAAAACATTAAATATATATTTACTAGCAAATGTATATATTTTTTCTTTTTTTAAAAAAAAAAAATATTAAATATATATCTGGTAACCCTAACTAGGGTTACTAGCTATTTATATACTTATATTTTTATTTAGCATTTTTTAATTAATCAGGGTGTAGTTGGCATCGCCACCCATTTACAGTGGTCCGGCCACCCTCATTAATGGCCAAATTGGGATTCGCTAATTCAGTCATTCTCCCATTAATTGGGTGGTGGCCAATACCCCTATATAGTTAGAATCAAGAGTAATCAACTAACTAGAACAAAATTTTATCAAATAATTTTGTTGGCCGAAATTAATTACTTTCGTACGATTGTAAGATAATTGAACTAACAGATAGCTATAGTCGGCTTGAAGGTGATATGCTTTTTGAAACACAGTTTTTTTACTTTAAGTTTTGAAATCTTTTTTTTTTTTTTTTTTGAGGAAAAAAAATTGAGATTTGCTAACGTGGCATATGTGCCACGTTGGCCATTTCCTAACGTGGTGTATATGCCACATTAGCATTTCCTAACGTGTCATATATGCCACATTAGAAAATGGCTAACGTCGCACATATGCCAAGTTAGGAAATAACTTTTTTTTTTTTTGAAAAAAACATTAAATGTATATTTACTAGCAAATGTATATACTTTTTCTTTTTTCAAAAAAAAATATTAAACTAGCAACTAGCTATAGTCGGCTTGAAGGTAAACGTAAATATTTTTTCTTTATTTTTTTTTTTTAAAAAATAAATATAAATATGGTAGCCCTAACTAGCTATATCTGGTAACCCTAGCTATATATGGTAACCCTAGCTAGGGTTACTAGCTATTTATATAGCTAGGGTTACACTACCTGTTGAAGCACAAATCATATATGGGTCCTAACGTTTTTTAATTAATCAAGGGGAAGTTGGCATCGCCACCCATTGTGCCACGTCAGCATTTGCTAACAATTAACTAGTTGTTACCCTATTTTTCAATTTTGTCAGCAGTTAACTAGTTTTTATTATTATTGACTTCATACCCAAAGAATTAATTATAGAAACTAGTTATATAGAGAAGAATTAACTAGCAATTTTGTTTTTTGTTTTTTGTTTTTTGTTTTTTGTTTTAAAAAATTACAATTACTAAAGTGTCATCACATATATATTTTTAAAATAAAAAACATCCCAAATTACAAAAAAAAAAAAAGAAAAAAAAAAAAGAGGGGCATAAGCAATATTCATGGGGGTTAAGTTTACATTATAGGCCAGGAGTTGATGTACATAGCCCATGCATAACTTATGTAAATTATGCATGCAATGCAAGGGATTATTATTATTTTTTTTTATTTTTTTTTAAAAATGACCATTGGTGATGTGGCAAAATGCCATGTCACCTTTTGCTAACACGTCACCAAATGGTGGCGTGGCACTATGCCACACGTTAGCTCCTTCTTGGTTGGGGCCAGCTGACCCGCACCCCCACCTACTTTTCCCCCTTTTCTTCCTTCTTTCCCTTCTTTTCTTCCCCCCATTCTTTCCCTCTCTCCCACGCTAGCTCTCTCTCCCTCTCCCCTGCACCTCACATCTCCCCTGCACCTCCAGTCACCCTACAGCTCTAGCGTCCTCCTCTCTCCCACCGGTGACCCCACCAGCCATCTCCTCCGGCAAGCTCCATATATATTATATATATATTGGTAAGTATATATACTTACCAAAGGATTTTTTGTATAGTTTTTTTTTTTTTTGGATGAATTAACCATGGCATGCAATTTAAACTGTTTATGTGATATGCACATTTTTTATTTTTTTATTTTTGAATTTTGTTCTATTGTTTCTATTGTTATTTTTTTGTATTTGAGTATTTGAATTTTTTATATTGTTCCTATTCTATTGAGGAGGCATTTGCTATTTTTTGAATTTTTCATAATTGTTTCTCCTTTTGATGGATAGTATTTGAAGAATAAGTTGGTAATGGGGAAATTGCTGCAGCTTTGTTGTATTTTTCTTTTCCTAGCTGTAAAATTTGCTTTCCAGGAATAATTATTAGCATCTCTATGGAAGTTAGAAGAGATATATGTTTGGAAATAATTTTGATGCATGGTGCAAAATATTCTTGTCCATATTAAATCATATTAATACGAAAAATAATAATAAAATAAATAAAATTCAATAGAATAAAATTAGAGTAAATAATGTAATGTTATAGAATCACGCAAGTATATAATTCGGTGCGATTAAATTTCTCGACACACAACCTCACAAGTTCTTAGTTACTTAGTTAGTTACTTAGTTAGTTAGTTACTTAGGTTAGTTACTTAGTTAGTTACGTAGTTACTTACTTGGATTAGGTTAGTTAGTTAGTTACTTAGGTTAGTTACTATGTTTAGGTGAATAAATTTAGGTTACTATAATTAGGTTCATTAATTAGTTACTTAGTTACTTAGGTAGTTACTTAGTTAGTTACTTGATTTAGGTTAGTTACTTAGTTACTTAGGTTAGTTACTATGTTTAGGTGAATAAATTTAGGTGCTATAATTAGGTTTGTTAATTAATTAGTTACTTAGTTACTTAGGTTAGTTACCATGTTTAGGTGAATAAATTTAGGTTACTTAGTTACTTAGTTAGTTACTTGGATTAGGTTAGTCACTTAGTTACTTAGGTTAGGGACTATGTTTAGGTGAATAAATTTAGGTTACTATAATTAGGTTCGTTAATTAGTTACTTAGTTACTTAGGTAGTTACTTAGATTAGCTAGGTTAGTTACTTAGTTACTTAGGTTAGTTACTATGTTTAGGTGAATAAATTTAGGTTACTATAATTAGGTTCGTTAATTAGGTAAATGAACCTAATGATAATATATTTCAATTGTTGGAATTCACGGTGTATAATTTCTTTCAAGTCCAGTCTGCACGACTATCTCGAAGTTCGGCTTTGATTTTGATTTTGAATTAATTCTTTATATTCTATGCAAACCCTATATACGTATTTGGATTATTCAAAACATCGTAGATAACCTATAAAAACCTAAATACAGCTAGATTTATTACATTCAGGGTCTCGACATATAGTGCAGGTAATTTAATCAATTTTTTTTATATGTACGTAGTAACACTATGGACAAGAGTTGGATGATGAAGCCTAGGATCTCGGATGAATACATAGACGGTTGTAGATCATTCGTAGACTTCATAATTCAAAATTGTAAGACTTCGGATGGACTCATTCATTGTCCGTGTAAGACATGTTGCCTTAATAGGCGACACCCGCCGGGATTGGTAAACAACCACCTGACCGAGGGGAAAGGAATGTGGCCCCAATATAAAGACTGGATTTATCATGGCGAGCAACCTGTAGGAGCTCCAGTTGAAGGATCTAATTTGACTCGACCGGCCGCAGATGCAAGTGCAAACACAGATGATGTGGGTGGCAATATGCAGACAATGTTGCGTGATTTGTTCGGCGTCCATGATGTCAGGGAAGACAACAATGAGTCTTAACCCGGGGTGCAAGGTGCTGAAGAACCCATTGTTGATGATGAAACTGATAGGGGTGACGCTAAAAAATACGATGACTTGCTTAAAAAGGCAGACAAGCCACTTCATAGGAAGACCAGACACAGCAAACTCAGTGCCACTGTACACATGTACAATTTGAAGTGTGTGGGTGGAGTCACCAACACGATATTCTCGGCTTTACTCGAGTTCATCAATCAGTTGCTGCCTGATGATGGTGAGGCTTTGCCAGTTAATACATATAAGGCCAAAAAATTTCTAAGGGACATGGGGCTCGGGTATGAGAAAATTTCGACATGTCGTAATGATTGTATGCTATTTTGGAAGGACAATAAGGACTTAGACTCATGTGTTAAATGTGGACAATCTAAGTGGAAGGATGAAGTTCATTTGGATGACGATGGGCAACCTCTATCGTCGAGTAAGAAACGTTCGGTCAAGGTATTGCGGTGGTTTCCAATAATTTCAAGATTGCAGAGGTTGTTCATGTCGCAGCGTACTGCGCATAATATGAGATGGCATGCAGAGGGCTGCACAAAAGACTGTGTATTGAGGCATCCGGCAGACAGTGAAGCATGGAAGTCGTTCGATAATTTATATCCAAACTTCTCGTCAGACAGTAGGAACATAAGGCTTGGCCTAACGTCAGATGGGTTTAATCCTTTTGGCAATATGAGTACATCCCACAGTACTTGGCCTGTAATGCTTGTACCGCACAACTTGCCGTCTTGGATGTGCATGAAACAGACATCATTCATCTTATCCCTGGCCCAAAATCACTTGGAATAGATATAGATGTCTACTTTCAACCACTGATTGAGGAGTTACAGGAACTATAGAACGTAGGGGTGCGCACATTTGATGTCTAAAAAAAAAAAATATTTTATGATGCGAGCGCAGTTGATGTGGAAGATTAATGACTTCCCGACGTACTCAGATTTGTCAGGGTGGCCTACAAGGGTTGTAAAGGCATGTCCTTGCTGTATGTATTCAACAAGATTGACATGGTTAAAACACGGGAAAAAATATTGTTTTATGGGTCATAGGAGATGGTTGCCCATGGATCATCCGTTAAGGAATAACAAGCGAACATTTGACAGAAAGCAAGAACTGGAATGTGCCCCAGAAGTGCCTAGTGGAGACGAAATATTGAGATAGTTAGAATAAATGGTTTTCGGTGATGAGAGTGCCGGTAAGACACCAGATCCCACTGAATCGACAAAGAATGACCGCAAGAAAAAAAAAAAAAAAAAAA